>OX457039.1:67882868-68247868 GCA_949752735.1 Lumbricus terrestris
ATTCCACTTGCGTAAGATGACGGAACGGAACAAGGAACAGAGGTCCGCCCTCCCTCCAATCGATATGATGATATCACGTCAGAGGAATGTCTACCATTCGAAACCATGCATAACAATTGACTCATTGTCATTCACGGCGTCAAGGCTCCAGAATAAAAAAGCCACACACAATCGGATCAACGACCGCCTTACTAAACTCGGTCTCTGCCGTTTTCGACGATGCCAGTCACAAGCCTGGATATTGCACGGTGCCACCAAACCTCTCGTCTCGGGTCCACCCATATGCACATACATGTTTTATGGACACGAAAATCGCATTTTTCGACACCACCTCTGTTGCAACTCGTACATTTTTGGACCCCCTTCTGTGCGTATGTACAAATAAGCTTCTCTACCCCTCCCCTTACAACAGTTAATTAACTAAACTCATCTGTAACGCATTTATTTTTACCGTAGGATATACTATTTATTTTTGTCAAACATCATAATTATTTGATGGCTAAAATGTGTTAAATGCTACGCCGTGTGGCCCGTGTGATGGTTTTCTGTTAAGATCTGAACAGAATTTAATTGCAATTTAATCAAATACTTTCATGATTAGAAATTTATTTTGCCTACCAGGTATTTATATTTTGTCAAGATCCCCCGCACACCTCCGTTACGCCGTACGCAACTCGCCTCGATCCGACAACCCTCCCTCCCTTCCAGGGTACCTAATATTATTTGGACAGCCGTGTTACAGTCGATTTCCTGCACAGATGAGAGACGAAACCAGTGGTCGGTCCTTAATGTCTGGTCGTGGCCCACATAGTTTTTAAGATTATAAGCCACGGGTCTTGATTCTCTTGAATCTAGTTAAATTACTGTCATCGGTGTAAGCAGTGCTTTAGTGTATACGCTGCAGTATAGATGGGATAATCTGAATGTCGGCTAGACTATAAGAGACGAGAGCACTAGAGACATCTCGGCAAAGACACACGCGCTTATATTATTAAGCCTCGTCTATTTTAGCCTGGCTGTCTGTCTCGGTCTCTGCATGCATGTTTATGTATAATGATTGTTTAAGTGTGTACAATGTACAAGCGTGTACGATATTATGTACAGCATGAATCCTGCATGCACGATGTATCAGATGTACGTACGTACCGGTATGCATTGTATAATATAGACGTGTCTGTTTATGTACATGTACTTTGTATGTATTGTATATGAACATGTGTATATGTATGTATGTATGTATGTCGCCTATTAAGTCTGCCTACTGAATCTATCAGGATAATTGTGTTTGCGGGTCAGTCTACATATCTGTCTTCGTGACTGTCTGTTCGTCTGTCTGTTTGTCTGTCTGCATCACTCTTGTCTCTGTCTTTGTCGCCGTCAGTCTGTCTCTTAGGTCATGTTAGTGTGTCATGAGTGAGGAGGAGACAGACTTTTCCACTCAAGACTCAATTTGTTCTTAGATAAATACATGCGTCTCTATGTATGCAAACAATGCATAGATCTGCAAACATAATAATAACATGGGGATTTGGGAGGGGACTGTGGGATTGGGGGGCGGACTATGGGTTTGGGGGCTTCCAAATGCAGATACAAATATGCAGAAGGGGACTACATCACTCAACACATCCACTTAACTGTCTGTCTGTCCGTCTGTCTGTCTCTCTCTCTCCATAAATATATATATATATATATATATATATATATATAATACATATATAGCCATAGCCCATACATGCCTGTATATATATATACAGGCATATATGTAAAGTTATAACATACATAATTCCATATATATATATATATATATATGCCCATATGTCTGTCTCTGTGCATTAATTTCTGTCTGTCTATCTTCATGTCTGTGTCTGTCTGTCTGTCTGTCTGTCTGTCTGTCTGTCCGTCCGTCCATCTGCATCTTAAACAATCTGCTTGTATATTCAACTATCAGTCTCTCTACTTTTTAGTTCTTACTTTTTTTGCTTTTTACCTTCTTCCTATTTGAACTCTGCTTCTATTCTCAACTGTTTGTCTCCGTCCTTCTGTTTGTCTCTCTGTCTATCTCTCTTGTCTGGTCAATCAGTATTTCCTGTTCGCTTAGCAATTGCCCTTAGGCCCCGTCGAGCAGCCACCGCATACTTTGGCGGCGGTGAGTCGCTTTGAAGTCTTAGCGAACAATTAAAGGCCGTACAAATAATTCTAAAACAAACACTTTGACTGTTAGCCCACAAGATCAATCCACACACCGGTCGCGCCGCTGTAGAGTATTCATGAATATGCGTGAATCGGAGTGGGGCGCCGTGACGTCACATGCCTTCAAAGAACCTTGGTTAGCCCAGGGAATTGCCCCCTCATGTGAATTACCCAATCCTATAGCTTACCAAATATTACAGAACCCTATACTCAATATTACCATGACCAATAACTATTGCTTTACCAAATACGACATTACCCAGTATTAATTTTGTCCAATATCATAAGTAAACCTTTCCCAGAAATATAACTGTACTTAGTATTATTTCACCAAATATTACATATCCAAATATTGTATCGTCATTCCATGGTATATATCTAAGTATATATATACAATACATAATATATATATATATATATATATATATATATATATTGGTTTATTGGTATACAGAGAATCTAGAGATTGCCAGACGCTTCCCTTGGTGCATGAACCTTGACAGAACTAATTTCCCTTGACTAGAATTTAAAGCCAGCTACAGCATTCAGCATCTGTGAACGTCATCCATCAAATACCTGACTAAACTCAACTATCTGCCAAGGCCGACAACAATGATTTGCGATTCTGCGTCAGCAGTCACTGCATCACGGACCATCAACATCCCAGATGATGACTGGCATGGACGGCTGCTGCTGCTGCTGCTGCTGGTGCAGGGGAGGTGAGGCACCGTGACGCACGAGTCATTAGTGCAATTCCGCATCATCAGCTGCGGTCTTATAACTCACCTCGAGTCTCATGTCTGTCTCACTGGGGAAAAGTACGCACTGACACGCTTCTGATTTGACAGGCACCCTCTGCTCCTCTGGCAATACACAAACACACAGACACACACACACACACAAACAAACACACGGACACACACAAACATAATACACCCACAAACACATTATATATACACACAGAAACACACAGAAGCATTTACACAAGTATATACACACAAACACATACACACAAACATACAAACACAAAAACATACACACAACGCACGCACTCACAAACACTCTCCCATGCATGTGCGCACACACACACACACACACGCACATACACACATACATACACACACACACACACACACACACACACATTCCACATCTCTGCATCTTCATCATCAATTATCTTTCTTACAAATGCCGTTCATCCTGACATTCCGTGGCACAGTCTTCCAGTGGTAAACGCATTGGCCTCTAAACCCTGCGACCCATGTTCGAATCCAGGCTGGAATATGTCACGTGGGGCACAGCATGCGAATGGATAGAGCACTGGATTTGTGGAGAGTATGGGATCGCACTTCCACTCCATATGGTGGTACTTGGATCTCGAGCAATAATTATTCTTTCATTTTTTCACACACAATCACTCAACGCTATCCAATGTCAACAATAACATAAAAAAGTGAATAACAGAGTAATTATTATTATGTATACACAGAAGTTAATTCTCAGTAGAACAGGAACTTTGGAAATTATATTTAAAGACATGAAATGTTATTACAACCCAGATGCTGTAAATGCATAGAGGTTAATTACAGCAGAATCACCTGCACTGTAGGCCTACAACAATGGGTGTGTCACACAAAACAATACCATCATCATCACTCATAACGAATTACAAGTCAGAAATAGAAGTGTTTTGTACCTTCCCCTCACATAAATTTGCAAATGCTACTTCACGAAGCATTCAATCCAGCTTTCTTCAGCATAGACAAATCACCTAAACTCACCTCACACCATAATAATATTATATACCATATAACAGATTTCATATAATATTTCCGACACACACATCCAACAACACTTAGTAGAAAGAGTTCAAAAGGAGGTTAGGTACTTAGGTAGTATCTTATCTCAGGGCAAAGGTCAAACGGGGTCAAGTATATCTGAACATCAAAAGCGTTTAATCAGTGTACTTCATAGGCCTACTCTCGAACAGTCAATGAAACTTTTATACTTTTATTGATACAACTTGGCTCAGTTATGTTTCATTGAAAATTTGCAACTATAGGTGTCAACTAATTAGAACATCGTAGGTAAAACATTTCCCTATAAATTAAATTGGTCAAATATTGTACAATTTTCACAGAAATAACTTTTAGTAAATCTGCACAAATTTAATTCATTTAAACTGCAACCAATTTCCCCAGAATGTGGTTTAGCAAAAAAAGTAATTTAAACTTTTCCAGCATTCTGGCTTAAATTTTTTATTTTTAGTAAAATTTTTTAACAGTGTAGCACAACTTTAATCAATTCAGGTAAAACATAGAACCAATAGTTTGTGAAATTTTATTGCTTCGAAACGTAGTTTCCGATTTAAAATGTTGACCTCAGAAATTTGATTCCTTTTAATTAAAACCTTGTCATGTAATTCATCCAGCAGAGCATGGGGTCGGAGGGTATTGTCACAGGGTTGTGACAGCGGAAATAGGGGTCACGAATTAACCGAAAGCCGCCTAACACTAACAACCAATTAGACTCTCGGCCCTCTCGACCTCTGTTCTTGGTGTCAATTTTGAACTTCGTGAAGCTCGGAATTATAACGATGTGCCACAAAACATCTTAGGCATGTCTAATTGTCTATGTATCCATAAGTTAGCTGCTTTGTAAAGAGCCTAATTGTAACAGCATGGCCGTGTTACAGAGCCGATCCTTTTCAGTCCCTTCATCATCATTTCTAATCACACACCACAACCTTCCTCAGGCTCCTCTATCCATCACACCTCGGGCTTTTCATTCGAAACTTAAGACACTCCTTTTCACGATCTTTTACCCTATCTAAACTGATCCTCCACCCTCCAATTCCCGGCCAAGACGACGCCCACCTTAGTAGCTGTTCCGCCCCTCTGATCCTATGGTAACTCGACCCGGACCACCACGGACTATTCTCACGGACAACCCTTCTAACGCAACGCAGCGCTCGTGAATAAGCTGGTGCCCCGCGCTTGGCTTTCGAGTGGCGCTTTAGAAATTTCGAGATTACGATTACGATTACGAGCCATATAAATTGGGTTCCCACTGGAGCTACGTTTGCTTCCTGTGGCTCTTGCTGAGCAGTTATCTTTATTCAGCTCAAACTGTAATTTTTGTCATGCTAGATTCGGATGTGCTTCTGAGTACGGTAATCCCCTTCAAGGGACGCAATATAAATATAAATTAAATTCTTGAATGAATGAATATTCTGCATATTCCTTTTCCTTTATTCACATAATCTTGGTGGCAAATAAGAATACAAAAGGACTATCGAAGAGAGTAACTTATGATTGATTGAAGACAATCCATTGGCCTACCAATTCAAGCTCATTCCTGCCGACGTGGGAAGATGATAAATCTGTTAGTACCTGGTTGACCCAAATCAGTCAGTAGATGTTTTTATACAACATCCAAGACAAAAAAGTTTCTTCAGTCCGGAAGGACAGATAGATGTGGTCTGGAACGCAGC
Source organism: Lumbricus terrestris (assembly GCA_949752735.1). NCBI lineage: Eukaryota > Metazoa > Annelida > Clitellata > Crassiclitellata > Lumbricidae > Lumbricus > Lumbricus terrestris. Next base: position 67,888,552 of record OX457039.1, read on the forward strand.
TTATATTTAGATCTGCACCTCACAGCTACTACTCCCTCCCCATCTATAACTGTCTACCATCATCTCTCAGTATCCACAACCGTTATAGACAAAGGTCCTCTACAGAGACAGCCAAGCTGCCACTCTTACTTTATACCCACGAGAACAACTAATTATTACCTGGTAGAGTCTTGCACCATGCATGGATGATGATCATTAGTTGAACTTGGTGTGCCATGCTGGTGCCATTCAGTGCTTAGCAGATGAGGTGGCAAATAATTATGGCTGCTGTTCATTTATCACAGCAACAATGACAATGATGATTTATGATGATGATGATGATGATGATGATGATGATGATGACAACGATGATGATGATGATGACGACGATGATGATGATGACGACGAAGATGATGGTGATGACGACGACGACTATGATGATGATGATGACGACGACGACGATGATGATGATGACGACGACGACGATGATGATGATGACGACAACGACGACGACTATGATGATGATGACGACGACGACGACTATGATGATGATGACGACGACGATGATGATGATGACGACAACGACGACGACTATGATGATGATGACGACGACGACGATGATGATGATGACGACGACCACGAAGATGATGATGATGACGACGAAGATGACGATGATGACGACGAAGATGATGATGATGATGACCACGAAGATGATGATGATGACAACGAAGATGATGATGATGATGACCACGAAGATGATGATTATCTTCTTTTAGTTTCTTGGCCTCAATATAATTATAAAGGCGGTTGATAAATTGATAACACATAATATCCCTCGCCGTCATATCTTCCCACGGTCGACAATGTTATGCGGTCATGAGTTCACCACCGGTAATTAATTATAACCTGAGTTGGCCAAGGGCATTATAATTATAGTAGCAAGCGAACCATTGGTAAAATTCACAAATTCCTAAAGCCCTGATTTGACACAATTCCACAAAACACCGAAATATTTCATAAAAGTCTGTCGTAGGTCAATTAACAGTTTTTTGTAATTAAAGGTGTCGCAAAACAAGACAAATGACGACAATTATGCACAATTATGCTACATGCAGTAATTGTATAATTAGGTTTGTAGAATAATAGACCTATGATACGCAAACATAACTACTTGTACCTGGCATCAAATAGGATCTACAAATAAACAAGCTATATCACACCAAATGTAGAAAATGTGAATATATAGAAATACCCCCCCACCCAAAACCCCACAGTTACCTCTTCCATCCCCAAACAATCCTTCACCATACATATGCTAGTGTTCGCCAAGGGGTGGCGGTCAAGATCTACAGGTCAGCGTGAGACTTCCACTGGAGTCCTCTTCCAATAATAGCACATGAATCATTCTTATACAGACAGCATCAATTGCCATTTTTGTTATCAAGCTTTAATTTCAGCCAGCATAGCAAGAAGTGCTTTGTGTGTGGTAACACAAATACAAGCACACATACATACATACATACATACATACATACATATATATATATATATTACATATATATATATACATATATACAATACACACACACACACAAACCTGTTCAGATAATATGTATACACGTATAGCATACACATGAATACTTACATTGATTTATGCATAAATCACTTGACAAATTGTGTGTTTGTACTGATTGCTGATATTTTTTTGATTTTATGGTGTTGATACTTTGTCAACACAGGCAACTACTTATGTATACAGACACTCATACATACCTACAAGCACACACACATAGGCCCTACACACACTTACAAACATGCACTGATACACACATATACAGTACATACACACAGTCACACATACATGAACACACATGCATACAAAACATGCACAGATACAAAGACCTGCATACACACACATAGTTAACTGCAGGCTCTACGGCTAACTTCAAAGCTTCCTCCCCCTCGCAGGACTTCAACAGTTTGATGACACAGACAGGTGCATCTCAAGAACTGACTGAGGGTCATTACAAGCAGAAGGATATCATTTAATCTAGCGCCGTCGTATGTCTATTATTTTCAGGCCATCAATCAGACGTTGAATAGACCATTGAGAATTTCCGACCATCGATTGCCGACTGCAAGGTCCCAAGAGACACAACGAAAAATTGTTTATTACCATGTAAAGTATGTTGTTTAATAACATGTAAAGTATGTTGTTTAATAACATGTAAAGTACGTTGTTTATTAACATGTAAAGTATGTTGTTTATTAACATGCAAAGTATGTTGTTTATTAACATGTAAAGTATGTTGTTTAATAACATGTAAAGTATGTTGTTTAATAACATGTAAAGTACGTTGTTTATTAACATGTAAAGTATGTTGTTTATTAACATGCAAAGTATGTTGTTTATTAACATGTAAAGTATGTTGTTTATTAACATGTAAAGTATGTTGTTTATTAACATGTAAAGAATGTTGTTTATTAACATGTAAAGAATGTTGTTTATTAACATGTAAAGTATGTTGTTATTAACATGTAAAGTATGTTGTTTATTAACATTTAGAGTATGTTGTTGAGTGCGACAAAAACAAAAGCTACGTGAAAGTTTTGGCTAAGATCGTCAAGCGATCTACAAATTCTTAGCCTCCCCATATATACACTGATGATATGACTAATGTAGGGTGACCATTTTCTGGCCATCAAAAACCGGGACACTTTTTGAAAAATATCAATTGTAGGCCTAATTCCTTAACTACAGGGCCACAGGCTTACGATCGAAGGCCTAGTCTTATAATTATGCTCAATTAAATTTAATGCTGAACATAGATTTCAGAGCAGAAATCTACAACCTGCTCCTGTCGTCAGTGCACTTAGTGCAGTACTCTTTTACAGGGGTGGATACATAAATTTTCGAAGGGGGTGGGGCAAAATTTTCGGTCTTGGAACGAAGGAAAAATTTCGTCTTGATCACCGAACAAAAATCTGATGACTTTTGAGTCATTTATCGTATTCCCAAGAAAAAATATACTATTTCCCCCTCAAAAATAACTGATGACCTTTGTTTTGTGAGTCGTTTAGTGTTCTTAAACCCCTGTACGGACCTCGTGGGGCGTTGGAAGGGCCTGCGAAACTACTCATGAGAGGGGCACGTCAACTTTCCGAGCCAGAATAGCTGGTCAAATGGGGGGCCATGACCGGATTTGCCCCCTGGATCCGCCCCTGCTCATTTGTAATAGAGAACCATCTCTCAATCGGTGCCCAGTGGGTAGGCCTATAATCTAGTCCAGATGAAAATTTAATGTTTCTGGAGCACACAGGAGCGTCCGGTGGCCGATCACCGATCAGCACCGAGCAGTGAAACAGGGTTTGGGTAGGGAATGTCCCTGATCATCCAAATTTTTGTTTGAATTTCCACATTACACTGACAGCAATTTAAGTTGTCGAAGGAAATTGGTCTATTTCAGATTTTCAGTACTAGCATGCAGGGCTGTTTCTAAGGAATTTTTAGAACTGCACAAAACCTTTCTTTGCCTTCCCATCCTCCATGGTAAATTACTCACACTCGCAGAACAATGACTTTTTCACTAGTTTTTACTGCACATAGTTGCTTTTACAACTGCACAGATCCATTTAGAACTGCACATTTTGTGTACAACTGCACGCTAAAAGAAGTTCTGCTAGCATGAGCGGTCGAACGATCGACCATTAGGACGCTAGCGCGACCTGCCGGTGTAAAGGTTTCAGATTACCCCCTCCTAAACATTACCCCCCTGCAAACTGTAAATTGCATCAATCATCGCATTTATTGCACACACAAATCGGAAAAATCATCCCGCTTCTTGTTTTGGTCTGAAGATTTTCATCCGTCATCCCACTTCGTGGTTTGTTTTCAATATTTTCATCTGTAACTAAAATACTAATCGCCGCTGAAGTTACAATGGAGAAAATGGCTTTGAGGCTATTATTTTTTTCGGATCAAAATATTGATAACAAAACACGAAGTGGGATGACGGATGATATTCTTCAGACCAAAACAAGAAGCGGGATGATTTTTCTGATTTTTTTAGTGCAATAAATGCGATGATTGATGCAAATCTAGTTTCCGGGGGGTAATCTGAAACCGGTTTCAAGTTACCGGGGGGTAATGTTTAAGAGGGGGTAATTTGAAACCTTTACACCGGTCGAAATAGTTCTTGAGCCGCTATTTAAATCTTAGGCTTCTAGGTCTATTTTAAAATCTTTCTCGTTACTCGTTGATAGTTCTTTGAATTTATCAACTGAACTCACTAGCCTACTAAAGATGTAATATAGTCCTAATAAATACGACTTTTTAAGATTATGAACTACACTTTGTTCTGTGGTTTACATAAAATTGACGTTTTCAATATTCAAATATCCTTCTTGCCAAAAACCGGGACAATTTGGCCTTTTTCCGTAAGTCTTCGGGACACCGGGACGCACCACGAAAAACCGGGACATGTCCCGGAAAACCGGGACGTATGGTCACCCTAACTAATGTCCTGTCTTCTCTGGTTCACTGTCTAATCTTTCAATAGACTGATTGAACGAACGAGCGAAGAAACGAACTAACGAATGAATGAATGAATAAATGAATGAATGAAATAATGAACTAATGAATGAATTAATGAATGAACGAACGAATGAATTAATGAATGAACGAATGAATGAATAAATAAATGAAAGAATAAATGAATGAAATAATGAACGAACGAACGAATGAATGAATCACCGAATGAACGAAGTCAACGAAAGAACGAATTGGTGAATTAATGAATGACTGAATGCACTGATGAATGAATGAATGTGGGAATGACTAAACCGGTGAATGGATGAATTTATTCTGTCTCGGACTGCAAAGCCTTTGCCTCTGTTGGCCCTTTGCTGTGGAATGACCTTCCTGCCATAACTCTTGCTCAGATCTTATCAGTCTGGGGACTCTACTGCAGGGCTGTTTTTAAGGAATTTTTAGAACTACACAACTCCTTCTTTCCTTTCCCATCCTCCATGGTAAATTACTTCCAATCGGAGGACAATGACCTTTTTTGGTAGTTTTAACTGTACAAAATTGCTTCTACAACTGCACAAATCCGTTTAGAACTGCACATTTTGTGTACAACTGCACGTTAAAAAAAGCCTTGCACTACTGTTTCCGCCCGCTCTCTTCTTGAGACTTTTCTTTTCTAAGGTTCCTTCTCACTTGGACCGCCTCTGATTAGGCTATGCAGCAGCGAGAGGCGCTTTTAAGTCCACAAATAGAATGGAATAAATAACTGTATTTCGAGCATGCATGGTATAAATGCTGTTGAATGACATCAGTTATCAATGACATAGGTCTACCCGTAACTAATCGTGTCGAGTGATTGCGTAATAACAGTTCATGTCTAGAGAGTCAATAAAACTTCATTGAAATTCAGACAAACTAACCTGCACTGACAGCGGCTAAATCTACTGCCTCATTAAAATGCAAGGGAATTTGGCAAACGGCCAAATGTCTACGCACCGACTGTTTTAGGCAGCACTTATCATGCACATCCGCTGATGAGGTATTTCAAACAGGCATCTACACCAGTAATACCATTAATACCCATAATACCAGTAATTTCCATTCACACCCTAATGCCAGTAATAATATTAATATCATTAATACTGTAAAGAATCTCGATCTACTAGGGCTGGGCAAAAGACCACCAGGAACCGAGCTCCAGACCCTAGTCGTTAAGGCGATGTCCGTCCGTCGTGTAGTCCGGCGTCAACTGGGGATTGACGACTAGCCAGTCAGGCTTGAAACACTTTTATTCGACTTCAAGAAAACCCTCGTTAAGCTGTCCTCAGCCAACTTCTATAGCGCCAGAGTTCGGAGCAAGTTCGGAGCAAGTTCGGAGCAAGTTCGGAGCAATTCGCGTAGCGCCACTGTCTGAAAACTAATATACCACTGTCGGCAGTAATTGCCAACGCAGAATGCTGAATCGTCGTCGCGTAGAGGACCGCTGCTTCGCCAGCGCACGTCGAAGTCGGTGAAACGGGTCGGGTTTCGAACCAGAGTCGACGTCGTCGTTGCGTAGCGATAAAACTGAACCACTGCGCTCACCCGGTCGGAAACGTTGGCAGATCCGGAGTCGAATGGCGTCGTCGTTGCGTAGCGAGAATCACCAGACTCTCCGTCGTCAGCAGCGTCGGATGACAGAAGAGAACGACTGTGGGTCAAGAATCGAACCCCAGCCACCAGCGTCGGACAGCAAAGGCTTACGAACCTTTCGTCGTCGACAGCGTCGGATCGTAGTCGTCGTAGATTCACGAAAGTCCCCAGACTTTCCGCCGTCAGCCGCGTCGAGTTACAGAAGAGCACAACTGTGGGTCAAGAATCGAACCCCAGCCACCAGCGTCGGACAGCAAAGGCTTACGAACCTTTCGTCGTCGACAGCGTCGGATTCCAGACGTCGTAGATTCACCGTAGCGCTCTTCGAAGCGTTTTCTCCCGTACGACTCGTAGCTGCACTGCGCCTCGAACCTGTAACACTCGGCTGTCGCAGCTCCCTTCTATCTCACGGCGACCGCGTCGGCTGATCCTTCCGTTCGACGACTGTTGATGACTTCTTCTCGGTGACTGCCCTTCTTCGACTGACTGTTTCCTTTGATGACTGCCGTGCCTGCGCACGCACTCGTATATATACGTATGCGCCAAGCCACGCCCATGCATATATTATGTAGACGCTGGACCACGCCCTGCATATATTATGTAGTCGCCTGACCACGCCCTGCATATATTATGTAGTCGCCTGTCAGGCCCAGGTAGACGCTTAGCCACGCCTTGCATAAATTAAGTAGACGCCATGTAGACGCTTAGCCACGCCTTGCATAAATTAAGTAGACGGCATGTTGACGCTTAGCCACGCCTATGCATAAATTAAGTAGACGCCATGTAGACGCTTAGCCACGCCTATGCATAAATTAAGTGGACGGCATGTTTCAACGATACACAGGCAGACAGGGACACGGACAATTAATTAAAACAAACTGCAGGGGCCTATTTTTACAACACGCCTCCCCCAGAAGCAATCCAAGGCCCACCTTGGAGCACTAACAGAAAATCTACCAAACAATCGGAGTAAAATATCCTATAAAACACGATTAATTGTCCAACTATACAGCAAATGCAAAAGTATCTGTACCAAAAGAAAATCTAACAAGTTTTCCAATCAGCAAAATGCTGTACATCAGCTTGCCACAGAAATAACTGTCACACGGTACCGTAATTAAAGACATCATAAATAGCCAAGCTGAATCGGGTGCGAAGTGCTTTTCGCGCACATCCCCCTTTTATTATTTTTTTTTCTCGCCTGTTTTTCATGTCTCTGCCTGTTTTTCTTTTTCTTTTTTTTTCTTTTTTTTAGGCTTATTTCTCTATTTTTTTTTTCATTTCGGGTACGGTGTGAACTGTTTTGTTCACACCCCCCTTCTTTTTTCCTCTTTTTTTTTTTTCAAAACGACATAGCATAAGTACAACAATTGAATAGCTAACTATACAGCCGGCAATTACGCCTAATCAATCAAAAAAAATAAGCTCGGAGTCAGGCACGACTCAATAATTATTTAACTAATTTGCTTTCAGCCGCGTTCACTGAAAGCGGACAGGACGGCCAGCGTTGCGTCGTGGTCGACCTGTAGAGGTCGCCACTCCGTCCAAATCCTGGTCGTGCGCATCCGTTTCGCGCGTTCCGTCCCCACGGCGGTGTGGCCGTCGACTGGTAGAAGCCGTGGCGCTCCCGGTCACTTTTTGGGGCGACCCTCCGGTCACTTTTTCGGTCGCCTCAGTCCATTCTCCCTTCGTCCTTCCATAACAGTGGCGAAGCTTGTCTACGTGCGCCACGAAGGGTTTAGCCTTCGGCGACTTTTGGAGAAGATAGTTGACCGGACCACACGCCCGCACAATCATCCACGGACCAGTGAAATTACGCTGGAACTTCGGACTACGTCCCACAAATTTTCGTGGACTGAAGTAGTAAACCCAGTCTCCGGCTTCAAATTTCGCTGGTCGTACACGCAGGTCGTAGCTGTGCTTGCATCGCTCAGCGCCTTTTCTGAGACCTTGGCGTGCAGCGCGATACGCTTTTTCAAACTTTTCCAGCAATTCCGCAGCGTAGGTCGAATACGTCTGCCCGTTCCCGTCTGGTTCCACAACTCCAGTTACCAACATTTGTTCCAGTTGCGCATCAATGGTAGCCTGATAAGGAAGCGGTTGCCTCCTCAACGGTTGTCTCACCGGATGGGAGTCCCCAGTATCAATCCTATGCTGAGTAATCATGGTCCTTCCCAAATCATGGTCAGTGGTCGAGAAAATGCTTCCGTACTCGACCAACAAATTCTTCAGACGTTCTTTCACCTCAGCCGAAACATCCTCGGAGACATCTTCCATCAATTTTTCCACTAACTGTGCTTCCGGACCCGTCTGTCTATCACTGCCTTCCATTACTTCAACATTTACGGGGTGCAAATCGCCCAACATCAAGTCAGTAGTTAACATCGCAGGCTGTTCATTCAAATTCACCACACGAATGCACATTTTATCATCATCATCATTCAGCACAACTCTAGCTACATGCAATCCCGGCCGAATCTCTTTAGATTCAGTCATCCACGCTTCAGCTGTGGTCGTCAAATCACGATATTGCGTCCTACAAGGGATATCGCACTGCGAACGAGGAAGAACAGTTGTCTCCTCAGCAACAATAACCCTGCGACACCAAAGTGAACCATTGCCCTTAACCAAAGGAATGCGGCGTCTACCAACAAAGAGTGCACCCTGACCAAAACCAAGTCGACAGCGGTGTTGCCTCAACCAATCCATTCCCAGCATTGGTTCCCCAATCTGGTCAGAGACGAGAAAATTTGTCTCAATGGAAAAACCTCTGGAAATCCTGATTGGGACATCAACCTGACCCAAAACCCTTATCTGTGTTCCGTTAGCAGCCAAGAGAATGCGAGTGCTAGGCTGGAGCAACAACCCATCAACATCAGACGAGGGAACCAGGCTTACCTCCGAACCAGTGTCCACGAGGAACGTTCTTTGCCGTCCGTTGATCACTCCATGGATGTAGATCGCGTTGTTCGTCACGCCAGTTGCTCTGTCTCTCGTTGTATGGTTGGTGACGGTCTCTTGCTCGGTCGTCGGCTGACCCGAATCGCGTGCGTCGTCGTTCCGGCGGTCTGGAAACTGTCGGCGTTGTCGGCACTGGCGTGCGTAGTGCCCTGGGGACCCGCATTTGAAACAGGTCGACCCACGTCCCAGACTTCCTGATGCGTTACCTTGAGACGGAATGGTCGGCGGAGCCATCGGTGCGGAGTTGAAGTTCGTCCTGTTCGAGCTTCGAAGTCCCTCCAGCTGTCGGCAGATTCTTTCTTCCATGTCCTGCTGCCACTTGCGCTGGGCAGTGAAGAAGTCGTCCAGCTGAGACTGAAGCTGTCCTCTGGTGTCGGCCTCCTGAGTTCCTCTTATTCGATTCGCCGGTCTGCGACGATCCTCCAGGTCTGCAGTCTGTTGATACGCCGACAAGCGTAGAGCTGTTCGGTACGCCTCGTCGATCGTCTTCGGTTCCCGTTCTCTCACCTTTAGAGACAGCTCCCGGTCACGGATAGCTTCAAGGAAGGCGTCCTTAGCAACGATCTCGGTCGTCTCGTTCGACGGCACTGGATAGGCGAGAACAACAAGTCTCCGGATGTCGTGCAGCAGATCTCCCAGACTTTCATCCGCCCTCTGGCGACGATAGTAGAGTTGCGCACGAAAAGTCTCAGCTTGACCTTCCGCGCCGTATCGTTGACGAAGTCTCTCGACCAGCTGTTCATACGTCACCTCCGTTCGCGCTCCAAAGTCCCACAACAGCTGCGTTGCTGCCTTTTCCAAGGAAACACGGAGGAAGTCGACTTTGTCGATTGCCGTCCATCTATTGTGGCGTGCGCAGACGTCGAATTGTGCCAAGAACGATTCGAGAGACCCAGTCCCATCGAATTTTGCTGGTTTCATGGTCATCTTCCGTTCACCGACCAAGCGACTGACGCTGTCCAAGACTTTTGTCTCCAAAGCGCTGACGTCTGTTTCGGAAATCAGCAGTCTTTTGCGATCCTTCTTCGGCGGGTCATCGAAGTCGATTCTCTCCAGAAAGCGGCTGGACTCGACCTCAAAGTCGACCAAGAGGTCCGTCCTTCGTCCCACTGCTGGCGTCGAAGTCATCGGGCGGTCATCAGCGTTCCCGTCCATCTCTGCAGTGTTCCACATTGTCGCTGAATTTCGCTCCACAGGCTGCAATCAGTTCGTAGCTGGGACCAGCTTTGTAGAAGTCCGACGAAATCCAATCACCCCACTTCTGGTACCAGTTTGTAAAGAATCTCGATCTACTAGGGCTGGGCAAAAGACCACCAGGAACCGAGCTCCAGACCCTAGTCGTTAAGGCGATGTCCGTCCGTCGTGTAGTCCGGCGTCAACTGGGGATTGACGACTAGCCAGTCAGGCTTGAAACACTTTTATTCGACTTCAAGAAAACCCTCGTTAAGCTGTCCTCAGCCAACTTCTATAGCGCCAGAGTTCGGAGCAAGTTCGGAGCAAGTTCGGAGCAAGTTCGGAGCAATTCGCGTAGCGCCACTGTCTGAAAACTAATATACCACTGTCGGCAGTAATTGCCAACGCAGAATGCTGAATCGTCGTCGCGTAGAGGACCGCTGCTTCGCCAGCGCACGTCGAAGTCGGTGAAACGGGTCGGGTTTCGAACCAGAGTCGACGTCGTCGTTGCGTAGCGATAAAACTGAACCACTGCGCTCACCCGGTCGGAAACGTTGGCAGATCCGGAGTCGAATGGCGTCGTCGTTGCGTAGCGAGAATCACCAGACTCTCCGTCGTCAGCAGCGTCGGATGACAGAAGAGAACGACTGTGGGTCAAGAATCGAACCCCAGCCACCAGCGTCGGACAGCAAAGGCTTACGAACCTTTCGTCGTCGACAGCGTCGGATCGTAGTCGTCGTAGATTCACGAAAGTCCCCAGACTTTCCGCCGTCAGCCGCGTCGAGTTACAGAAGAGCACAACTGTGGGTCAAGAATCGAACCCCAGCCACCAGCGTCGGACAGCAAAGGCTTACGAACCTTTCGTCGTCGACAGCGTCGGATTCCAGACGTCGTAGATTCACCGTAGCGCTCTTCGAAGCGTTTTCTCCCGTACGACTCGTAGCTGCACTGCGCCTCGAACCTGTAACACTCGGCTGTCGCAGCTCCCTTCTATCTCACGGCGACCGCGTCGGCTGATCCTTCCGTTCGACGACTGTTGATGACTTCTTCTCGGTGACTGCCCTTCTTCGACTGACTGTTTCCTTTGATGACTGCCGTGCCTGCGCACGCACTCGTATATATACGTATGCGCCAAGCCACGCCCATGCATATATTATGTAGACGCTGGACCACGCCCTGCATATATTATGTAGTCGCCTGACCACGCCCTGCATATATTATGTAGTCGCCTGTCAGGCCCAGGTAGACGCTTAGCCACGCCTTGCATAAATTAAGTAGACGCCATGTAGACGCTTAGCCACGCCTTGCATAAATTAAGTAGACGGCATGTTGACGCTTAGCCACGCCTATGCATAAATTAAGTAGACGCCATGTAGACGCTTAGCCACGCCTATGCATAAATTAAGTGGACGGCATGTTTCAACGATACACAGGCAGACAGGGACACGGACAATTAATTAAAACAAACTGCAGGGGCCTATTTTTACAATACCCATGCCAGTAATAGCATTAATACCCATAATGCCAGTAATAGCATTAATACCCATAATGCTAGTAATAACATTAATATCCGTAATGCTGGTAATAACATTAATAATTATCCATAATACCAGTAATACCATTAATATACTATATAATGCCAGTAATGTCAGGAACTACACAAAACCCACGGACACTAAGTACATGTAAGTCCTCAAAATTATGAGTCAGAAGATCTGATTTAATGGGACACACTGTTGGGAAACCTAAGCCAATAATTTGTTAGAGTCCTTCCCTTGTAAGGTCGACAGAAGGGATTGTTCAACTAGAACAGTAACTGTGTAGGTACATTGAGTCCTTCACCTAAGGTATATATGTATATATATATATATGTATATAAATGCATGTATATATATATACATACATGTCATACATACATAGTCACATACTTACCTAAATACATACATGTGCAATTGTGTATGTAGTCCTGCTGTACATATTCTGTTTTGGTTTGCATTCCAATTTCAAGTGGAGAAAGAATGTCTCTAATTATCACACAGAAATGTTAATCGCTAAATCAACAAGTTAAACAAAACAGTACAATATAGGTCCTCATTCTTTCGCTCATCAACCCGCCACCCACCCACCCATCAAAACATCCACCGTCCCATTCATCCATTCACCACCCACTTAGATACATCTGCCCAACCATGCACATATATACCTCGTCAATTTGCCTATAAATACATCACTATAGGTCGCCTCAGTCTTTCACGGCTGATCTCTTATATTCAAGCCATCAGACTACCAGAGTTGTAAAAAGTTTTTCCCTTTTTTGTTCTTCTCAGAAAAAAACTTTTTTTAGTCCTCGTCTCTTTTTTCTCCGTTTTTTATGTGACCATATTTATTTATTTCCTGCAGGTAATTACTTTTCCTCTATTTTATTTGCGTCTCTATCTCTTAAGCTTTCCCCATACTTTCACGGATTCCACAAATCACTATTTGAACGCTTTACTTATTTACTAATTAAGTTCTTCTATTTGCTTGCTAATTAGCCTAGAATTGAAATTGCAAAAACAAGGTTTTCAATTTTAGACCGTATTTTACAAGATTTAACAAAGTCCAGTTTTTAGTGTTCGTTTTCGAGTTTTTTTCTCGTTTTAAATAAAAAATAAATAAAACTCCGTTTCACTCCGTTTCCTATGACTCTGTTTTTGTCGTTTTAAACATCCATAGAAGCAAGTTAATAACTCACTCACCATTACCTTTATTGTAATTGGAATCTCCGAACTCTACAGTGCCAAATGATAGCCAATTGCAAGGCACCAGCAGCTAATTCACGAGCAGAGTCAGAGAGAATTGTCCATAAGTGTAGAGTCCGAAGGAGGTCCACGTCTGGTTGCCAGAGGATGAAAGGGTGGAGTATAGCTGGTAACGAGGGTGTCGAATGAGTCGGGAATTGGGATGGATGGGTAGACACGAATGGACGCATTTACGATCGCCGAGTGGCTGAGTGAATGAAAGAGGGAACATTTGAAGAAACAACGTGTTTGAATCTCAACCTGTCAGCATCGTGCTTTCTCAGTTGTAGGTTCATCTGTCAGTAATAGTCTCCCGTTGGAGATGTGCCTAGGGCTGACTCGTCAGTGCTTTACAGGCTCTTCAAGACCCATTTGCATCACTGCAGTTGGACTGGGAGCACCCCTCATTGGGCTTCTTGAAGGGGCGCTATATAATTTCTTGAAATGAATGAATGAATGAAAAGACTGAGGACTACCCTTTTTACTCTTGTCACTTGGATACCGTACCATACCACAAGCTATAGCTACCAACCATTCATTTGCATACCTATCATTTATCCATCCAACCAACCACTCTCCCACAGTAAAGGAATTACAGTAACTGTTATCATTTTGAGTGTATATACATGAAATAAACTGAAGTTCCTATGGGGTTATAATTTCCTTGGACACGATTTCTTGCAACACAAAACTTATCTATCCAAGTATTTCCAAGAGAGCTGCCCCTAAAAAAATTCATGCAATCCCATGGCGAACAATTCTCAAATTTCAGCTCACACCCCCCCAACTCCCAAGGGGTAGAAGAGTTATCATTGTCAAGTGTCCCGAGTTCTGGTTTTTCTGACGTTGAGCGAAATTTTACTCCCGAGCAATGACTGAAATTTTGCCGGCAGCTAAAGATAGGAGGAATTTTAGTGTGAGACAAATGAGAGAAGGGAAATATAGAAGTCTACACAATACACATGGTCTGGAAGACTGTTCAATGCAATGGGTTGTCAATCCTTGTTGAAGACCATGGTACATGTAATTGATTTTTCGATGAAGATTGTATCCGACATTTGTTTTGGTTGTCTGATACCAGAATGCGGAAGAAAGTGATGTAGTCCTGCATAATATCACTCACTGCTATGTAGGTTATCAAGCAGAGCCTCCTGCAGATTTACGTGATCTCAAGTCTGTGTATAGATAATTAATCGCGTAGGTAAACAGTTACGTTTTCTTGTTGGTCGGCTGGGTCTGCAGGTTTCCTGCTTGGCTGGTTGGTTATTATTGACGCTGGTGGATAATGGGTCGGTTGGTCGACGGGTCGTTTGGTCAGTGGGTCGGTTGGTAGGTGGGTCGGCAGGGCAGTGGGTCGACTTAGTCGGTAGTCTACTAATCAATCAATCAATCAATCAATCAATCAATCAATCGAATCAAAACATAACAGTTCAGCAACAAAATCATAAAGCTACGAACGTATTGCAGTTACAAAACAGAATCCTCTCAATCAATCGAGATCCTATCACAAAGTTTAGAAGCACAATGAAACCGTATGACAAAACAAAACATAAAAAACAACAAACTATAGACCTACAAAACATCTGTCTTGCAGCAGTACAACGCCATCTGGGTTTCTTATAATAGTTCCAGTAGACAACTGCATCTGGGTCCTTATGCAGCGCCTCATTCTTGAGAAGCTTTCCAACGCACTGGAGTAATAATTGCAGGACAACAGCCACAGTTCCACTTCCTCTTCCACTTCGTAAACGATCAACGAGAGGAGGAGGAGGAGGAGAAGGATCCGTAAACAATGTAAAGAGAGGACGAAGAAGCATCCACCCACACAATCGATCTTAATGGAGGAAGGAGGATCTCTCTCCCTTCCTCCCCACTCCCTTCTTCCACTCCATCTATAAGTCCTTCCGCATATATACAGCCTTCCGTCCATCTGTCGCTTTTCCATGCTCCCATTTCTCCGAGGTCCCTACTCATCCAGATTCCCTCTCTCCGTCAGTCTGTCTGTAGTGCTATGCGCCCTCTTTCTTCCGTCTGCATTTACTTCTTCCTTTACACAGTCTCCCTCCGTCCATCCTTCCAATCCTGCCTTCCTCCATCCAAACCTTCTTCCCTCCATCCCTTCTTCAGTACTTCCTTCCGGCATCCACTTTCCTACTAAAACCTTCTGCACGTTCCTCGTTCCTTCCATCCTTCCTTACGTTCATGCTTCCTTCCATTATTCTCTTCCTCTATCCTTCACTCCTTTCATTCTTCCTTCCTCTTTCTTTCTCTCCCTCTTTCTTCGTCCTCCCTTCCCTCCTCTTAACCTTCAATCAATTCTTCCCTTTGTTCGTTTTCCATCCTCCAATCCTCCTTCCATTCTAACTCCATTCTCCGTCTCTCCTTCCGATCATCTTAATTCTATTGCCCTACCTCTTTCTCCAATTCCCTCCCTTCCTACCATTTCCATCGTTCCCTCTCCTCTTCCATCCTTCCTCTGCCATTCCCTCCTTACCTCCTTCCGTCACTTACACCACTCCCCCCTTCCTTCCTTCTGCACCCTCCTCTCTCCCACCTTCCTCTCCATCGTCCGGCCTAGGCTGCTAGGCAGCAGTAGGTCTTTTCAACCGTACAAGGTCCCCCGATAAGGACCGACTCACTCTGCCCCTAGGCCTTCCGTCGTAACACGGCCAACCTCCGTCTATCGCCATTATCACCAGTCGGGGGGGGGGGGGCATTGGCTGCGTGTAACCAATTACGACCGATAATATAACACGACGGACACAATCAACTTTTACTAAGAAAGAAAAAACGCTTCCGTTCAATGCTGAGAACCAAAATACACCTTTTCAATAATCTCTAGCTGCCGGTGTGGCATGAAATCTTGTCCGGCATGAAATTGTGTACGGCTCCACCCACTTCCGTTGTCAAGACAGTATTTCATACGGCATACGCATGAGATCTTGTCCGGCATGAAATCTTGTCCGGCATGAAATGGACACGACTCCGCCTACTTTCTTTGTCGAAACAGTATTTTCTACTATTATTATATAAATTATCCGCGAAAAAGTATCTTACTAGCATAAAATCAATAATATAATTTTATATATGGAACGAGAAATCAAGATGTAAACGTTGAAATATTGTTTTAATGTGCGATGCTTGTTGTTGCGACCACGATGACGCTAGTTCTATATTTAGAAGGAAATTCCCATCGCTGAACGTGGCGAACTGGCGATGAGTCGAGGCCTGTGTAAATGAGTAAGATCGCTTTCAGAGCATAGAAAGGAGTTCTAAAACCTTTAAAAATTAGACTTTCCATTTATCCCTTGGTTTTCAGTTCTATTTTTTGCACCTAGTTGTTAAGCTGTAAACGTCTATGTGTGTATGTATAGTTTGCACGCTTTTGATCAATAATTGGGCTGCTGATACTAACTTGAAATATGTATTCCAAATATCAAGTAGGCCTACTGATATTAGGCATACGCTTGATTAGCTTGAAATCCTGCACTGCATGGCTACCTATCGCTACACGCAGCCACTGCCTACAATCTTTACAAGATCGATCGTCTTTCAGATTTCCAAAGCAATGGTGGGATCGAAAAGCCTCTATAAAGACTCTAAAACTATGCGTAAAAGCCGTTAACCGCATCCTCATATTGATGATTTAGGCCTATAATATTCTGCTGATTTCTTCGTCTTTAAATTGTTCCCAGAATAAGGGCCCCTATGTTAGGCTACTGCTCTTGCCCAACATCGGACGTTTGCTGTGGTTCGTCCTTCCATATGAAATAATTTTTCCGCACTTACCACCGTTGAAAGAGCCTTCATCCAGCTTCCATTTCATCCAGCTTCCATTTCTTAAACATTATTTTCGTCAATCCATCTTCTACTTCGTAAGCATTATTTTCATCAATCGATCCAACTCCTATTTCATCAATAAAAGAACTTTCATCCAGCTTACATTTCTTAAACATTATTTTCGTGAATCCAGCTTTATTTCACATGTAAGAGAACATTCATCCAGCCTTCATTTCATAATCGTTCTTTTCTTACTGACCTGTTAAATTCTTCTTTTAATCATTTCGTTTCAATCCAGTGGGCTTCGATTGCTCGTCGCCTTATTAGCACACTATTTATTTACCCTTTAAAACGCGCCCCTTGACTGCCTTTTCATTGTATTCGTTTACGCCCCGTTGATTGCGCCCTTTTGATCACTCTTACAATATTTATCTTTTCGCCCTATTGATCGTGCGATCTAAAAGCAAAGCGCTCTCTTGATTTCGTCCATTTGATTGCGCCCTTTTGATTGCGCCCTTTTGAAATTCGCCCTGTTGATAGGATACCACGTATAACAGATCTCGAGATAGGCCCTGTTAGCCTAGGCTATATTTTTTAAGTGTGATTATAACCCACTCATTTTCTAGCTTCATACACAATCACTTTCAATTAGCCGTTAAAGTAGAATCTATTTCTTCCAAGTTTAGGAAAAGCTAATTTTACTTAGAACCCATAATTTTGGATGATACAGGATTTCGACACGTAGGCCTTAGTTTTAATAATATTATAGTTAGGCCAGCTAGGCTGTGCCTCGTATAATTGGTCATGGTAGGCTGAATAATTATCTTGTCTATTTTGTGTCTTCCCCGGACAAGATCTCACGGTGCTATTAATACTGTAGCGTGACAGTTGCTATCTGATGTCATTGGTCACGTGAACCAATGACAGGGCTTTCCGGACATTATTTCATGCCGGACAAGATTTCATGCCACACCGGCTAGAACCAGACACATGTGGTTTCGCTCAAGCTGGTCAATACCGGCAATAACCCTCACAGCGACACGACATAGTCCCTTAATTAATGTCTCTCTCCTTTGCTTTTTGCTAGCCTCAATATCAATCGAGTGTAAAAATCAAGCTATTGTTATCTGAAGCAATAAAAAAAAACTGTGGTTATGGTTTTATGGGTTAATAATGTGACGCAAGCCTGTGGCTTAAAACCAGACAATGCAGTGTGCCTCGAGCTGGATGCGATCATACAAAAAGTGCTGCTCTGGTTGGCTGACAACAGACATTATAATGTGGCTCAAACTGGCTAGAAAACCAGACACTATAAAGTCGATAAATTTGGCTGATAGCTATAGCAATTAAACACTTTAGAGTGGCTGAAACTGTTCTCGAAAGCTGAGGCTTGCGTTAGTATAGGTTTTTTCTACATCTCAAGTGGAATATGCTGCATGAATGTAGGGAACGAGAAAAAACGCAAGACCACATGGCACTTCTACTCTGTAGTAGGCGGAATAAACAAAGACATGTCAAGACTTTCTCTTTAGCCGTGGCTGGGCTGGGCTGGACTAGGAGCGCCTCTGAGTAGGATTTCTTAAGGTGGTGCTATATAAATTTCAGAAATGAATGAAAGACAAACAGAGCTGTGAAATGCCAAACAATTTTTTTATCGACGGCAAAACGTTCTTTGTTGTCATAAGGTGTCTTTGTTGTCATAAGCTGTCTTTGTCTTCATAAGCTGTCTTTGTTGTCATTAGCTGTCTTTGTTGTCATAAGCTGTCTTTGTTGTCATAAGCTGTCTTTGTCTTCATAAGCTGTCTTTGTTGTCATTAGCTGTCTTTGTTGTCATAAGCTGTCTTTGTTGTCATAAACTGTCTTTGTTGTCACAGGCCGTCGTTAAACAATGGATCGGAAAGAAAACACAAAAGATGAATGAGGGACACACTTCTTGATTTGACAAATGATGATTGGGATGCGAGAGGGAGGGTGTCCTTTCATCAGCCAAGTATGTTGATGGCTAAAAGAAGAAGTACTGGTACTACCAGGCATTAACAATTATCAAGCAGTCATATATACATCAGAGCATGTAAAAGAAAAGCGTCTACGCCTGGTGCAGAAAGCTGGAACTAATTTCTCCCCATAGTCACTTAAATCACCGGATGATAATATATTCTAGACGGCGAGATTGACGCCATCTGTAGAGTACTCCAGCTTTCCACGCTCTTCCAGGATAATTGCCTGCGCCATGGAAAAAAACGTAAAGAACAGTTCAATGGGTAACTTCGGTCAGAGTGCAATTCTAGGGAATGCATAGAATGGGTCATGTGTGGTTGTAGCAGATACTATTGTGGCTTGAGTGGCCCCAGCAACTGTCTGATAACTGTGAAATGACACAACACAGTATATGATCTCAATCAGTAATGAACAGATGATGATCACAAGTTATTATTACATGAGTTCAATTTAACTGTTGGCAGCCATGCAAGGCACTCATCACGTCTTACTGTTCAATTTACCAATACCATCTGCTGAATGGAAGGTTGAGTGTCCCACCTTTTTGGTAGGGTAGCGGGAAGCGAACCAGCATCCGTGGGATCTTTGTGGCAGAGTGTTTACCATTGTTACCGTTACCTTAACGGGACGCGGTGGGGGGAGTGGGTATGTTCGTCGTCTTGCAGCCAAAGGGCTGCAGGTTCGAATCCACCTCAAGTCGCCGCGTAGGAACCTTGGGCAAGTCCTTCCCTCGCAATTTCTCAGTGCTTCGGCGTGAAAATCCGATGCAGTGTCCGCTCTGTAGTCGGGAGCGCCTCTGAGTAGTGAGTTTGAAGGGGCGCTATAACAAGTGCACATACAGACAAACTACCCCCTCCCACTAAGAACTTGATTAACCTGAAAGTTGACCGACAATGGGGTCGTGTTGATCTTACAACTGTACTCCCATGATCTCACCTCATTTTACTGGTTCGCTAATAATTGATTGATATTGTAGACAGTATAAACACTGCTTTACAGCCGCATTCGAACACGGCCATTCCCAGACAATTTATTAAACACAATCTATCCATGCATGTAATTATTTCTTTTTTAAACGTGGAGATCTGTTGCAATTAATTAAAACTCTTCTCCATGACAATCCAGGAACCCTGTGCCAGTAATTATTGGGTTCACAATAATTGATCAAACCACCACTTCCTATTATAACTGTTCCATTATTTACATTGAATCATATAATGATTGCAGGGCATAATGATATGCAAAAGCAAACATGCCGGGACCAAGTTCAGATGCTTACAGGACCCTTGCCAAGTTATTGCCTGTCCTCAAAGAAATTAAGGATAGTTGCCATATAATATAACTCCTGTATAATTATACATTAAAATCCTCAGCCATAGTATACGCATTATGTGCATACAAAATATTATGGTTTTAAAGCACAACCTCTGGGTAACAAGACGACTTCTCTAAAATAATCGGCCACTAAGTTCCTTATATTGACTGAGAGCCCAGCTGATTGGTCTGAGAGTATCCACCACGTTCGCGGCACGGTACACACTACACAGTCCATTGATTGGCTATAGAGTGCTCTACATGCCAAGAGTATGGGGAGGGGGGCTCCAGTGTCCACGGCTCCGGTCACTGTGTGTGTAAATGACGACCTTGCGCAAGTCCTTCACACGCAGAACCAGATCCTTCATTGCTCGTACTTCGGCAGTGCCAGACCCAAGCCTCGATAAAGGAGGAGGGCATCACTAATCATCATTGTTATTATAGCACAGTGTATATAAACAGCAACAAACTTCATTCACAACTCCTTCACTGCTTGCACTTCAATCAATCAATCAATCATTCAATCAACCAATCAATGACACCATTTTTATTGCCATGAAGAACATAATTATGTCAATAAACATGAGTAATTTCGGGTTCAGACTGCAGGTACATCGACAGAATTGAGGCATATAGAAGGGATAAAATTGCACCATAGGAACACCAATTTGATCTAGTTACATACACTGTGGTTTGACAATACATTCTTAACTAGTTAATTTTAAAAAAGAGAGCAACAGAGACAAGGCTTTAGGTTAGCATCAACTTCAGTGTAAACTCTAAAGATACAAGAGAACAAAAACGGCAAGTTCTTAGTTACTTCGCAGTGCCATGGTCAAAACCCTGTAGAAATGAGGAGGTGGACAGTGACCATCATTGTGTGGTTTAACAGTGACAAGCCTTCACACACAATTACCGTAGTTCCTCAGTGCCACCTATATATATATATATATATATATATATATATATATATATATATATATATATATACATATATATACACACATGTATAATTGTATATATATATATCATCTTGTCAGGATTGTACTGCTGAACCTTGGAAGGTAGGCCATCCATCAGATACGCTAACAGATATTATTATTGTGATTTTAGCTGTTATTATAATCCATCAGATACACTAACAGATATTATTACTGTTATTTTAGCTGTTATTATAATCCATCAGATACACTAACTGATATTATAATTGTTATTTTATAGCTGTTATTATAATCCATCAGATACACTAACTGATATTATAATTGTAATTTTAGCTGTTATTATAATCCATCAGATATACTAACAGATATTATTATCGTTATTTTAGCTGTTATTATAATCCATCAGATACACTAACAGATATTATTATTGTTATTTTAGCTGTTATTATAATCCATCAGATACACTAACTGATATTATAATTGTTATTTTATAGCTGTTATTATAATCCATCAGATACACTAACTGATATTATAATTGTTATTTTAGCTGTTATTATAATCCATCAGATACACTAACAGATATTATTATCGTTATTTTAGCTGTTATTATAATCCATCAGATACACTAACAGATATTATTATTGTGATTTTAGCTGTTATTATAATCCATCAGATACACTAACAGATATTATTATTGTGATTTTAGCTGTTATTATAATCCATCAGATACACTAACAGATATTATTATTGTTATTTTAGCTGTTATTATAATCCATCAGATACACTAACAGACATTATTATTGTTATTTAAGCTGCTATTATAATCCATCAGATACACTAACAGATATTATTATTGTGATTTTAGCTGTTATTATAATGTTTGTTTGTTTGTTTGTATGTGCACTTGTTATAGCGCCCCTTCAAGCTCTCTCTACCCAGAGGCGCTCCCGAATGCAGAGCGGACACTGCATCGGAGTTTCACGCCGAAGCGCTGAGCAATTGTGAGTGAAGAACTTGCCCAAGGTCCTTACGCGGCGAGGTGGATTCGAACCTCGAACCTTCCGGCTTCAAGGCAACGACGCCACCACTACACCACCGCGCCCCAGCACATACACTAACAGATATTATAATTGCTATTTTAGCTGTTATTATAATCCAGCACATACACTAACAGATATTATAATTGCTATTTTAGCTGTTATTATAATCCAGCACATACACTAACAGATATTATAATTGCTATTTTAGCTGTTATTATAATCAATCAGATACACTAACAGACATTATTATTGTTATTTAAGCTGTTATTATAATCCATCAGTTACACTAACAGACATTATTATTGTTATTTAAGCCGCTATTATAATCCATCAGATACATTAACAATTATAATATCTGTTAGTGTATCTGATGGATTATGATAACAGCTAAAATAACAACAATAATATCTGTTAGTGTATCTGATGGATTATAATAACAGCTGAAAAAATAATAATATCTGTTAGTGTATCTGATGGATTGTAATAACAGCTGAAATAACAATTATGATATCTGTTATATATTATAATTGTTAAATATTATATTATATTATTTAATATAGTTATTTAAGCTATTATTTTAGTTATTTATTTATTTTAACAGATATCATAATTGTTATTTTAGCTGTTATTATAATCCATCAGATACACTAACAGATATATATTTTTTAACAGATATTTTATTTAATCTGTTAGATACTATAATTGTTATTTTATAATTTTATATTTTATAATTGTTATTTTATCTATTGAGCGCTACTGAATGGCCTTGGTTGTGAGCGGCGCTATATAAATTACTAATTACATTACATTACATTACTAACAGACATTATTATTGTTATTTAAGCTGTTATTATAATCCATCAGATACACTAACAGATATTATAATTGTTATTTCAGCTGCTACTGTAATCCATCAGATACACTAACATATATTATTATCGTTATTTTAGCTGTTATTATAATCCATCAGATACACTAACAGATATTATAATTATTATTTTAGCTGCTATTATAATCCATCAGATACACTAACAGATATTATAATTGTTATTTTAGCTGTTATTATAATCCATCAGACACACAAACAGATATCATAAATTGTTATTTCAGCTGTTATTATAATCCATCAGATACACTAACAGATATCATAATTGTTATTTCAGCTGTTATTATAATCCATCAGATACACTAACAGATATTATTATTATTATTTCAGCTGTTATTATAATCCATCAGATACACTAACAGATATTATAATTGTTATTTCAGCTGTTATTATAATCCATCAGATACACTAACAGATATTATAATTGTTATTTCAGCTGTTATTACAATCCATCAGATACACTAACAGATATTATTATTATTATTTCAGCTGTTATTATAATCCATCAGATACACTAACAGATATTATTATCGTTATTTTAGTTGTTATTATAATCCATCAGATACACTAACATATATTATTGTTGCTATTATTTTAGCCATTATAATCCATCAGATAGATATTATAATTATTGTTATTTTAGCTGTTATTATAATTACACTCAATGTTCCTTAATTACACCAGCGATGACGAAGACGATGAGATGAAATCATAACCACATGACATGACATCCCATATGATATCTGAACGGCAAGTCAGTCTATATTAAGAGTCACGCGACCAAACTGCAGCCAACATCTGCGCAATTAAGGTCCATAGTCTGCAGACATCTGGGCTGCAAATGCAATATGTCGTCTACTGTTAATGTCTCGTTTGTTGGCGACTTGCCTACATTCCTACAGCTTAGACCGTGCACGTGCTCGAGAATAAACAGCGTTACCCTCCCATCTTATAACTTTCTTTTTCGGTTAATATTAAGAGGGAAACTGCGTTTAGCCGTTTACGACGACAATGACTGATTTTTTGTGGTTTACTCTTGTAATGTAATGTAAATATTGGAAATTTACCAGCACCACACTGGGAGACTAGCTAAACAATGCAGTCGCTATATAAATTGAAATTCGTTTTCGGTGCCCGGCCAGAATCTGGGGAGGTGAATCCGAGGAGACGGCATGTTGAGGTATAGCCACGTCTGGTTTACAAAGCAACCTCTTACATCCGGCACAAATGGAAATTTGAGGACTGGAAGAAGAGCAATCTTGTGTGGAATGTTGACATCCAAGAAGCCTGGAAAAGCCCTTTCCACTCAACAATAACCATCGACGTTTTCCATCGGATTCAGCCGCAGGACTCCAACCTCCTCCTCATCTTACACAGCTAATATTGTTCGAAGAGAAGAAAGGATCACGTTTCAAATCAATGCAAACAATATAGGTTAATTGGCCTGTCTGTCTGTCTGTCTGTCGGCCTGCCTGCATCTCTGCTTGTCTGCCTGTCTTTTTGCCTGTATGTCTGTCTGTCTGCCTGTCTGCCTTTATCTCCGCCTGCCTGCCTGTCTTTTTGCCTGTCTGTTTGCCTGCCTGCCTGTCTGTCTATCTGCCTGCCTGCAGTCCGCTTGTCTGTCTGTCGGTCTGTCTGTCTGTCTGCCTGCTACTTTCTCCTATTGTCTACTTTTCCCATCATCTTACTGTTTACATCATCTCAGAACTTCTATAGCGCCACTGTTGACCAGGAATTCGAGACATCAATTGAAAACTCAGGTCAGATTTTCTTTCTGTCTGTCATTCCATCTATCATTCTGAATGTCAGTCTGTTTAATCTGATAATCGAAATGTTTTCTTGCCTGTCTTTCTGCCTGTCTGTCTGTAAGTCTGCTAGTCTATGTCACCGTCTGTCTGCCTGTTAATAAGTCTATCTTATAGTAAAACTGTCTGTCTGCCTATATATGCTATCTTGGCACTTTGCCCATCCATTTGTTTAGTACTGCAGTTTGTCTATTTCACCGTCCGCCTGCCTCTCTCTGTTTCTGTCTCTGTCTGTATGCCTGCCTCTCTCTGTATCCGAATGTCTGTCTCTGCCTTTCTACCTCTTTCTCCGTCTGCCTAACTCTCCAGAGTACTTTCATCTAAATCTCCCGCGAGATTCCCAATTACCTCCGTGCGTCCAATTATTCCATGAAGCTAATTACGGATGGACGATCAACGCCTTGTCCATCTGCAGTACAGCCATTGTTTCTGGCCATCAATCTTCCTACGCTGCTCAGATCCTTTCTCCCCATCATAGTTGTTAGTGGGAAGATACAGCAATCCGTCCTGTCATCAGATATATCTTCCCTCCTATCTTATAATCCCCCGTCTTCCCTCGCTCCCTTCCTCAGCATCTCTTCCTCGTGATCCTCCAACTCCCAATCCCATTTCATCCATCTTCATCTCAATCTCTACCTACTATCAAGTTTATTACTGCATGATAATATCATCAAGACATCAAATGTTTCACAACCACTGCACCATACTAACATTCTAATTCATACTAACATTCTAATTCATCATGCTATTATCATTCCTCCTGTATACAATCCTCTTTCTCATACTATTTCGCCTCAATTTCAATTTCACTGTCCTCCATCTCTGTCTCTATTTCCTCTTCCTCCTGCTATTCCTCCTGCTATTCCTCCAGCCATTCTTCTTCTTATAACCAACCTTCCTCCAACCATTTCTCATCTAACTCCTCTTCTTCATTCTATTCCTCTCACTATTTCTCTCCTATTATTTCCTTTTACTTCGAAGTCTTCTACTATTTCTCCTCTAACCCCTCCCATCCTCCTGCTCTTAGGATTGTTTGATTAGCTGAAACAAGAGACAGCACACAACGAGCTTTAACTCGGGGACAAAGCCCATTGTCACCAACTGGACATCCAATCTAGTCTAAATCAATCACTTTCCACTGCTTGAAATACTTTAAGGCTACACTAGCCGTGAGTAAGTCACGCATTCAAGCTCTCAGTCAGCCAGACAGTCAATTAGCCAGTCAAACAGTCAGTCAGTCAATCAGTCAGTCAAACAGTCAGTCAATCAGTCAGTCAATCAGTCAGTCAATCAGTCAGTAAATCAGTCAGTCAATCAGTCAGTCAATCAGTCAGTCAATCAGTCAGTCAATCAGTCAGTCAATCAGTGAGTTAGCTAGAAAGTCAGTCAATCAATCAGTCGGTCACTCACGTGCTCAGTAAATCATAAAGCTCTTAGCTCATGCACGATGTACCATGTATGTGTGAACAGTGCTGCCAAGTGACGACGTCGAGCCTACAACTAATTGCAGCCGTAGGCGGCTAAAGTGATCCATCTATCTATCTATGGTTCCTCTTCGACTAAACACTAAAGTGATTTGTCCCAAGGGACATTTAATGAAACCGATGGAGAGAGCGAGAGCGACGAGTTAGATTTATGTCGACCCTAGACGCAAATTGCCAGAGTTCAATGCGTCCTTTGTCAGATACACTTCGGCCACACGACATCTCATATCCGGGTATCTCCGAAATCGCTGCTGCTGCCTCCTAGCGGGTGGAGGGAGCCAGTACAGCAAGATGCCATTGAACAAGCATAGGAATACGGCAGGCAGGAGTGAGTACAATGGTAAGAGTGATTACATAAACAGTGAGTATAGAGTGCATCGACTGGCGGTGAAATAGAGGGCCACTCTTAGGACAATGCAGCAAGAGAAAATTGAAGAGAAGTCTGTCTCTCACTCCCACTGTATGTCCTATTGACTGCCTGTCTAACACCTTCTCTCTGTCAGTGTCACACTCTCTGTTTGCCTGTCTCACTATGTCTTACACAATCATCTACTCTGTTTCGCTAACACTGTCTGTCTCACTCTATCTGTCCATCTTTCCCTCTGCATATATCTGTCATAAATCCACCCACCCAATCACCTTCCCACTTCGTCACCCACCCAATCACTCACCCCATCACCCACCCAATCACTCACCCCATCACCCATCCACCCAATCCTCCACCCACCTAATCCCCGAAAAAAGCGTCAAAATAATTGCCAAAGTTTTTATGCTCTGAGGAGCTTGAAGGGCCAAGCAAATATGCAGAGCTATTTCGAATTGCATAAGACAAGTGTCCCGGCAGACACTCAGAGAGGATCAGGTATAGTCCCTCTCCACTGCCCCCCTCACTTCCACCACTGCCGTGGCCAGGAATGGTTGGCAATAAACCGGGTCAGGTATGAGACAAACGTCTGAGAAAACTAGACAAAATAGACGATAAATCAATTGGATGTAAGATGAATGTCTGTTCCTTGGATGTAAGATGAATGTCTGTTCCTTGGATGTAAGACGAATGTCTGTTCCTTGGATGTAAGATGAATGTCTGTTCCTCGGATGTAAGATGAATGTCTGTTCCTTGGATGTAAGACGAATGTCTGTTCCTTGGATGTAAGATGAATGTCTGTTCCTTGGATGTAAGATGAATGTCTGTTCCTTGGATGTAAGATGAATGTCTGTTCCTTGGATGTAAGATGAATGTCTGTTCCTTGGATGTAAGATGAATGTCTGTTCCTTGGATGTAAGATGAATGTCTGTTCCTTGGATGTAAGATGAATGTCTGTTCCTTGGATGTAAGATGAATGTCTGTTCCTTGGATGTAAGATGAATGTCTGTTCCTTGGATGTAAGATGAATGTAGACCTGTTCCTTGGATGTAAGATGAATGTCTGTTCCTTGGATGTAAGATGAATGTCTGTTCCTTGGATGTAAGATGAATGTCTGTTCCTTGGATGTAAGATGAATGTCTGTTCCTTGGATGTAAGATGAATGTCTGTTCCTGGTAAAAATGAAATCATCCTAGCAACTTGTCAATGATGAGTCAAGTGGCATTAGGCAGGTGTGAAGGAGGCATAGAAACTCACACACACATAATAATTATACACAAAACATACATGCTCAGACAGGTATAAACACCAACACAAACACAAACATATAACTTAAGCATAGACAGACTGTAACATCCAATAGTGCTAATGTATATGTATGTCACTATCGTCGTCGTCGTCGTCGTCGTCGTCATCATCATCATCATCATCATCTTCAGCATCAGCAACAATATCTACCACAAGATGATCGTATCAACAACTAAAATGACATCATCATCATCATTATCACGATCATCATCATCAAATTCATCATCGTCATCATTATCATCAACAGCACAGATCTGCAGTTCCTGAAGTGACCTTTTCACAGTATATACAGTACAAATAATGGCCTCCATTTTCCCAGTCATTTGCTAAACCCATTAGTATACTTTCCTTGTGTTTAGTCAAAATCTTTTTAGACTTTGTTTACATTGCCTAATTGCCTATCCAGCCCAGCTGTAGCTTTTCTCAGACATGTGGTAAAATCCTAAAGTGGTCCAAAGAAACCTGAAGTGTGAGCCGTCCCAACAGTAATACTACCAAAGCACAGGACCTTCTCAAGCCGTGCAAATACTATACGGGGTCTGCAACATTGCATCTTATATTACGAACTGCCTACAAGTGTCCACTTAAAATTCCACAGTGCCAACTGAAAATCCTTGGGTAGCACAGTGACTAAAGGGTAATCTGCCATTCTTTCATCATAACGTCTAAGGTTGAATTCCCAGTCAATTAAGTGATGGGACTTTTCATATATCTTGATTTGTGAATGATATATATTGATTTGTGAAGCGCTTAAGTTGATATGTGAAAGATACAATTATTATTTGTGAAAGACGCATCTTGATTTGTCATAGATATAACTTGATTTGTGAAGGCTATATCCTCATCTTTGAAGGCTTTAATATTATCCTGATATGTGATGGGAGTACCCTGATATCTGAAGAGTAAATCTTGAATTGTTAGAGGCAGCACCCAAAGAGGCATGATCCATTGGAACACCTGGGTGAGGCTTCAGAAAATCATCTAACATTCTATAACTGGATCATAGACAGAACAGCACTGGGTGACAGTGCTTTCTGGAATGAATCCATTTCAGGGATGAAATTAAACTCCCAGACACAGAGGAGAAAAGAATTGAAGGCATCAGTGACATCTGTCACCCCCACCATTCCCCCACAGCACTTAGATATATTCAAACAATGTAACAATCAGGCAACAATCCACAGATATAGACCAGAAAAAAGAAAGATATAAACAAGGCTGACAGTGAGACAGACACAGACATACATAGAGTCAGATATAGCAAGACAACGTGACACAGACAGACAGACAGACGCAGACATAAGGACAAACTCAAAGGTATAGACGCATAATTATAGGCCATACATGTAGATCTATGAGAAGCAGAAAAGCAGACTGCTACAGATAAAATAATACTGTAATAGCAATCGTGACAATGTCATCTAAATTTCTACAGCCATCAAAATAATGAAGTGGCATAAATCAGCTTATTTGCAGGTGCAAAACACAGGGACAAAGACAGATACAGAGAGGCATAAGAACAGACATAAAGACAAGACAAGGACTGAGTATGAAAACTCACTGCTTATAAGGCAACGGAATGAAGCATTGTATCAGCTGAACTCCAGTCTTATAACACAATCGAAGACAAAGCCCAGATTGAAACAACACACATAGGAGTAGCTATATAATATACTGGTGATGTTATAGCTTATTTGCTAGCTGCCGAAAATGCTATGGAAATAGCTAGCTACTGACTGACAATGCTGTAGAAGTAGCTATAGCTACTTACAGTGCTATGGAAGTAGCTAGCTACTGAATGACAATGCTGTGGAAGTAGCTATAGCTACTTACAGTGCTATGGAAGTAGCTAGCTACTGAATGACAATGCTGTGGAAGTAGCTATAGCTACTGACAATGCTTTAGAAACAGCTAGATTTCTCATTTGGTGGTGCCTTCCACATTATAAATCTCATATGTGCGCAATATATACTCAATTAAAAACATCACAATCATGTCATTCCTTACTAATTAGATATCTCATTTGTGGTAAAACACCCGATTACGTATTACACCTACCTGATAGGGATATGTCACCTGTGGTACCTGTAATAGGATGTCTTACCTGTGGAGCTTTCTTCAGTCGAAATTGATGATGTCGAGATGGATTAGCGGATCTCTTCACCAATCTCTGCTCTTCAAACAAGTAATAATTCTCAAGCGTCCCAATCTGAAAAAACCACACAGGTAATAGCCTTCAAGTATCCTAAAATATCATCTAAGTCTATGATCCACTGAATATCAATGCAGTATCCAACAATATCATTTAAGTATCCAAATTTTCCTATAACACTTATTAGCCAATTCATATTAATTTTACCCCCAACCCATTTATACTCGCCTTTCACCCCATCCATCATACTGTATCACAATTATATCAATCCATCCATATCCATATTCACCTATCAATCCATTCATATTTACCTATCAATCCATCGATATTCACCTATCAATCCATTCATATTCACCTATCAATCCATTCATATTCACCTACCAATCCATCCATATTCACCTATCAAACCATTCATAAAATACTCGCCTATTAAATCCATTCACACTAACCAATTAATCCATTCACACTAACCTTTCAACCTCATCTTATTCACCTATCAATAAATTCCTACCCAGTTGTCAACGCATTCATACCTACGTGTATAGCCGACTCTGATATCTTACTCATGAGACATGAAATCCAACACGAACTGTAGTCGAACACATGCATGTACTCGCGTGACCTGCATATCTCCCATAAGCAAAACTTGTCATCTGTCAACCATTGCTTGAAGCTAAAGCCGCTGAAAAGACGCGATCTCGAGTAGCCGCTGTTTATCGCCAGCACAAAAAGCAAGGCGGCATCACAAAGAAAGATAAAAAGTACATGGTGCATCGCTATTTACAAGTAGGGACAGGAACATTGTCAAGAGTAAGAGCACCTTTCGCCAGCACGTGAAAAACTTGTTCTCTATTATCCACTGCTTTGTTGGGAGAACACGGGTAGGTATTGACACTAGTGCAATATAAGTCATATGCATAGAAGGAACTTCAGGAAGGAGGGCTGGGGAGGGAGCAACAATCAGAGAGTGAGACAGACAGACAAACAGACAGAGACAGACAGAAGAGACAGACAGATAGAGACAGCGAGAAGAGAAAGACACAGAGTGACAGAGAGTGAGAGAGAAAAGAAAGACATGTGGAAGAACAGTCAGAGAGTGAAAGAGAGGTAGGGGGAAGGAGAGGGCTTGAGAGAGAGAGGACTAGTGATGAGAGAAATAGATGGAGGAAGAAAGGAAAGAACGGAGGGATACATGGGATATGGGATTGATAGTCATGGAGAGCGCGAGAGTGAGAAACTGACAGGCGAGTGTGCAATCTAGTTCTTCTCCTTTTTTCACAGGATTGGTCGAGACATTGTTACTTTTTCAATCACTACCCTGTTCCCTCTCACTCTTCCCCACTATCTTATTTTCATCTCGGGTCACCACTTAATCTTCGCAGCCAACCCCTCCACCTACACCCCACTCCGCTATCCGACGGGTGATAATGGATATCAATTTTACAGCTGTTAGACCGCACATCCTCAATGGCCCTACAGCGGAAATCTGCCCTACGGCCGTTAGCTTTTATTTCATCGACCTCCATGACCCGCTATATTTACTACACAGCTGGCAGTATTCTATGCTACCCACCCCAAGCTCCCATCCCTCCTTCATTCGTTCGTTCGTTCGTTCATTCAATTTCTGTTTATTCAATTGCTCATTCATTCATATAATCGGAAGCCACGATTATATTATCAAGTGCACCAATGAGTAGCAAATAAACGGACTAAAGTCAATACAATCCAAATGCACATAATAATTTTGTTATGAACCAGTCGCACTGTTTTCCCACTCTGTGAAATGTACACATACGACCGTACTATTATAATAACAGAACATCAAGCAATCATTGAACTAAAATATATGTAAATAGACATTATATATGTATCAAGTCCTGGGCACGACGTTAAACTGCATCCATCCTCCGCCACCACAGGGAACCAACAACTTCCCTGTGCCGGTCCTAAGCCCGGACAAAAGGAGGAAGGTTTGCCAGATGGGTGGCGATACGCTGGCAGTAAAAGACCAAGACGATTGAAATCCGCAAAAACCACGGCACAAGTGACAGAGCGACCCAGATGCTTCAAGGTGCCATGATGTGGAGCAGACATGCACAGGCCGGTCAGGACAGACCGGTGGAGAGTCGAGGGAGAGCCTGGGACACATACGGGCATTGACCCAAGTTGTCCTTCATGCCTCTTTCCCAATATTCTCTTCATTTAGACAAGGCGGTCTAATTGCTCCAAGATGTTAAT
Organism: Lumbricus terrestris; assembly: GCA_949752735.1. NCBI lineage: Eukaryota > Metazoa > Annelida > Clitellata > Crassiclitellata > Lumbricidae > Lumbricus > Lumbricus terrestris. The sequence goes on from OX457039.1 coordinate 67,920,915, forward strand.
GGTATGGAGCAGGCCTGCTGACCGGAGTCACCGAACCGGTTGAAGCTGGGCAACATGACGCGAGACAGACTCAGACAGAGAGTGGCGTCGGGCATTGAGCCCAATGATATTGAAGATATGTATAAATATATATATATATATTCATTTTCATTAAGCAATTATTGAGCTTATATATATATAAATGTATAAATATATAATATATATTCATTTTCATTCATTATATGGACTTGTAAAGGCTATATAGCGGTCCTTCAAGAAAAATCTACTCAGAAGCGCTCCCAGCCCAGCCACGACAAAACAGACTTGACTGATTTACGAAACAAAGTTTGATTGGCCATGATGTATATATATATATATATATATATATATATATATATATATATATATATATAAGCTTATATATCCTTGTATTGAGCCGATAACCTTTCGTCATAACGTGACAGCGAACAAGCGCCAAGAGATAAGCGGCGTATAAGTGTATAATAAGCGCTAACATTGAATGCAACTGGCTTATAACATAATTATGAACTTTATCAGAACGGACTCCATGTTGTGTATATGTGGAACAGACTTATAGTGAATCGATTCACTCTTGTGATCCAAGAAGATGGCTGCTTCGTAATCGTCGTAGTCGTAAAGTCTAGACTTCTAAAGCGCCTCTATATATAGAGCCAAGTGTTGGGGTCAAGTTGGCACCAAAGTCCCTGCACAGAGTCCTTCTATATTATAAGTGGCAGATCGAACTATAGGACATTGTCTGTCTACCTGTCTGTCTGTCTGTCTGTCTATATCATAATATATCACTCTGACTGTTCCCCTCCCACACCCCCTCCTTCCCTCTTTAATTCATAGGATTCATATTGCGCTATAGAGCCGAAACCTACTCAGATGTTCTCAACAATTAAAGCCGGGGGGTAAAAGAGAACGGGTTTTCACGTGCAGCTGACGAAGGGTGCTTGCCTGTGTTTGGGTCCTGACTTGTAAATGTCGCTCTGTCTCTTTCTTTGTCTCTGTCTTTGCCTGTCCCTCTCCTTCTGACAAGAGCAGATAGGAATGCACCAGTGACCCATCAAGTTTAGGCCTATATTATCACTCTTACATGTTTATGTAACCTCTGCAGCAAAGAGTCTTTAAAATGTACAATTTGAGGCAATTGACTTGAGTATACCTTGAACTGAATCGCACAAGACACTTCATTGTCATCCTCTCCTCCTCCTCCTCTTCTCCACATCCCTGTCTCTCCTCTTCAGCCTCCTACTCCCCTTATCCTACTTCCTCTTCCTTTTTTATCCTCCTTGTGCTCTGCTCTTCTTTCTCCTCCTCCCATCCCCTCGCCTCCCTTCCCACTCCCCTTCAATCCTCTACTCCTATTCTTCTTTTTTGTTCCTTTATATTAAAACGACAGAATAAGGTCAACCATCCGAGAAAGTAGGCGTATTAAGCTGCCACCAACTTCTGGACCTTATATTATAGCAGAGCAGATGATGCTAAATATCTCATATATATACTCATATATATATATATATATATATTATAGCAGAGCAGATGATGCTAAACATCTCATATATATATATATATATATATATATATATATATATATATATATATTATAGCAGAGCAGATGTTGCTAAACATCTCATATATATATATACTCATATATATACATATATATATATTATAGCAGAACAGATGTAGCTAAACATGAATCTCCGTCGTTTGTCCCGAGATCTAAAGTTGCAACATTCTGCAGCCATGCAGCTTTCAAGGATGACACTTTAAACAACACAGGACTTGGTATTAAAAAAACTGAGAGACAAGCAAGAAAACAGACATACATGCATGATGTAGACAATGATAGACATATGCTTGGACAGACAGACAGACAGACAGACAGACAGACAGACAGACAGACAGACAGACAGACAGACAGACAGACAGACAGACAGACAGACAGACAGACACTGGCAGATAAATGAATCGACCAGACAGAAATACTAACATGTACAATAGGGTGCCCGTTAAAAAATATTTTCTGAATTTCTTATGTGGTACCCTCTCATTTTGTTGTCTATCATGAGAGAAGTTCCAGGTAATTTTTTAAGAATTTTGGATGCATGTTTAGAGGGAGCTCAACATATGTGAAGTGACCGAAATATTATCCGACAGCATGCTATTCTGACTTATTTCACAGTTATTTATCATTCAAATATTTTCAATGCAAAATCAATACAGCACTGTCAAATGCTAATCAAAACTGAACTATTCAGAATACTGATAACAATACTGCCACAACACAGTACATTGCAGCATTTATTTTCGTGGTCTAGTTGTCAGTGTATTTTGTTGTTGTATCATCACCGACAAGTAGTGACTTTCTCGCTTTTGGGCACTTGGCTCTGTGGCTTGAGAAATTGTTTCTGTTCATCACTTGTTGTAATGGAGGTGTTGAAGTCATATATCAGCTACACAGCTCACTCTACTCTGCCATTTACCACTGCCAGACTAGACTAGACTGTTAACATATTTCTTGTTTAGCTCGAAATCTTCACACCACAAACCCCACTTTGTCTGCCCATATTGGAAGCTGGGGTGTCTAGGCACATGACCCTGACTAGATTTTCTATTCCCCACTCTCGCATCATTGAAACAGCAGCATTGCTTCCCCCTACCATACAGAAGCTTTGTCACGTCAAGAGGCTGCTCCACATGCAAACCTGATAACAAGACTGCGTCAACCTGCTCATTGCCTGCAATATCTGGTAACATCTTGCCATCCCAATGTACAACTAGAGGTACGGACGGTTCGAAAATGGCTTTTCCAGCCTGAGCGGTATGTTGACGAAACTTTAGTCTTGCTGTTCTGATGGATTCAGGATTGACGTTGAAACTAGACATGTCATGTCCAAGGTTCTATGCAGTCTCAGCTAGAATAAGTGTTGCTGTGCGGCTGCTGACATTGGCTCGATGAAGTGCAGCACTTAATTATGCTGTTACAACAGGCACCGACCCTCGTTTGGTAGCTCTATGTGAGCAGCGTGGTTCTAGATAAGACTCAACTTTAGCAGCCACTGGCCAATTCTTCTTCTGAAGTCAATTCATCATCTTTTTGAACTGTGATATTCGCTCTCTTTCTGTCATCTTCTTTACTTCTGAGATAATGCTCACACTTCAATCTCTTTAACTTTCTGCCCTCTGTTCTAGCCAAAGCTGTGTCTACACCACTCATTTAGCCTATGCGTGGACAGTGTTGGTCATCCAAGAAAAACCTGTCTTCAGCAATGGTGGTCATTGACATAGCATCTGTATGTGCCATGTCAAAAGTTTTTCCAAATTTCCGATCATAGTACTTTCATTAACTCACTTCTGCGATGCATGTTCTTATCCAGTTTCTCCCATCTATAAAACATGTACTCCAACTTTTCAATGGCATTCCTATCAAGTGTTGTTGGGATATGGGCCATTGACCAAATGTGAAGAACTTTATGTACAACAGACCTTGAACTGTCTCTGACTGTCTTAGCAAGAATCTTGTGCCGATGGAAAAAGACAGACAACACCTGATTGTAAGTTGGAAGCTTACTTCCACGTGTATTTCTTCTGATACCGGATCAATCAACCAAATGTCAGCGGAACTACGTGTGACTGTTACAAGTCGTGAAGCAGCTACTTCTGCCATACTTTCTACCATCTGTACTTCATCACACATCAAGTCTCCTTCAGGAAAATAACTATGTAACATTAATCTCCCTTGATTTTTCAAAAGCGTTTGACATGGTCCGGCATTCTTCACTTGCATTAAAGTTATCGGAACTAGACATTCCTGATTTTGTTTATAACTGGCTGTTAAACTTTTTCAAAGACAGAAGGCATATCACCAGGTTCCAGGGAGATCTCTCCTCGATCCGGACCATTAACTGTAGCATAGTCCAGGGATCTGGGATTGGACCATCGTCTTATATAATTGATGCTTCCGATCTGCAGCCGATTAACTCTAAAAATTGCATAGTGAAATTTGCAGATGACACCTATCTGCTAATTGGCTCATTAATGCGCAAGACAATCAGTGTTGAACTTGACTCGGTTAAGAGCTGGGCAGCCAAAAACAACCTTCGCCTGAACACTACAAAGTCGAGAGAAATGATTATCTCCTGTCGTCAGAATGTGGATGCTCCAGAACTCATAGATGGACTGCAAAGAGTAACGTCAATAAATATACTTGGAGTAACCTTTAACTCTGAGCTTCGAGTCACCTCTCATGTAGACAATGTAGTTTCATCTTGTGCCGGGTCGCTTCATGCCCTGCGAACGTTGAGAGCTCATGGACTATCACCTGATGCTCTTCATACAGTTACAAGAGCAACTACTGTTTCCAGAATGATGTATGCCGCTCCTGCGTGGTGGGGCTTTACTACTGCTCAGGACCGAGCCAGGATCGAGCGCCTATTATCAAGAGTCCGTCGATCAGGGTACTTGCCAAATGACTCGCCTTCTGCGACTGAAATGGTTGATCTTGCGGATGCTCGTCTTCTAACTGCCGTTTCCAGAAATGACTTCCATGTTCTTCGACCGCTTTTCCCACCGGTTGCTCATCGTCCCTATCAATTGAGGCCACGCCCTCACAACTTTGTATTGCCAACCAAAGATGACAGGCATTATATTTCTCGGGTTCTGTATAAAAAGGCACCCTATGTTCATTAATTATAATAAATTGTCTAATCTCATTATTGCAACCTATACCCTATATAAACATAGAAACATTCTTTTGTAATTTCTGTCATTTTGTGCTCATCCTAAGACAAATGCAACAGTCAAGGCTAAAGACATTCTATAGGTATTATATTGTATTTGATCAACTGCTTCTTGTACCTGATAGCGGTGTGTCTATCAGTTTTTGTTACCATTAAAACGAATATAATAATAATCAATTAACTAATCAATCTAAGATTTTAAATCCAAAAGACTGAAAGCACTATCAGTGATTTAGATATACTGCAGCTGCTTTAGTATGACAACTATAACATTGACACACTAAATACAACAGTTACTGCATCATTGCCCCCAATTGCGCAGAACAGTGTGCACTGTGCACACTAAATAAAAAAAGGATTGCATATTTTTTAACAAAAGGAACATGTTGCAGCTAAATGAAAGTGATGGTGCAGATTGCAGAATGCTAATTGCACAATTAATAGATATAGCAATTTTACTCTGTTTGTGAGTACTGTATGGACATTGACCATAATAAGCTAAAACCTACTAACAGTAACCTTTTGTGAATATTACATTTTTCTGTTCTCTTTAAATGTAATTTCTTTACAACTTAGTGCTTCTCGTGGTTTTGTAGCGGGTCCAGTAATTTTTAAATTAAGATTAAAACCTTAGCTGTTTGTTGTGATTTTGCAATGACAAGGACTCATTTTAATACATGAACTAGCTGAAAGAATCCAAGGATAAACTGTTGACTGAGAGAGCAGCAGTAATATCAAACACATTAATTAGTCTAAATAGAATAATAACAACACAGTAGGCCTAAGTAACATGTGCAATGTGAAACAAAATGCTGCAAACAACGAAACTGGAAAACGTACGAAAGATTGCGATATAGCATAAACTTTAGTCATGTTGAGCTCCCAGTAAATATTAACATAAAATTCTGCAATTTCACTCTGTTATTTCACAGACCAGGTGTAACAACTTCAGAGGGTACCGTGTAGAAAATTACGAATTTAAAATTTTCTCATTGGCTTAACGGGCGCCCTAATGTACAAGGACAGAATGGGTTGCTGCCTGTTTGGCTGCTTGGATGCAGCTATCTTTTGTATTAGTCTAGGCTTGGAATCTCAAAAGAGCTCTAGAAATCACTGTTAGAAGCAAATCATGTAACAATTTGCTAACCGGTGTTTCTAGACTAATTTGACCCTGCTGAAAACGAAAATCGCGGTTAGCAAGCTGGATTTTTGGCCGTTCAATGGGAAAACAAGATGGCGGACAAAATGGCGGTCAGTTGCTTCAAATGGCTATAAGTAAAGTATTGTATGTGACAGGAACACGATTTTAGACTCTAAATTAAGATTATAGGGTGCAAGGAATACAATGGAAGCAAATACACATATGTAGCACTGCAAGAAAATCAAAATGGCGGACAAAATGGCGGCCAGAATCTTAAATTGGCTGTAAGTGAAGTTATGTATGCAGTAGAATCATGATTTCAGGGTCTAAATCAACTTTTTCAGGGTCAAGGAATGCAATGGAAGCAAGGTAACATATGTGGCATTGCACGGAAACCAATATGGCGGACAAAATGGCGGACAAAATCTTAAAATGGTTGTAAGTGAAGTTATGCATGCAATGGAATCATGATTTCATGGTCTAAATAAACATTTTCGGGGTCAAGGAATGCAATGGAAGCAAGGTAACATATGTGGCATTGCACGGAAACCAAGATGGCGGACAAAATGGCGGACAAAATCTTAAAATGGCTATAAGTGAAGTTATGTATGCAATGGAATCATGATTTCAGGGTCTAAATCAACATTTTCAAGATCAAGGCATGTGATGAAACCATTGTCACATATATAGCACTGCCTGGACACCAAAATGGCGGCCAGATTCTTGAATTGGCTGTTAGTGAATTTCTGTATCTAATGAATACATCAATTCAGAATGTAAATGAGAATTTTCGGGATTAAGGAAAGCGATTAAATTAAAAGCACGGAATATATTATGGGACACTGCCAGAAAACCAAAAACCAAAATGGTGGACAAAAACTTCAACTGGCTATGAGTGATGTCTTGAACATATGCGATGGAGACTTGATTTCAGTGTGGACTAGTAATTTCCAGGTCATATGCTTCCAACAAAATCACATGCAATGTTATGCAGTGAAATTGTCATACCTATAGTGAAGATTTTTAGTAGCCTATGACTGCACTGCAGTTTAACTATTGCTGGCTTTATGTATATACAGGATGCATGCTTCAATGTTTCATAACTTGGCCTATCAATAGTTTCAACTTTTCATGACTTGACGGATATAGGATACCGTAGAGTCAATTCAGGCCTTGCTGCTGTCAATGCAATTGCACCTGAGTGCACATGACAAGATCGCACTTCGATAGCAGCAGGGCCTGATGCTACGTTTGTCAACTTCACATGATTTGCTGTAGACAAACTCTATAATGTGGCTTTGGCGCACACTGGTAAAGATTACTTTCTTCCACCACACTCCATCCGATGAAGGTGAGGATGATATCTGAACATCAATATCTAGATAAATGGGTCTTTCCAAACTTACAGCTTGGTAATGAGCTCATAATGAAATGTTCCAAATGTAGAAAGTAAGTGGGAACTTTCAAGTAGTTTATTCATGCATTCTTTCAGCTGATTGCTGCTAAATATGTCAAATCACATCCAGTTGTAGCAGGAAGGACACTCAATTCTTCATAGTTACGTGATTTGGATGAGCTTTCGTTCCGCTGATGTTCCTGACATCACCAAAACACCGTTAAATATAAAGCAAACACATATGACCCGGCAGTGGACAACACCTTATCTTTTTTCACATAACCACAAGCAATCGCTCTAGTCCATATCTCCAAATGTGGATGTTGAGAGCTGAATAGACAGGAATGTTCAAAGCTAGATCAGTCTTTCTTTCAAGCATACCAAGAACATTCACCCGATTTTCTGACAACGAAGTATTTCAGGACTCCACACAGTGACAGAGTTCTGGTGGTAATTTTCTGTACAATTTCACTTTTTAAAAGCAATGTCCACTATATCTTTCGAAGGCAATAATTATTAACCCTCTTGTAGCCAATCGAAAGTAGGCTACCTGTACACAGGTATCCACTGTATCTGTCAGGTCACCAAATGTCTTCGCGTTTGGAGGTTCCCTATTGCTTGAACCATTGCTTGTCCATCAATAATTTGACTGCAACAGGTTGGATGAACTGCGTCGCGACTTATGGGCATATCACAATATTTTGTCATGTCCCATACAGTAGGCGGGATGTCTTGCATTGACCCCCTTTCCCGCAGCGGATGCCTGCAGGGTCTGTGTGTTGCTTAGGTAGTGCCTTGATGGACTAGCCCCATTATGTCTGAAAGAACTCTTGTTTTTCAACCTCGGATGTCCAGCGTCGATCTACTCTTCGGTTGGCGGACCAAGCTGAGCTGGTTCACTCGCGGTCTGCTATTCGACATCACCTTTCATTCTCTGTAGCTGGTACTAAAATCTGGAATGGGAATGGCCAACCCCTTTTCACAGCGCTTATTGCATGCCCATGGGTCACTCCACTCTGTTCCTTAAGAATCTAAAAACTGTCCTATTTAGTTGTAGTTAAGTCGGGAGCGATTCCGGACAGCCCACCTTGAAGAGGCACTACGTAAAATATTCTAATTAAACAAATGCTATAACTCTGCTATAGAAATGCGGACTGGACAAGTTACTTTTGCAGAGAGAATCCAATCCCATTGGTTTTGAGAAAAGTCCATGGCACAATCGTGTTTCCAGATCCATGGGACAGTCAGCTTGATACGATCTAATAAGGCACTGAGTGATATACCAATCTTCCTTTATAATTTTTTCAGTGTTCTTTTGAAGAACACTCCTTCGTTTAAGACTTGCTGAAGGCATTGCAATAATTTGAATGAGCATATCTGGTCAAATAAGGGAACATTGTAGATAAATTCAACTGCGCAGGTTTCAGCAACAATCTTGCAAAGACATGGCAAAAAATTTGAATCAAGTTCCCATTGCATGCATGACTTCACTAACATCCATTTTGAAATTCTTGCCACCATTTTGTTCGCCATTTTGGTTTCCAGGCAGTGCTATATATGTCACATTGGTTTCATCACATGCCTTGGCCTCGAAAATGTTGATTTAAACCCAGAAATCATGATTCCATTGCATACATAACTTCACTTATAGCCATTTTAAGATTTTGTCCACCATTTTGTCCACCATCCTGGTTTCCGTGCAATGCCACATATGTTACCTTGCTTCCATTGCATTCCTTGACCCCGAAAATGTTCATTTAGACCCTGAAATCATGATTCCATTGCAAACATAACTTCACTTACAGCCAATTTAAGATTCTGGCCGCCATTTTGTCCGCCATCTTGGTTTCCGTGCAATGCCACATATGTTACCTTGCTTCCATTGCATTCCTTGACCCTGAAATCATGATTCTACTGCATACATAACTTCACTTACAGCCAATTTAAGATTCTGGCCGCCATTTTGTCCGCCATTTTGATTTTCTTGCAGTGCTACATATGTGTATTTGCTTCCATTGTATTCCTTGCACCCTATAATCTTAATTTAGAGTCTAAAATCGTGTTCCTGTCACATACAATACTTTACTTATAGCCATTTGAAGCAACTGACCGCCATTTTGTCCGCCATCTTGTTTTCCCATTGAACGGCCAAAAATCCAGCTTGCTAACCGCGATTTTCGTTTTCAGCAGGGTCAAATTAGTCTAGAAACACCGGTTAGCAAATTGTTACATGATTTGCTTCTAACAGTGTCATTTTGAGATTCCAAGCCTAGACTATATAACTCGTTGTATGGCTTTCTGGCTGTTTCACTGTCAGGCTGTTTGGCTGGTTGTATGGCTATACGCCAGTTTGGCAGCTTTGGCTGACTTCATACTCAGTCTTGTGACTCGCTGACTATTAAGCTTGGGTTAAACGTTGTAACTGCATTAGACTTTTTAAGGTTGCGTCAGCACTAATGCAAATTTCTTCAATGTTGCAAACTTGTTTTTAAAGCACGAACTTGTCAACATGATTGCACAATGTACACCCGTACAGGGCAAAATCCAAGTTCACCAAGTCTATTCTACATACAGCATGGCGTCTGTTTTGGTTGAGTGTATAGCCCATGTAGGTGGGTGGTGTAGTTGGGGTTCGGTGCCTTGGAGCTGGAGGGTTCAGGTTTGAATCCACATCAAGCTGCCCCAAAGGAGCAAGTCCTTCACTCACAATTGCTCATGAATGCGCGTCGGCATGAAACTCTAATGCCGTGTCCAAGCTGTAGAAGGGCGCGCCTCCGAGTAGTGAGCTTGAAGGGGTGCAATAGCAAATGCGTGAAATAAATAAATAAAATAGAAATGCAAGCCAGTTGTAAGCCTAAGCAACTTGACAAATATTCCATTAGAAGTCGTCCAATTCCTTTACAATCTCGTCAAATTTAGTTGTTTGCGTAAACTTTGGCATTTTATGTTAAAATTGAGCTATAGGCCTAGCTACAATTAGTTAGGGTCCCCAATAAAACTATATGCCTACTTAATTGTTATCAAAATACATTTCACGTATTCTATATAAGCACATCTAGCCTACTAAACATATTTTTTTCTTTGCATTGTGACTGTCTTTATAATGCCGGAACAATATTGTCTATAGTTGAATCTGGGTCAGCTTAATTACTTCATATAAACGAATTGATTAATTAATTGATTGATTGAATGATTGATAAATTGATTGATTGATTGATTAGTCATCAACATAAGCTCAGGGTTCCATTCACCTTTGAGCATTAATTGGTAAATAATTATTTCAATACGCTTAGCTCTGGCAAATCGAGGAGCTTAGCACAATGCATTTTCAGTGTTAACAACACAATGCCCTTTGATGCCTTTGTCTAACCACTTTGGCATTGCTCTGTAAAAAAGCCATCCTCTGGGCTGCACCAGGTACGGAAAGGAAAGACGAATGCCACACCCTTAGACCTGACCACTTAACAGCTTCCAGTCCGGCTTCCTCCTCCTCTCTTGTCCAGAAGGCGTTTTTCCACTGACGTAATCTCTTTTTCCAGAGTTCCAGTGCAGATTGCAGACGGAGAGTTCCAGCCTGCGGGAAGAAGAGCACTCAAAGGAATGCATTGGATGGGATGGATATCGGATTGAAATCCAGGGCATGCTTTACCATACCATCTTTTACCACGCCCATGCTCGTGGCATGGTAGAAGACATGTTATATTTAGTGGAAACTGGGCCCAGTTTGGGTTCAAGCTGAAGTCTAGGTACATTTTGGGTTAAATCTCAAATCTACGTTAAATCTAGATTCCATTTTTAATCTTGGTTCGATCTGAAATCTGGGCTCATATTAATATCCAGGTTAACCTTGATTCAGTCTAAAATCTGGATTCTGGGTGTGCAAGGCCTGAAGTCCACTTTCAATAAAATCTAAAATCAAAGTTCAATCTGGGTTCAGTCCAAATCCTTATTGGTTCAATGTGGGCTCAACTTTCCATCTGGGTTCAATAAAAAAAATTTGGTACAATATAAATTCTGGGCTCAATATGGGCTCAATCTGAAGTCTACTTTAAATGCAGGTTCAGTAAAAACCTGCATTCAATCTTGTTTCAGTCTGAAGTCTAATTTCCGTCCTAGCTCAATGATCAATCCATAATCCAACATTGGTTATCTATGTTCAATCTGAAATCTCGATTCAAACTAAAATCCATCTGAATTTCAATCCTTAAATCCGACAGGAGCAATCCATATCTTCATATCTGCAATTCATACATGTCAGTATTGACATCTCCAACTTCCCAAGGGAGGCGGGTACAGAGGTGACCACAAAACATACCACTCAATTGAGTGGAAAGATCATGGCAGACCACAGGCTGATTGACCCATGCACCACCAGGCCCAGAAGAATGAAGACTTCCTTATGAAAACAGACGAGATGTAAGAAAGCAGAGAACTATCGAGCAGATGGTCGAAATTAAGACCAGACCTGTGGCAATGCGTCGTCGGTAGACAGCCGCTGTTAGCACGTGAGCTAAAAGAAATATATTAACAAACATCGGAACGAATTAAGAAAGAAATGAAGCAATTAGCATGAAGGGTAACCGGAGATATTATTCTTCCACAAGGAACGTGCCCTGCCCGACGTCAGAGGGTCTCTAAGAGGCAGGCCCTGATGTCTATAAATTACCCTTGAGACGTTTCAGACGCCTAGACGCAACGTTGTCTAACGTCGCACCAAGGTCGTTCGGCGAATTTACGGCTGACGCGCCTATACACTACGGCAGCAATCTATTGACTTTTCTAACCTCAAAACTTATTTACCGACCCTGACCCGGAAGAAATTGAAGGCCGAGGGGGCAGACCAGAGGTTCCTGAAATTCCGAATATTAATTATACTCATCCCAATCTAACCTTCACCTCTTCAGTCACTCATTGATTTAGAGCAGTTACCTTATTTACTTAGGCCTACATAGCACCTCTAAAGTATATTACTCAGAGGCAATAACTTATACCTAAGGCAGTGTGGACATGGACAAATTTGGGGCGCTTATGTGTTGACACCACTCCTGAATAATTACAGAATTTTTTAACACTAATTTCTGTGTATTATGCGGTCATGTCCATTGGAACCCCTCCCCCCAAATGGAAGCCCTTCGGATTTTTCCCTGGCAACGCCCTTGGGCGTGGGGTTCTTCTCAAATGGGGTAGGGCAACATACATCAGACCAAGATGCAGCTGGTCAAACAGATATAAAATAGGCATCACTAAAAAATTCATGGGTAGGTCTACGCCTGCATGTAGTAATGTCTTAGCCAGTCAGTGTGTCTACTGGCCTGATTGTCTGCCGGTGTGTTGTCTGATATATTGACATACTGTATAAAAACACGCATTATATGTATGCATATATAAATGCACACATACATATGCTAAAATATATAGATATACATGTATAATTATATATATCATTACTCATCCATACAGGGAACGCAATTAGGAAATCATAGAACACCGCTTTAATTGCATTATACAAATAATTGCAGGTGTAATTGCAAGTGCTATTTATATATGTCAGCTCATTAAGAAGACAACCAAAAGGATAATGCCCCTCCAGTCCAACAGAATGTCTTCAACCTCTTGTTAAATAAAAGCATGGGAAGATGAAGTCACAGATTGCATGGAAGCCAGTCAACCGCACCATGGCAAGGAGTCCATCCAAGTGCAGAAGCATCAACATCAGCGCCATAAAAGCATCACCAGTCTATACTCCAAACAGAAGCAGCAGAAACAACATGACCATGCAGCAGCCTCTGCAGTCAGCAGCAAATGGACAAAGAGAAGATGAGGCTGGTGGAGAGAACAAGTTCATCGTTTCGTTCTGTTTGCTCAGCACTTGACCAACGAAATGGAAGGAGAGCATGATGTTGTTCGTGATGTATGTTTACACGATGTTCGATCGTTGAATAAATATCAATTAATTGACTGCAAATGTTGATGGTTGCTATGACGACGATGATTCATTCGCAAGCGCTCACACTTCTTGAGGTTCTAACCTAATCTATGGTGAAGTTATATAGCTCTGTTTTCACAAGGCATCAACTGACACCCTCTGAAACTGAAGTAAAATTTATAATAATTATTTTTGGAGAAGGATTTAAGCAGAATTCAATAAATCATATATTATGGGCTCACTATTATTCTTTGTTAAATGCCTATTTGTCTCAGAGATGTTTCTCACTGTTCTTAAGTCTGTCCTATTCGATCAGGGTTGGGCTTGGAGCGCTCCTGAGCGGATAAACCTTGAAGAGGCGCTACATCAAATTGCCATAATAATAATAATAACAATAATAATAATAATTTTCTGATTGACGAAATCATCTGCAAAGGCTAGTCATTCCAAAACATTGTCCCAATTTTTGCAATCCCAAGGGATCATAAGCACCTTCAAGAGGTTATTGTAAGGCGCTATATAAATGTTCATATACATACATACAAAAAGTCATACATACATACATACATACATACATACATACATACATACATACATACATACATACAAAAAGTCATACATACATACATACATACATACATACATACATACATACATACATACATACATACATACATACATACATACATACATACATACATACATACATACATACATACATACATACATACATACATACATACATACATACATACATACATACATACATACATACATACATACATACATACATACATACATACATACATACATACATACATACATACATACATACATACATTACAGGGGATTATAATAATAATAATAATCAACAAGAGAAATTAGGTTTAAAGCCAAAGGTAAGGAAACCAGAAGTGTAATAGTCATGTCTGCATGATGAAAAAATCAGCCTAAAGTTTAGACTGGGTCCCTTTAACTCTACTGTATACATAGTTAAAGAGAATGAAAGAGAAGAGAGAATGCAGAGAACATTTGAATTAGAATTTTGCTTCATCTCCACTTCAAATCATAAGAATAGAATGAGGAACAGTCCCTCAAAATAGAACTGACTGACCACTAGGGAATAGGAACTGTCACCAATTGCATTTTCTTAGCCTGCGTATGAGGTCCAGTTACCCATCCTTTCTATTACCATTTCATCTTCCCAGTGTTTGGTCAATTTACACATTTCAGATGAGTTACCTAGAAGAGGCAGAGGCCACGAAAACTTGAGAAACATTTCAGCCCCAGGGTATTCGTGGGTTTCGACTTTAACTTCTGACCTTATGACTCTTGAATTCGACACTCCAGAACACGAACCACTGAACTACCCTATCCTGCACCTCTCCTAAGAGTTCATATTTTCCACTACGAGCACTTAAGGGCACTTTGTGAGCACCGAAAAACGAAACTGTTATTAAGAAATAAATCCGGACCACGTGTCACAACAATGGGCAGTTATTGCAGGCCGAGATTTTCCCTTAATGGACCTGTAGGCCAATAGCACTGCCTCAAAGGAAAACAGATAAAATACCGGATTGCCACTTCAAAGTAGCTCAGCAGTAGAGTGGAAAGTAGATGCCAAATTCTCCACAGACAAGGAACTGCAGGAATTCCGTATTGTATACGGGATATCACCAGAAACACAATGAACGCCTAAGTCTCATAGATGAGGCACAGTTACCCATAAAGCTTGTGATCATACCCACGAAAGATCCCGTAAGCACACAGCGCATAATCGCAGCTCAAACGAAACCGATAAAAGATATCGGAAAGTGCTCCTGAGGATATCAGCGCGTCAAAGAGATATGACACAACAAAGAAACAGTGCAGTCACCACAGAAACTGTCCGAGAATACCAATTGGCGCCAGAAGAGACGGCAAACACGCTCAATCTCTTTCACACCAATGCATCAAGAGATATCATTCGAAGTGCAAAATCTCCAATAAAAGGGAAGCCTGTGATGAAAGGAGGCTGGCACAATACCATATAATCAATGCTATATTTGTCACAGTCGGGAAGCACAAGAATAGGGCCTAATGAAACAACCATACAAAGGGGAAGACAGACACATACACGTAGAAAAAAAATACAAAAACCATACAAAACCATTCAAAAAACATTTCTAAAAATATAAAAACCATACAAAAACCTAACAAAAAACAAAAATACGCTTACAGACAGAGCATTACAAAGAAAGCATACCTACATTGCAGCTTACCATATCTGAAATGAATTGTATTGTGTGTTTGTAATAAATAAAAAAAGACATATGAGAATTTAGAAAGCTTCTACTATAGAACAGCGCTACATACTCAGAAGTGCTCTCAGCATGACAGCTCTGTGGAAACAAGAAAGCCCAAGAAAGCCCTTTATGTAGCCAAAGGTATGAAGTGTTAGCGACTTCATTTTCTTGTCCTCTGCATATGAAGGCGGGTGGCCATTCCTCTCCCTCACCCACTGATCCTCCCACCAACAGTGTACGGTTGAGGCGCTCATTATAAATAAGATGGCTAAATGGAGACTAAAACTTCCACCAATCCTGCCCTCCATATTTGACCGCCCTGCCCCCGGAATCTCTATATTGATGTATCCTGTATCTCTGTGTCAACCAGGAGACTGTAATAGACTGCAAGTAAGGAGCAGTGTTAGACAAGGAATTCTCTTTCCTTCTATGTATGGACAAGACAAAGACAGTTCCTGCTTCAAATGACTGCTACCAAGTTGAAGGATATCACATACGCCCACATAGTCCGAGATCAGAAGCCCATTCACATCCAGGCCAGGGATAATATACATGTATACAAGAATTTCATTTATTACCTCTTGGCCAGTCATGTTCGGGTCCCTACACAACATCCCCTCCCCCTTTAAATCACCTTCTCTAAATCACCCTCTCTAAATCACCCTGTCACTCAGAAGGAACAGAACACAGAAACATGTTGTAAGACCTATAGTCAATATTCAGTTAATATCCACCCCCTATAAAGGCCTACATGATCAACACGGGATGGGTGGGTAGGGTAAGAGGGGTTTTTAGCTTAGTCACCCCTCCCCCATCGTTCTGGCCTGACCTAGAGACAACCGAGCCCGGGTCAGCCAAACAGTATCAGAAGCTTTACACATGCCCTCAAGTTTCATGGGAAGTGAGGGGCGTGGGTTCTTTTATTGACAGGCACCCCTCGCCCCACACGGATGTCTGCTACATAATAAATTTATTCGGGTCGGTGGATATAAAAAAGCGTGTAGAGGGCCGAAGGAGGGGTGGTATTCAGAGACGTGGGCTATACAGAGGTCACTCCAATACCAACAGGTCAAGTGTCCTACCACGAACTATCAAGAAAACATACAGCTTATCAGAGGAAAGTCTAGTGGTTAGCAAGCTTGAATGCTAATAAGAAGCTCATGTGTTCAAATCTCTTCAGGGCAGAAATTTGTTCAATTTCTGATTCAAGTTTAGTCTCATAGCCAACTCGAGTAGAGTTAATATGCTGTCAGTGGGAGGCTCAAGCGGCTAGGGAGAGGCATGGCCACCCAATCCATTGCTTCACGGCTAAAAAAAATGAAGTCCCTGAGGCCAACAAAGTTGCGAATTTTTACAAGCGTTTAAAAACCAATAGTCACGAATTTTCAAACAATGCCACATTGAGATTTATGTAAAAGAACCATTATAAACACCCGGAGGCAAAGGAAATGAATTCCGCCAGCATGACTGAATCTTGGGTTAGACTTAGTAGACTGCTTGTTGTTTATGTGACCTGATAATTATAGGCCTACTAATCTGTTAGGACTAAAACTAACTCAAGCATTGGCAACAGTCTAAGTGATTAAAAAAATATTTCTAACTACTTTGATAACATTCGTGGTGACTGTCACTCATGACTGTGAGATGTGCCAAATAATAATCACATAGATTGGTGCTTTCATCGAAGATTTTTTAACCACACAGTCTAAGCTGTGAGCTCTGGAACACTCCAGCTACAAGACCAGAATTATCCACGTTGGAGTATTTATTCTTCCAGTGTTGATCGGCTCCAACTGGACACTTAACACTTCCCATCCATAATCCAGCTATCCACAGCACATGTTGCCGTCTAAACAAATCTCCAGGTGAGGTCAGGTAATGAAACGGTAAAAGCAGATTTACAAGAAATATTTATCATCGTCAGTCAGCAGAACTTGTGCAGGAGATAAGAGAAGTTCTGCAAACTGTGACTGAAAAGCTAAATGTGGAAAGGAATTCTCCGGGAGAATTGAAACTCGTAAATGGTATCTCAAAATGGTATCAAATGGCAGCTTAAATAGCATCCTAAATGGTATCTTAAACGGTGTCTAAAAATGGCATCTAAAATTGTATCAACACAGCATAATAAATTGCATGTTAAAATGTATAATAAATATGGCATCTAAAATGTAGCCTATAGTCTAAACTTGTCTTACACATCATATAAAATGGCATTTTAAACTGAATAGAATCTTTAGTGGCATCCAAAATGCACATAAAAAGCACAGTATAAGTCATAGCACCTTAACCTTAATAGCATCTTAAATTGTACATTAAGCTGTATCTTAAATGGCATTTTAAATTGTAAGTAGTATATTAAATCACATATTAAATGGTGCCTTCATTATCTAATCAGGAACATCAGCTTTTACTCAGTCTTCAACCTGTTTCCTTCACAATCCAATATGTTTTCAGTCATCATAAACTAAACATTTCCAAGTAGTAGTCACAAAAGAAGGAATAAGAAATATATGTCCATTGTCCACGACTAATCTTATTTGACCTGGTCAATCCAATTTTCACCCAACTTCAGTCTGCTTTAAATCTCTATATCATCAGCATGATTCGAATCAGACTTGATGTATATTTCCATCTGACATCAATCCGACCTCAAAACAATTTCCATCCAATTCCAGACCATAAAACGACCTGAACCCAATTCCAGCCTAATTCCGCTTGATCTAAGTCAGCACTTCATCAGATTATAATTCAAGCAGATAGTACAACACATAAAAATATAGATACACTCACAGTCGTTGGTGCGGTAGTGTGTATAAATATACGCATTATATATACTTTATATGTGTGTATAGGTGATGCTTATGGTCTAAGGTGAAAAATAAATTGAAAGTGGCAGCTGGAAAACTGGTCCCCGGAAC
The DNA here is from genome assembly GCA_949752735.1 of Lumbricus terrestris. Classification (NCBI taxonomy): domain Eukaryota; kingdom Metazoa; phylum Annelida; class Clitellata; order Crassiclitellata; family Lumbricidae; genus Lumbricus; species Lumbricus terrestris. The sequence goes on from OX457039.1 coordinate 67,939,329, forward strand.
TGGAATTATGCGCCATAAAACTTGAGAGCTTTCTGGACAAATAAACCATTGAGCCAGGTTCCCAATTCCCCAAGCAACTGCTTAGATGCAGGCACATTAATGGATATTGGGGTAGATGGATGGGTAAATAATTGTGGTGACAGATGAATGGGTGGCTAACCCCATGGTTCAGATGAATTATATTTGAACAAAGAACCCAGTCTGAAAGCTTAGAACTTAAAAGGACATCAACCATTCCGGAAAGACAAAGACCATTGTACTAGTAATTGTAATTATATTAGTACTTTTATGTAGTTGAAATCATAAAAATAAGTGCAATTGTAATTATAATAGTGTAGGTAATTGTAACTACAGCTGAAATGTTTACGCGTTCCAAGCACTCCTAACACTAGTAAAGAGCAAATGCAATCAGATCTTAATTCTTCATCAACGCAATTGTTTCACACTGCAAAGAGACAATTGCAGTATATAGATAGGGTTGTCCAAAAGGGTTGTCTGATTTTTACTTGACACATGAATAAGCTGGTGCCCTGTGCTTGGCTCTTGAGTAGCACTTGGACAAATTACAATTACAATAAGCAACAACCACTTGAATTACAATGAATAGTACCAGAGCTTCAGAAGTAATTCCTTCACTCCAGAGTCCAGACCCATCGCCCCTGGTAGTATTTTAAGCAGCCGTCAAGTCATACGAATGTAGCTTTTTTTCTGGGGTATTCTTTTTTTACAGACAGTAACCATTATCTTGTCTGCACTTTCTCACACCTCCCTCCCAAGGGATTCGGTTCTATTTTATTATGCTCCCTCTCTCCCTTCCCCTTCCCATCTCGAGCAGCGCCCATTAGCTATTTGTTTACCCTTTCTAACATCTGCAGACACCGGAATTTTATTATAATATTATACACTGCTTACACCATAGTCCACCTGATTCATTGGTTCGTTACAGGTGAATGCCTCTCAATGTATTTCCGTGTATCGGACTAAACTAAACTTAACACAATACTGACAAATGCTTTTTAAAAAGTCTTGTAAGAATATTCAAAAAGTCCCTTAAGAATTTTTTAAAAAGTCTCCAAAGAATTTTAAAAAGTCTCTCAAGAGTATTTTAAAAGGATCATTAGACTTTTTAAAGTCTCTTAAAAATTAAAAGTCTCTCATTGCTTAACCAACTATATCCTTGCTTTCTTATCTACCTCAGATGTTTCCCTTATTCATCCTAAATGTATGTGTATCCTAAATGTATGTCTACAAAAGTGCAGTTCGGCAGCTGGCTCAATAAAAACATACTTACTTACTAACCTCTGAAAAACTCACTGCTCAAGGCTAATCTTTTATAAACCACTAAGTGCTGAAACTTAAAATTTAATTTCTTGCATGATGTTGCATCTGCTTCAGTCCGGCCTTGGTACTCACATCAGATTCATCTTAACTGGTCTGAAAACGACTTAGGATTAAGTTCATTATTGGTTGGTGCCTTGTACATTATATACTTGCACAACAGAAGTTACTAATAGAAACAACTAAAAACAATTGAGTGTCTAATGCGCCTAACTGTGGCTATAGCATGATAGACTGTCAGGTTAGAATTCAAGTATTAAAGATTCAAACAGAACAAGTACACTCACAGCATCTATTCCGAAAGCAGCTTCTAAGAGCCTTCGCTGTAAGCTCGCTCAATGACTATATATCTATAATGAGTACATTCGCTGTACACTGTCGATTGGAATATCAACTGTGCCAGACAGGATCAGCTACGCAAACAATGAATCAACCCATTCTATGAAACAAGTTGTCATCAGCACCTAACACCAAAAGGCTGTCTCTTGGCATCATTCAGCTTAATTGTCTGGTAAACTGACAATTTATGCATGCATGTATGCATGTATTTATGTATGCAATGCATGCATGCATGCGTGTGTAATATTGTGTATATGTATGTATGCACGTATACATGTGCATACGTATGCATGTAATCATTTAAGGATGTGCTGCTCACAGACTTTAAAGTGGCGCCATATAAATTAACAATATGACTCAATGCATCCGCTTGGTACGGTTTGACTAATGGTGTGTGGACATTATTAACACTGCAGTTATCTGAGACTGCATTCTGGTATGATTTATTAATTGGCAACTCTGCATATTAATCATAAACCCCAGACTCAAGGACTCAGTATTAAAGGACTGATTACGCGTGGAAATAATATGTAGCCTATGATTGTGCGTCTATTTCATTTTCAACCAGAGATGTCTCCAAACTTCACATTTTTTCCAGTTCTGTGTATGGTCCATGCTTCAGACTTCTAAAGTGCCACTTGAAAGCCAAGCACAGGGCACCAGTTTATCCACAAGAGCTTAATCAAATCAGAGGGGTTTTACAACAGTGAAAAACGAAGGCTCCAGTCGAGTATTTTTTATCAGTGCTCTAGTCAAGGTTTCTGAGGTTCTACTGCAACAGGTAACCTTGCTGAGGTCTGAGGTTTATCATTGATATGTGGACCAGGCTGGCTGGACAAATTTAATTGATGGACACATCCAGAGACACAATGACAGGCATCAACCTCAATGGTAAACATTGCATATGGCATTACTGACTGACTGACTGCCTGCCTGACAGCCTTTGACAGGCATAATGACTGACTAAATGACTGACTGACTGACTAAACGACTGACTGACTGACTGACTGGCAAAATTATAGTCATATTTTCATATTTCAAGTTAAGACTACAATCGCAATGATTACCTGTCCAAGATTTCTAAATCCATAATCCGCCGCAACCTGGTTGGCCACATCCGGACCTCCAAGAATCTCGACAGCCCACTTGTTCAAAAAGACCGCCGTCTGAACACGCCCGACAAGCACGACCCAAACGACGACGGTGTTTAACCACATGGCCACTCCTTGTGCCACAGTACACCGGGAATGTTCACCCCAACACCCGCCGATTACCTCAACCATCGTTAGACGTCTAAGAACAGCTTAATCCGACCTTAGATTGGTAAAACCGGGGTAAGTGGTGGACGAAATTAACCCGCAGGGACAGCTCGAGCCAAAGGCCGCCCAGTAGGCTCGATCGGCGACCGATGAGGCAGGGCGCCGCCGGGCGTAAGTCCACGACGCCCCTGGTTCATCGGTTCAAAAGAAATATTTCTAAAACACGACAAATAACCGTAAAACACATCGGAAACGTCGCATGCGTTTGGTCAGTAGTGCTTGGCGATTCACGACGAAATACCAAAACACACGACTGCAGCAATTGTTTACAACTGAGACCGTACAGCTGGCGTTCTATTTATAGCAGAGTTACTTCGCCAACGAATAGGTGTCGCCAGTTGCCACTTAGTTTCATCCAACGACCTGGTTTCACGAAGCGTGCGCACGCTTTATGCGGCTCACGTCGAGGAATTATTTACGAGTTACGATGAAACTTGATGAAAATGAACATGATGTTAGAAAAACTTTAAAAGAATGGCATGATACCACAAAATCAAATGGCAAGGAATTCCATAGCTAGGAATATCACTCCAGCGGTAGCAATTGAGGGAATTCGAAATAATAGCCTATAGGCTAATGAAGATGGAATACCTAGGCCCATTTGAAATCAACAGGCCTAGACCTAATAAATATAAGGGAATACGTGGAAGAGGGCCTATGTTATATCCAAATTACTCTACGCATAAACCCTAACTCCGCCACTGGTTGTTCTCTGCCAGTGTCAGTCCCAACTTCCAAGGCTGTATAAAGGAAGAGAGCGACACCAATCATCTTTAGAGATCCCGAGGGGCCAGGCCCGCCGAGGGGGGCAGGGGGGCAAATGCCTAGGGGCCCGGCGACTTTTAGGGGCCCGGAGGGGGCCCGGGCTACAGTGATTATAATATGTTTCATTATGTAGATTACGGGCGGCGAGCCCAACCTATAGTCACTTATTTCACTTAGCCTATTGTTTGTGATTTATGATGTTATAAACAGAGCCTAATAGGCTAATACTGTTACATTACAACAGCTGTTTAAGTTGCAAACAACTGTCCATTGCCCTAGTTATCGGTGTTTTGTCAAAGGACACGCTCACTTCCGTTTCAGAACGTTCTTCTGCTAAATTATGCGTTGTCAGATTTCAATCGCAACAAATAGGCCTATAAATGATAATTAAATTTCTCTCGCAACGATGAAATATTTTATAAACAAATCTGGAGCATAAAACAAAAAGAAAAAGCTAATAAGTTTGAAAAGGCAAAAATTGGTAAGATTATACACTAGCACGCTATTTAAATTCAGAATATCAAAAGATGGGCAACCAGAGCCCGTAATTAGGTCTATGTACTCCTACATCGGTTGATTCTAGTGAATTAAATGTGCCTGCATGATGATCGTATATAACTGAATGGATGAAAATGAAGTTTGTGGTGTTAATATCTTAATATCCCAAATGAAGACATTATAGATAAGAATTTTTGAAAGTGCTGAAATTATGGAAACTGCAAAGAGGCATTGTTTTGATGTTGGCACTCTGCCGCCAGGGTCCGCGATTAGGCCTATACACAAACGATCGAGGCGATAATTATAGCAAAGATATTAGAGTTTCAAAACTCTAATATCTTTGATTACAGGCTGCTAGTAAGCTTAGGCTTATAAGAAATGGTATCCCAAGACATTCGGCCAATTTTCCAGGCGATGATGAAAGAGCATTTCGGAAGTGCATTTTTAGGTTCGCAGACAAGATAGAGAACTACCAGGATATTATAAAAGATGTTGTTGCAGTTCAATCCAGAAGGGTTGCTTGCTGATTACCATATTATTTGAAATTTTACTTCTTAACATTCAGAACCGATTAAAATCATAAATGTAACCATTAGCGTACATACTGTGGCGAAATTCGCCTGAGCCGCTGCCGCCGTAGCCGCCGCGTTCTTGTTTACGTCGTCGCCGGCGTCGATTAGGCCGTCGATTAGGCCGTCGATTCGCGCCGTCGTCGGCACGTGCTTAGAGTCCCCTCTCCCCCTCCTTCGCCTCCAAAGATCCTTGTGACGTCGGTTCCTTGTGACGTCGGCCCCCTATGACGTCGGCCCCCTATGACGTCGGCCCCCTCTGACGTCAGCCCCCCTCTAGTGCGCATGCGCAGATCTTGTGTGGATCTTTCGCGGGTCTTGCGCGCCGAGCTCCTAGGTTCCTTGTGACGTCGGCCCCCCTGTGACGTCGGCCCCCTCTGACGTCAGCCCCCCTCTAGTGCGCATGCGCAGATCTTGTGTGGATCTTTCGCGGGTCTTGCGCGCCGAGCTCCTAGGTTCCTTGTGACGTCGGCCCCCTGTGACGTCGGCCCCCTCTGACGTCAGCCCCCCTCTAGTGCGCATGCGCAGATCTTGTGTGGATCCTGCGCGGGTCTTGCGCGCCTAGCCCCCTTCCCTCCTCCGGACCTGTGACGTCGGCCCCCCTGTAGTGCGCATGCGCAAGATTGCGCGCCTTGTCGGTATATATAGGAGCGCGGTCTCCATGCATGAGCTCAGTTCGTTTCCGTCGGTAGCGGAGCGCCGTCCAGCTCAGTTGGAAGTTGGAAGCTCGTCAGTCCGTGCAGCTCAGTAAGAAGTCCGCCGCCGCGAAGCTCGTTCGTCATCGGGAAGTCCGCGAGAAGTCAGTCGTCGTCGTGAGCAGCAGTCGTTGCGGCCGTCGGTCGTCGTCGTCGCAGAAGAGAAGGAGCGGTCGTCGTTGCAGCTGTCAGTCGCTCGAGGGAGCTGTCGTCGCCGTGTATCGGTCGTCGGAGCTCGCCGTCGCCGCCGCCGCAGTACGCCGCTGCCGCTGCCGTGGGGTTCCTGCGTTTGTCGCAGTGGGGCGCTCCCGAAGTCAGTCCTCGCTGTGGGAGCCGCCATTTTGGTATACGACCGTCCGCCTGCCAGGGTACGATTGCTGCTGGTATCACGTGTTTGCCTGCCGTGACGTGTAGTGTGGTGACAATATATCGTCTGAAAATACATCGTGTCTTCGGGTCTTCGTACGGTAGTGGGAGCACTGTTAAGCCCTTCGATAGACGACGGAGGCCGGACTTGCGCCCATCTGGAGCGACACGCAAGCCTTGCCACCTGGTGGGAGAGTTCGCCATCCCCTCTCCTGCCAGTCGACGTGTTCGACCGGCCCGTTTCCGTTACACTGGTACCAGAAGTGGGGTACGCAGTTGTTCCAGCCGACGAATAGACGAGTCTACCGAAGATGATGGAGGACGACGAGGTCACGTTCCGGCAGCCGAGACTTTTCGAGTACAGCACGCCTGCTGATGTCTCTCTGCCTGTTGTGGGAAGAACGACGATGGAGAAGCCGCCGAGTCGTGGCCGACTGATCGAGCTCATTTCTGACGATGGTGAGGAGCTGGTGGAGACGAGTCCCCGTGTGAAGACGGAGACAACGGATTCGTCGAAGGAGCTACTGGAGAACTTCGGAAGTCTCCTGCGGAACCGACCGACGCCAATGAAGCCGGGTCGATTCGACGGGACTGGGTCCCTGGAATCCTTTCTAGTACAGTTCGAGGTATGTGCTCGTCACAATCGATGGACGGACTCGGACAAAGTGGATCATCTACGCTGCGCGCTAGAGAAGGCTGCGACGCAACTTCTCTGGGATTTCGGCGCGCAAGCTGACGTGAGTTACGCCCAACTGGTGGAGCGTCTCCGGCAGAGATATGGGACGGACGGGCAAGCTGAGACGTTCCGTAGCCAGCTGTATTTTCGACGTCAAGGATCCGGAGAAAGTTTGAGCGATTTACTACACGAGATCCGCCGACTCGTTGTATTGGCCTATCCTGTTCCGTCGAACGAGACGACGCAGATTATTGCGAGAGACTCGTTCCTGGAAGCTCTGCGAGACAGGGAGCTTTCGTTGAAAGTCAGGGAGCGTGAGCCGAAGACTCTGGATGAGGCTTATCGGACCGCTCTACGCTTAGAGGCCTACCAGCGAGCCTCTGAAAACGACGATCATCGGAGACCGTCGAACCGTGTCCGTGGAGCGCAAGAAGTCGAGCCGAGCGACCGGCTCCAGTCGACCCTGGACCGTTTCTTGACGACGCAGCGCGACGACCAGCGTCGTTGGCAGCGAGAGATGGAGCGGAAGATGGATGAACAGTTTCAGGAACTGCGCAACCAGTCTACGATCGTTGACGATGGATCGAGACGAGATCAACGCCCTGGGAACCGCCGACCTGGAGATCGCCAGCCGGAGACTACGAGGAGGACCGTGACCTGTTATGGATGCGGTAGAGACGGTCACGTGATCCGAGATTGCCGTCAGCCGCGCCGCTTCCGGAACCGGCCGAATGACGAGGAAACGACAGAAGGAGATGCAGCCGCGCCATCGACATCTGTGGTGGTGAACCACACGACACGTCCGAAGCTTCCCGACCGCGCCAGCAGTAATGCCGTTTACGTTCGTGGAATGATCAACAACCGACCGCAGATGTGCCTCATCGACACCGGATCTGAAGTGAGCCTGGTTCCGTCTTCAGCCGTTGAGGGGTTAGAACTTCGATCTTGTACTCGCTTGTTGATGGCTGCTAATGGCTCTGATATTAATGTCCTGGGTGAGGCCCGGTTGCCCCTTAGATTTTGGGATGGTTTTGAGGTCCATACTGCCTTCTTAGTCTCCGACCAGATTTCCGAACCAATGTTGGGTATGGATTTCCTGAGGGAGCATCGTTGTCGCTTGAGTTTTGGTAACGGGGCTTTGTTTATTGGGCGCAAACGTATCCCGTTAGCTAGAGGGAATGGCTCAATGTGGTGCCGGCGTGTAATGGTCGCCGAGGAAATAGAATTACAGCCCAAATGCCAAAGTGAGGTGCCCGTGAAAACTGTATACGGAGATTTGACCTCGGTGGCTCCCGCGTGGATGACGGAAGCTCACGAGATCCGTCCCGGAGTTCACCTTGCCCGTGTTGTGTTAGGCGATGAGACTAGCGCGCACGAGAGAATAGTAGACTTGAGTGATAGTCCAGTGGAAGATGAGTCGATAGATGTAGGGAAGATTAGTGGGAATAAAGACGTTTCGCCTAGTGAGTTAATGTTAACAGAGGATGTGTCGCCGGAAATCCAGGAACGGATCGGAAGTTTGTTAGGAAAGACGTCGGTGAGCACGTATAAGGTTGAGACAGGAGAAGCCCCTCCGGTGAGACAAGCGTTAGGAAGTCACCCGCTGTCGCATAGGATTGTTATTGATAGCCAGTTGGACAGTACGATTGCTAATGGAAGTGTGGAACCAGTAGTTAAACGAGAGCAGTCTCTCGAGGTAGCACATATAGAGGTAGCCTGTGGACATTTGGGTGTGTGCCGGCCTAGGTGGCAGTTTAGACGCAAGACCTACTGGGTTGGTTGGTCGGGAGCCGTAAAGAGGTTTAGTCAGCGATGCTCTCCCTCTGCCCAATACCACCGAAGTCATCCGCCTTGGCAGGGTCCCTTGAAACCCTTACCCTGTGGGAAGCCTTGGGAACGGTTTAGCATGGATATTACTGGTCTCCACCCGCGTAGGCGTAGAATTTTGACGGGGATGGACGGGTTCGCTAAATTTGTAGAAGCCATTCCACTGGCTGATTATAAGGTTAATTCCGTGGCTTGGGTTGAGACAAGTTTTGGCAGGATCTTCTTTTGGGAAAATCATAAGCAGCCATCAGAGCGTGGCATTGCCACTCGTTCGCCTGACGAGTCCGGTGCTGCTGATGCTTCGTCGCCTGCGACTGGAAACTACCAGGATGGCCGACCGAAGCGAATGGTCCGTCGTCCGGCTCGTTACGAATAGACGTTTATTGTGAAAAGAGACCTGAACTCTGAGACTCTTTGGACATTGGACAGTTGTACGCTTGAGCTTAGCGTCGAGTAATTATATGCGTTCATTATGTGTGGCTCGTTGGCCCGTCCTTTGCGTTGGTTGATGGTGTGTTCTGATATAACTCGTGCTTTTCGTTTGGTTTAGCCTGTTGGCTATGTTAGATGCTAGACTAAGTGTCTTGTCGTAATGGCCCGTTGGCCGCGTTTTATGAGTAGATCCGTCAGAGACTCTGAACATTTAGAGACGATGGTTATTTTCGTTTTGGACTTTTGCATTGTTCGATTGTTACGACTTGCAAGTCGTTTGAGGGCAGACTTGTTGCCATTGGCCCGTTGGCCGGTTACTGTGTAATGCGGACGGTCTAGTGGGACCCCTTGTTTTTGGGAGGACCCGTGGGCCCTGGCCCTTCGAAATAAGGGACATTTCGAAATCGTGGTGGAAGGAGAGTGTGGCGAAATTCGCCTGAGCCGCTGCCGCCGTAGCCGCCGCGTTCTTGTTTACGTCGTCGCCGGCGTCGATTAGGCCGTCGATTAGGCCGTCGATTCGCGCCGTCGTCGGCACGTGCTTAGAGTCCCCTCTCCCCCTCCTTCGCCTCCAAAGATCCTTGTGACGTCGGTTCCTTGTGACGTCGGCCCCCTATGACGTCGGCCCCCTATGACGTCGGCCCCCTCTGACGTCAGCCCCCCTCTAGTGCGCATGCGCAGATCTTGTGTGGATCTTTCGCGGGTCTTGCGCGCCGAGCTCCTAGGTTCCTTGTGACGTCGGCCCCCCTGTGACGTCGGCCCCCTCTGACGTCAGCCCCCCTCTAGTGCGCATGCGCAGATCTTGTGTGGATCTTTCGCGGGTCTTGCGCGCCGAGCTCCTAGGTTCCTTGTGACGTCGGCCCCCTGTGACGTCGGCCCCCTCTGACGTCAGCCCCCCTCTAGTGCGCATGCGCAGATCTTGTGTGGATCCTGCGCGGGTCTTGCGCGCCTAGCCCCCTTCCCTCCTCCGGACCTGTGACGTCGGCCCCCCTGTAGTGCGCATGCGCAAGATTGCGCGCCTTGTCGATATATATAGGAGCGCGGTCTCCATGCATGAGCTCAGTTCGTTTCCGTCGGTAGCGGAGCGCCGTCCAGCTCAGTTGGAAGTTGGAAGCTCGTCAGTCCGTGCAGCTCAGTAAGAAGTCCGCCGCCGCGAAGCTCGTTCGTCATCGGGAAGTCCGCGAGAAGTCAGTCGTCGTCGTGAGCAGCAGTCGTTGCGGCCGTCGGTCGTCGTCGTCGCAGAAGAGAAGGAGCGGTCGTCGTTGCAGCTGTCAGTCGCTCGAGGGAGCTGTCGTCGCCGTGTATCGGTCGTCGGAGCTCGCCGTCGCCGCCGCCGCAGTACGCCGCTGCCGCTGCCGTGGGGTTCCTGCGTTTGTCGCAGTGGGGCGCTCCCGAAGTCAGTCCTCGCTGTGGGAGCCGCCATTTTGGTATACGACCGTCCGCCTGCCAGGGTACGATTGCTGCTGGTATCACGTGTTTGCCTGCCGTGACGTGTAGTGTGGTGACAATATATCGTCTGAAAATACATCGTGTCTTCGGGTCTTCGTACGGTAGTGGGAGCACTGTTAAGCCCTTCGATAGACGACGGAGGCCGGACTTGCGCCCATCTGGAGCGACACGCAAGCCTTGCCACCTGGTGGGAGAGTTCGCCATCCCCTCTCCTGCCAGTCGACGTGTTCGACCGGCCCGTTTCCGTTACAATACTCTTACCCACACTATTGTTATTTTTTTATTTGTTTTTGTAAATTTGTTCAAAAAGTCTAAAGATAATTTGGGGCCCGTAACTGCTCAGCCCAGGGGCCCGGAATTTCTGTCGGCGGGCCTGGAGGGGCCGAGTGGGTTGGTAGCCCGCTCGCCACGCCGGCGGCCCGTGTTCGATTCCCGGTCGGTCGGTTTATCAGAGATTAATTTCTCGGATCTTTACTGCGGGTGGCTCGGTCGCATTATAAACGTGGAGTGAGAGATTGTACTCTGCCTCCGACACTAATTAATCATCTTCGATATGAAAAAGTGTCGTTAAGCCCGAAGTAGGCTACTACTACCAATCATCTTTGATATGACAGTGTCGTTAAAAATGTAGGCTTACAAGCAAGCATGAGTGCATAACAACCGTAAATAGCAGTCAGCATCGAATGCGAAGAACTATTAGCGACGTAGCGTGCTTTGATAGCGTGGCTACCAAACCTCGTGACCAAGGATTGCCTCGTGACTGGAGCAGGCTGCGCGAAGTTGCACCATTTGCGCAATTAATCTAGCGCCACAAATTCTCATCTGCAGCAGTGGAGCAGCCTTAACACGCAGGTCTACATAGGCGTAGGAGGCGGGGGTCCAGAGAGGCAAATGCCCCCAAATTTCGGGCAAATGTGTTTTTCGGATAAAAGAGGCACGGAGGGGGAAAAATTTGGGGAAATTTTTGGGAAAAAATTCGGGCAAACAGGTACTGGCGAATTTTTTCGGGCACACATGGGTAAAAATCTAAATTTTCTGAAGATTTACACGAAGTGACTAAAAAAAGTCATCAGATTTTTCGGACGAGAAAATCCTAAGATTTTGGGAGGATGACTAAAAAGTCATCAGATTTTTCGGGCAAAAATAACATTTTTGCCCCCCCCCATTTCCGAAATGTCTCCTGCGCCTATGTAGCACTGGCGGAGACCTAGGGGGGGACAGGGGACGGTCCCCCCCCAATGGAGGCGTTGGGGGGACGGCCCATGCGCATTTGTCCCCCCCCCCAATGTTTAAGCGTTAGGGCATTTACACAAACACGTCAGTAGATCGAGTTCTAGAGAAAGAAAACTTTAGCAGATGAAGTTCATATTTCTAATGATATGAATTCCCGGGCAATCCGGGGATTCCGGGCTCTAACCAATAGTTATTTAGTCCCACGTTGAATAGTTTGCGAACATTATAGCCTACTGTGTGGATAATATACCTCTTTTAACATATTACCGGTTATTATAAAAACCTTGCCATCACCCAACGTCACAACTGATATAAAATTTATGGACTCCATCAGGAAAAGAGAAGTTCAAATTGGTGTCACGACAACTGGTTCACAGACAACTGGTTCACCGACAACTGGTTCACGGACAACTGGTTCACGACAACTGGTTCACGACAACTGGTTCACGACAATTGGTTCACCGACAACTGGTTCACCGACAACTGGTTCACCGACAATTGGTTCACGACCAAATGCGAATTTTTTACGACATATAGTTGTTGCCGCTAAAAGAGAAGTTTTATTGATGAAAATAAGTCGTCATAAATCGAAAACAATTGTTCATGGCCTCGCTGCAAAATGAAAATCATTTCTCAGTAGCGGCCTGTTGCCGTTGACGTCATTTTGACGTCATTTTTTGGCCAAGCTCAGTAGGCCTATGAAAAGCATACGCTGTCGTACAACACTGGGAAAAGATGGGAAATGCCTTTGGCCATGGAGCATATACAAAGAGGAGCCTCAAATATATTTTTCATCAATAAAATAAATGCGTGGTATGATCAGGTTATTTATAAAGAAACGGGTACAAGCGTGACCGCACGTTGCCATGCATATTTTAACACTTACTCTCCGATTTTTACACACCTCGCCTCCTCCCAACACACACCTCGGCCCGCAGGGCCGGGTGGACAGCTAGGGCAGGGGTGAGAGTGGGGTGGGGCCTGGGGGAGAAAATTTTCCCGAAAACTCAAATTTCACGGGTGGTGTACCGGTGGAGGTCGGAGTGTGGTGGGGTGTAGTGGGGTGGGTCGGTGTGGTGGGGTCGTGGCCGTGAGCGGGTCGAATCCTAAATTTCCCGGGTAACGCCGGGTACCCCAGCTAGTATAGCGATAATAGCGGAACATTTTCTTGAAAGGTGACAGGCATTTGGAAACCGGAAGCGGGTAGGAAACGATCTCTGGAAATGCTGCATTGTAAACAATTCCGCAATGTTAACATTGTGTTTGATCGTCGTATAAGGACCTAGAAATCTGCAGCGTGTTTAAGGTTTGAAGGCGAAGGATTGGATAAGTCAATTGTCACTTGTTAACGCCAACCAATGCATTGTCTAGCATAAACTTTTCTTTGTCGGCATTTCCTTTGTTTTCGCATGCTTATCCTGCTAATTGATGACTCGGCGCATAATGGTCTGTATTTTTCTGTTGTTTTTTCTCTGCCGCACGTACAGACTTTCCTGTGCCTCGCACTAATTGGTAAGTATAAGTTGCTATGGTCCATGGGCGGCTACAGTATGGTGTTGACACTTGACGGTTCCTGTGTTTCCATGGGCGTACCTACTTCCAGGTGAGTTGGACCTTTGGTATTAACGTTCGACCACCTGATATGGAAAAATATTGTGCGTACAAACGGACAAACATCAATTGAACCTTTGATTTAATTCTTTAATGACGGTGGCTGCTATGATGATGATCATAGTGACTGGGACGACGGTTATGGCCGTGGTGGACTGGTGGTGACGTTAACGACTACATTGATGATGATTATAGCATTGTAAGACTGGTTTTAAAAAAGCGCTGTTATTAAATACGATGGGCTCTAACCAGTTCACTCAGCAGAACGCTATACATATAGGCTATATACGCTCTTGGTACACGCCATCTAACGAATGACAAGTCATAGCCTCTCTGTGTCTTGGAAAACTACTTAGTTAGTCGCCAACATTATTGCATGTTTAATCTCAGTAATCATAATTAGCAGGGGCGGATCCAGGGGGGCAATCCGGCCATGGCCCCATTTAAAAATTACATGGACGTAGCCCTCATTTGGCTTCAACAAGCCATTAAATAAATGTAGTGGAAGAGAAAAATAGGACATCAGGCCCTCATATTAAAAAATCGTACGGGACGTGGCCCCCCCCGTAGATTTAGCGGCGGATGAAATAATGGTATATTTTTCCTGTAAAATTGGTCGATGACTAAAAAAAAGGTCATCAGTTTTTTCGGCGGATGAAATGGTGTCTTTTTTCCCGTCATCAGTTTTTTCGGCGGATGAAATGGTATCTTTTATCCCGGAAAATTGGTCGATGAGTAAAAAAAAGGTCATCAGTTTTTTCGGCGGATGAAATGGTATCTTTTCCCCGGAAAATTGGTCGATGACTAAAAAAAAAGTGGCGGATGAAATGGTATCTTTTTTCCGAAAAATTGGTCGATAACTAAAAAAAAGTCATCAGTTTTTTCAGCGGCACAACGAAATTTTCCCCTGTCCCACCAACAAGACCCAAAATTTTGGCCCCCCTTCCAAAATTTCTGTATCCGCCCTTGATAATTAGATTGATAAATTCGAGATATCTTAAGCATTTGCCGACTTATCTATAGACTGTACGGTACCTATTGTGATCACGTCTTAAGACAAGGGTTGCTTCTAGATATTCGAAACTGGTCATTGTTGAAGCGTGGCAAACATTTCTTCGGCGGTTTATAAACAGATGCATTGACCAGTGATGACGACGTTTAGACAAACACTGCTGAGAAAGGTACGTGGTGGACACATCGAATTTTATATCTGATTCTGTATGAATAAGCAGTTGGCAACAATTTATTTGTTTTTTATAGAAGAAAAAGTGTTTAAATATTTTATTATTTGAAATTATGCTAGGCGGTCTCACTTTTTATGCGCCACCCTGTATATGTATATATACATGTGTAAATATAGACTGAGAGGGTGAAAATAGCCTGCACGCCTTTTGTTCATTTATTATTCAGAGGTCTTTGCCTGGCGGACAGTGCCTTAGTAGGCCTAATGAGTTCTTCCTGTGGAGCCTGGTCTGCATATCGGGAAACGCATCTTCTCCATATCATCCCTGTCCATCGCCAGCTCCCCGGCCTCTTCCCAAGATATCTCAAAACACCCCCATGCAAGTCGTCGCTAGATCTCTAATTACAGCGTCAGACACCACATAAATTATGCGTCTGTGACCCTGTGTATCGAATATCCAACTGGATACAGGATGTAGTTCAGAAACAACGACCATGTTGTGGCCTTGTTGTGGTGATGTGCATAGGCGCAATCACGTCCTAAAAGTTGGAGGGGACCAAATGAATCACGTCCTAAAAGTTGAGGGGGACCATAATGATAAAGTCAATGGGACCACTCAAAAGTTGGGGGGGACGCGTCCCGTGGGTCCCATAGGGTGGTTGCGCCTATGGTGATGTGGTCATTGAATACTGTACGGCGTAGGCAAAATAGGTCACTGTTGGAACAATAATTGGCCAAATTCAGGGAGTGGCAAATGCATCCTTTCCCGTTTTACCACTGAAAAATCTCCAGAAACTGTCATTATTAATATTAATATTTTGGCATGATTTCCAGGGGGTCACGCGACTCCCTTGACCTATGCTACGGGCGCCCATGAACGTAGGCTGCGGCATCGGGCCTAATAACCTACGCGTAGGTCTACGCACGTCATAGAGATAAAATGCCGTACGATCCGTACGTATGACGCACATCGGGTCAAACTCCACGCTACTTGTGATCTTATTAGGTGTCTATGCGGACTGTCTCTGCTAGATAGTGTTACAGTAGGCCACATCTGGACCATTTTCACGAAGGACTCTTTGGATTGCGACGGCTTTCTGCTAGGCCTACCTCGATCTCATGGGCGGTTGCAGATATTTTTGCATGAAGAGCAAAACAAATTAGGGCCTATTGCGGATCTTTCATTGTGCGCAGTTGATCTACATTTTTAGCAGGAGCTTGAAAATGCAAAACGGAAATTACAAACATGGGTATTTTCATACAGTTCTATAATATAGGCCTAATTATGCAAATTTCTCATTTTAACTTTGTGCATCATCACTAGTAGCCTGTCATTAGTGCTTTTGTGCGAATCAATTATTGGTTAAAACGGTACCCCAATTGTTGAAGGTCTTTTTTAAGATGTCAATTTTCTCGAGAAGATCATGTGCGGCTGTGCCCCTCTTGACCGTATACGTGCAGGCACTCGATCATGCATGGCTTCGGACTAGAGTAGCTATATTGCGCAGCATCGTTCTTTTGAATCTTCTGGCCTCATCATCCTCATGTGCAGACTAACCCCCTGCTCGTGATGAGAATCGCGTTGGAAATCAGGGTCATGGAGTTTAATTTTTTATTTGAGTGACCGTCCCCGTGTCTGCTTGGGTGCCTCTGTCTACCTGAAAGAGGCGTGGCCTAATGTCTACCTCTAGCCTCTGTCTACCTGAAAGAGGCGTGGCCTAATGTCTACCTCTAGCCTCTGTCTACCTGAAAGAGGCGTGGCCTAATGTCTACCTCTAGCCTCTGTCTACCTGAAAGAGGCGTGGCCTAATGTCTACCTCTAGCCTCTGTCTACCTGAAATGGGCGCGGCCTCGTGACATACAAGTACGAGTGCGTGCGCAGGCACGGCAGTCATCGAGTCATCGACCGAGAAGAGTCATCGAACAGTCGGTCATCGAACAGACAGTGATCGAGAGAAACAGTCGTTGAGTGAATCGCCGAGGAACAGTGGGAAGACGCGTCGGTCGGCTGTTGCGGGATCGAATCGCAGTGCAGTCAGCAGGTGATCGTCTGAAGGAAAACGCTTTGGAGAGCGCGACGACGATTTGACGACGCTGCCGAAATTCAGCGCCTGTCGACGAAAGGTTTGGCGACCTTTGCTGTGCCACGCCGACGCTTGGATTCGAAGCCTGACCCGTGACGGAAGGTCTGGTGATCTCCGCTGTGCAACGCCGACGGTTTTGGAGTTCGACGCCGCTGCTACCGACGTATTCGACTGGGATCCGACGCTGTCGACGACGAAAGGTTTGGAGGCCTTTGCTGTGCGACGCTGTTGACTGGGGTTCGATTCTTGACCCGCGGTCGTACTCTTCGGAAATCCGACGCCTACAGACGACGGAAGGACTGGTGATCGTCGCTGTGCCGCGACGAGCAGGATTCAACGCCGGATCTGCCTACGCTTCCGACCGGGTGAGCGCAGTGGTTCAGTTCCTGTCTTCGACGACGCCGACTCGGGTTCGAAACCCGACCCGCTACACAGATTCTCTGCGTGCGCTGGCGAGGCAGCGGTGATCTACACGACGACGATTCGGCGTTCTGCATTGACAATTGCTGTGAACAGTGGTGCAGTGTTTAGGGACAGTGGCGCTACATGAATAGCTCCGAACATTGCTCCGAACTTGCTCCGAACACTGGCGCTATAAGAGTTGGCTGAGGACTGCTTTGCGAGGTTTTTCTTTGAAGTCGAATAAAAGTGTTTCAAGCCTGACTGGCTAGTCGTCAATCTTCAGTTGACGCCGGACTACAGTGACGGACGATCGCCTTGAGGACTAGGGTTCGGGGTTCGGTTCCTGGTGTCATTTGCCCAGCCCTGGTCCGATTGTTACAATCTTATCCGAGAGCACCATTCTACTGCTTCTGCCTTTTCTCTTCTTTTCGATGGGTTCATCGCTCTGTGAGCGTCCGTTATTATGTTGTAATGTGAGGTCCGCTGTTTAAATCCGAGAATAGCATAGAATAGAATGGAATGGATTAGAATAAAGGCAGGCTATAGAAATTTATTGAGTCTGCTATTGTTACAGTGCTACCACTCTTTGGTGAATATTATATATATATATATATATATATATATATATATATATGTATAAAACCACGTTGGGAAATTTCTGCGTCAATTCAAGGATTATAGAACGAAGGCCACATGTAGGACTTCCTGGAATTTCCACTTTTACTTTTGCTAATCATATCGTCGGGTTTTTTGCATTTGGATATACTGTAGAAGGTACAAGGAAACGAAAATTAACCAGCGAATCTGAAATCGAATTATCATCTGTAAACTTGTGAC
Source organism: Lumbricus terrestris (assembly GCA_949752735.1). Lineage (NCBI taxonomy): Eukaryota > Metazoa > Annelida > Clitellata > Crassiclitellata > Lumbricidae > Lumbricus > Lumbricus terrestris. The sequence goes on from OX457039.1 coordinate 67,956,949, forward strand.
CATAGGCGGAGACCTGGGCCGAAGATTGGGGGGGACGGAAAGACGCGAGATTTTCAGAAAAATTTCTGACGACCAGCGAAATCTAGGAAAAAATTATTTTCTCGCCGCCAAAAAAGTTGATGACCTTTTTTTTTTTAGTCGTCCGGCCGAAATCGTGAAAAATATTCCTATTTTCGCCGCCAAAAAAGTTGATGACTTTTTTTTTTAGTCGTCCGGCCGAAATCGTGAAAAATATTCCTATTTTCGCCGCCAAAAAAGTTGATGACCTTTCTTTCTTCTTTTTTTTAGTCATCTGGTCAAAATCTTGAGGCAATTTTCTATTTTCGCCGCCGAAAGAGTGTTCATGACTCTTTTTTTAGTAGTCATGCGGCCAAAAAAGGCTTCACCCTGAAACATTGGGGGGACATATGCATGGGCCGTCCCCCCCAACACTTTCTTTGGGGGGGACCGTCCCCCCTGTCCCCCCCTAGGTCTCCGCCCATGCTTGTGACTATATTTAACCCTTTCGTTACTGGATCCGTCGCGCCGACGGGCAGTGTTGCCACTGAGGTCTCAGAAATAAACCCAGATTTTTTTCTGAAAAACCACAGAAAACCCAGACTATTCATATAAGCGATTTTAGACTCCTTTTAAAAATTAAGTTGCCTTTTTGGTTGCTCAGATGATGGTTAACAAAGGGTTCGTCAAATGAGTCGAATAAAGTGTAATTACAACTTTAAAAATATCAGTTGTTGAAGTTGTCAGAGACTCGGCTACCATGGATGTCGACAATAAGCTGAAGCGATATAATAGCCTAGGCTATGTCGTGCGCGTTGGTCGAGCACTCAAACCTAGGCCTACAACACTCAACACGTGTGGCTTAAGTTTAGGAAGTTTAAAAGTTGTCCAAAGTTTCCGGCCAAATTTTCTTAATACATCAATAATCCAACGTTTTAACCACCTAGAACATTAATACTTGCAACAACTAGACCGCAGGGCCAGATTAACAAAATTTAATGTGGGGACCCTGTTCAGTAAAACTGTGGGGCCCCAACCTTACAGGAGGACAAAAATAACACACAAAGCGTGTTGTATGCCTATTCAAAGGATCAACATTCATAGATTGTTAATTCATTAGGCCTACTTCTATTCTTAGAATATTGAACATTATTCTTTTAGTATTCCAGTCTATAGTGTTAAAGAATACATCTCAGGTTTAAGGATAATTATTAAAGTGTTTCATGGTCAGACATTTTTCTAACCATAGCCAGTGCATAATGTGCATTTGTACAAGCAAATACTGCAGAAGCGATTTTATGCCTCAAATAAATTCTTGGCAGATATGGCAGAGAAAATTTCTGGCAATTTTCGCAGGAAAGAGTTTTTTTTACCAGGGCCTGATTTGACTGGTGTAGCACCGCCACTTAGGCTATTGCAAACTGACAAATATTCCGCGCTTTCGCCAGTGGTAGGCCTAGACTCTGACTCAAGCTCCATCCTACCAATGTGAGCTTTTCACCCCGGCTTCTGTCTCTCTACATGGGCCGCCTTTCACTGCGCTCAGCTACCCATGGAGACGTTCTTGACACTTTTTCTTTTACTGTCACCTTGCAGCGAAGAGCATTCATGGTATATTCCTGGGTCCAGGTATCCGGAAAACCCACCATGTGGGTCTACCCTTGACGCAGGCTTTCTTTCGTCTTCTTAAGCCTTTTCTTTTTGAGAGCGCCTCTGAGTGGAATTCTTAAATGGCACTTGAGTTCCAATCTGATGAGACTTTAAATAAGCAATAAAAGTTATACCTCTTAATAGCATTTCTGACTGATTTCAAGATCAATCTGCCTGGTAAGGAAAACTCCAATAAGGGTCTCCACACATGTGCAAAAGTTGTGCATGTTAAAATTTTTAAATCAGTAGCTTTCGAATAATCTTGCAATTTCTTCAGAGATTTAAACTCATTTTTGCAATTACAATATTGTTAACAATGATGAAAAATATTCCTATTGTATTTGTGGGGCCACCAGAGTGTGGGCCCCTGTTCGGCCGAACATGTTGAACATGCCTTAATCCGGCCCTGACTAAACCTCTTCCTAGAGGATTTACGTGACCTATAGCCTATACATGTTGGAAATGTAAATAAGGAGAGGAGTGACCTGACCTATATTGACATGTCAAAATGGATTATTTCTGCGTAGAGCTATTCTTCTGCGTCACCAGGTTATAAACTATTTGTGAATTGACAACGTGAGTTCCCGATTGTGGAGTTTAAAATTGGAATTACTGAAACAAGAATTATGTATCACAATTAACCATTTAACATTAACTTTCCCCGAATATTCATGTGTTGTAAGCAGAGCCCTGCGCCGACATGAGAGTGTCGGCGGCGGTGCGCCGGTCATTTTTGGTCGGCGGCGGCGGCGGCGCGCCGACATACAAAAATCGGCAGCAGCGGCGCCCTCAAAATGTCGGCGTCGGCGGCGCAGCGCGACGTCGTGGAATTACTGCTCCAGCGTCGCATAATTATTTTGAATGTTGTTACACAAGAACCTATATTATCAACATAAGCGCGTTCAGCCATTATTTTGGCAATTATCTTGTCTTTAGTCAGCATTGATTAGAAGCAATTAGGCCTATTCCCTGAATTAACGTTCAATTACAAAACTCTGCAAAGGCTTGATTAAGATAAACACATGACAACGTTTTCAATTTCAGGCCGCCAGCTTACGTAGCCTACTAATAACACTCAAAGGACTATTTGCGCTACATGCCTATTTTACTCTTGACCTGCCTTATGACCCGTCAGAAATTATAGAGGCCCATTTTTCGTGACGCGACCTGCTGAAATTGTATATCTGCATGCATGCAAACATGCATACATACACACACACACAGACATGCATAAATACATACATAGATTATATGCATACATGCATACATACATACATACATACATACATACATACATACATACATACATGTATACATACATACATACATGCATGCATGCATGCATGCATACATACATACATACATACATACATACATACATACATACATACATACCGATGGCCAAGAGCACAGACGTCGTATGTGCAAAAAACAAAACTTTTCAGGAAGTAGAAAAAACTTTTTTCAAGATACTTGTTCCTTTCTCATAAAAAGTGAGATAGCCAAAATGTTTATTTTGATTCAGCAAGTGACATTGTCACTGTCTTTTATGCAGCAGCATAATGAAAGGCTTTTACAATGTAATTAAAGGTCAGATACGATATCTGTGCACTAGATTATGTCGTATGTGTGGCAGAAATTACTGCACAGATGTCGTATGTGTGGCAGATACGACGTTTGTGACCTTAACTTGCAGATACGACATTCAGATTCTGAGCGATATCTTACTGCATATACGTCGTATGTACATACAAGCTTTATTAGGCTGTGAAGAATAATTTTACGCATCGAATAGCGTCAAAAAGTGATTTTCTGAAAAAATTGCAGATACGACGTCTGTGCTCTTGGCCATCGATACATGCATACATACATTCATACAAACATACACGCATACATACATACGTACGGTGTTTGCGTAGAAATATTTATCTGCCACAAAGTGGGAGTTATCATGCAATCGTATCAACAGAAGAGGCTTCGTGCAGTTTTTTTAAATTTTCTCTTGTCAACGCACACTGAGTAGTAAACTTGATCAGAATTCACCACACTTTTGATTTTCGGCCAATAATCCGAACGACGTCCAAGCGAAACTCTTAGCATTTTCTTTAAATCCAATTGCCATGTACAAGTCTTTCCATCTAAGCAGGCCAAGTCACCCTAAGTTACACTTGTTTTGTGCGGAAAATATGTTTTTATTTTCCTAATCTGATCCCATTTATGAGACGTTGCTCAAATTGCTGACAAAACAGGATCTATTGTCCAATTGCCTAACATTACTCCACTGTGCATATAGACATGCCTATTAATGTTCGAAAGCTTAATTAATCACCAATTTCACGTAGGTCACGTACAGCGTAGGAGTTTAGACACGACCAATCGCCTGCATAAAATTGCAGAGCGCCACCTCTTTGCAACATAATAGTAACGTGTATCCTAATAACAGAGGGCAGACGGTTCTGTTCCATCCTAGCGGACTATCAGGAATTAACGCACACACGGCATAGCATTCACTTAGGCATACCTGGAGTTCTTTTTACCTTTGTTGATGCCATAGTTCAAATCAAATCACAAAATCCTCAAAATTTTAAACGTTAAGCGCACCGTTCGAAAAGTCCAAAGAAATAGGTAGCATCATAGGTTTCATAGCATTGATGCAAAAACGGTGTTGCCAGGAAAAATCAAAGTATGTAAGAGAAAGATTCTATTTTCATTGACGCAGCAATTTTTTATGCAACAGATGAAAATGCAACGAAAAGAAATAACCGAATCCAAGTGGCATCGGCGGCGCGCCGACAAATTTTCGGCGGCGGCGGCGGCGTCGGCGCGCCGACTCAAAAAATCGGCGGCGTCGGCGCCCGCAAAGTGTCGGCGGCGGCGGCGCGGGGCGGCCGGCGCAGGGCTCTGGTTGTAAGTACAAATGGTCAACTCACCAAAATAAACTCGGATCTTGCTGTTTCACAGCGCATCTCCTACCGAGTTGCTGCACTTGTTTGGCGATGCCGTCTTTCTTGTGCTCCGATCGACGTACTTGTCTAGCCTTTGTCGACCTGTCTCAGACCTTGCAGCCCGTCGAACTCTTCGCTCTGCGGCAACGGGTGAGCTTTTGGTTCCGCGAGCTCACACTTCTATCAGACAGCGCCGAGCCTATTCTGTTGTGGGTCCCGCTATCTGGAATGGCCTCCCACTAACCTTGCGACTTATGCCTAGGCTAAATTCCACTGCATTTTTTAAGTATCTCAAATCCTATTTTTTAGCTGTGGCTGGGCTGGGAGCGCCTCTGAGTAGGTTTTTTAAGAGGCGCTATATAAATGTATGAAATGAATGAATGAAAAAACACAAACCCGACGAAGGTAAAAAACCCAGATCTAGTGGAAAAACCCAGCTATGGCATCACTGCCGACGGAATACCAAACCCATCTGCTGTACTGCACCCGTCGCCGCGACGGGTCTACAGCCTATGGCTTATAGTCAGATCCAGTAACGCTGCATGTGCTATTATAGCCTATCAGGGATGCCACTCATAGCTTTCCCCACCTAGATCTAGGTATTTTCGGTCTTATCTAGGTTTCTAGGTTTTTTGATCAGAATCTAGCCTTTTTTTCTCACGGCAGTTTTTCGACTTTTTACATACAATTTTATTTTTTAGGTTGAAAATGCACAAAAGACGGGAAGAAATCGATTTTTTAAAATTTGAACCAAAAATTGTAAATTTTTGAGCGAAAGACTAAAAAAGAAGGTCATCAGAAATTTTTCGGGAAGGAAAAGAGACCAAATTTTAGTCGTCGGACGACTAAAAAAGAGGTCGTCAGAAATTTCAAGCCGGAAAATTGGAAAAATCTTTGTATTTTACAGGGAATTCGTCAATCTAGCCTTTTCTAGCCTTTTTTCCGACCTTTTTCAAAATCCAGAGTGGCATCCCTGATTATAGCCGTATATTACTGTCGCGACGCCCTCCTCTCGTCCGAAAGTAACCTGTACTTCCTGCCTCGAGGGTGACTAGCCTCGCCGTAGAGTCCTAGGGTCCATCCCATGAATTAGGCCACCGTTCAATGCTGGGTCCAAAATCCGTTCGGTCTCATAAGACCGATTTCCCCTATGATCATATTCATGATAGTTAACGCGGGGCTGTGTAGCTAAACGTGGACTCCGTCTGAGTCCGCTCGTGTCCGCATTCCATGGTACCAGGCTATGGCTCGAGTGTATAGGCGCGACAACTGTATTAGTTGTAACTACAGACCTACTGTAGTCAGGGTTCGTGGTGGACTCTACAGCGAGTTGTCCATCAAGTGCAGGGGAAGCTTCAAGTCGGTCAAGGCGACACATAATTTCCCCTACTTGTGATCTGACGTCACCTACTTGAAATCTTACTTCTCCATGAAGTGCGCCCACTTGAGATTCAATCTGTCCTTGAAGGGCGCCTACCTGTGTCCTCACTTCTCCTTTAAGGGCTCCCACTTGTGATTCAATCTTTCATTCAAGGCCGCCTACCTGCGATCTGACCTCTGAGAATTTATTATCTATCCGGTCCATCATCAACTCAAGGACTGAACTGACTCGTGACCTATCAGAGGCACGTGACCTTCTACCCTCGTCTTCGTTCGGGCGCTCCATAAATGCCGGAGATATAGGTCGACTAACGCTCATGATCAGAATGACAACTCTGCTTTACTTCTTAATTAATCAAGTTTATTCACAATTAAAGTAAAGGTAAACGCTAAATAGGAATTAATTAAACAATCGACAATCGTTCACAACTTGGAAAATTATCACAATGTCCCAAATTCACTTAATGGCGATTAATCCCCGTTTTACCTTAATTTCCACATACCTTAACTTGGGAACGGAAGCTGGGAAAGCAAGGTTTTAATCCACCGAAACGACGCCAGTATGTGTAATCCACGCAATGATTCGCTGACGGTGCAATTTGTATTCCACGTTTGCACAAGGATAATTTCTCGGTAATCCAGTGAGATATATATTCCGAATTGATATAATCCACAATTCGCGTAGTTGCCGATATCAAATTACTCCAATTCGAACTAATATTCCACGATTCAGACCAAATTTCTTACATAAACTTCACCCATGACTGAGCTCTTGTCAAATGCGACTTGTCTCTTCAACGGCCAGGACAAGACTGAATTTCAGACACGTGCCGACGCGAGATTGGCGCCTAAACCCGCGATCCAGACAAAGGCCCGCTTAATGTATAGGCTTGGGTTTTCCGCTAACGTTAAGGTATACGAACCACTTTATCATTAAGCCTCGCTTTGGTCCAGAAAGCCAGACAGCCTATGTTTTAACATGGACCACTTTATCATACAGCCTCGTTTCAATTCAGACTAGGCGGCAAATTTTACTGCTTACGTCAGCCTGTCCGGGCAGGTCTTTCGTAGCACACGGGCCTATGTCTAAATGCCCTGCTACGTATCGCTGCGTATCTCCGTGTATTATCAAATATTGCTGCGTGTTTAATGTCAACAGGTCCTTTAGTGCGTTTCACGGCGAAGATATTATATTAATAAATTTAGCGTTGTGGGCCCTCCCGGTGTATTTTAACCAGTATAATCGCCATTAATATTAATACAATAATCGCAATTAAATCGTAAAATGTAACATTCGTTACATTACGATGGTCCGAACATTATTCTCTTGTAAAATTGTTTGTCTATGGAGATTTTTTCACGTAGGCTTAGAGTACACATTTTGCAAGTGTCGATTGTTCAAGGTAAAATTGGCGAAAAGACGTATACAAGTATGACTGGTGAAGACGTTTTTGAAGGAAATTTTTAACGATAGGCTAAAGACAGTGATGAAGACGATTTAGAGTTAGAGTTAGGTGTAGGCCCTAGATGAGCTAGAAGTTATAGATGCCGATGAATGCAATAGGCCTCCTGAACAATTCGACTTTGTCGCTGAAACTGACGACGAACTTTCTGCAATACGAAGGAACTGAACAAAAGCGAGAAGAGAAAGCAAAGCAATGCCGAGTTTGCTATGCCGTGCGTACTGAACGGGGATGTACTGTGGACAGTGTGGAGACAACATGGGTTTGCAGCAGCTGCCCATCAACAGCTGGTCTTGTGTCGAAAATGGACGTATCGCACTGTATCACACAAAGCTTGACTACACTGCTGGATGAACTCAAACATTTGTTCCCCTTACGTTCGGTTACTGACGACATGCAATCTAAGAAGTGATGCATATATAATTGGTTTGAAACAAACGTTAACATTTTGTTGCATATTCCGTTTTTGGTTATCACACACATATTAAAGACATATGGACATACATATTACATACCATAGCAAACACTCATTGAAAATGTTTAAAAAAACTAGGCTAGTTCCACCGGTACGCCACCCGAGAAATTTGGGTTTTCGTCGCAGTCATAGTCTTCATCACTTTGAAAGTTACCACGAAAACAATTGGAAGCGGAGGTTAATGGGGATAGCTAGATCTCGCGCGCAAAGTGATCAAGTTGCCGGAGATAGCCTACTGTACAGCACTATCGCCGTTGTTTTACAGCCTAAATGCAGATAAAAAAGAATTGCTACAAGAACAAAATAAAAATAACATGTAACTGAAACTGATTTTTTTGCGCGGCAGATAAAATCTTCTGCGCGGCAGGAATTTTTCTTCTGCGCGGCCGTGCAATAGCGCAGCTTAGAGGGAACGTTGTAATGAACCAACACCGAACTCCGCTCCCACCCTCCCCCATCACACCGCCCCCACCCTCCACCCCCGACCTCCACCGGTACGCGACCCGTGAAATCCGGACTGGCCAATGCGCTGGCCTTAAACACCTCTAAAACGTGGTCAACCGCTGCTTTTATGCGTATGGGACCCGAAAGAAAAGTGCTTTCATAAGCCTGTGAGGGGAACGGCCAACAGGGAAAATGAGGGTTTTTGCCTCTGGCCCCATGGTGTTAGAGATTCGCCAAACCATCCACTGCATGTCCGATGCTGAGATGGACGCAGTAGTGAAGGTTTGGAGTGAAAAGCTCAAAAACTGTTTAAATGCATTCCAGTTAAACACACACACACACACACACACACACACACACACACACACACACACACACACACACACACACACACACACACACACACACACACACACACACACACACACACACACACACACACACACACACACAATCTTCTTTTTATTTATGTAGATATACTGTAATTTAAACTCTGGTGTCGTATGTATGTGTGCGGGAGGGTAGTTTGATGAGAAATATCTTCCTTATGCGTTGGAGTTGTCAATCTTGGAAAGGGGGTCATATGGGTAGCCTACAGGATGCGCATTATACATGTGTATTGTGGCGAAATTGGGGTCCCCTTGCCCCACTCCGCCAGCTGTGTTTCCCCTGGGTGGTCCCGGTGGCCCCCTTGCTTGGTCACGGCCTCCTGGCCTTCCCGCCATGATCGGCCTCTTGGTTTTCCCGCCGTAATTAGCCTCCCGGCCTCCCGTGATAGCCGCTTGATTGGCCTCCCTGCCTTCGGCGGCAGTATCCTTTGATGTAGAGAGGCAGCCTCTCAGCCTCCCACGCTCCCCTCGCGGCGGTGTCCTTTGATGTAGTCGGCCTCTTGTAATTGGCCTCCCTGCCTTCGGCGGCAGTGTCCTTTGATGTAGAGAGGCAGCCTCTCAGCCTTCCACGCTCCCCCCGCGGCGGTGTCCTTTGATGTAGTCGGCCTCTTGTAATTGGCCTCCCTGCCTTCGGCGGCAGTATTCTTTGATGTAGGAAGGCTGCCTCTCGGCCTCCCGCGGCAGCGCCTTTGATGTGGGTGGTGTCTCTGAATTGGCCTCCCGAGTTTAAGTGGCCTCTCTGAATTGGCCTTCCGAGTTTAAGTGGCCTCTCTGAATTGCCCTCCCGAGATTTGCTCGCGGCCTCTCTAGGCACGGCCTCCCGAGGCTTAGCCCACGGCCTCCCGAGGCTTAGCCCACGGCCTCCTGTGTTTTGGGACCCTGGTTCCCCCTCCCTCTTTTCGGGCATGGGCGCCGACTCTGCGAGGCCTGTGAGTGCTCAGCACCACCAGAAATTGGCCATGCGAGGCCCGCCTATGCATGGGCACCACCAGAAATCAGCCAACAAGATGTGCTTTTTATGATAGTATTTCTCTGCTGGCATTGCTTATCTATAAAAATCATTGCGTCTTTTACATATTATTTTCTTTTATCTCAGTTAGGTTAGTCTACTTTATTATTAGGCTACTCCAGATTTACCCCGTCCGGTAGTCTAAACTCCATACTAATAGGTCTACGAGGAAAACCTCGAAATCCTGCTCATTCGATCCGCTTCAGTAATTTTTTTATTACGGACGAAGGCGACGATTTGAATGACTGTTTCTTTTTTACTGTACATGCTAGGCTATATAATATGGTCATCACTGCGCGAGAATCACCTCCCAGCATCACAAAAGCTTGTTATTGTTTTGTCTACGTTAATTAACAAATCAGCCTTGACTTAGTTGTCTGTGAGAACTGTTTTCTTCCACAATGTTAATAATGGCTCACTAAAAAGTGGTTAATGAAGATTTTTTTCTTGTGCAAAAATTGAGTCTGTTGAGTGTTGACCTATAATTAGGGAAGAGTGCTCCAAGATGCCTATGCTAACGAAGATTGGACTTTTCTTCTGTGTGGATTCCAAGAGAAGTACCGCACGTATTGACCGAAAGAGTGATTCAAATTTGTTTAAGCAGTTGGGAAGAACATTTATTGAAGTCTTAAAATAATATCTTTAAACAATGAAATTATGGGATAGTTTGATGAGATACCGTAACAGCTTAAAATGTACTATTTCATGTTGAGTGGAAATTTTTTTAAACAACGGCAGGGATGTTTTCAAGTCTTGAACCACGACAATTTCGTAAAAATGACAGCCTATAATTATAAGATGATACCATCGCACTGTGGCAAGAAAAAATTCGAAAATGGTTAGGAGCACATCCCCTCCCCATGCCCCTTCGGCCCTTCCTTGCTCGGCGATCGTCCTTTGACCGCGAGTTCGTCCCCTAAAACCATGAACAAGTCCTCGCCTATGAACAGAGGTAATATCAATAACTCTCCTACCAACAAAGGCTGAAAAAATTCTCCCGCGCTGACGTGCGGGTTTATCTCACATTCGTTTGGGCACTCACACTCTTCGGGTCAACTCGGCGCCTATGTTTTCGGGTATATAAGGGAGCGCGTTGTTCTGTAGTTAAGCGAGGATCCTGTGTGGCCGAGTGGGTTGTAGCCCGCTCGCCGCGCCGGCGGAGCGGGTTCGATTCCCCGGTCGGATCTTTACATACTGCGGGTGGCTCGGTCGCAATATAAACGTGGAGTCGACGCTGATCATCTTTGATATGAAAAAGAGTCGTTAAACCCCAACATTTCTGTAGTTAAGCTAGTCGTTACGCAAGCAAGCTAGTGAAGGCTAGCAAGCGAGAAGAGCGAGGCTAGAAGCGAGTTGACACGAGTGAGTCTAGTCGTGAAGTGAGTTGTATGGTCGTGCAGCAGTGTGTTGTGATCGCTTCAATAAACTGTGTGTCTTCTCTCTATCGTCGTTGTGTCTGTTGGACTGGGCGAATCGACCGGAAGAACTGCACTACCTTCGAAAGACGACGAAGGCGGACTCGCGTCTCCCTCCTGAGACGACACGCGGACATATCTGGACTGGCACCCGCCCGATCGGTTGTCGGCCATCCTACGGACCGAAAGGGCAGCCGCTTTTGCAGTCGGGGTGTTTCAGGGCCGAACTTTCCGCCACAGTATGCAGAGCTTTCAGACTTCGGCAGATTGACCATTGACATATAGATATACATCACAGGAAGACAATAAGGGTGCAATCAATCTTACAAGTGAGCATTGACGGGTACCTCTACGGGCTAGCCAGTCGGTTATATCGGATGACCGTAGCCCGAAAACGTGTGTCATTGAAAGACTCGTTGTTCGTCTGACGCAGGACTCTAGGTACGTGCGTGTATACTTTTATAGCCTACATATGACTGAGTAAAGGGTTCCCGTAGTGCCCATGCAGTATGTAAAGGTAACCACAAGATAAAGGCTATACAGCAAAAATTGGAGAAGTGAAGGAACACAATGACTGTTGGGCATGCTGTCCCGTTTAACCACTAGCATAATAGTAGCATTTTACCCAGAAAGTGCTATTATTAATAATTTGTCACGATTTCCAGGGGTTCACGCGACCCCATTGACCTATGCTGCGGGAGCCCATGATATTCTGTATCCATCTAAAGATATAGTTCACTATCTGTGATTTCCGGCTTTGTCCGCTATCCCAATTAGGCCTATATCAGGTTTCTCATCATCCGCACACAATTCCAATTCTGCTCTTGTTGTCCTACTAACAATACTCCTAACATTTGCAAACATGCACTTTAATCTTTTACTACCTCCAATTTCCTATGTTTCCTGTCCTCCCTCCTGCAACTTTCTTTATCTTCTTTTTGCCCTTATTTTTGTGACAGTTAGTGAGCCTACTATTTGCTGCACTAACCGTCTTCCGACCAAGTTTAAAGCAGTGTTTAATCTAGTCCCCCTCCTCTGGTGGGGGGGGAATTGAGGTTTCGGGGGGGGACAATTGAGCGTCCTTTTGACGCTCGTGATGCGCGTAGTGCTGAGACTGGGAGGAGGAGGGGTATGGGGAGGGGATGCGCCCCTCCCCATCAGGAACTTTTTGAATTTCCACATTGCAATGGCAGCATTTTGAGGTGTCGTCTTAACAAAATAACTGTACTCTTTCAGTGACCCATTAGAAACTTTTTGAATTTCCACATTGCAATGGCAGCATTTCAAGGTGCCATCTTGAAAAAAATGGCTGTACTCTTTCAGTGACCCATTAGAAACTTTTTGAATTTCCACATTGCAATGGCAGCAATTTAAGGTGTCGTATTAACAAAATAGCTTTACTTGTTCAGTGGCCAATTAGAAACTTTTTGAGCTTCCACATTGCAATGGCAGCATTTTAAGGTGTCGTCTTAACAAAATAACTGTACTTTTTCAGTGACCCATTAGAAACTTTTTGAACTTCCACATTGCAATGGCAGCATTTTAAGGTGTCGTCTTAACAAAATAGCTGTACTTTTTCAGTGACCCATTAGAAACTTTTTGAATTTCCACATTGCAATGGCAGCATTTCAAGGTGTCATCTTGACAAAAATGGCTGTACTCTTTCAGTGACACATTAGAAACTTTTTGAATTTCCACATTGCAATGGCAGCATTTTAAGTGGTCATCTTAACAAAATAGCTGTACTTTTTCAGTGGCCCATTAGAAACTTTTTGAACTTCCACATTGCAATGGCAGCATTTTAAGGTGTCGTCTTAACAAAATAGCTTCACTTTTTCAGTGGCCCATTAGAAACTTTTTGAATTTCCACATTGCGATGGCTGCATTTTAAGGTGTCATCTTAACATGATAGTATGATATATTATAGTAGTAAATAATGTCATTATAATCATATAATAATAAATAATATCACGGTATATTATAACACTTCATGTGAAACAATGATGGAAACAGTAACTAGAAGCCAATATCATTTCGTCAAATTTTTCTGGGGGTGGGGGGAAATGTCAATCCTGGGGGAACTTCCCCCCCACCAGAGACGTCTAGATTAAACACTGGTTTAAAGGCTTCAGCATCATGAAGATTTGCATTGCCACCATGTCAGCACCTCGAGCATTCAGATGCAGACCAACTCTTCTCAGGTACCCACCGCTCCATGGTTAGAATTCCACATCGCAGTACTGAACCTCTTTCTTCCTCGCACATTCTCCTCAGTCTAATGTTCACCTCCATTCGCTTGGTACGGTATCCAACGTCTCACTTATGTCCTGTTTTGGCAAAATACCCATCACACCACAACTTTATCCTGTCTCTCTGCCTTCAGTCCCTGTATAATCTCTTGGACATAATCTCATCTGCGGCATGATCTGCCTCATCTATCCGGAGATTGTTAGTGCCGACTTGCACAATCAAAGTGTCATCCTTACTCTTTTCGATTTCCGAGAGCATCTGTTGTATTCTTGCACCTGGCTTACAAACAGTGTCAAAACCAGCACACTGCTTCTGCAGATTCCTTCCTACTTCCTCGACACAATTGAATCTTCTAGCAGCAGCAACCCACACGGTGTGGAGGAATCTTGTCGACCGAGAGAGAGAGAGAGAGAGAGAGAGAGAGAGAGAGAGAGAGAGAGAGAGAGAGAGAGAGAGAGAGAGAGAGAGAGAGAGAGAGAGAGAGAGAGAGAGAGAGAGAGAGAGAGAGAGAGAGAGAGAGAGAGAGAGAGAGAGAGAGAGAGAGAGAGAGAGAGAGAGAGCAGCTAACACTATGTGCTTCCTTTCCTTGGATTCTGCATTGTGCTGTTTCTGCGACTTTTTCTGTACCATAGCCACTGTTTCCTTGTGCCACATCCTCTAGAACAGGGGTTCTCAAACTGTGGTACGCGTACCCCCAGGGGTACGCCAGGCACCGGTAAGGGGTACGCGAAAAATTCCAGAAATATAAATTCTTTGATTAGCAGTGATAAATGGTTGAAAGTGCCAAAGCCAGAATATCTCAGACTATAATATTATAGAGCTAAAATAGCAGAGAGTTGAATTAGCCAAATTATTAATTTCTGGTCGAGCTTTAAATTGTGTGATTCCTTTCAGCACGTCATATCTGGGTGAAACTGTTAACTATTCTTGCCATCAAAAGCAAACATGAGATAAATTTGCGTTTGAAATTGACAAATATTAAACCAGATATTGTAAATCTGTGCTAATCTGAACAAGCATGCGCAAAGCATTATAGGCTGGCTCTTTCCTCTTTTTTGCAGTGGTTATACAACAATTTTTCATTTTAAAATTGCTGATAAGATTATATGATTCAAAACTAGATTTTGCTCAATTTATAGGGGCTTAGGCCTAGACTAACGATGTCACCAATGATTAAATGGACTTTTAGTTGTCACTGCCAGAGGACATAGCAATGGCATTTTTTCTGATCTGACTTAACATAACATAACATAACATAAGTTTTTATTGCTCCCAAGTAAGAAAAAAACATAACATAATACAAGTTCAGATCAGTACTAAATTGGGCTACAAAGGAAGGACCTAAAAGGACCGAGGTCCCGCTAGCAGGGCCACCTATGCATCAGTATATTTATAAGTGGAAATTGGTAACATAAGCAGTGGGAGTCATCAGAGTTCAAAAAGGAATAATACAAATTAATATTATCTAGTTTAAGAATATTATAGATAAACAAACAGAATATAAGGAATAGTTAAACATTTAAAGTGAGTAAGTGAGCACGCAAACGTTTTTTAAAGAGGAGGAGATTAGGCGCATCACGAATATCGATAGAAAGATTGTTCCAAACAGCTGGACCAGCTGTCTTAATTGAGAACTTGCGAGTGTTGGTGTGAGCAAATATCGGTCTATAGTTGGAGGCTGTTCTAGTACTGTAAGAATGGATAGTCGAACCGGTGTTAAAATAGTTGGCAAAGGTTTGGGGTAATAGGCCATGCCTATAGCGAAACATGAATTCACCAGTTTGAAATATTCTTATTTGATCTACTGTTAAAATACCGTTGAGAAGAAAAAGTTGGGCAGTATGAGACTTGTAGGGAGATTTAGTAATTAGTCTAATGGCCCTTTTTTGCAAAATAATCAAACGGGTAAGACTCGAAGAATAGTTTGAGGCCCAGACAAAGTTGCAATATGCTAAATATGGGTAGACTAATGTGTAATATAGGTTCGTTAATATGTTGGCTGGTAACTTATATGCGATACGAGATAAAATACCTATATTTTTGGCCAGTTTGATAGATATTTCGGAAATGTGTTTTTGTGACTTTGCTGGGGGTACGCCATCATTCGATATTTTTGCTTGGGGGTACAATAAAAATAAAGTTTGAGAACCCCTGCTCTAGAATCTAGATCCTTCTTGCTGCTCCCTTCCTCCGTTAACTATAATATAATATTCCTTTTAATAACTCAATCTGACACACCGCAGAATGATTACAGCTACAGGTTATACGAAATACAGCCCACTATAGCACGACACGCAGTGCGGCTTTATATTACAGCAGCGGGTTCGGTAACTTAAGACTAATGGCCTAAGTGCTGGATCACGTATATATGGTTCGGCCAAGCCAGAAGTGGGAGGGGCTATCGTATTTTCAGCAGAACCCGAGTCAAACAACACAACAGCAAAGCGCCAATGGCAGCTAACAGAAACTTTAATAAATTAATGGCCCTGAGCGAGGCTTGAACCCGGGTCGCGTGGATGACACTCAGTTTAACCAAAAATATCTTTGGTTCTACTAGGAATTCGAGGTTGAAATCATCATCATCATCATCATTGCGGTCCATGGGCTCAGTGCCCGTTGGTGTCGATCGCATGTTTCACAATACGTCTCCATTTGTCTCTCTCCAGCGCCATTCTGCTAAGTTTGTAGATTTCCAGTTCACACCAGTCCGTGACGTCATCTAGCCATTCTCTGCACGGTCTTCCTCTAACCCCCTTCCGTCCATCATTCCAAAGATGACCTGTTGAAATTAATAATTAAATTAATAATTAATTAATTAATAGAGGATGTGGCACAAGGAAACAGTTTTTAAAAGGTCACTGTCATCAATTTTCAACCGAGGTTGAAATGCAACTAATAAATATCATGAACCTAGGGAACTTTGTCTTAATATAACAATCGGAAGTTCAGAAATTCTTAGTTTTAACCTCTGAACTTTGCTGTTAATATTTTGACGGTACATTCAATGTTCGTATGTGTTTTAAACCTGTTTTTCATTCGGTCTAAATTCCACTTATTTCTCAACGTAAAACCAATCTAGTTTTTTCTAGCCTTTTTTGCGAAGCTAGCCCTTTTTTGAAAATTCAGAGTGGCATCCCTGACAACGACCTCAATTGAAAGGTTGAGAATTTTGACAGGGTTTTTCCCAGAGATGAGCTTCCCTGACAAGCTAATTTTTTACTCGTAAGTTGTTTAGTTGAACACTAACATTTAGTAAACACTAAGAAATAACTAAGAAATATGTCAATATTTTGGACGAGTATGTGTATGATTCCTGTATAAGTATTAACTATAGTGCCAGGGACCGACGAATCGTTTAGGATTAGATTTAGCGTCGTCATTCGATCCGGTGAATAAGCTGGTCTCTCTGACGTGGCTTTTGTGGGCGCTGAGAAATTCTAGAAGATTTACATTACATTACATCCCCGATACTATAGTTTTTCCCCTCTGACTGTCGAATAGTAAGCGGAAACTTTCTAAGTAGCCTTACCCTAGTAGGCCTTTGGTAAATTTGATAACCGAGCATTTTAAGTTTGAAAAGACCGAAACCCGAATCCCAATATATTGCCTTCACTTTGGAAAATTAACATTTTGTAATTCCAAAACTACAGGCCAATATATAGGTTTACTTTAAATGGGACGAAAATCATAAGGTGAAATCCAAGTGGCGCTATCAAAAGGGCGAGAATGAATAAAGCGAATTCCAATAAGCACAACAGAAGAATTGTACTGCTTTCGTCTCAAGTTTTGTACTGTCTGTCGATCACAAGCGACACAAGGTAATAATAAAAATTTATTTATTATTGCATAGCAGAATTGCTGAATTAGCTAGGGAGTCAGGATTATTTTCCATATTTCTGGATATGTCTTATTTATCCCAGGGCCTTTTAAAAGTGAAGTTGTAGCCCACACAAAATGTGCAGTTGTAAATGAATTTGTGTAGTTGTAAAAGCAATCTTGTACAGTGAAAAACAGTTTTTAAAAGGTCACTGTCATCAAATTGCGGATAATTTACCATTTTTTATATATAGCTTTATTTATTTACTGTCTGTTATTATTTTCCTTAAATTTTATTTTTTTCTGACATTCCTTACATTTCAATCGTACTTTCAAGGATTCGGGTAACTGGGGTATTCCACAGTATTGGAGTCCATGAAGGGTCAATAAAAAATATTGGAATTATAAGTTGTTATTAATTTCTGTTATAGCTAGATGGTTCTAGTTTAAGATTCCAAAAGAATTTGTCTTTCTGCACTTATCGTTTTGTGTGGACTTTGCAAAGTGGCAAATTTGATTTTTTTGCGTTATTCATTCATTCGGACATTTATATAGCGCTCCTTCAAGAAAAACTACTCAGAGGCGCTCCCGACTCCAGCGCGCACAAAAAGAACAGTTTTAAGTTTAGTAAGGAAGGATCCTGGTAGAGTCCCAGGGTGTAGGCATAGCTCAAAAGGAAGGCCATTCCAGACCACTGGTCCAACCACAGAAAAGGCTCGATCCTTCATGGTAGTAGTACGAGCAAAAGGAACTAAGAGGACTCCCCTATCAGCAGAGTGTAGCTGACGACGTCCTTGGATACCCAATGTAGAGCTGCATAGCTCACGGAGGTAAGTTGGGGCAAGGCCCTGACAACATCGCCATACCAGTGCAGCTACCCTGAACTCGATACGCTGGCGAATAGGGAGCCAGTGAAGTACCTCAAGCATGTAGTTTGAGACATGATCATATTTAGGAATTTTCCCAATTAGGCGTGCAGCAGAGCGCAACACCCGGTCAAGACAAGACAATCTGCTGGATGGGAGGCCAATGTAGAGCGAAGAGCAATAGTCGATGCGAGATGTAACGAAAGAATGCACTAAAGTACGAGTAGCAGCAGACGTAAGAGAACGGATGACAGTGCGAAGCTGGCGCAGCTGATAATAGCAGTCTCGAGCAAGACGGTGAAGTTGAGGAGCAAAAGTGAGTTCTTGGTCAAGTTGGATACCGAGGTCATGAACCGTGGTTGCAAAGACAAAGCCAGGAAATTCAGATGCAAGAGAAAATAGATCAAGCTTGGCAAGCTGCTGCCGTGTGCCCAACCAAATAAATTTTGTCTTAGATGGGTTCAAGCGTAGTCTATTGGATGACATCCATGCCTCTAGAGCATCCAAAGTCCCGCTCATTATCCGAACCGCTTTGACAGCATTAGAAGGGAGGCAATGGGTGTAAGCCTGGACGTCGTCAGCATACTGCTGACTCAAAACCGAATGAGCTGTTAGTAGAGTGGCAAGACCTGAGGTGTAAATAATATAAAGTATGGGACCAAGGACTGAACCCTGGGGTAGACCATATTGTGCAGGCACCCATGAGGACCTAGTAGAGCCATGGACCACACAGAGAGAACGCTCCTGAAGAAAAGAATCTATCCATTTGTAAAATGCACCAGACAGACCAAAAGAAACACTCAGCCGCTCTAACAAAATCTCGTGGTCGACAGTGTCAAAAGCGGCGCTGACGTCAAAAAGAGCCAGCAGGGTCAGCTGAGCTCTGTCGATCGCTCCGTAGATGTCTGAGAGGAGTCGGACTCTACATGCAATTTTTAAATGCTAAATTTTTAATATAAATCCAATGTCGAATATTTTTAGCTGGACATCATGCCCATGGTGAGAGTAAGTAATAAATACTTCGTGATAAAAAAATTCACCTCATCTTGTGTCCAGATTTGCTCAGGCAAAACATGAATTGTAGAGTACGTAACATTCTGGGGCTTCAAATTTGTTTTGCAAGCCATTTCGAATTGAGCAGCAAACTTGTTATTTCCATTCCTCTGATTCCCCATTGTAGGCTACTCAGTAAGCATAGATTACTTTTCCTAATATTGCTTTGAAATTTTTTATGTGAAGTTGAATATTGTTACGGACTCTACAAAAGTGTTACAGACTCTACAGGGACAAATTCAGTTGAGGAGATAATGGCTAAAATTGCCAGAAATTATGCATGGAAGCTAAACATTCAACATGTATCTTGTTAAAACTAATTCTTTTTATTCATCCATTCCTAAGTTACTATGTGGATAACATGGAATTATTCAACAACTTTCAGACATTTAGAAATTTTATTTAGCTGACATCTGACATACATAAATCAACATTTAGCATGATGTATTTATGTGTTTTATTATTTACTCTTTGAATTTATATTGATTTATAAATGCTGTTAAAATAAGGTTACGTAATCAATATTTAAATGAATAGTATGCTGGTTAATTTTCCTTGATTATTGCTAGAAATGGTGGAAACAGTTTAAGAACATGTGGAGAGTACAGGCAGAAAGTCTACAACAATGTAGTTCATGTCATGGAATCTGCACATACTTACCGAATCAGATTCAAGTACCAGTAATTACAGAATCAGATTTATGATTTTTTAGACCATGAGCTGTATATGTTCAAGAAAGTAAGATTTTTTAAGTGTTTAACTCAGAGCAAGTCTAGGGCAAGAGCGCCACCAGAAACGGAAGTGCTCCTCAATCTTCTAAGTACGCCAGATTTTTGCACTGGATAAGGTGTAAAAATTGGTGCTTGTCTAAATTTTGGTCCATGCACCCAGAAGAAGTGGTAACTGAAACAAAACTAAACTACAAAGGTGAATACTGCATGTTGTGAATGACAAATTTGGCAATCTGTTCGACTTTTCAGACAGAATTGACCAGTTATGGATCACCAATTATCAGATTTTTTAAAAGCTATGCACCTGCAGCATAAGATGAAAGAGGTCTTTTCAAGTTAATTGACCCTGTGGTTAGTGTTACAGAATGACATAAGCTGAGTGACTTCTGAAACATTAAGAGCTTCAACATTGCAGATCTTTGAACTGTGCAAGCGTTCCATTAATTGTTGGTGACAATAAAACACCATATTTGTTCAATTTGAGTTCTGAAACTTCCCGTAGCACCTTGCAAACAATTGAAATGATGAAAATAATTGCTATAAATTAACTGCTTTCAAGGATATTGATCAGTTTTTGTTCATGATTCATAACTGTAGAGTCCGTAACGTAGAGTCCGTAACGCATAGTGTGTTCATTAAGTGAGTGCTCAACATCAGTACGGTACTTATCATGATAAAGAAATGCAATTATGACTATATCAACAGAAATGGCTGGCAATTCTAACCTTTGTTGTGTCTCAAAAGAATTTGTATATAATAGTTTCACAGAAAATCAAGACAGTTCAGTCATCAAAAAAGTTCATGAAACTTTTCTGTAGAGTCCGTAACGCAAACTTCTTAATTCACCAGAAATGATACATAACAGCCATCAAAATCTAACTTATGTCAAACTAGTCTATGATTGAAGTGGCATCTGTGAAAAATATTTAAATATTTTGAACAGTTATCATCTCTCTGTATGAACGGCTCAAAGTCTACGAAATGTAGAGTTCGTAACATTTTGAATACCGTGGAATTGCCCTAATGTCATTATTTAATTGTTAGCATCAGGGACTGAAATTTCTAAGAGTTATTTTGATACAAACTGTTCAGGCCTAAATAAGTAGCAATTTTAAGTACAATATATGATTTAATACACATAGACTCTAGTCCTTACTTCTGATTAGATTTTAGTTGCGTTATGTCGATCAGCTTGAACTCATGCGGACTTAGGCCTATGTTTACAAGTTAAATTTGAAAAGATTTCAATAGGCCTACCTTTAATTTTTCGGTATTTCTTATTAAGCCAAATTTATAAGAATAAAATAGGGTAGCTGTTGTAGATTAATGTCAATTATAATTAATTTTGGTCTGCTAATAAAGTTGTTATTTGATGATTAAGATAAAATTGCATAAGCAAGGTTTTTAAGTTTAAAATGCAGTTTAAGTGGTAACAAAGTCAAAAACTTTTCTGGTTCCATTTTTTGTTTTTTTTCCTTTTATGTTTTTGACTAAAGCTCATTTTTTATTCCGTTTCCATCGTTTTTTTTACGTCTATGGTTTATCTCAAGTCATTACGCCTAGGCTAAATTCCCCTGTATTTTTTAAGTATCTCAAATCCTACTTTTTTTAGCTGTGGCTGGGCTGGGAGCGCTTCTGAGTAGGTTTCTCGAAATGAATGAATGAATTTAGGTCTGGTTACTCTGGTAGAGTTTTATCTATTTCAAAATGTTTAATGTCCGTAGTTGAGTTTTTCGATCTTTGGGATATTGGTTGACTGCATTTCGAGAAACATGAGATGCTGTATTGTTTAGAACTGACCGTCCTTTGATGCCTTGTGTATTAGATTCTCTTACTGAGACCACCTCACACAATACATTGCCTTCCTGTATGTTAACGTATTCACTTCAAATTAGCACTCCTCATGTACAAAGCATGCACCAATCAACTGCCATCCTACTTATCTTCTATGGTCATACTTCATAACTCTGTTAAAGGTGGCTCTTCTCACGATCAGCATCTGCTGGAAAGCATGTAGTTCCTGGTACATGTCTTGTCTTTGGTTGGTATTCCTTCACATTTGCTGGTCCCTTCATCTGGAACTCTCTCCGTCCTCATGTTTGTAACTCTCTTAGCGAGACCGTCTTTCGCTCTAAACTGAAAACTTACCTTTCCAGTCTACCTACTTAGATGGTTTTTAATGGCTGCCGTACTATGTAGAGCAATGGATAACACGCTGGCGCAGAGAGCGAGAGCTAACGAGTTCAAGCCCCCGTTGGGCGGACATGCTTTGTAGGCTGCTATTAGCACCATGTATTGCAGGCTGTCTGTTCAGTTTGATGCTAATTAATATTACTGCATAACTTGTACATGTAAAGCCCAGTGTATTTGCAGGCATTGAATTTAAGAAAAATTGTTATTATTATTCAATGTGCACTTCTGAGCTTTGTAAGGAGGTCATTATCAAATTACAGTTGTAATTTGGTTTGATTGGATTAAAGAGTTTTCTTGGATTGATGTCCTACATGATTACCATATGTTACAATGTGACACAAATACTGATGATGTTTTTAGGTCTTTTGATCTCCAACTCTTACCAAACAGTTTACTTGTTTGAAGCGCTCTGACCTATGGCTAATGGAGACGTCAGGATACAAAACCTTGAAGGTCCATTCAACCATCACCTGTATATTGGATTTGCGCCAGCCAATAAGAGCATAGTCTTCAACCTTCGTGCAGGGTTGGAAAAACATGGAGTGATTTGCTGCCTCCGATCTCTGAATGACAGCATCAAACAATCTATAGAGGAAGGAGTAAATACTAGTCAGAAGTGCTTACTTTTCCTTACGTCTGACTACTTGAAGGATGACTGGTACCAAATAGAGACGCAGACTGTGCTCAAGAAAGCTGAGATCTTCTGTCGCAACGTGGTGGTCATTCTGAAAAGTGAGGATCTGGAAGTTATTCCGGAAAGTCTGCGAGAATTCACAGCACAGCAGTTTATACCGGAGAAGCTGCATGATAAGAAATTTCTTGCACAGTTTGTGGAATTGGTTACCCAAGGTAAGCTGATGGTAGCAATACTGGCTTTTGGTTATTTTCTTTAATTTGCATTTTTATATAGCACTGTGGTTCTGCCATTAAATGAGATGGTTTAAGTTAGAAGAGTAGCGTTTTGCTTATATGCTTTAAGTTATCGCACAATCACTGTCTTGGAGGAGGCTAGAATATGTACCGGTAGTTATGTGCCGGTACATATATTTGTACTTGAGGTGGATGCATTGTGGGACATCATGATGTTTGTATGTATGTAAATATGTATCATGGTACTCTAATTATAGTTCCTTTTATAATGTATGTCTGAAATGCTTATAAATGATGATTATGGCTATGTAATATATGTCTTCGTTTATTCAAAAATCATGTTGCACCGCAATGTGTTACACATTATGTAAGAAGTTGAATACAGAAAGACAAAATAAAAGGATAAGCAAAATGTAGAATGTAAAACTTGGTATTGACATGATGGCAGAGTAGCCGACAATGCAAGTGAGGACAACCGCTGGAAATGCAGACGGACGAATGTCTGTTCTTTGATTGATGATGATTCTTTGACTCTCGGTTGTGGACTTGTGGGCATGGAAATATTGACGCTGGTCAGAGCGGAACGATGGTCAAGATCATCCACGCTGCGCAATGGACGCGTCAGCCTATAAATGCTGATCCTCGAAGGCGCCTGTCAGGTTGTAAGACTGCATCACCCGTACCAAAAGGAGAACAGGTCGTGGACGCTCGGCAGCCATGGGGTCCATCCGCTGATCGCCCCCTTTGAGCTCACCCACTAGGATCCACCGTAGGTGAGACTTGGGCACCTGGAGAAAGATGACTCCGATGATTCTCTCGGTAGGCGAATGTGGCTGGATGACCCGAGTTTTTAATCACGGTTCCTTCACTAATCGGCAGACCTCATTCGGATGGAGACGTCATTAGCATTGGTAGGCTGTCATGCTGAACAATGACGGGTGGTGGTGGTGGTGGTGGTGGGGAGGTGGTGGTGGGGTGGTTATGGTGAAAAGTATGATTACAGTATGCCATAAAAGCGACAGCAGTCAGCAATAATCATCCTAGTAATTATTTTCATTTTATTGTGTGAGGATTTACGAAACATGTTAATTTAACTAAATACACCAGACATGTGCTAGTAATGATGGTTATATGGTACCAGTGATGCATGGATAGTGATGTGTTAATTGTAATTTTAGTTAGAATTTGTCTACCTCAGCACTACTTAAGTTTCTGATTAGTTTTTTCTTGAAGTGAATCTTCACTGTGGTTCAGTAAAAAGTAAGCCAAGCTGTTTTTCATGAATAAATCTCTAATGCCTGAGGATTAATCATACTAAAATTTTCCCAATATTTAGATAATGGAACCAACAATATGATTCCAACATATATCATAAATTTGAGCAGATAGAAAGATACATGACTTTTTCAACTTTATCCGCCGAAATTTAAGTTCATGAGCAATTTTCTTTTGAATTTTGTGACAAAGTACTTCAAACATGAAAACAATCTTTATTATTTTGTGAAGAAACTCTAAGTAGTATTGGTGGATTATTTTAAATAGTAAAGAAGATGCTAAAAATGTCCTCCTGCTTACAAACAAGCATTGGAGGCAGGCACCATTGGGAACAGCATGGTTGATAATCCTCTGATCCAGTCCATCCCACACTTCCAACAACCGTTGCTTCAGATCGTTTACATCATGGATTGCTGTCTGGCAGACTCGCTTTTGCGTCACACTCCACACGTCATTGTCGACTGGATTTAAACTCTTAACTGTTTGGAGGACATAATGTGGGAGAAATAAAGTCTCGTGCCTCTCTTGTTAGCATTTATATAGATATGATAATAATAATAATAAAATTATTTATCATCATCATCATCTCTTATAAATTTTAGTATATGATTAATCATCAGGCATTACAGATATAATTATGAAAAAGAGTTTGGCTTACTTTTTTATTGAACCACGGTGTATATTAATTGCTATCATCATCAGAAATTGTAACCATGTAGCTGTAACCATGTGGCTGCATCAACATAATCATCACTGCCGAATGTTGATAGTGCTAAGCACTTTAAAGGCAGCTCTTCAGTCTCTTTTTAAAAAATCGGATACAGCTCTTCAGTCTGGGTTTTTTATTCGGATGATCCTATCTCTTTATCGGCTCCAATCACTTATCTACTGCAACGGATGAACTCCAACACATCCATCGCCAACTGGTCTAAAGGAAAAACCTTGCAGATCAATTCGTGCGATATTGCTATTATCAGGCGTAACAAATGCTCACTCTCAACCCATCCATCCATCTCTGGAGTTTCCCATACAAAATCCATCAAGACATTGGGATTTGTGAGTTCTTATTGGAGAGAAATTAACAGTTACAGACCACATCAATAAGATTATCTGCTCTGGTGCTGCCTCACTCTATGCCATCAGAACCCTCAAGGCTCATGGGGCCTCCATACAAGAGCTACAAACTATTACTAGAGCTACTATCATATCCAGAGTGATGTATGCCTCTCCTGCATGGTGGGGTCTTGCAAGTGGCTTAGACAAAACCCGTCTTGAGGGCCTCATGAACAAACTTAGACGAGCCGGCTACTTGCATCCTAATGCACTTACAGCAGAAACTTTGGCGCAAGAGGCTGACAAGGTGCTTTTCAAAGCTGTTCAGGGAAACGAACTTCATGTCCTCCGTAACCTCTTCCCTCTACATTGAGATCCATTATATAACTTTAGAGACAGAGCTGATAATTTTAATTTTATCCTCCCCAATAAAGACTCGTTAAACTTTATCCCAAGAATGTTATTCAAAAACATGTACTAACTATCTTGACTATAAGTTTTAAGCAGCCATACTATCAATTTTGCTAATGTAAACCTACAGCTTTCTGTCTGTTGTTTATTGAATTAAACGAATATACATACATACATTACATCAAACAAACAGAACTTCTATGATTTTTAAGTGGGTTAAGTGAATTTATTGCATATTCGGATTCAGAGCCCAGTGTGCAGTTAGCTGTCCTGCCGAAGCAGAACATTGGATATGCATCAGCCTGCAACTACTTCTACGGCTTTCTTCGTCTCGTGCTACCAGGTAAACATTTAAAATATATGCATCAAATGCGAGAAATAAAATAATAAAATCATGTTTCAAAATAACCTGGTAAAAATAATCAGGTTAACATGAGGTTGCTCATGACTTATTGCAACAGTAGTAAGAAATTCCTAATTACAATTAGTTGCTGCGTCTGAAGTCTCTTCGTGTGACTGGTTAATTATTCTTAATTATTATTACTTTATTATTAATTATTGTTGATTGTTCTTATTATTATGCACCTGCCCCGTTTACTTTGGTTTGCCCCTTGGCTCTGTCCTGGGATCCCTTTTGTACATAATTTACACTGCAGACCTTGGGCCACTCTTATTGGCTAACACAATCTGGAGTCAATTCAACGCTGATGACTTCCAGGCATATGTTCACTGCCCAGCATCTGCAGATGCTGCTGTGGTTCAAGAAATTTGTAGGGCCATGGAACCCCTGGAGGACTGGATGTCCTCTAACCGTTTGAACCCTACCAAGACGCAATATATCTGGTTTGGGACGCGTCAACAACAGTTACTGGCAAAAATGGACATTGAAGCCATGGCATTAAAGTTTCCTTTGATTACTTTCTCACCTTTTGGTGCGGGACCTCAAGTAACCATTACCACTCGGATTAATAATTCATCGGCCCAAATTTGTCCGGTGATAGCGAACTCATGAGTGGTAATGGTTAAGGGTATAATTTTGGATCAAGAGCTAACTTTCACTAGGTATATAAACCTGCTATGCCGAAATTGTTTCTACCAGTTGCCCCAGCTTAAGGTGGTCTCTCGCTTTCTAACTTTTGGTTCTGCCTTTGCCCTTGTTCACTCTTTCGTAGTTTTCCGCCTTGACTACTGCAGCACACTCTACCATGGGCTACCGGCTGACTGGATTGGCTGTCTGGAGCGGGTCCTCCGCTCTTGTTGGCCATATCCCGAAATTTGGTCATGTCTCATCTTATATGCGGAATGTTTTACATTGACTCCCTTCTCCACAGCGGAATTCGTACAGGGTATGTGCTTTGGTTAGGCGGTGCATTTAGAGACTCACTCCATCATATCTTCAAGAACTCTGTTGTTCCTCCTTGGGTGTTCAGCATCGATCTACCATCCGATCGGCGAACCAAGCTGAGCTTCTGGTTCCTTGTTCGTGGACTGCTATCTGTCAGCGTTGTTCATTCTTTGTCACTGGTCCTGCAAAACTGGAATGGTCTCCCTGTTACATTGCACTTAGTTCCCAGGGGGTCAATCCACTCTGTTCTTTAAGAACCTCAAAACTGTCTGATTTAGCCATGGTTGGGCCAAGAGTGCTTCTGAGTAGCCTACTTGAAGAGATGCTATATAAAATTTTCGAAATAAATAAATAAATTCTTGTTTTATAACAATAAAAAATTATTATTATTATTAGGTAAATTTGTAATGCGCGCAAGGTCACACCAAAATGTGAATCTGAGGTGCGGATAGTCAGCCGCCAGAGGAAGATGCAGTCAGAGATCCAAGTGCTTGAAAGCCAAGGAGAAGTAGTGAGTTTTGAGCCGCTTTTTGAAGGAAGGAAGTTAAATTGAGCTTTGAAGACAGTGCGGAAGCCGATTCCATTCCCTGGGTGCAGAGGCATGGAATGCACGCGAGCCCATAACTGTTTTAAATAAAAAAAATTGAATTAAATGCTATTATGATACATTAAAATGCTGATATGAATACGCAGATTTCAAGAAGCGATTGATTGAGTCGACGCTGAAGAATGAGCCAGACCTTGTACCAAAGACTGTTCAGAAGATGCTGATCATAATGCCGGAGAGCTGCTTCTGTGCTGCTGAATTGCAATCACCAGATAAGATTGAATTTACTGAAAAGTTCGTTGTGCGTGTTGCACATCGAGCTGGCAATCAGAAACGTGATTACAAGAGCTCTCTGTACAAGCTAATTGGTCCTGGGGTACCGGTAAGTTTGCAGTCATATATAGAATTTGTTATTGTGTTCATGTTTGTTGATGAGGTACATTTGCTAATAATCAAATTAAATTCTACTCAGATTCAACACAACTCGACCACCAACAGATTACCAACATGACGCTATGCTGTCTCCTCTGCTTGACCTTCCTGGATTTTGACCTGGCATCGGAATGAATAGGGCAGTTCGGCTATTGTGGACTTAATTTGATATACTTAGTTACTTAGTCCTTCCTATGCAGGTCTGCACATCGGGAAACACATCTGTCCCTGTCCATCGCCAGTTCTTCAGTCTCCTTCCATGACATCTCCAGACATTCCAAGTCATCTTTGATGGTGTCCTACCAGTTCTTTCGTGGTCTTCCTCTCTTCCTTTTATTTCCAGCATTCCAGTGCATCACTTGTTTGGCTCTTCGATCATCGTCCATATGCACAACTTGCCCCATCCACCTTGAGCAAATCCTCTTTTCATTATGATGTTTTCCATATCTTCTGGTCCCATCTTCTCTCTTATGATTTTTTGGGGTATTTTATCCTGCCACAATACATGTAGAATCCTTAGCCACCTATGGTTTACGCTGGTAAATGAGGTGATCTCTCTGACATAACTTTTTGGGTGTTGAGAAATTCTCAAAGTTTGCATTACTTAATTTATTCATTCATTTGATATTGCGCTGGTAAATGAGCCGGTCTTTCTGACATGACTTTTTAAGGCGCTGAAAAATTCTCAGAGTTTGCATTACTTCGTTCATTCACTATGAGAAATTTATAGCCCCTCCTCAAGGCGACTACTCAGAAGCGCTCCCGACTTCAACAAGGCTTAGAAGAACAGATTTGAGATGTGCATAGAAAGAGTTGGAGTGGACCCAGTGGAACAAGTGCTGCGACAAAGTGAGTCCGTTCCATAGTGAGTGGCGCCAACCACCGGGAAGGCACGATTCTGCTTGGTGGCTGTTTGGGCAAAACATTATGAGTGCCCCTACTCGGTTATGATCATGAGCTCTATTTGTTTATAGTAATGAGGTATATTTTTATGTTCATAATGAGATTTTTTACAATTATTATCGCAGGTATGCTTCTTAGCATAGATGTTTGTTTATCATCTTGAGGTATACTTATTTACGGTGATCTAGAGGTGTATTTGCTTGCATATATGCGGTTGTGATATTCGGTATATTTTTCTATGGTAGCCTGACCTAAGCACTAGAATTTTGTTGCATCATGTATGTCTGCAAAGGGAGATAGAAGGGTATTGCTGCTTGTGGACAAGAGGGAGTGGAGTCAAAATTAGGTCATTTTCATTGGTGCCTTTGTGTATGTCCACCAGAAATAGCGTGATTCTTCTAATCAGTGCATTTTGATTTTTCTCGACCCATGCTTGATCCACTGGAGGAGATCTTCTGTCTCCTTCTCTATGTTCTCTGATCAATTTGGCCCTGTTCTTTAATGCAGTATTTTTGAGTAAGCCAATTTCCTACACTTACCGTTGTTATAAGTTGCACTTTAGCAATTTCCGTGCTTGTGATAAGAATTTTATGAGTTGTTCTGTTATCTCAGAAACCGAAATCTCAGAAACAAGAGGATCAGAAACAAGAGGAGTATTACTTCGTTGGTGAATTGGCTACTCCACTACTGACGATGTATGAGACGTATTTCTACGGCCTTTGCGGCATGACAAAGGACCAACTGTACGCTGAAAGAGATGGCTTCTACTTTGCACTGAAAGCCATTCTCAGTCACCCAGACAATGCTGAGTGCAACGACCAGTTCAAACTGTTATATTGGTCAGACCCAGCAGCAGGTATGTGGTAAATATTGTGTTTGTTGAGACTCAGCATGTACTGACTGTTTACATACTTGCATACTTACATACACACATACATACATACATACATACACACATACAATACACACATACCTACATACATACACAGTCGTAATCATAATCGTGCATTTATATAGCGCCACTTCAAGAGAAACTCCTCAGAGGCGCTCCCGACTCGACACCAAACCACAATCAAAGAGAATGGTTTTCAAACACCTGCGGAAGAGGGGCACAGAAGGACAGAAGAAGTTCATTATGGAGAGTATTAGGTAACTTATTCCAGAAAGAAGTGCCAACTATAGCAAAGCTTTTATGCAGCATTGTGGATGTTTGAGCCATACGGACAATCAGGTCACCATGCGTAGCAGAGCGAAGAAATCTATGGCCTGAAATGGATAGCACAGGCACACAAAGCTCCCTAAGATAAATCGTACATATATAAATACATGCATGCATACATTTTTTTCGTGCAGAGCGCCTCTGAATAGTCATTCTGTGAGAGGTGCTATGTAATATTATTGTATAAATACAGTATAATGCAATACAAAAACTGCAGATGTTTGTGTAATTATTACTTTTACTCCAGATTTTATTGAGTGCCACTATCTAGTAGCAAATGATCATGACGTTGCTGAGGCGTTCCTAGTGTGAAGAACCCAACAAAATATCTAAGAAAATGAACAGAAACTGCAGTGCCCCAGATATGATCTGACTATCAGTTACAGTGGGAAGGTCATTCCCAGCAAAGGGCCGACAGGAACAAAGGCACAATGCTTGGCTGTAGCAGTCCGAGACTGTGGTACGAGAAGGTCCTTTCGGTCTAAAGAGCTTAGAGAACGATCAGTGGTTGCTGAGATAGGCTGCCTGATAATATTAGAGGTAGCGAGGAACTTGAACCAAAGACATATTATAGGTAAGAAGGAGGATTTTAAACTGAATCTGAGCAATTAATGGGAGCCAATGAAAGTTTTCAGTTGTAGAAGTTGAAATGTGAGAGAAACGAGGAAAGCGGGCAATCAGATGAGCAGCTGCATTATGTACCGATTGGAGCGATCCCAGGCAGAGTTTAGGTAGGCCGTAACGTGTCACAGTAATCAATGAGGGAACAGATGAAGACATGGACCGTGCAACAAAAAATTGACAAGGGAACAGATCGATCGTCGATTGGCACGTAGACATTTTAAATAAGATAGTATCATGGATTGTGATAGTGAATAATATCGTTATATCATATAATAGTAAATATTATCAAATTATTTTAAATGACAGTTCATATAATATTATAATGTAAAAAGCAACTCAAAACTGTTAGTTTTGTTAAATTTTTACTAGGGTGAAGTAATTTCTGGGGTTACTTTACAAGCGCCTAGATTAAATTTTGTCTGTGGAGTATGGGCGCCCGCAGAAATTTTTGCAGGAGGGGGCAAAACACATTGGTCAAGGTTAAAATAAATTGTAGCAAGTAAGTAAAAAATGCAAAGCAGGAAATTAAGAACATGCATGGGTGTTTTTCATAGAGGTTTCAAGATGTAAATTTCTCAGTTTCACTTTGTAAAATTTCTAATAAGAATTGCTTCTTTAGCACAAAGAAACTTTTTAAAAAATCGAAGAGTATTAGTTAAAAAAGGTTTTTTAATTCTCTAATGTGAAGAAATTTTTTTATTAACCCCAAAAGCAGTAGTGAAAAAAATAGGTTTCAATTTTCCAGGGGGGCAAGTGCCCCCTCTTGCCCCTATGTGCGGGCACCCATGCTGTGGAGCAGGTTCATTGCACCATTGAGTGGTGTGGTACTGAGGTTGGGAAGCATTGGTTTAAAATACTAAACCAGTTGGCCACCATTTTACGTACACATGAACAAAGATATTTCTACGCTTGTGTAATTATCTACATGTTCTTGCTCTGCATTCAGTGAGTAAATGACTGAAGACGGTTCTGCTTAGGAGACTACATTTAGCACTGGATGATTAAGAGTAGTTCAGTTTGCGATTTTTAATTTAATTTCAGAGAAACCAAATCAGCTGCCAATCTACGACTTTCTTCTTCCAGAGTTGCGTAAGGAGATCAAATTGCAACGTACGTTGAATTGGAAAGCATTTGCAGAGATAAATTTATATGACCAACTAATGTGGAGATTCATGATTCATGTAATGTAACAGCAGTTGTAAGGAGGCTGCATTCATATTCTGAAGGAAGTTAAAGAAATTATTTTGTAGAAAGTTATGTGGTGGAGTAGCGGCAACTTTTCATCTGCTGTCATGCCTCGGTTTGTGTCTTGGAGTCACACTGCTGTGTGATTTTGTGTGCGTTAAAAATTTCTTACTAATAATATTGATAATAATTCTTCATGCTTCTGGACTGGGAATTCTGAACATGGTGTATTATGTTGACCGCTAAATGAAATCCAGTGATTGCAAGAGCACTTCGCCCCTCCTAAGTCTCAGGTCCACATTTAAGTGTGCACATCATAGTATTTAGTACTAACAATAATAATGGGAGCATGGGCGGAGTTTGGTTTCCGTTTTGGGGAGCTAAAAACTTGGTCCAGAAGGCAAGGCGCCGACAATTTTTTTACGTTTTGGCCAGAAAAAAGTTGATGACCTTTTTTAGTCGCCAAGTTCAAATCTCATGAAACTTGCTATGTATTTCCCGACCAAAAAAGCTGATGACCTTTTTTTAGGGATCGGTTGGAAGTCCTTGGGGGGGGCTAAGCCCGAAATAATAGACTTTTTACACGGTAAAAACATGACTATGGGGCTTCTTGGGGGGCTTTAGCCCCTGATAAACTCCGCCCATGAATGGGAGTAACAGCAGCAACGATGACAAATAATAAAATCAAGGAGCAACAGCGAATTATACAATACAGACACTGCTTCTGAGCACACTTTTTTGAGTTGGGAGTTCGTTGCCAACCGGTACTGTAGCAGGTCACTATTTGCTTTACCAACTAACCAAATTTGAAGTTTCAGTGCATATTCAACAAGTTGTCATTTTAGCAATCTGAATTAGAAAAAATAGTGATGCCTATTAAGCAGATATGGCACCCCATAGAGGCATAGAATATTAAATACAGAAACAACAGACTAAATATTGAATCTGCAAGGGGAAATAGTAAGCTTACTGGTAATTAACAAGCTGAGGAATGGTAATAATGATATGCATCAGCGTCACAGAGTTACATGTATGTTATTGCATGACAATGTCCTTGCGAAGTACAGGTGGCTGCATATCATAATTATTAGCATATAAAATGCTAAAAATAACTTTTCAAAAATTATTTTTGTGCACTTTGAAATTAATAATTTTAACATTTAATTAATATAGTCTCATGGTGGATTTAGGCAGTTTGAAAAGAAAGATTAAAATGTGCAGTTTGTTAGGATTATAGTAAATGTACGTAGAACATAGGCTATTCTGCTCCATACTTGGTATAGCTTTAGGATAATCCTAAAGCAACTGTACAATTATTCAAGGATAATATATTGACTAATACAGCAGTACTGCTGCAGTCAGATATTGAACACATTAATCAGTTCAGCACCTTTATAAGATGATACCCATGACTGTCATGTCAAAGCACCAAGACGTATTGTCCAAAAGTAGGGCAACTAGAACTTTGACCTCATTGAGCACCATCTAAAAATTATATTTCAGATGAACTTTTTTTGGAAAATGATATAATATTGCAAAAGGAACAAAATGAGACCATGTGCGATCCAATCAAAGAAAATAATTTTTCCCTCATGCATGTGTGGACACCCCTAACAGACAGTATATTTTAACTCTAGGGACAAGCTGAGAGAAACCTTTCAAATAATGACTATAATACTATTTTCAGCCATGGCTATGTGCGCCTCTGAGTATGTATCTTGAAAGGATGCTTTATCAGATTCAGATTGTTTGATGATAATAGTGATGTTTTGCATTTCCAGAAGAAAAGCCATCTAAATTTGAAGCAGGCCACAATGCTCATTTGTCGCCGAATCCTCAGTATGTGCCTTTGGCAGTTGATTGCTCTAATCCAGCAAGTAAGTAAATTTTAATAGCAATCTAACGAATATTTGTAATGATCATTTCATAGTTTAAATGCAAGTCAGTGTGGTTTCATATATATTTTTTACAGTGTTAAAATAATGGGAGTGACAGCAGCAATAGTGTTGACCACTGACTGAATCCAATTATTAGATTTCATTATTTATTAAATTTTTTTTATTTATACATTTCCATAGCGCACCTTCTGTCTATCTACTCAGAGGCACTCCCAACTACAGCGCAGACACTGCATCGGAGTTTCACGCCAAAGCGCGTGAGCAATTGTGAGTGATGGACTTGCTCAAGGGTCCATACGAGGTGGCTTGAGGTGGATTTCGAACCTGTAACCCTTTGGCTGCAAGGCAATGAACATACCTACTACACCACTAGGGTAGTCCCAAAATCACGGTCAAAAAGTGAAAAAATCACGGCATCCTTTTGCAAAAATCAAAAAAATCACGGCACTGTGATTCACGGTGCCGTGAAATTTGTTGCAGTCACAATTTCTGTATTACGTTGATTTATAAAAGTTTTTACTTCAAACTAAACAGTGGTCAGTGGTCACAGACACAGTTATCAATAAAATTACAGTGATTGCCTATGATTTTTGTAATAAAAAAAATATAAAAACTGTCTAATATATAGTTTGTCAATTGTCAGTATAAGTCACTTATTCATTGATCGTACCGGTATATAGAGAATGGTCTTATCCTTAATAGCCATCATTCTTGGTAGTCTGAGTCTACTCTATGAGTAATTTAAAAAAAAATAATCTTACTATAGCTATAGTATTGGCCGGTTTAACAACTCTGCTACGTAGGCCTACTTAATTAACGTAATGGAACTGCCCCATTTTACAACTTGATTTTGAAATTTAGCATAAACGAGTATTTATGAATGAGTCTTCACTTGTCAGCGACGTCATTCACTTCCCCAAAAACAGAAATTCTTAAATTAATTTTATGGTTCTGCGCATCGATATTTATATACTAGCTGGGGTACCCGGCGTTGCCTGGGAAATTTAGGATTCGACCCGCTCCCGGCCACGACCCCCCACTCCACAACCACCCCACTGCACTCCACAACACTCCGACCTCCACTTGTACGCTCCGACCTCCACTTGTACGCCACCCTGAAATTTGAGTTTTCGGGAAAATTTCCTTCCCACCCGCCACCCCACGCTCTCCACACACCTCGGCCCTGTGTGGAGGCGAGGTGGCCCGTGTAAACATATGTCTAGGTGTAACGTTTCAGATATAAGTGTTAAAATATGCATTGCAACTTGCGGTCACGCTGGTACTCTGTTTCTTTATAAATAATCTGATCATACCAAGCATTTATTTTATTGAAGAAAAATATATTTGAGGCTTCTCTTTGTATAAGCTTATACTCCTTGGCCGAAGGCATGTATCTTTTCACAGGGCTGTACGACAGCGTATGATTTTCATGCTAATCTTGGCGAAAAATGACGTCAAAATATAACGGCAACAGGCAGGCTGTTACTGAAAATTGCAGCGGTAGGCTAACCGCAAGCGCATACATTAACACAGCGAAATTTAAAATGTCTGTTTTTCGAAATCTAAAGTGAATAAAAAGCTGAAAATAGCGTACTTGGATGGTTTTGGTGAATGTTTATCTAAATGCAATGTTTCAGGTCAGTAGCTGCAAAACTGTGAGTGTGCATCCGGGCCAAATATATATAGGCACATCCTTTCTTATAGATATAGATAGACCGATGGTTCCGCACTGTTTTTGGTCGTCGGCGCCATTTTTGACATGTTTCGCAACCATTTTTAACGTGTTTTTTTCAATAAAAAAAGTGCTGAAAATGTGAAATATCACGGAAAATCACGGCTAAAGGCAAAATTCACGTCAAACGGCGAAATTCACGGTTTCCGTGATTTCTGTGAATTCGTGATTTAGGGACTACCCTATGCACCACCAATCACCATACCCCATGTGTGTGCAAGAGCACTTTGCCCCCCAAGTCTCAGGTCCGCGTTTAAATGTGCACATCATGGTGTTTAATACTGGCAATAATAATGGAAGTAACAAGGAGCAGCAGCGAATTATACAATAGTGTCAATATATTTTAACTCTAGGGACAAGATCAGAGAAACCTATCAAATAATGACTATAATGTTGATGATATTGTTATATTCATTTCAGTCATTTATATGACTGGGGTGTGCCTCTGAGTATGGGTCTTGAAAGGATGCTATATGAAGTTCATATTGACTGATTGATTGATTGAATGACTGAGTGATTGAATAATAAGAATGATGATACTAATAGTGACAACGTTTTGAATTTCCAGATGAAAACCCATCTATAATTGGAGCAAACCACATTGCTCATTTGTCGCCAAATCTTCATTCATTGATTTCTTTTAAGCCTGTTGCAGTTGATGACTCTAATCCAGGAAGTAAGTAAACTTTAATAACTATTTTTTAAATATTTGTAGTGATCATTCCACAGTTTTAATGCATGTAAATGTGTTTTCATCATCTATTTTTACAGTGTATAATGTATTATTATTATTGTGTTGCATTGACAATGACGGTACCAGTAATTTAATGGTTTGGACTATGTTAGGTATCTATGTGGACTCTGAGATAAAAATGTATCCAATGGATCGCCGCCCACGAGGAATGTGTCTGATTGTCAACATTGCCAACTTCGACAAGGGTCACATACATTTGCAGCCTCGAAGAGGAGCTGAAAAAGATGCAGGTAGAAAGTTCTGGCTCTCGTGGCTTGTCTTCGTGCATGAAACGATTCCTCTGTGGATTTATTGTAATGTCATGTTACTTTCATAGGAAAGTCTGATTTCTGAATTAGGCCTAAGTTTATATATAAATTATTTATTATTAAGTTTATATTTAAATTATTTATTATTAAATTTTATATTTAAATTATTTATTATTAAGTTTATATTTAAATTATTCATTATTAAGTTTATATTTAAATTATTTTTTTATTCGTGGTTGGATGTTATTGTGTGTAAATCCGGCATTCTAATGATTCATATCTTTGCCATGAGGGAAAGATGTTGCTTGATTTCTTCACTAGTTATGTAGTGCCCTGAAATAAGTCTGTTTGTGAGAAGACCTGGTTCTGATGGGGAGACATTGCCACACACCCTCATTCATTCTTTCATTCATTCAAGTATTTATTCAGCACTTCTTCAAGGAAACTACTTAGAGGTGCCCGGACTCCAGCAAGGCCAAAACGAACAGTTTTCAAGTTCTTATAGAGCCGGGATCGACTAGCCCGAGTATCCGGCACAGTCTAACAAAGATCAAGTAGGTAAGTTGGAGCAAGACCTAGATGGCATTGCTATACCAATAAAGAGATTCTGTTTTCAATATACTAATGGACAGGGAGCTAGTGCAAAACTTCACACATGTAATTTGAAACATGACTAAATTTTGGCATTTGACCAATAAGGTGCGCTGCAGTGCATCAGATGGGAAGATACCGACCAGAGGGTAAACCAAAATAAAGGGATAAGCTAGTCAAGACGAGCTGTGACAAAGGAATGAATAAGTGTAGTTGCAGGGCCTGTTGAGAGCAAAGCTGGCACAATTGATAAAAACAAGAGCGACTGAGACATTGAGGTGAGGTACAAAGTTCGATACCAAGGTCATGGACCGAGGTGGAGAAGGCAGAGTGGGGATATTCTGGTTAAGGTTAGACAGCTGCTGCAGGGAGTCCAGCCACATGAATTTGGTTTTAGCAGGGTTAGACTGAGGCGATTTTAATGCCATCTATGCTTTCAGGGTAATCGGTGTCTGACTCATAGCCTTAACTGTAGAAGCAGCATTAGATGAAAGGAGTGCGTGTACGCCTGCGTATCATCTGCGTAAAGTTGGCTCAAGACGCCATGTTCCACATGGAGCAGGTCAAGTTCAGAGGTATAAATAATGTACAAGAGGGACCAAGGAATGAACTGTGAGACAGACCGTATGAGGCAGGGACCCACCGAGACCTAATTGAGCCATGGACCACGCTGAGAGTACATCCATGAAGAAAAAAGTCAATCCACTCTAAACAAATTACCAGACAGCCCAAACATAACATTTAACCTCTTGGGAAGGATGCCATTGTTAACAGTATCAAAAGCAGTGCTGACGTCGAATAGACTGAGCAAAGTCAGTTCCGATCTGTCAATAGCTCCATAGATGTCGCATAGGAGTCGGAGCAGCAGAGTTTCGTTTGAATGGAATCTTCTGAAGCTGGATTGGCATGGTGGATTTGGTGGAAGTAAGTTGTTCCTCTCCAGGTATGCAGTGAGCTGACTTGCCACTATCTTCTCAATGATCTTGGATGGAACGAAACATTAGCAATCGGCGTGTAGTTCACTGGCTTTGCCAGGTCCAGGTCATCACCTTTAAATGCGGGTGTAATCTAATTTTGTATAACCAGCTAATTATTATGCAAGAACGTACAGATAAGGTAGGTCAGGGGACTGAGTGGCGGGAAAGTTTGCTGCTGTGTGGCCGTACGCCTGAGAGCAAGAGAGACAGAGAGAGGACAGAGCAGCTGAAGGAGGGATGTATGCTAAGAGTGAGATAGACTTAATACCCAAAAAACCATAGTACCATGTCTATTCTTTCTCTCCCAAATAGTTCCATAGATAGATGTCTATGTTTTTTACTTGTATACTATGATTATTGAATTGCATATTTTGATTTTTTGTGATTTTACACTCTATGTTCTGTTATTATCCAATGTTCCCACAGTGCGCTTGCAGGCGGTTCAATAAAGTAGGCCTACATACTTACTTACTTACTTACTTACTTACTTACTTAGTCATGTAGCCACAATTGCAGTTGTCTGAGGTATGCTGCAGTGAGGGTCACAGAAATCGGGATAGTGTATTAGTACTTGTTTGCACAGCTTGATGCAAATGAGTGGAAGCAGCGAATTTACCCTAGGTGAGACATTTGCTCAAAATGGCTAGCAAAGGTTTGTGAAAATTGAAACTAATGGGGAGCACTGTAATGTATCAGAAATATCTCACTGTCACAAAGCCGTTAATTAACCGGCTGTTTTTCAGATTGACCAAAAAAATTACCCTGAAGAAACAATTGGCTGAATTAGCATGTAGAGGATAGAATTGATTCATAATAGTACTTGTATAGGGTACCAGTACAAGAAAAACGCAGAGATGCTGATGGAGTATTGATGTTTTTCAGAGGTTCTTACGAAGTTGTTCAAAGACCTTCATTTCGAGGTCCAAGTGCACAATGATCTCAATGCACATACCCTGGAGTTACTATTTTTGACAACGCACATCACCGACCACACCAACTATGATGCTTTTGTTTGCTGCATCCTGACACATGGAAAGCTCGGAGTCATCTACACAAGTGATGGAAAGCCAATCGAAATCCTCAAGCTTGTTGACTACTTCACAGACAGGAATTGCCCATCACTGAAAGGGAAACCGAAGATGTTCTTTATTCAGGCTTGT
This sequence comes from Lumbricus terrestris, assembly GCA_949752735.1. NCBI lineage: Eukaryota > Metazoa > Annelida > Clitellata > Crassiclitellata > Lumbricidae > Lumbricus > Lumbricus terrestris. The sequence goes on from OX457039.1 coordinate 67,996,249, forward strand.
CAGAAAGGTTGGTTTGTATTGATCTTTATTCCCTTAAATAACACTGAACTATGAAAACTTGTAAGTATATTTAACAAGCAGTTAGGGTCAGAGATACATGCATGCAGTACTTTGAGAGATATTTGAAAGACATTACATGTGTTTTGATACAGGCATACATACATGAAGTAAGTATGCAGCCTATGTTTGTGTTTTCCTCTTGTCTATCCGTATTTCATTCCAAGTTCACTTGACATGAACACAACTTGCCATGACAAACTCTGCCCTTCCTTCTCAGTACTACTGACAACTAAATTTCTTCAATTCAGTAACTCTAGAGTCTAGACAATCCTTCTGACGACATTGCACTCATGAAAAAGCTGATATCCTGCAAATGTTATTTTAGAATTGTTTGAATTTACAATGACAATTACAATTAAAGTTATGCATCTATATAGATCATTTCATCTGGGCGGTTAGATTAATAATATTGGGGCACAGTATCAGAGCGATTATGGTGCTGGATATGCCATGCCGAGGATTCCCACCTTTTTTTTAGATAGTTTATGTGTAAAGACCCTTAAGCAAAAATTCCTTAAATATACATTCATTGCCTTTGTTGATGCCTCTTAGTCACATAGTGGTGATTAATAAATGCATAAATAATAATAACACATTATTTTTTATGCATTTGCAAATGCAAATTGTTGTCTGGATGACATTGAGGCAGAAGACTTTATGAAGAAATATTTTTAAATGTGAATGTTTTGCCATGTTCTTAGGTGATCCTGAGCAAGAAAATGGTGCTTCAGGAAACTCCCTTCCACACGATGGTTCGGCAAGAGATCGCTTAACACCTCCATCCCCGCCACATACGGCCTCAGACTCTGCAGCAAGCGTGGCAAATGGTGAAACGGTTGGAGAGGGGATTCGAGAGGGGACTTACAGCATTCAGGAAGAAATTTGTGTGACAGAAGTTGAGCCGGTGTCACCAATTGAGGGAGATGCAACAAGAGCCCCAACTGTGTCGGTACTTGATGAGAGTTTACCCACGACATTCAAGCACAAGGCAGTCCTCGTTCCTGGATCCCCAGACTTCCTGATGTCCTACTCTACCCTGCCTGGGTCCATATCTTACCGCGACACAAATACTGGGTCGCTTTACATACAGTCACTGTGCGATTGTCTCCGGAAAGGCAAGGAGATCGACAGGGCGCTGAAAATAGTTAGTTCGAGTGTCATTAAGAATCTGAAACAACGAGGAGAAACTGATGGAATCCAGGAGCGATTCCAGCTACCATTCCATCTGACCTCTGGAATGGATCGGCTTATCTATCTTTAAATTTGAGGCTGCTGAGTGTTTCAGACTGATTTGTGTTTGAATGAAAACCCTATTGTGCTCCAGAGAATGGCTGCCATTGTTCTTCAAAGTCAACCTGCAATTTCAGAAAGGTGTTAATTTGTTTTTCGATTCATTTTTAATCATCGCGAAATTTTTGTGGCACTGATTTTATGTTTCAATTAATTTAAAAGCAAATCAGCAAGTTTCAGCAAGTGAATTGCTAAGCAGTATTACGCCAGACACCAATTTTGTCGACGTAAAGCTGAATGCATCGATGCGTATCATCTGAGGGACACTGTGGCCGACTCCTTTGCCGTGACTACCTATACTAAGTAACAGCTCTCCACCTCATCTTTGAAGGGAGGAGGCATCGGCAAAGTTACTGAGAAAAGTCATGGCAAATGACAGACTACCACTATATACGGACATTGTGTTCCACCCGAATGTTCCCCTTCCATCGATACGGCCCATATAGCTGAATCCACCAGCGGAGGACATGACAGCTATTGCGGCCTGGTGTGCTGAATGGTAGGCAGCTGATGTTGTGAACCATTCTCTCGTGGTCGTGCCATCTGTCTGGCCCCCTGGCCGTGATCTGCCACGTGGACATTGGTCAACGCTGAATCACTTTAGAACTGGGCAGAGACGCTGTGCTGCTAACATGGTTCGATGGAGGCAGGCTTCGGACCCACTGCTGTGTAGCTGTGGTGAAATCCAGACAATGTCGCACATCGTAACTGCAGAGCAAATTGTTTTCCGGGTGGTTTAACCGCCTTGCATGTGGCTGATGAGCCTGCTGTTCAGTGGCTGGACGCTCTGCAAAAGCTAAATAATATATATTACGCCAGACTGATTTATATAGGTTAAATGTGGTGTCCCGTCATAAGCGCATTGGACAAAAGAACCCCGACATAAAATGAGCCGACATAAATGCTCTGCAAAATTTGCCCAACAAATGTGCGCCAACGAAAGCGTGCAGAGTAGGGAATGTAATCCCGGGATCCCGAATACCGGGAATCCCGGACATTTTACAACCCCGTAATCCCGGGATTGACACGTGGAATCCCGGTTTTCGAGATTTCCGAAAATTCGGATTTTTTACTAAATTACTTGACCAATTTTGCAACAATCCTCGGTCAATAGACGCCAAAACGACGGATAAACAGACGCCCTAATGAAGGTAGACTGGCGGCCAGCAGAAAACCCAGAGGGGTGACTGGAGGTAGGCATTTCTGAGTGATCAGGCAGGAGATTTAGGCTTGCTGCCTCCCATTCCTTGCCTGGTTCATGTATACAGACTATAGAGTCCTCCACAACAATCATCCACACACCACTCAGTTGACTGATAGAAAATAAACAGATGTCAGATGCTAGCAGAGCTGACCGACGAGGCCTGCGACGTCTAACTTGTTTGTTTAGTGGGGATAGAAGCCACTGGTCGCAGACCTATCACTATCAAGTTTCAAACAAACCTCGCTGTTGCCAGGGACCAATGACTAAAGCCCTTGTCGTGAGTCACAATTGATATATATAATATTCGTTTTATTGAAAAACCAGTCAACATAACGCGGCAGTTAACAAGCACAGAGGAGCAGCAAATAAAGTCTAGTAAACGTTTTTATACAGCATCCGTGTTATGAAATTTTTATTGTTTTTATTGGTAAGTTCGAATGGATGCGGCCTAGGACGCAGATTGTATTTGTCAGGACGTCTATAAGAGAAAAATTTATGTAGAACATGATCTTTGTCTTTAATAATAGCTTTGAAGAGGGCAGCATCAGCAGTCTCAGCCATAATGTCTGCTTTAGGGAAGTCTAAGGGGATCGCGGTTGAAGTGCCTAAAGCAAAGAGAAAGCTGTACTGTATTCGACCTACTATTATACTATGTCTAAGAATTTTTTAAATTGCTATTATAAGCCAATCCCGGGATCCCGGGATTGGCTCATTTATAATCCCGGAATCCCGGGATTGAGCAAGTGCCCCGGGATTACTTTCCCTAGTGCAGAGTAGATTATAGTGACAAACATGATGAAACGTCAAGGTATTTTCCACAAAATTTTTAAAAAATCTTGTCATCAATCCAGCTTTTGTTTAGCAAGGATTGTTTTCATCACTGCAGCTTCCATTTACTCATGAATTATTTTCATCAATCCAGCTTCTGTTCAAGCAACACATATTTTCATCAACCCAGCTTCTATTTCAACAATGGCTATTTTATCAATCCGGGTTACTTTTAAGCATGACTTCTTTTCATTCATCCAACTTCTATTTTTCCAAGTATTATTTTCATCTATCCAGCTACCATTTATTTTAGACTTTTTATCAGTCGAGCTTCTATGTTAGCATGAATTATTTTTCATCAATCCAGCTTCCGTTTAATTAGTATTCTTTTCATCAGTTCAGCTTCTGTTTAAGCAACAGCCGTTTTCGTCAATCCAGCTTCCATTTAAGAACAACTGCTTTTAAGAAAGAATTAGAATGGTGATTCTCAAACTTTCTGATGCCATGGCATGGACCAGTAATTGCTTTTACTGTCCTTGCCGAAAATCAGTGCTTTGTGACATTTGTTATCGAGGTAAAGGTTAAAGATGTAAAGCAGGATAGCAAAGCTGCATTTGACTTCATCGCATCCAACCATGTGTCAGACATAACTAAAGCATCAAAACAAAATTGATTATGAAAAAACTTAAATGCAATTATCTGTAAAGATCTCAACACTTGTAGATGTTGGTAAACTTTGGATTTAATAAGTGACATTCAGCTGTTGATTGCTTAAAGATGTTTTGTATGCATGAATAGTGAATACCATGCAACCATTTTTTTAAAACCTTTCTCATTTAACATCAAGTATAATTGTTTTAAAGTAACATAAAAAAAACTCTATGTCGTGCATATATTTTAATATTTATTCTGAGTATGATCGAAATGTGATTCTGGTTATCATTCTGCCTGTGTCCTTAACCTGATTATCATCTGTGTACCTGGCTGCGAACCACAGTTTGATTAGCACTACTAGATTGCATAAGAGAACCCTGCAGCTTTAAATCCAGTCAGGTAATCAAGGAAAGTGAGTGAGTTGCAAGTTTTGATTCGAATGACTTTCGAGGACTTTAATATTGAACACACAGAACTGGGCAGCATATTAAAGGCTTTGGACCAATCACGGAGGACACCAGCCAGCCCAACATTTTTTGGTGCGAGTTAAAGCTAGACAGTGTATCAAATGACGGAGCACAGTATTTGATTGTGTGGTGAGGGGTGAGCAAGGAGAGTTGAGTTGAATGTAATAATGTGTTTTGAACGTTAAGACAGATATTAAACTGAATTATATATGCTTGATGGGTAGCAAGAGAATGAGTGCAATGTTGGTGGTACCTTAATTGTCATGGCTAATCTTGTTTGTGACTGGTCAACCCAGGTAGCTATAGGCCATTGGTCATCGTACATCAATAGGCCACGCTCATATCTTTCGACCATTCTGGACAACGCCGGTAGGATGGATATAGGTCGCGAAGGTCGGTAATCCGCTGGTAGGCTTCTGGTGGTGAGGCAACTTTGGCAATCGGGGTGAATTATGGCTGTTGTATTTAGACTGCGAGTTGGCTATGTAGGCCTATAACGATTGGCTGATCGCGTGAGGACCACTGATACAGTGGCGGCGCCAGACACTTTTTGTAGCCAGGCTGCCAGGGCATAGCCAGGGCAATCACACAAGTAACCAGGGCAGAGGGCGAGTCGCGTGCTCGATAGTACGAGCTTACATAGGCCTATAGGCCTATAATTTTGCGCTACCGTAGGCCTGCGTGACAGAATTTTTTCCTGCAAGAACTTTTGCCCCACCAGAATTTTTGCCCTGCAAGAATTTTTCCGTGTCAGAACGTTTAAATGCCAAAATTGTAGCCTGCGGTTTTTACCCTGCCAGAACTTTTGCCCTGTTCTCTCCCAGGACTAGCCTATAGGCTATTGCAAAGCCGGAATTTTGCCCTGCCAGAACTTTTGCCCTGCCAGAGAACGGATGGACGTGATTCGTGAACGTGAGCAGTAAGAAGCAACATGCCAGAACAAATTCTCACAGGGTAAAATTTCTGGCAGGGCAACGACCAGGGCAATAGCCAGGGCAAAGGCTTTTTTACCAGGGCATTTGCCCTGCCATGCCCTGGCGTAGCGCCGCCACTGCACTGATAGAACAGGAGCTGCGAGTCTCAGGAACCATGCAAGAAGTCCGTCGGCTCCTTCAGCTGTATTGTGTAAATGATCCAAGAGGTGAAAAATTCGTTGCTCTGTAAGTTAAGGTTGGTCCCTCTCAACTGTTTGCTTGAGTATAGGGGCTTCTATAATTTTAGGTTTACTCCCATGGTGGGCGCCGACTCTGCGAGGTCCGTGAGTGCTCAGCACCACCAGAAATTGGCTATGCGAGGCCCGCCTATGCATGGGCACCACCAGAAATCAGCCAACAAGATGTGATTTTTATTATATTATTTTTCTGTTGGCATTGCTTATAGGCTATCTATAAAAATCATTGTGTCTTTTACATATTTTCTTTTATCTCAGTTAGTCTACCTTACTATTACTCCAGTTTTACAACGCGTCCGGTATATAGTCTGAACTCCATACGAATACGAGGAAAACCTAGAAATCCTGCTCATTTTTCCGCTAATATTTTGATTACGGACGAATTAATGACTTAATGAGCGCGACAAGGGACAGAAGACTCTGGGCATTAAAGATCCATTAATTCATGTATGTAGCCAACCGTTAGGATCATTAGGTTAGGATGCGACGATGGCGACATGATATGATATATGGACGAATTAAGTAAGTAAGTAAGTAAGAATATTCTTTATTATACCACCAGCAAACGCACAGTAGTTTACAGAGGAAATAAATAATAGAAAAATAGAAAACATTTATGCAAAGTTATATAACATTCGCATAATAAAACTGTTTCTGGCAAAAGAATCAACTCTAGGAAGGGTTAGATTATGTGGCCTTGGTCGAGTATTGTATGGGGTGACCTTAATGGGAGGGAGGAGGTCGTGAAGAATGTGACAAGGATTTAAGAGGATAGACCGGAAAAGAGCAGAGTCAGCTCTAGAACAGAGAGCATCAAAACTAGGAAAATCGATAGGAAGAAAGCTTAAACGGGTTAATTTTCTTAAAAGACCGTTAAGACGTTTACGTTCCATTGCGTTGGCAAATCCCCACCATACAGGGGAGGCATAAAGTAATCTAGCAATGGTAGTTGCTCTAACAACGTCAAACAGACGTTGACCATGAAGGCCGTGGGCGACTAAAACACGCAGAGCAAACATGGATTTCCGGGCTTTACAGCATATTCTGCTAATGTGTGCCTCAAAGCCAATCCGGTCAGAGATGGTGACACCCAAAACGACCATCTGCTGGACCCTTTGGATGCCCGAGATGGGAGGAGGAAGAGCAATAGCTTTAGACCGAGGTCGCCTGATGATCATTTCACTGGTCTTAGCTTGATTTAGTTTTAGATTGCTAATGGATGCCCACTTAGATAGGCCTATATGGCCAAGTTCAGAAAGAGTGGTGTCAATGCAAGAAGCTGGGATCAGCAAGTAGCTATCATCAGCATATTTAGGGAGACGGTTTCCACTGAATTTAGGTTTGAGACTGGAAATGCATGGCTATGACAAAATCCGTAGGACCAAGGCCAGAGCCTTGCACAATACTAGCATTGATGGTACATAGCGGAGAGATTTCACCCCCAAATTTGGTGCAGTGCTGACGTTCGTGCAAGAGAGCAAGCACCCAATTGTATAAAAAAATCAGGGATGGGCTGTGATGCTAATTGATCGGCGAGGTGCTTGTGTCTAATGGTGTCGAAAGCCTTGCTAAAATCAAGGGACAGAAGTCTTACATAGGGCTCAGATACGAGCATGGTTTGGAGTTCATGAGTGATGGATATCAGCGCGGCAGATGTGGATCCAGAAGGGCGGAAAGCAAATTGGTCAGCAAAGATCCGGTTGGTGCAGGGTTCAGTGATAAAGGCGAAGATTTGAATGACTTTCGTTTTATTGTAATGCTATACCTCTATCAGCATCTTCTCGATCATCGACCTAGCTCTCCGTTCTCTGGACAGGGCTGACTTGTTTGTTCCACGAGCTAGGACCACTATATTGCTCAAACTCGATCCTTCACCATCATTGGGCCCTCCTTGTGGAATTCTTTTCCCTCCACTCTGCGTGGGACTCTACTTTCAGGATCGTTATATACATCTCTCTCTCTCTCTTCTTAAGACCTATTTTTTCTCTAGGGGTTATCGCACTGGGAGCGCTACTGAATGGCCTCGGTTGCGAGCGGCGCTATATAAATTACTAATTACATTACATTAATGCTAGGTTATATAATGATCCTCGATCACTGCACGAGAATCACGTACCTCCTAGCATCACAATAGCTGGATATCGTTTTGCCTGCATTATAAATCAGTCTTGACTAAATTGTCTGTGAAAACTATTTGAAAAACTATCTTCCACAATGTTAATATTGGTTTCACTAAGTAGTGGTTAATGTAGACAGAATTTTTTAATTTCTTGTGCAAAATTTGAGTCTGTTGAGTGGGTACCTATTTAGGGGAGAGTGCTCCAAGATGCCCATGCTAACGAAGATTGTGCTTTTCTTCTGTGTGAATTCCAAGAGAAGTAGGCCTATAGCCTACATGCTGACCCAAAGAGTGATCAAAGTTTTTAAAGCAATTGGGAAGGACATTTATCGAACGTCTTAAATCATATCTTTAGGCTAAACAATGAAATAATGGGAAATTTTGATGAGATAACAGCTTAAAATGTACTATTTCATGCTGTGTGGACATTTTTTTAAACAACGGCAGGGTTACTTTTCAAGTCTTAAACCACGACAATTTCGTAAAAATGATAGCCTAATATGAGCACATCCCCTCCCCAAGCCCCCTTTGGCCCTTCCCTGCTCGGCGACAGTGGCGGCGCTAAGGGCCGGGGCTGGGGGGGGGCTAAGCCCCCCTACAAGAGGCTCAGCCCCCCCTAAAAAAGGACCATCCGAATTTTTTACATTGAAATATCCACGATTTTCGGCTGACGACTAAAAAAAAGGTCGTCAGAAATTTTGGCGGCGAAAATGGAAAATTTTGCTGAGATTTCTCGGTCGATGATTTAAAAAAAGGTCGTCAGAAATTTCGGCGGCGAAAATGGAAAATTTTCCTGAGATTTCGATCGATGACTAAAAAAAGGTCGTCAGAAATTTTGGAGGCGAAAATGGAACATTTTTGCCGCGAGGCTTCAGCCCCCCCGGAACTGAAATCCTGGCGCCGCCACTGCTCGGCGATTTCCTTTGACCGCGACTTCGTCCCTAAAGCCATGAACAATTAATTAAGTCTCCGCCTATGAACAGCTCGAGGTAAGCTAATTTCAATCATAGGCGCAAGCCGCGCAACCACCATATATATGGGACCCGTCCCCCAACTTTTGAGTGGTCCCCCTAACTTTATTATTATGGTCCCCAACTTTTAGGACGTGATTCATTTGCCCCCTCCCCCCCACTTAATTTTAGGACGTGATTGCACCTCTGATTTCAATAACTCTCCTATCAAAAAAGTTTTTTCACGTTCATGGGCATGCACTCACGCTCTTCGGGCAGGCCCTACGTACACTCGGCGCTATGTCTACTCCCATGAGTCCCATCTACATTATTTACTATAACAGTCTATTAGACCTCACACCTGTGCCAGACTGCAGTGGTTTTGTGGTACTGGTATATAGAAAACAACCATTCTAACAGCACATGTAATGTACAACACATCAACACAATTAATATATAGTAGGCATATTTATATAGTAGGCTACCGTAGAAATTTCTTGGCTTAAGCATAAGCAAATGACTGTAGGCCTACACTAGGCCTATAGGCTAACATATGGCGCCTATGCTTCAGTTTCCAATTTTTTTAGGTTATCATGCCATTAGAGCGTTTTAATGTTAAGCAAGTAAATATATATGTTCACCGTAGCTATGATCGAGTGACAGCTGGTTCGTTCTGCTGCTGCTTCTATAATCGATAATTTTTCTTTTAATTATCAAAATACACGTTACAAATTAAGCATTAGGCCTATCAATTAGCCTAACATTGACCTGGAGCAGCAGCAGAATTGAGTTTGCTGATTTGATGCTGTTGTCCACCATGAAGAGATGTTTATTATTAGTAATAATGACTGACAATAAGAGCGCACGGTCGTGGTATCGTGTGACGTGTCTCGGTAGGCCTACCCAACCAAAGGACAATTCAGCCTTCATTCAGCCGGACTGGCGACAGTGAAATGAGCAGAGTAGGACATTGATGCCTTGCATAGGCCTATAATAGAATGATGTCAACAGTTAGGCTACCTGAATTCAAGATTCGAGTTTTGTGTTTAAACGTCCTTGGGCTAGGCCATTCTGCTGGTAATTCCGATATTGGTTTCGTTATTCCTATCAGATTTTTTGGGTTTCTGATCAGATGCTGGGTTTCTCCGAGCCTTCAGTTAAGTCATTCATTAGGTAAGAGTTTTTCCTGTTGTTGCATAGCTGCCTATTTTTGTCGGTCGTTTTTTGCTTCGGTACGCCGGTGTCTTTCTATTCTTCCGACAGCCTGACTCCCCTGTGACTATGCCGAAAACGCTGAAAATTAGCAAAACCCTATTTCCCAAAAACAGTTTTATTATTATAGAAAGCGGATTTCCTGAAAACAGTTTTTATTATTATAGAAAGCGGCCGAACTCCCAAAAAACTATTCGTAGTTAAATTAAATGCATGACATAAGCCTATTGGTCCTGTTAGTTTTGTCGATAATGCAGTTTAGTGGCCAAAAATTCGGATTGCACTTGGAAAATTGAATTGGGGGGAGGGGCGATATTCGTTTCGAAGATTCGAATCACACCCACACTACATAGGGCCCTGGTTAGTAAGGTCAACCACCCATTTATGTTTCCCCGTATCTATCAAAGTATTGTTTTAACCAATAGCCTACAATGGTTAAGTAAAGGTGCGTGTATTAAAATGAACTGCCATATTTTGTCAGTCAGGCTATTCTATTTGCATAGTTGAACCTTCAGTACCACTGATCACAATTTCTTAATACAAAGACTGTCAACATTGTTTCAGTTTTACTTGTCCTACGAAAGTTACTAGATTAGAATAAAGGGTTGGTTTTTCAATTGATGTCATGAATTGAGGCAATTACCGTATACTACAATGTAATGCAATTGCTGATGGTGTTTCAGGTCTTTTGAGCTCCAGTTTTGATCGAACAGTAGACTTGTCGAATCAGTTTGAACCATGGATAGCGGAGACGTCATGATACAAAACCTTGAAGGTCCATTCAACTATCACCTGTATATTGGATTTGCACCAGCCAACAAGAACTTAGTCCTCAAGCTTCGTGCAGGGTTGCAAAAACATGGAGTGATTTGCTTCCTCCGATTTACCCGTGATAGTGACAAAGATTCCATACAAGAAGCAGTTAATACTAGTCAGAAGTGCCTGCTTTTTCTTACATCTGACTACTTGAAGGATGACTGGTGTGAATTCGAGACGTCTGCCGTGATTGAGAAATCGAAGCGCTTCTTTCATGACATGGTGATCATTCTGAAAAGTGGTGATCTGGATGCGATTCCGGAAAGGATGCGACAATTCCCCCTTCATGATTTTAAACCAGAAAATTTGAATGATGAGAAATTTATGGTACAGTTTGTGGACATGATCACCCGAGGTAACCATTGCTGCTTATTTTTTAACTTTGCACATTCATATAGCACTGATATATAAAAACAAAAATCAAATTGAACCAGTAATTGCTATAATGGGCTTAATGGCTCATTCAGTGGTGGCGTCGTTGCCTTGAAGCCGGAAGGTTCGAGGTTCGAATCCACCTCGCCGCATAAGGACCTTGGGCAAGTCCTTCACTCACAATTGCTCAGCGCTTCGGCGTGAAACTCCGATGCAGTGTTCGCTCTGCATTCGGGAGCGCCTCTGAGTAGAAGAGAGCTTGAAGGGGCGCTATAACAAGTGCACATACAAATAAACAAACAACATTTTCATGTCTTGGCAGAGCCTGGAACCCCTACTACAACATCTGAACACCATCCAGTTTTTCTGAAACGACAATGATGTGACGATGATGACAAGAGTTAGGACAACAGCAGTGATCATATTTTAATAATAATGCTAAAATAATACTAATAATAATAGTAATAATGCCAACAAAGCCATGTGTGAAGACTAGCTATTCCAGAACAATGGTCCCCTAATTTATGCAATCTCAAGGAATGATCTCTGATTAAAGAAGAAATAATACTAATTAAAAACTTTAAAATACTAATAGACATAGACATATTTTTATTGATCCCAACAATTCAATTGTACATGTACGTTTAACAAAGTATAGACATAATTCGCAAGGAAAATACTCGAAGTGAATAGTATTATAAGAGTGAGGGAGCAAATAGGCACACCAAAAGGGACAAGTCCCCCTAAGCAGGGGCCTAATTAACAAATGATGTGACGATGATGACAAGAGTTAGGACAACAGCAGTGATCATTTAATAATAATGCTAAAATAATACTAATAATAATAGTAATAATGCCAACAAAGCCATGTGTGAAGACTAGCTATTCCAGAACAATGGTCCCCTAATTTATGCAATCTCAAGGAATGCCATTAATGATAATAATAATAATTATGTTATCATTATTTGAAGATTTATAGATTTATAATGCACAAGTTTGTCTATACAAATAAATTAACTGTAAATGTTCAAATAATTATGATAATTCTGTTTCAGTGCTAAATTTGTAGTAATAATATTGTAATTAGAATTTATATAGTACCACTTGAAGAAAACACTAAAAGGTCATGATAGCTGCTCCTGATTAGTTCTTGTCTTCAAATGGCCCCATACTAATCATCACCAATTCATCATGTTGAAATAAACACATTAGTGACAAATGCAACTGTCGTGGCTGGATTTCTCAATCCAATGTTCTTCTTCTTTAGGTTCTCTGCCCAGTGGCAGGTCCGAACGTCCAATGTCTCCATATTTCACGCTGTTGTGCCATGTCTTTAAGTTCTCTGTAGCCCTTTTCCATTATCCCGTCCAGCAGTTTCTGTCTAGGTCTTCCTCTGCATCTTTTCCCCTCCAATCTTCCTTCAATTATTTGTTTCTGTAGTGAGTTTCCTCGCAGCAAATGTCCTACCCAATTCTTTTGTCTTGACTTTATTACCTCTAGCAGAGATCTTTTCTCAATGTGTTAGTCAGCAACAATCATTAAAGAGTTTGCAGATGCATTGACAAATTTATGCCTTGTTTGATTCAGAACCCAAAGCCAATTTGACCTTCGCGGCAAAGAAGATCACCGGATGTGAATCAGCTTGCAACTACTTCTATGGTTTTCTTCGTTATGTGTTATCAGGTAGGAAAACAGCCAGGTTAAAAATAGCCAGGTAGCAAAATATTCAGTTAAGCAATAACCAGGTAGCATTATTGCTAGGTAATGCAATACTAAGCAATTTAATAACTGAGTAACATAACTGGGTACCATACTAGCTGGGAACATGATGACCACATACTGTTATACATGTACCTAGGTAGCATAATGACCAGGTAATAACGTTTTTGGTTTTAATTTTGAAAGTTTCGTTAAGTGATCATGGCAGGATGTTAATGGAGACTAAACAGAAGCAGATGGAGCAAAATTGTCAGTGATGTGGCCAATGCTCATCATAAACATAAAATTCGTATTAGGTTACTTAGACATAGGACAAAATAATCAGTTGTCGCCCAAAATGTTGGTCCAACAATTTGGCATTGGCAATGAATGAGAGATCTTGCGAAGAAAATGTCCTCAACTGAAGTTTGTGCGCTTTGTTTAGACAAAACTTGTTCTTAATAGAAATATTTTTGTACTAAAATTAAGTACTTGGTAGTTTAAAAATGTATTTAATCTTTGTAATTTAAAAATGTAAAATAGTCAAGCTAAGTATTTTGAGTAAAGTATTAAATACTTCAATTGTATTTTATTTGAAATGCAAGTAGGCAATCTTCAGTAGTGTTTAAGACAGTACATTAAATACTATCATTTAAAATGTTTAATCACCTGGTCACCTAATTTAATACAAGTATTTAATAATTTAATACAAGTATTAAATGCTAGTATTTAAAATCTTTCCCATCATTGTCAGTGTTGGCTTGGCCATTAGATTATGATTGTTAATAAATTCATAATATTAATATAAATAATTAATGATATTAATATAATAATAATAATAATAAATAATATTAATATAATAAATACTCCTATTATTATTATTATTAAATAAATTTGTAACGCGCGCAAGGTAACACCGAAATGTGAATCTGAGGCGCGGATAGCCAGCCGCCAGAGGAAGATGCAGTCAGAGACCCATGTGCTTGAAAGCCTTGAAGTGGAGTATGAAGAATGGGTACACCACAGTGACCAAAGTGATTGCAGATAGTTCTATGTTACTAATTACCATTGCAATTGGTTTCATGTTTCTGTCCATCATACTCCCTTACAGAGAAATCTTTTCTCAGCTCATTACTTCTTTCACTGAGTTTTTAAGATTATAATCAAAATCGAATGTTGTTCGTAAAGACGCATGCTATATGATTCTGTCAGATTTCACGGATCGATTAGTAAATATGCTGAAGAACGATCCAGACATTGTGCCAAAGGCCGTTAAAAAGATGCTGATCATAATGCCGGAGAGCTGCATCTGTCCTACTGAGCTGAAAGTGACAAATCGGATAGAATTTACTGGAAAGTACATCGTCCGTGTCGCACATCGATCTGGCAATGACAAACGTGACTTCAAGAGCTCACTGTACAAGCTGATTGATGCTGAGGTATGTTTATTTAGTGTTATGAGGTATATAATATATTTTATTTATGATCATGACGTGTTTTTGCTTATGTGCTCGAGGTATATTTATTTATGGTTATGAGGTATATTTATTCTTATGGGAAGATTTGTAAATCACAAATACATATATAACCAACTATATAGCACTTGGCAATTTGCTGAATACCGTAATTATGATAATATAGTATCAATGCCAAAATGATAACGATAATGTGATGATAATTGTAATTAGAAAAAACTTCTGCTTTTAGCTGCTTCCAATTGTGGACTTGTGTAGGTAGTTAACAGTAGGTTATATTTTAAGTTCGTCATTTATGAGTGGTAACCCAACAGAAATCTTTGACCCTTCAATCTGCCACCTTTACATTTCGCTTTTGAACCTAAGGTGTGACCCACTGTAAGAAATTCTGTCTTCTATCTTTAGTCTTCAATACATATCATAACGGCTAGTTCCCTTACCTAGTCACAACCCCACCATCCTGATTAACTTCTTCCTGGCACATAGGCCCCTACTAAGCAGGACTCGTCCCTTCTGGAGTAGTATATTCGTTTAATTTCAAAGAAAATCAGGGTGACATACCGCACCAAGTTGCAGGCCAGAGATGTAAAATTATACACAGAAGTAATAATAAAACTTAGTAATAATAAGTAAGCATATTCTGTAATGTACCAGCTGCAAAACTGAGAGTGCCTATTGCTCCCTAATCTGTCTCCTAAATCCTTTGCCTAATGAGTTGACTATTGACTATTACTTGTGTTATACTTGTTCTGTATATTACGTTTCATTGTGGGAATAATAAATAAATTTGAATTTGAATAATGCTATCTTTGGATGAGCTCTCTGACTTTACAAAGCACTTTGAATAAGTTGATGCCCTACACATAGTTATAAGCTGTGCTATTGAAATTTCTGAGCTTGTGATTATGACTTTATGAGTTGTTCTGCCATGTTGAAATCTCAGAAACAAGACGAGTACTACTTCGCTGGAGAGTTTGCGACTCCACTGCTGACGATGTATGAGACATATTCAGATGGCCTTTGTGGCATGACAAAGGACCAACTGTATGCTGGAAGAGATGGCTTCTACTTCACGCTGAAAGCCATTCTCAGCCATCCAAATAACACCAAGTGCAACAACCAGTTCAAACTGCTGTACTGGTCAGACCCAGAAACAAGTATGTGGGTATAAATATTGTTTTTGGTATGCGGACTTTTCGTCAAAGGACTATTCATCAAGGGACTGTTCATCAGAGGATGATTCATCAAGGGACTCCTCACGGGCTAGTCAACAAAGGACAAGAAATGAAAAGACATGTGCATGTATATTGTTTGTTTGTATGTGCACTTGTTATGGCGCCCCTTGAAGCTCTCTCTACTCAGAGGCGCTCCCGAATGCAGAGCGGACAATGCATCGGAGTTTCACGCCAAAGCGCTGAGCAATTGTGAGTGAAGGACTTGCCCAAGGTCCTTACGCGGCGAGGTGGATTCGAACCTCGAACCTTCCGGCTTCAAGGCAACGACGCCACCACTACACCACCGTGCCCCATGCACGTATATACATGCACATGCATGTATTATGTATACGTAGTTATGTATGTATGTGTCTGTATATATGTATGCGTATGCAATGCATGTATGTGTGCATATATACGTACGTACGTAACGTACGTATGCATCTACGCATCTATGTGTGCATATATGTATGCACATATGTTCACATGTATGTATGTTCCTATGTATATATGTATGCATGTATGTTTGCACCTATGTTTGTATACATGCATGTATGTATGCATTACGTTCGTATGTATGTGAGCACATGCATGTACCTTTGTTTCTTGATGAAAAGTCATGACATCAATAGACCTTTGATGAACAGTCCGTTGATGAATGGTCCTTTGGTGAACAGTCCCTTGATGAATCATCCTTTGATGAACAGTCCTAGAACCGAGTATCACAGCTTAATCATGCTTTTCAGTGGTTCCCCTCACTTTGAAACGGGCTGCATGCATAAATACACACATTCACATTATAATTGCATACAATCTGGGAATTCTCCATTCGTAACATTGGCCGATGAAGTTTTTTAGTGTGCTTCATTATTGTGTTAAATATTAGTTCAATTTAGCGATTTTTAAAATTAAATTTCAGAGAAGACAAATCAGCTGAATCTGTACGACTTTCTTCTTCCAGTCTTGCGTGAGGAAATCTCATTGGAACGTAAGTCAAATGAAGTAAACATTTCCTAGACACAAAAAAATTAATGTGCAAATATTCATTATTCATACCATACGGACAGCAATTGTAAGAGTCCTGACAGAAAATTTATTCCGGAAAGTTACTTTTGTGGAATTATTTGCAATTATGCTTGTCATGCAGTTGTCATTCTTTATTCTGCCCCTCACTGTTCTGTGACTGCACATTTACATTTTATGATAATAATAATAAAAATAATACCTCAACGAATAGGGTTCATTCCAGACAAATCTGCTTTTATAGGTAACGTTTAAGTCCCTGAGGGATCATGTTTACCTTGGGGCAATTTAAAAATAATAACATTGCCACCGTTCCCTGAGCTGTGATGTCATTTAATTATGAACATCCATTAACTGCTTGCCATACTGTTTTCATAAAAATAATGATAATATTTAACAATAATAATAGTAATGATAATTATAATAATAATAGGAGTAAAAGAGCTGTTAAAACAATTGATTCCAATCGCTGGAGACCTATTAAAAGAGACTTGCTACCTCTCCCCGTGCCTCTCAATCACCATTCAGCATTTTCATGTGAATGCCTTCAGAGTAACTTTAATCCAACAAAATCTTGACAAAGAAGAAGCTGTTCCAGAGTAACACCACTCCCTCTCCAGATATAATTTTGAACACCTAAGGAATCATAAATATACATTGGGAAAACTAATGATGATAATAATCCTTCATCTTCTGTGTCACCCAGACTGAGATCTGTCAATGTGGTGTATACTCTTGATAATTAACTACCTCACTCCAGTGACTGGTTTTGATATGTGTGCAATAGCATGTCACTTGTAATTGGCTCTGCTGTACCCGATAAAATTGACATTTGTGTGTGATTTCGCGCAGATCAAAAGTTTTTATATTAATAACAGAAAGAATATTAAATTATTAATGGTAAAGTACCAGGTAGTATAAAGTGTGTCTTTTTGACAAAAAAATTAATAGTGAAGGTGTGTTTTATTTCTAGAACAAAATGAGAGAAACCCATGTAAAATCGAAGCAACCAGCAATGTTCGTTTATCGACGTCAAATCAACCGTTGTTGAATACTTTTAAAACTGTGCCATTTGATGGGTGCAATCCAGCTGGTAAGTAAATTTTTTAACAAATATCTAATATATATTTGTAATAATTATTGCACAGGTTTAATACATGCTACAGCTATGGTGGTGTTTGCCTTATCATCAGGCACTTTATGTATTATTGTCATATTGCTCCATATTGTCATATTACATTAACAGAACCAGTATTTCATTGTTTGAACAATATTAGGTATCTATGAAATGGTCGCTAAGTATCCGATGAACCGCCGTCTGAGAGGATTCTGTCTGATTATCAACATTATCAACTTTGACAAAGGTCACAATGACTTGGAGCCTCGAATAGGAGCTGAAAAAGATGAAGGTAGAAAGCTTGGGCTAATAAATGACTGTCTTTGCAGAAATATCTAGATATCTGTCAGGGTTTATTGTAATTTTGTGAAACTTTCATTTAAAGGGCTGGTTTCTGATTAATAAAATTAGGATTTTTAGCAACGCTTAGATAATGTTTTATTTGGTGGTGTTGTGTGATGGTTGATGGCAGTAGTTTTCGACCTTTTTGAGAGCGAAGTACCCAACTAAGTTTTTCTGCTATGGTAAATGACTTAAGTTTACTTTTTTCCTTTCCTTGATGATGAGAAATGTTCTGTGTGTTTAACGGCAGTGTTGCGACTATTCTACTCTACTTGTGAGTTCTAAACATAGTTTTAGACTAGTAGTTATTTTTAAAGTTGTTAAAAGAGAAAGCTTGTCAAATATTATTTAAAAACGTCTCAAGTGTTCCTGAAGTAATAATCTATGTAGAAAAAACCATAGATGCATGTTTGTACCTATGACATCGATGATATGCTGGGATGAAGTTTTAAAAAATGGATAGTTTATTGCTCAATTCACTTGAAGCTAGCAAGGAGCCACAGCAGATTTTTCTGAAGGGACGTTTACAAAACTGGCCTGCTGTGGCTATTATTACTGAAACTGCAAAATTTGTAAATTCTTATATAGCACCTCTTCACTAAGATTCGTCAGCACTGCTAACGACATGGCTACGCTAAACCACGATCGAATTGAATGGTTTTGACCGCTGCGAAATAGTGGGATGGAAAGGTGAAGAACCTTATTGTGGGAGATTGCTTGTTCCAGAATGAGGGGTCAATATGTTGTATCGTGGCATTGTGGAACAGAGTGAAACAGATAACCCTGTTTTGCAGAACGAAGAGATCTACAACTAGGTACTGAACTACTGATGACAGAAAGGCCAGGCAATTATGCATTTGTAGTGTCTTAAAGTTGATGCGCGGGCAACTAATGCAACAGTTTGTAGGTGTGCATCTACAGATGGATGTAGGCCTACATTTGTTTATATAAAAAACAGGCAAAGTGCTGTAGGTGTACATTAAACACAATTGACATTCTGGCTACTTAGTATTTATGGTCGAGTTTGTTAGTACATGTTTTTAAACAACATTTTTGGGATAAATTTATTGAATCTCTATTGAGGGTGAAATTGTGAGTCCTTTGCCAAATGTTATATAATGTATGTCACTGCGGCAGAATGCAAACAGAAGTAAAACTCAGATCCTGATGGGAGGTTCAATGTTTTTCAGAGCTTCTTAAGGAGTTGTTCAAAGACCTTCATTTCGAGGTCCAAGTGCACAAAGATATCAACGCACAGACTTTGGAGTCGCTCTTTGAGACAATCCAAAAAACCGATCACACCAACTACGATGCCTTTGTTTGCTGCATCATGACGCATGGAAAGCTCGGAGTCATCTACACGAGTGATGGAAATGAGGTCGAAATCCTCAAGCTTGTTGATTTGCTTACAGAACAGAAATGTCCGTCGCTTAAAGGGAAACCAAAGATGTTCTTCATTCAGGCGTGCCAGCGAGGTTGGTTTGTATTGATTCTTAATTACCATATATTGATTCTTAATTACCATAAGTAACATCGAAATGAAAATCTAAAATGTAATAAACACGTAGTTGGAGTCATGTGCATGTGCAGCAATTTTGAGAGATACTGGAAAGTCCAAGTTTCTTGATATACGCATAGTCGCATACATATAAAGTAAGTATGTAGCCTATGTTTATGTTTTAACCATGATCTACTCAAAGTTTGTCCCCCATTTTGCTTGACCCAGACACAGCGAAATATGACAGGCTCTGCCCTTTATTCTTTCCAAACTGGCAACTAAATTTTGTTCTTCATTTAGTATCCAAGGACAAGCTCTGACAATATAAATACTTGTGAATGAACTGGTACCCTATACTCTAGTTTTAAATATTGCTTTGGACAGTTTTAAATTTACAATAAAAGCCTATAATTTCTCAAGCTTCTTAAGAAGCTCCGAAATGTAGAATTTACAATTAGTGTACTGTTGGATTGTGCGTCTAAGCATTAACTTTATAAGTGTGATCATATTGGACATGTAATGCTGAAGGTACAGGTTCAAGCCTCCTCTGAGATAGCTACTGTGTATGAGTCTTGAGCAAGTCGGTCTTTGTTTTATAGTCATTTGTCAGTATTGATTAATAAATGCTGAAAATTAATATTTTGGAAATGTGAATTGATGCCACAACAATAGTGAGGTACACAACTGATATCAGACTTTGTGCGGAAATGTAAGGTGAATTGTTTCGCATAAATGTTTTGAAAGGTGAATTGTTTCACTATCTTCCTAGGTGACCATGAGCAAGACTATGGTGCTGCAGGAAGCTCCCTTCCACTTGACGGTTCTGTGGAAGGCCATGCAGCATTTTCATTGTCCCAAATTGCAGCCTCATCCTGTGCAGCAAACATGGAGTTGATACCTTTGTATTCCCGTGAATCAGCTGAATATGTTCAAGAGGGGATTTCTAGCATTCTGAATGGAATTTCCAACATCGTAGAAGTCGAGCCGGAAATTAAGGAAGATGCATTTGCTGACCCGATCTCGTCGCCACCTGATGAAAATTTTCCCATGACTATGAACCACAAGGCAGTTCTCGTTCCAGGCTCCCCAGACTTCCTGATGTCCTACTCGACCCTGCCTGGGTCTGTATCGTACCGCGACACTCAGACTGGATCGTATTACATTCAGGCACTTAATGATTGTCTCCGGAAAGACATGGAGATCGACAGGGCACTCAAAATGGTGACTTCTAGTGTCAAAGAAAAGCTGATAAAACGAGAAAAACTTGACGGAGTAAAGGAAAGATTCCAGCTGCCATTCCATTTGACCTCTGCAATGGAACGGCTTATCTATCTTTGAATCCTTCACCGTCCTTGTTTTTCAAAGGAAAACCTCTAATTGTCTTTCAAAGAAAAGTCACAGTTGAGCTTCAAAGGATGGCTGGCTGCCATTGTACCATGTCATAAACTTGCTACATGTCTTCTGAGGTTTTATTCTGATTTGCAATACTTCTAATGTTTTCTGATTTTTGTGGATATGTTAGGAATATGGTCCAGGAAATTTTGCTTAGCAGTATCATTCCAAATTAATATATATATAGGCTGTGATACTTGTCCTGAATTTCATATTTTAACATCTATCCCCAAAAAAATAATTGGCCACAATACAAATGAATGTGAATAGTGTGTGACAACAGAGAGAGGCATAAGTAAAAACTAGAAATTGGTACATTATTTTTTAAATGTTTAATAATTAAATTACTTTTCATACCATAGTCAAGAAACTATGCAGCTGAATGGAAATAAACTATTCTGAGCAATTCCGTCATCCATGGACATAAACGGTGTTGATGCAGTAGAGATTCACTGTGCTTGCAGTTAAAGGGAAGGCTGTATTGTGTCACTGACAGAACTCGTAGTTTGTGCAGTTGTTTTTTTGCTGGACCAATGCCCATTGGTGACTTTTATGCATATAAATATTTATAGTGTCTTTATTGGTGACTATTATGCATATAAATATTTATAGTGTCTTTATGAAATGCGGTGGTGTAGTGGTAAGTTCTGTGCCTTGTAACCGAAGGATCACAAGTTCAAATCTACCACAAGCCACTGGGCAGCAACCTCGGACAAGTTGCTCACCCATAATTGTATGTGAGGAAGGCAATGGGAAACCACCTCACTCATCTCATCCCCAGGGGCATAAAAGCCAATGGACCTTCAGGCAGAGAACTCATCATCATTAGTGCCTTTTAACATGTGCAATTTGCTGAAAAAGAAATCTGTAGATTTTTCTATTGTATATATTTGCACAGAAGAACCGCTGTAATATGGATATCTGACAAAAAGATATAACTGCATAATTATATGGGCAATTGTTTATCTGAGCTCAGTCAGTATTTGGATGATGTGACTTTCACAAGTTTGGTCTTAACTTTTGTATTAATTTTGCTTCTGCCTCCTGCAAAACCATTAGATCATACACTGATTGTCTGTCTTCAACTTATGCCGATTATGTGCATGCATAGCTTTAGTGCCGAGGGTTTTCCTTAGAACTGTCAGTTCTTTAGCATTATTTAGGTCAAACTTAATATCTTTTGACATGCTTGCAAATCACTTTCTTGACATGTAATGTATTGAGGCTCTCTCAATGGATTATGAGTTTTTCCAGTATTTGAAGCCAGGCAGTATATTCTAAGAATCAATTATCATATTTATAATGACGAGCTTATCAGTATTGTGATGCATCAAGCATAAATTGAAATTATAATCATAATCCACCATACAAGCCAGGTTGAAAGTCAATTAGTGAAACTACCAAAGGTAAATAAGATGAGTCAAGTTTAGTTCTGAATGAAGTTGCAGAATGCACAGTGGGCAGTGATTCAGAAACTTCAGAGTCAGACGTACAGTTTTGGTGCAAGGCAGAATTAGTCAGTGTATCTTGTGACTGAGCACAATGCTTTATTGCACAAGGAGTGAGCATGTAGAGAAGATAAGTCAGTCGAGTTTTTTGATTAATAGTCATAACCAGGGCTGTAATCAAGGGTATACGCGGATATACAGGGTGGGCCAAAAAAAGTGAGAACATAGCGTAAAAATTAATGCAATTGCATCAATATTTGCTTAACTATATCCATAATAGCTTAAATTGTTTACTCATTTACTTACTTACCTATTTAGCTATATGATATCTTTATTTCGACGTATTGTTAAGCAAGATTTACAACTCAAAATGTACAAACATGCGATTGGGCGGAAGCTCAATGAAAATGTCAAATTGAAACGCTTGCAACGCAGTCGGCAGCTACTTGAGCGGTTTCCTAATGGGAGAAGTGTACGAAGCAACTGGTTTACAGACGAAAAGACATTCACCGTTGCCACTCCAGTTAATTCTCAAAATGACCGTGTTTATTCCGTTGAAACAAAGAAAATGCAAGTTCAAGGAAGTCGACTCATACGAGAACGTGACCATTTCAGCCGTGGTATCATGGTATCCGTTGGTGTGTCTCGAATGGGGAAACTAATATTGTGTTCGTTCAACCAGGAGCCAAAGTAAACATTGAATACTATTGCGAACATGTTCTGAGACAAGATTTGCTGCTTGTTTATTCAAGCGACAAGTGATCGCAATAACTGGACATTACAGCAAGATGGAGCCCCATCTCACACAGCCAGAAATACAATCAACTTTCTTCGTCAGGAGAATGTTAACTTCATCGAGCCAGACATTTGGCCACTGAACAGTCCTTATTTAAACTCAGTAGATTATGCCATATGGGGTGCTTTGCAAGAAAAAGTCTACCTTCGGCGAAAATTTACCACAGTTGAGCAGCTGAAGTCGGCAATAATCGAAGAATGGAGAAATCTGGAAATTTATTGACAGCAGTATAAACGAGTGGCATCGACGCTTAAAAAAGCTCGTTGAGAACCAAGGAGGACACATTGAACATGATTTCTGATTAGCTAAATACTTGGCAAACAAAAATACATGAAACAAATATAATTAACTGAATTATATTTGTAAATAACTCGTATGCTACAAGATGTTCTCACTTTTATTGGCCCGCCCTGTACAGCGTATACTTACCTCCGGGAAAAAACGGCATCGTATACTCGCCGCAGAAAACCAGGGTATATGCGGGTATACTACTATACTCACCTCACAAAGAGCCTGTGGGTATACGCACGAAAGAGGCAAAAGATATTTAGGTGTATTTTTCATGAAAAATCCGAAGTGAATGACAAAAAAAGGTCATCAGCTTTTTCGAACGGGAATAATGTCTACTTTCTGGCCGGATGACTAAAAAAGGTTGTCAGATTTTTGGACAGGGAAATTTTTTGGGCGGACGACAGCCGTCTGAAATTTTTAATTTTTGGCCTGAAAAAGTCGGTTTTTCTCCCGGTCAGCGTGTACTCACCTCAAAATTTACCAGTACAGCCCTGGTCATAACTACTTATGCCACTCATAAATTATTAATTGCTACCTATAAGTTAAAAAACGTGCATGAACTTTATTTTACTGACACGCTTATGTAGAGTTTCAGTGATTGTGATATATATATATATAATTATTTAAGGTATATGCATGTAACAAATGCATTAGATATTTTAGGATGTTTAGATTTTACGCTTATTTTTTTAACTTTACCTTTATTGTATTGTACAAAAACATTTATAAAGCGCCTCTACTAGGGTGAACCGTTCAGAGGCGCTCCCAGTGCGCAAGGCCATGAGAGAAGAAATAGGTTTTGAGTTTTGAGAAAAGAAAATGAGTAGGAGGGATTACCAGTCAAACGTTTTCTTAACAAATTGTAAAGTATTCATGGTCTTCTGCGGGTTAGGTCAGAGTTTTATGTTTCTATAGCTACCAGTAATTGTACATGCTGGCAAGACTTGACCACAACCACTGTTACATCATGCTAACACTCTTCATACCTTGTTCTTTTCCTTGTTTCTATCCCTTAACTAGAGCTATTGCCTTATCATGTATGCTATTGTTGACAATTAGGTAAGTTTTATGTCTTATTTATTCTTAAATGTTGTAGTTTACAAATTGTTCTCATGTCATGAGTAAATAAACTATTATTAATAAATACAGCGTAAGTTGAAAAATACATGTTCTTTTCACTTTACCTTTATTGTATTGTGTTCAAAGGGTTAATGAGAAGATGAACATTCATTATGGGTTTAAAGAAAGTGGGGAAAACCGGCCAAAGCTTTGATGTAACGTAATGAAAGACAGCAATACTGTAGCACCTTTACATTCATCTCTTGAATGAGAATTACAGCTGTAAAGTACCTCACCATGATCCATGATACACCTTTCCCAGCTTGACCACTACTTACTGACCAAACCAACCAATAAACAAAATTCTTGTGCATATAATGATATCTTTCTTTCTTTCTCCTCCGTCAAGTGATCACCGACGATGAGGCTCTAACAAAACTTCTCCATTTCGGCCGGTCTCTGGCGAGTTCTATTGCCTTTCTTAGTTCCAATCCTCTGTCTTCTATGTCCTCCAATACGTTATCTATCCAATTCTTCTTTGGCCGTCCTCTGCTCCTCGTTCCTTCCACTTCTCCGTGCAGCGCCTTTGCCGGCATTTTTCCGCTCTCCATCCTGATCACATGTCCATACCATGTTAGTCTTCTTTTCTTTATTCTTTCCACTACTGTTTCCTTCTGTCCTAGTTCTTCTCGTGTCACCTCATTTTGTATCTTTTCTCTTCGTGATCTATTCAGTAGACCTCGTAGCCATCCCATCTCCGCCACCAGCAGTCTTCTCTCGTCCTCCTTTTTCACGCACCAAGACTCTGCTCCATACATGAGGACAGGTAACACCAGTAACGATAAGATAACAGTGTAACAGTAAGATATAATGATATAGACTCGATTATTACACTGGTCTCTATCTGATATGGCTTTTATGCAAGTCATGTTCAGATTTGCGTTTACATCAGGGCTTTTTAAACCAAGGTCCACGATAGCATTCTAGGCGCCTTTGTAACGGCATGTGCTGTGTTACGGCGCCATAGAAATTGTCGTCATTATTCTGACAATATTGTGGGAATAGTCTGCACGTTATGTTGGTTGAACATTGTGTAAGAACTATGTAGAAAAAGTACCGGGTAATGGAGTCCTTGCTCCAAAAGGTTTGAAGTCCACTGACAGATTTTATAAAGTTCAATCAGTTTCCAAAAAATTAAGTAATTTTTTTCAAAATAATTGTGTTCTGAACAGCTAATTCACAAAGTCCTGCTTCCAGATGAATTCTTTTCCGTAATTACCGCTTTCACTGCAAGACCTCGAACAAGAGTAGATTACGAGCGTACCCCAGTCTATGCTGCTTTCTATTGTATCCTCTACAATGTGTGGAAGAAGGGTTGACATCACCTAAGAAATAAACAATCAAATTTAGTCAGACAGTCATCTCTAATTGGGAAATGGCAAATAATCCAACATTGTGGGGTGTGGTGGGGTAGTGGACGTATGTTCATTGCCTTGAAGCCATAGGGTTGCAGGCTCAAAATCCACCTCAAGCCGCCTTGTAGGGACCTTGAGAAAGTCCTTTACTCGCAATTGCTTATGCACTTGGCGTGAAACTCTGATTCAGTGTCCGCGCTGTAGTCTGGGGCGCTTCTGAGTAGCATCTTGAAGGGGCGCTATAACAAGTGCACATTCATACATACATTTGCAAATGTGATGGCAAATGTAGGACTGGAGTCAATGCACAAATCCTCCTGCAGTCAACTTTGGAATTTCTGGAAATAATATTATACATATTTCCATAAAACACAAGTAGATATAAATCACAATTATGAAATTATTCCAAATATTTACTAAGATTGGCATTTGCTGTGTATCACTCAAGATTTCTAAAAATCCACCAATCAATTACAGGAAAATTTACAGCATTTTAACATAATTCAGTTAACTTCTTTTGATCTAAAGAGATCAAAACAAGTTAGTTAGAAGATTTTCTATTCTGTGCAACTCAAACCAAAGGCTTACAAACATCATCCTACAAGATTTGTTTGTAAACTTCATAAATTCCAAATGCAGAAGCGGCAACAAAACTTAAATCCTCATTAAAAATTAACAGCTTATGGAAGATGCTGATATTCACCTGAAATTCAAATTGTCGACTGCTCTGACAAAACTCACAGCGTGCTATGTCGTTTGGTGCAGGGATGTGGGCATCAGTCACCCACAAAGGCTGGCCACACCTCTGGTAACGAACCACCTGCAGACAAGAATCAAATGTCGGCTTCAAATGAATTAAAGTAGTCAAAAACTTAGCTATTAATGTCACAATGCTCATTGTTATATCACAATGTTAGCTTATCTGCAAACCTGTACACATATGTTTCCTCAACTGCCAAAAAACATGTGTTTTCTCCTGAGACATGTGTTTTCCCTTGATACGGCAGTACAGGATACAAAATTTACAACAGCAAAGCTGGTACCCAGACAGTCACATTCATTATCTTTTTAACAACTAAAATGTTCTACAATGCATGAAGCTGTAACTAAAGTGTTAAACCTGTAGCAGACCTTGACATAAACACATAAGTCTGTGATGAAGCACAGATGAGCAAAGAGATTCCTTGCCTGTTCCGGTTCTTTTGCAATTACTCGCTGGAATTCAAGGAACTTCGTGTCTTCCTTGGATTTGCCGGCCACCTGTTCGAGTTCCTCTGTTGAAAGTTGAGTAGTCTCTTTGCCTTTCAGGGTTCCTACAATCTTTTCGTATTCTGCCATTTCGTCCGTCTCGTTTTTCTCCAACTGTTCCGACTCCTCGTCCTCTTCTGGTTCCATTTCCAGGCTGAACTCTTTGAAAAGTAGACCTGCAGCGCAGGCTATTCCTAATCATCAAAAATGCACTTGTAAGCAACATGAAACAAGGCTTCAGATGACCAAAAATACAGAATGCATATAACACTGATCTTACAATGATTATAGGTTTCAACAATAGCTACACAAAGCAGTGCACATGCATACAATGCTAAGAAAGACTTACTTAAATGGCACAATATTCAGTTTCCATGGTACACTACATACATTCACACACAGAAACATACATACAACGGTCAAGCAGCTGCAAAATTTTCCGTAATGCGTTGTATCTGCGAAGCAACGCTTACCATGTAGTGTTCTATGTTTTATGTACTCTGTATGAATACGAGTATAAATGCACCTCTTATTGGTGTGCACTGTGAGAGTCACTTTATAAATTTATAGATACAATACAGTGTTAATTTATGTTAATATTAAAGACAATTTATTGTCCTCCACAGATGAAAGAACCTGGGGATAATTATAAATGTTTTGGTTATATTCTATAATGACTCGGTAGACGTTCTAGAATGACTCGGTAGACACCAAGAACTAACGTTGCAGCGTTGTTATCTTTAATAAATCCAACTTCTAGTTTGCCGAGAATCCTTTTAATCGATCCAGCTTCTCTTTAGGCAAGAATTTGTTCGATAAATCCCGCTTCTATTTCGTCAGCAAATATTTTTCATCCATTTTTCATTGAAAATTATTGTTCATCAATCCAGCTTCAGAATGACTGCACTAACCCTAAAACTAACCCTAACCGACCCTCACGACGCCTAACCTGAGCCCTAACCGACCCTCACACGATAAATCCCGCGGTAATTGGGTAGTTTAGCGTCCCAAATTATTTTGACCATTTCTTTGCAACAATAACTGAAAGACATATACAATAACACATATTTAATTGAGGAAATCATAAAACGTGTGCTTGAAAACCTCAAGGAAGTCTCAAACAGGGTAACTATCGCGTAGAAATGGAAGCTGGATGAGGATTTCTTATGGCTAAAATGATGAAAAGAACGCTTCAAAGATGGAAGCTGGATCAAGGTTCTGTATTAGTAGTTGAAATAGAAGCTGGATACAAGTTTTCATCAATCTGAAATAGAAGCTGTATTCACGAATAGCACGATAGAGAAGTGGAAGCTGGATGAATATTTTTATAGATCTAAAAACTAGAAGCTGGATTTATGAAAAGAACGATAAAGAAATGGAAGCTGGATGAAGGTTCCAGTTTTGATAAAATAGAAGCTGGATTGACGAGAAATTCCAAGCCTCGCCAATAACCTGAATAATTTGGGACGTTAAACTACCCAATTACCAATCCCGCTTCAATTTCGTCAGGAAATATTTTTAATCAAATTTATAAAAAAAAGTTACTTGCTACCGAGTCATTATAGAATATAACCAACACTGATGTATTTAACAATTTCGTTAAACATACCTGTGTTGTCAGAGTTTCCACAGCGTTGTTTGTGTCCAGCTTTCCAGTCAGCTGTCTGGTGAATTTTGTCACAGTAACTCACTTGTTTACATTTCCCGCATTTCCACTGACCCGGGCAACCGCATACTGCACACAACGTATGGTGATCGCTCGCTTTCGGGTAATCACTCGAATTCACATCAAAATCGTCTTCGTTCGGCGGCAAATCTGAATAAAAACTATTGTGTTTACCAAGTTGCGACCGATATACGACTAAATTATCTGTTCGGTTTGGCATGGAGCATTTTGGATCCTTGCAAATGAAAATGAATAACGTCCGATGAAAAGCCGAAGGGTTCAGTTTATCTGCGGGAGCATACACCTGCATCAGAAATACACAGATCTTGCCACAGTTGCCACATCTGAGCTGATCGGCTTTGGGGAGATTGTCGAGGGCGAGCCATGCTGGTTTTCCTCCGATTTTACTAGGGAAAAAGTGGCTCAGTAACTTCCATGGCTCGGCGGTTTCCACAAAACCTAAATCCACGCCGCAACTTACGTCGGCCATTTTAAATCTTGATCCCGTTCACAACCATCGATGTATATTTACGTCGAATCGTAATCGTAATCGTAATCTCGAAACTTCTACAGCGCCCACAAAAGCCAAGTCGCGGGAACCAGCTTATTCACAGGCGCTCAATCAAAACAAAATCGATAGGCAGCGGGTCAAGTCCGGAGAGTCAGGCAGGCAGATAGATGGACGGCTAAGGTGGGTGATGTTTAGAGTTGAAGTGGCGGGGGATGTAAGGAGAAGAAGAATCAGGATAGGATTTTTGAAAGAGCAATGTTTTCAGTTTTGAGTGAAAGACCTGTGGGGAGATAGCGAGAGGTGGAGTTTTGGTGAGTTCGTATGATGGGTCGGAAGTTTGCCGAAGTGCTGGCGGAAGTTTGTTCCAGAGAGGTGGAACGGCAATGGCTATGGAGCGGTTTGCGAATTTCAGTGATGAAGTGATGGGAGGGCGAAGCAGTGTAATGGAGGATGAGGAGCGTGTTGAACGAGGTGGCTGGATGGTGAACAACTGACGAAGGTAGAACGGCTGGGATGATTGAAGTGTATTGTAAGTGAGTGAGAGGACTTTGTATTCGATGCGTTCAGGTATTTTGAGCCAGTGAAGTGATTTCAGGACAGGAGTGATGTGGTGACGTTTGGGGGTTTTCGTCACTGCACGGGCGAGGGCATTCTGGATAGCTTGGAGGCGGTTAATTTGGGTTATATCAATGTTTAGGAAGAGAGAGTTGCAGTAATCAAGTTTCGCATGAACTATGGATGTGGCTATTGTGGATGCAGTTTTAAAGTCAAGCATAGGTCGGATTCTGCGGAGATCTCGTATGTGCATGAAACAAGTGCGGGAAAGTTGGGTTATGTGGTCGGAGAAGCTAAGATGCTGGTCAAAGATTACACCTAGGTTTCGGACAGGAGAATTTGCGGAGAAAGTGTGATTGGAAGAAGAGTCATTGTTGAAGGAAATAGAGGGATCAGGAATTTTCTTGAGTTGCTCTCTGAGGCCAATTAGTATAAATTCTGTCTTGGAGGGGTTAAGGCAGAGGAGATTTGAGGTCATCCAAGAGGTGATTTGGGTGACCACAGAGAGAAGATTATTTATGGAGTCAGAGAAGCTGCTTGGAGAGAAAGAGATGAATAATTGGGTGTCGTCAGCATATAGATGATGGTCGACTGTGGATGCTTTTATGAGTGAACTGAGTGGAGTGGTGTATTATTATTATTATTATATTCGTTTTAATGGTAACAAAAACTGATAGACACACCGCTATCAGGTACAAGAAGCAGTAGATCAAATACAATATAATACCTATAGAATGTCTTTAGCCTTGACTGTTGCATTTGCCTATAGGATGAGCACAAAATGACAGAAATTACAAAAGAATGTTTCTATGTTTATATAGGGTAGGCTGCAATAATGAGATTAGACAATTTATTATAATTAATGAACATAGGGCGGCTTTCTATACAGAACCCGTGAAATATAATGTCTGTCATCTTTAGTTGGCAATACAAAGTTGTGAGGGCGTGGCCTCAATTGATAGGGACGATGAGCAACCGGTGGGAAAAGCGGTCGAAGAACATGGAAGACATTTCTGGAAACGGCAGTTAGAAGACGAGCATCCGCAAGATCAACCATTTCAGTCGCAGAGGATGAACAAGAGGGGCCCGAGGACAGAACCTTGCGGAACACCACAGGTGAGGGGGCGTGATTGAGATGATGTTTCAAGTGTTTTGACTGAGAAAGTGCGTGATGAGAGATAAGACTGAATCCAAAGGAGAGCAGTGTCGGTAAAGCCAAAGCAGGAAGACAGTCTTTGGAGTAGTATGTTATGGTCGATGGTGTCAAAGGCTGCAGAGACATCAAGGAGGCAAAGGCAGGAGACTTGTTGATGAGAGATGGCAGAGACAAGTTTATTGTAGAGTGAAGTGAGAAGTGTTTCGGTGGAGTGCTTTTTAGTAAAGCCGGACTGGTTTGGGTTAAGGAGTGAATTTGAAGTCAAGTAGTCATTGATGCGAGAGAGTACGACACGTTCTGTTAGTTTAGAGATGAATGAGAGGTTGGAAACAGGTCGATAATTAGAAAGGATTTCCTTATCAAGTGATAAGGAAATCGTCCATTTTTCACAACCTCTTATATAAATAAGTAAGTAAGTGAATTTTCACGTGTCAATTCATTGTGTCGGAGAATGTAGTCTTTTTAGTGATCGTAATCACCGAACTCCTACAGCGACCAAGAAAAAGAAGTTGCAGAAGCCTGCTTATTCGTATGCGCTTTATCAAAACTAAAATTGCTTGTCTGCTTGCCTGACACTTTGGAAATTAATTTGAACCGATTCTTACTCCTCTTATCAATTTGTTTTGCAGGACGTGATGGAACCTTGCAAGGTTGCCAGTTCTAAGTTAAATTCCACTCCTATGATAACTTAATTTGTGATCATCCGAATCACATCGTAGTCTCTCAGTGCGATTACTTACCGTGTGGCTTGTATTGGTTTTAATTAGCCATCGGTTTACACCTTGTGTATTAGACGACGACGACAGGCAAGTTATATATTATGCTCTTCGACGATATCGTAATCGTAATCGTAATCTCGAAACTTCTACAGCGCCCACAAAAGCCAAGTCGCGGGAACCAGCTTATTCACAGGCGCTCAATCAAAACAAAATCGATAGGCAGCGGGTCATATCTGTG
The DNA here is from genome assembly GCA_949752735.1 of Lumbricus terrestris. Taxonomy (NCBI): domain Eukaryota; kingdom Metazoa; phylum Annelida; class Clitellata; order Crassiclitellata; family Lumbricidae; genus Lumbricus; species Lumbricus terrestris. The sequence continues at coordinate 68,028,193 of OX457039.1, forward strand.
GTGTCGCAAGTGTTCTGCTTAGCCATGATTAAAATGTGTCTTCAGGTCACAGAATAGATAACGCGTAGCTATGGGTTATGCGTTATCTATTCTGTGCGTCAGATCCTGTAGTTATTGGTCGTTGTTTTGACTTTGAACTGTTGACTGCAAAGATTGAAATCTGTTAAAATCTTTGGTTGACTGTATCACAGCCAGTGATGCCACAGCTGGGTTTTTTCCACTAGATCTGGGTTTTTTCGCCTTCGTCTGGGTTTTTTTGGGCAAGATCTGGGTTTATTTTGGTGAGTTGACATTTTGTACTTAAACACATGATTATTCTGTGAAATTCAATTGATGTAAAATGGTTGTGATATATAATTTTTTCCATTAATTTTAATTTTAAACTCCACAATCAAGATCTCATGTTGCCAATTCACAAATAAGTTATAACCTGAAGAATAGTTCTGCACAGAAATAAGCCATTTTGACACTTTAAAATAGGTCAGGTCACTCGGCTCTTTCCTTGTAAAGCCGTATTATATCTATAACATGCATATCGTAATCGTAAACTCGAAATTTCTAAAGCGCCACTCGAAAGCCAAGCGCGGGGCACCAGCTTATTCACGAGCGCTGCGTTGCGTTAGAATGGTTGTCCGTGAGAATAGTCCGTGGTGGTCCGGGTCGAGTTACCATAGGATCAGGATCGAATGCGTTGTGTTAGAAGGGTTGTCCGTTAGAGTAGGGGAGGTCGGGGCTCCTTGATCGTAGGGGCACGTTGATCATTTTGCGCTAAATTATTTATTTACGGCCCAAATCCTTAATACGTCACAGCAGTGTGGACTCTTTGCATTAAGCTATGCTATGGCTCTAGTGTCGATCAACAAAATTCGTGCTAAAAATTTTAAAATTTATTATTTGATTTAGCGGTGAAAAAGTAAATATTGACGATGTGTTGGGAAATCTTCAAATTGGGTATCGTTTTACAATGACTCGGTAGCAAGTACCGTTTTTTTTATAAATTCGATGAAAAATATTTCCTCACGAAATTGAAGCGGGATTTTGCGCGTGAGGGTCGGTTAGGGCTCAGGTTAGGCGCCGTGAGGGTCGGTTAGGGTTAGTTTTAGGGTTAGTGCAGTCATATATGCTGAAATTGAAGCTGGATTGATAAACAATAATTTTCAATGAAAAATGGCTGAAAAATATTTGCTGACGAAATAGAAGCGGGATTTATCGAACAAATTCTTGCCTAAAGAGAAGCTGGATCGATTAAAATTATTCTCGGCAAACTAGAAGTTGGATTTATTAAAGATAACAACGCTGCAACGATATCTACCGAGTCATTGTAGAACGATTTACCGAGTCATTGTAGAACGCTACCTCAAATTGTGTAATTTATTAATACCCCGTAGTTACTTTTGATGTTGAGCATCAATATCATTATGCTTCGTTTCTGGTCAATGTTTTGATCCAAAAACACAAGAGATTGATATGTTATGACCCTTGACTTGTTCAGGGGTGGTTCGGGGCACCTTGATCTCTACCATGGTGGGGCACCTTGATCTCGAGATCATGGTGCCCCATACTTAGAATTAAATTTTTGAAAGTATTTTGGAACGTTTTGACGGCTTAATTAAAGTATATCTCTATGAACTATATTGGTTCAGATGGTTTGGAATGCTGATAGTGTCTCAGTTGTGTCTTAACATTGGGAAACTATATTTTTTCATCTGGATTTTCTGGATCACATGTGTTGCTGAAACTCAATAAATAAATTGTGATGCCACAGTAGTTGAAGCCATTCCCCAAAGATAAAAAAGAGCATTTTAAAAGTAGGCTACTGAAAAGATAATAATGATACATCCAGTGAGAATTTACAATCGACTCGCATTAAACTATTTAAACTATTTTCTAAGGAAAATAGTTTTTAAAATGAGAACTGGGTCAAGTTACCAGTCAGAAAAGTAAGGAAGTGCAAACTAAAGAGACTGAACTTTGATGATGAAGACAATGAATATGCTTAGCATATAAAATGGAAGATAAGAAGAAATAGCATGTTGACGGCTCAAGAACTGGACACTGGATATGTCGAAGACATCAACTGTCTTCTTCCATTGGAAAGCAATGACAGTAATGATATTGAAGATATTCATATCCCACAATTGGATGTTGGCCTTGACATTAAATTTGACTTTACTGCACTGATCATTGGAGACTCTGTTGTGGTCTAATTTATATTAATATGAAGAAAACAGTTTACTATGTAGGCCAGATCTCTGAAGAAAACAAAGAGCGTATGATTAAATATTTTAACGGGGAGAAACCATCATATTATTTTATCTTCGTGAGTGATGAATTGTTTCAGCCTTCTGAAGATGGCATAATAAAATTAAATATAATAGAAGCTACCCAATCCTAGTTTGGACAGCTCGTGTTTGTTGGTACTTAATATTTGCCGATTACTGTCTATCTCAATCTTCCCAACTATATGTTGAAATCTATAAAATGTTGACATGAGCATTATTTTCTATCATCACTGTGTTATAAAGTTCATTAACTTTATTGTTAGAATTAAGATTAATGTTAGTTAGAATTTTTGAAAATTATTTTAATATTTCTGTTGACAAAGATCAAGGTGCCCCTTGGGTGAGATCAAGGTGCCCCGTAGGTGGGGTACGTTGATCTTTTACATGTCTAGTTGTAAAATTGTGAATATTTAAAGAATTATTGCATGAAAAGAGTTAAGTTGTTCGGATTATATCAATGACATATTGGCCTTTAGTTTCCATTTAAAACTGCAATTTTATCTATCACCGTTGGCTAGAAATTCTCGTTAAATGCCAAAACAGATCAAGGTGCCCCTATCTCCCCTAGTCCGTGGTGGTCCGGGTCGAGTTACCATAGGATCAGAGGGGCGGAACAGCTACTAAGGTGGGTGTCGTCTGGGCCGGGAATTGGAGGGTGGAGGATCAGTTGAGATAGGGTAAGAGATCGTGAAAAGGAGTGTCTTAAGTTTCGAATGAAAAGCCCGAGGTGTGATGGATAGAGGAGCCTGAGGAAGGTTGTGGTGTGTGATTAGAAATGATGATGAAGGGACTGAAAAGGATCGGAATTCAGGAGGCAGATCATTCCAAAGGCGTGGTGCTGAGATGGATATGGCTCGGTTGGAGAACTTGAGATGACTTGTGACCGGGGGTCGAGAAAGTGTAAGGCAGGCGGATGATCGGGTAGAACGGGTAGGCTGGATGGTGAAGAGTTCGCGAAGATAACTGCATATACAGTTATACAGTATACACTGTAGGTCAGGTAAATCTTCTAGTGGTATAATAGCCAGGTTGTTGCAGGGTATTAATATAATGTTCTAGGTGGTTAAAACGTTGGATTGTTGGTGTATTAAGAAATTTGGCTGGAAACCTCGGACAACTTTAAAACTTTGTAAACTTAAGCCAAGTGTGTTATGTGCCTACGATTCTGCTGGTAGACTCGACCCACAGCGCATACGAATATATCGATTAAGCTTATTGTCAGTATGGATCTCGAGTCTCTGACAACTTTGACAATTGATATTTTAAAGTCGTAATTACAGTTTATTCGAGTCTTTTGACGAACATTTTGTTAATCCTCATGCGAACAAGCGAAAAACCAACTTGATTTTAACAAAGGGGGTCTAAAATAGCTTATATGAATAGTCTGGGTTTTTCTGGGTTTTTTCGGAAGAAAATCTGGGTTTATTTCAGAAACCTCAATGGTAACACTGATCACAGCGGGCGATATAATAGGATCATGAGTTCGGCTGATGTTTGAATGATCGCGCAAAATATAAATTACTAAGAGTTAGTATCTAATAATCTTAGGATGGCATCAGTGTGCTCAGTTAAACCGGTTACGCATGTAGTTTTTGATGTTGACGGACTTTTATTGGGTAAGCAAGAGTACTTTAAACGTTCTGCTGCTCTATAATCGTAATCGTAACCTCCATGACATTGTCTCAACGCCACTTGCGCTGGCAAAAGACACTATGTATTTTTTCGCTCCCGATTGTAAAAGGATGCCAAGTCTTCTTCTAAAAACTATAGACCTGAAAAGAGTATCTTCTGAAAAGACCAGGATATCAGAATAGCTGAAAAAAGGAGAAGCCAATAAGAATTCTCGTTTGGATATAAAAAATGTAAGGTTCCTAGCAATGCAAGTGCACAACGTAGAGTGCAAAATTAACTGTTCCTTCATAACTTTTCATGATAACCTTTTGTGCTAAAAGTTTGCTGATTAAATTACTGCAGCCAATTGTTCTCAATTTTGCTTACTTGCATACAGTGTTTTTGTCTATTTTCGTAGATACGGAGTCCATTTACACAAGAATAATGAGCACAGTTGCTGGGCGCTATGGAAAGACATTTACCTGGGATGTGAAGGTGAAGCAGATGGGAAAAAAGCATGAGGAATCGGCCAAAGTATTTATTGGTAAATTATGGCATTTCCTATGCAAAAGAATCTGTAGTAACAAAGTTAATTTTGGAATTGATTGTTGATATTTTTCTCCATTTTTTTGGTTATTGTTGTCAACTATCGATTTAAAATGATGTTTATTTTGCGGTACTATATAATAATGTGCTTCTTGCAGTGTTTTGGTTGTTGAGGTTGCAGAGGCTTGACAGGTTGTGATCTCTTTCTTGATCTCTTTCTTGTCATTAGTGCCCCACTGGTCCCCTCATACAGCGTTGAATGTAGAAAGAAACGTTATTTCTTGGTCTATGGCTGGCAAGCATGTTGCATGGACAAAGCCATCCTTGGGATTAAGAACAGAAAGAATTACAAAGCACGGTTCAAAATTATCTGTCTAAACTAGCGTGTTATTTTCAGTACATTATGTTGTTTTTTTCATATGCCCCTGATTTTAATTCTTATTTTTTTATGTAAATAAATTTTTATGAGGAAATTTAAATATCTTCTGAGTTGTCAGTTGTTTGTTCGCAGCACATTAACAACAGTTAGTTTTTTACCTGCATTCTTAGTACTTTGGTAATCTGTTAAATCATCAACCCTTGGCTGTATTTCAGCAGCTAAAACACTGCTTTCTTACTGTGTGCAGAGGAGCTGTCTGTCCCAATCACAGTTGAAGAATATGGACATCAAGTGCATGAACTGTCGGACCAGTACTTTGCTGAATCAGACCTTATGCCAGGTGAAAATAAATTAATCAATTGAACTTAATCTATGTCTCTCCGCTGAAACTTTTTTCAAAATCAATAACTGGTTACAAATTCTGTTTACGAAATGCTTTGTTGTTTACTTTCTGAGTGAGTTATTTGTATATGCTCATCTATGCAATGCCTCTTCAAAAACCCTAGCTTTTTAGAGAGCAATTGAATAGAATAGTCTTCAACCACCTTTGAAAGAGAGGCTTTTAAACAACAAGGAGCATAGAAACAATTGATTGCATGGAAACCTGTTGTGAAATGACAGCTGACCATGGCATATGCATCTTTGCGTGTATACGAGCTCACCAAAACTCCACCTCTCGCTATCTCCCCACAGGTCTTTTACTCAAAACTGAAAACATTGCTCTTTCACAAATCCTATCCTGATTCCTCCTCTTCTCCTCACATCCCTCGTCATTTCATCTAAACATATCACCCACCTTAGCCGTCCATCTATCTGCCTGCCCGACTCTCCGGACTTGACCCGCTGCCTATCGATTTTGTTTTTATTAAACGTCTGTGAATAAGCTGGTTCCCGTGACTTTTGTTTTGTGGGTGCTGTAGAAGTCTCAAGATCTCGATTACCTGATACAGTGAAAGCAATTGAAGTATCCTTAAAACATTGACCGCCGACACGCGATGTTAAATGACTGGCTGAAGTACGAGTTAACTCGTACTTGGCATTCAACGTGTTAAAGACAGTTTGAGCCCATATACATGATGCATTAAAATCATTTGAAGTATCCATAAGTTAATTAATTCTTGTAGTTTCTGTTGTCTAGGGGTTGAGAAACTGGTCAGCCACCTTCACAAGCACGATGTTCCAATGGCCCTTGCCACCGGGTCCTACACGAAAGAATTCCAGCTGAAGATTACCAAACATGGGAAACTGTTTGAGAAATTCCATCACACCGTGTGCAGTTCGGATGATCCGGACGTTAAGCATGGCAAACCAGCTCCAGACTGTTTCCTTATTGCAGCTTCAAGATTTCCAGACCAGCCATCTCCTGACAAGGTTCGTTAGTGATTTGTTTTCTCTTGCCTCTGATTTCTGATTAGAGTTTTTGATGAGAATATGTATGAAGGATTTTTGTGGAGCTTTGCCATTGTGTCCTTTTCTTGTAGCAATTATTGTGAACGTACTTAACCGTTTCAGTGGTCAAGTGCCTCTATTTCTGGAGGTAAATTACCCAGTTTTAGTGAGTAATTGACCTGTTTCAGTAGGTAATTAACCCAGTTTTATTTCTGATCCACACCATATAAAACGTGCTGCATGAAAATTATGTTGCTGACACATGCATGGAGATGTATACGCTCAGCCAGGGCTTCTTTTAATGAGTTTTTTCTAACTGCATCTCCTTCTTTCCATTCCCATCCTCCATGTTAGATTCCTCTGCTTTTATTTTCCAGGTTCTTGTCTTTGAGGATGCTCCGAATGGTGTTGAAGGTGCTCTGGCCGCTCAGATGCAGGTCGTCTGGATTCCAGATGAGAAATGTCTGCAGACGGCAAACGATTCCATCAAACGTCTCAAGCCGACCCTTCTGCTCAAAAGCCTTGACGACTTCAAGCCGGAACTTTTTGGATTACCCCCTTATGAAAATTGATGATTCTTCTCCCAGTCCTGTTGTCACTATCATTGTTATACATAATCATTGTTTAGATATTGTCATTGACAACAATTACTTTATGTCAAGATGGTTGCTTAAAGCGCAGTTAAGACACGTTGAATTTGGTTAATGTTTAGCTGACTGGAACGCCATGGAATAGCACCCCATCTGGTGCCCACTGTCTTTTAGTGGTTGCTACTAATTTGACAACAATAGGAAACCAAAACAGATGCCTAATTGTTGGATTTCTGTGATCATATCTTGACTCTATTGGAATAATTCTTTGACCTTTCCATACTTCTGGGAGGTTGCAGTCTTGGAATATAAATACATGTAATCTGCTGCAATTGCTCTTTTGCCCAATTCGTCTGTGTAGCGGTCATTACCATTTGCTACGATTGGTTGTAGGTGCACCCCATCCAAGTGATTCTTTGGCTGCAGATCATTCCTATGGGCAAATGTGTTATTTCGGGGTATAATCAGACACTTGCCCTCCACTTTTTGGATTGAAGGCAATGAAGGGTACAGTTTCCACCACTGTTCACACCCAGAAGAGATGATGGCCATTATGTACGCACAGGGTAGGTCATCATTCGAGTCCTCAAGACTCCATACAAATACCGAGCTTCATCAACATTGTGATCGTCATAATTCGTCATTATCTTCATTGTTATTATTAGTAGTACTATTTGGTATTGCACATAAAGAGTTTTATTTTAATTATTTAACAGTTTCAAAGGGGGGAAAATTTTACATTTGGTAATTGGTATCCTTTCAGTGACGGTGCCACCATATTTGCATTATTTCGTAATGAAAAGATGCTAAAAAATATATATATTGCTGCATTTATAAAATAATAGCATGGTTGACATTCACAACTTATTTTCTGGTGCATTGTAGGCCTAACTACACAGGCATACATAAAACTTTTAAAATCCACAATTCATGTAGTTTTATTTGGACTGACTAATTTAATTAATAAATTTTAATAATATGATGCAACTTTTAAATAAAAATGATTGATAAATTATGAATAAGTATACTTCTTTATCAACCAAAGGCTATTCACACCTTGGCGTAAACACCGTAGAGTTTAGAATAAACAATATTGAAGCACTGTGCAGCATCATTACAATAAATGTTTGCGCATGAGACTGTCAACTTGGATAAATTATGAGGTCATGGGGGAGTAGTGGGTGACTTTGGCTGGAGAGAGTAGTTGTTGCATATTGTTTGCAGTGATTTAGTTTCGAGTTTTGATACATTGTATAAGTTATAGGTAGGTTAAGGTTCCTACCTACTCAGTAACAGTGGCGGCGCCAGGATTTCAGTTTTGGGGGGCTGAAGCCTCCCGAAATTTTCCATTTTTATCCGCCAAAATTTCTGACAACCTTTTTTTTAGTCATCCGGCCGAAAATCGTGAAAATATTTCAGTTTTGCATGTAAAAAAACCGGTTGGCCTTTTTTCGGGGGGGGCTTAGTCTTTTATAGGGGGCTTAGCCCGCCTAGCGCCGCCACTGCTCAGTAACGGCAGTCTAGGGACGCTGGAACCTGTACTCTCGGCCATGGGCGCGTTTATGAGGTGGTGAAGTGGGGGCTAAGGGTTTAAAGTTTAAATCACAGAAATAATTCCGATTTTTTTAGAATCAATTCTGTGTGATTTACGACCATGTTCATTGGAAACCCTCTGGTCCTCCACTGTAGCGGAAGCCCCGTTTCCTTCACATCACCCTACTGCTGGCGTTACAAGGCGGGCGCTCTCACCTCCCTCCGGGTCCTGCAAACTTGCTTGTTACATGTTTGACGACACTAGTACTGCCATATTAAAGATGATTAGTCTCGCCCTCCTCCTTTATCCAGGCTTATCCAAACTACTCAGGGACTGAACTTATTATCGTCCACCTAAGCAATTTCGTTGGCGCCACAGAAACGGAAGAAAGTATGTGTTCCAAGATCGCTGCATGTCGTATTTAATCATATCAACTGCTAATATAATAATTATGCCAGTGAAAAACTGGTTTGATGTGGCCAAGAAGCGTAGTCTAACTGTCTCAGACATCATTGGGTTTTCAAGTGTTTTGTTCAGTCGAAGCTGAGACTTGAATGGACTCCGGTCCTGCCTGAACGTCGCTGACAAAAGAGAACGTTGTCACGTGCACACAGAATCTGTCTGCTTGGCGTCAGTCGTGATCTTCTCACCTACATAATCGCTCTAGCGTATCCGACGTTACACTGTGTTGACTGTGGAAGCGAGAACGGCACAGCTCACCTGAGTTACGGTCGACGAATTGCCAGTACATGTAGGCTAGCCTATAAGAAACAAGTACTAGGTCGTCGTGTATGCCACGTTTTCTTGCCTGCCCTCGGTCGCCTATACGGGCAGTCAGGCGGTCAGTTCTCGCCGGAGGTGTAGCTAATCAATCCCGGAGCTTCAAGACGTCGTCTCGGCGCGGAAAGAGTGACTGTCGATTCGGGTCTTGATGTGGGAGTGACCTGCTACGCACGGACGTAGGATGTCGTCTGCTTTTACGCCATAGACTACTCATGCTTTCTCAGCTATTTGTGTATCATCGCACGTTGTCGTGTTTTTCTAGTCGCTGTTCGGCGTTTTCTTCACAAACTGTTGAACTTTCTACGGGATATATCTAAACAGGTTAGACCGAATTTCTTCACAAACTGTTGAGTTTTCTACAGGATACAGCTAAACAGGTGAGACCGAATTTGCAGAAATTACTTATAAGTAAGACAGACAAGCATTTTGGCAGGTACGTTGTTTTCAGGAAGAGGGTTTGGCCTAAAAGCGCACACTTAGGCATGACGTTAATGCAGTAGGACCAGCGTGAGACAACGTGCGCTATGGTTCATGAATAACTCAGCTGAATAAGAAGTTAAGAACACTATGAAACAATATTAGGTTATAGGCCTGCGTGTATATGAATTCGAACCTTATAACCTTACATTGTAGAGTCCGTGCATATGACATAGGCTAAAAGTCACAATAGGCCTATAATGTAGGCCTAGCTGTGATCTGGCGATTATGTTGACCTCTTTCTTCCTTGTAGTCGGTTCAAATTAAGCCGGTCATTTGCTGTGATTGTTCCCTCCACACATAATGGCCTTCCCCTCTTCAACTGTCTAAGCTCATGCCTGCGTTCTTCACCGCATCCTCGCGTTCTGTCAATACGGTTCTTTTCCCTTAATTTGGGCTTCTGTGCTGAAAGCGCCTCTAATGTAGGTCTATAGTCTATACCAGCGTTTCCCAAAGTGGGTTCCGCGGAACCCAAGGGTTCCGCGGGGCGAGCGCAAGGGTTCCGCGAGAAGTTGTAAATAATCGAAATTTTTGTGAAAATGCACTGAAAGTTTGAAACTACAATCAATCGACTTTTGTGTTTTGTCCTCGCCCATTGGGTGGCTATCCGAACTTTCATTGGGCATTAGAAACCCAGTTACAATTTGTAGACATCGATCACTGCTGAGCAGGGCTTAAAGTGTGCCTGGACGGTCATGGACGGCGTCCATGCACTTGTTTTAAAATCTGAACGCCGTCCAGCCACTTATTGGCGAGCACAGACGGGAAAGGTAAGGGGCGTCCAGGCACTTCTTTTGGAGAGGTAAAGGGCGTCCAGGCACTTATTTTTCCACACTTTAGGCACTGCTGCTGAGACGTTCGCAGGTCAGAGCTGTAGGCTAAATCTGAACAAAGACGCAGTCATCTTTGTTATCGTTATCCCGACCGAGACTAATCTGAGCATGATTAGACCTAAACGCGACAGCTTAAAAAGTACCGCCAAGTCAAATTATCGTACTGCGCAGTTGTGACAATTATTAATAACTTTATTAGTTGGTGTTAGCCTAAAATTTACCAAAATTCAGTGACTGCATGTATCGTAAGCTTGGGTTCTAGGCCGAACTTGTCGATTTAAATGATACAGCTGACAATAAGAATCCAGCTTTCAAGTGTCAAGCCAATAGTATAAAAAAATGCATAATCTTGAAGAAGAAAAAGGGCTGTTCGTATTCTAGACTTCATGTGCGCTACTCTCAGTATTGTGATACACGAGCCGTGATTTTCAAAACAGTTTAACTTAATTTTTCAGATAAGAGAAGTAGGCCTAAACATTCTACAAGTGTTTTGGCAGGCCTATATAGGCCTAGCCCATAATATTAGTATGCTTCCTAGGCGCTATGCATGCTTCAGTTCGTTTAGTTGATATTGGGGTTCCGCAAGAAAATATTAAGACACGAAGGGTTCCGTGGCCCAAAAAGTTTGGGAAACGCTGGTCTATACTATTATGTTGTTATATACGGACTATTATGTGTGCGTTTCAGTTGACTGACCCTTCTATCAACGTTTAGCGATCCTCGCTTCTTTGACTTTATTTACAAGCGTCTTACAGAGTGTCACTTATAAACCATTATGCTCTGTATACAGTGTGTACACTGTGTACAGCAGTCGTGACAACTTGCTGAATTTACCGTTTTAATCGTGATGTTTCTTGTTGCATGTTTAACAACACGGCCATATCAAGCTGGCTAGAGTCGCCCTCCTCCTTTAAGCAGACTTGGGACTGGCACTGGCAGAGAGCAGCCAGTGGCGGAGTTGTTTTATCGTGATGATTTTGGGATCAGTCTTATAGCCTTCCTGCTTTCATCCCCAAACGGAGCCAGTTATGCTGCTCATATAGAACCGTGATTCTTACACGGGACCCAATCAGGGGCGGATCCAGGGGGCAAATCCGGCCATGGCCCCCCCATTTAGAAATGTCTTTATTTTGACCAGCTATTCTGGCTCGGAAAGTTGACGTGGCGCTCCCACCCATGAGGCCCCTGCCCACGACCAACGAGATCCGTACACGAGATCTGTGCACGAGGTCCGTACATGCATGGGCTCAAGAACACTGTACGATTGAAAAAAAATGGTCATCAGTTATTTTGTGGCGGATAAAATGGTATATTTTGGGGGGGATTCGACAAACAGCCTAGAACAGGTCATCAGATTTTTTCGGTGACCAAGACGAAATATTTCCCCCGTCCCAAGACCGAAATCCCCCCTTCGACAATTTCTGTATCCGCCCCTGGACCCAATAGCCCATTAATTTATGGTTACCATTAAATGGCCATGGACTTGCTGGCAAGGAGGGCCTGCAGATGCTTTAAAGGCTTATTTTAAAAAAGGACCCAATTTATCTGGCAGAACGTTGGTTGACGACTAGGGGGGCGTTGACCGGTGTTTGGTTGCTGAGGCTATATATAGTTCCCTGGTTCTGTAAGAGACATGGGGATCATTCTGGACCAAGAGCTTACTTTTCGTCACACATAAAACAGCTCACCCGTAGCTGCTATGGCTGTTTCCTGCCCCTTGTCCTACAAGCTGCAGCCACTATTATCCATATCCAATTATCCATGCCTTTGTAACCAGTAGATATATGGATGCAGGCTATAACACTGCAGAAAGCGCTAAGATCATGATTGTGCAAGTAATTATATTATGAACAAGTGATTCTTAACGCTGATGCAGGCCTATAGGTGATGATGCAATATAATGTTATTTGTACTGGTGTAGGTGATATATTAATTAGTCTATCATGTTATTTGTATAGGCCTACTGCATAGGCTTAGGCCTACGTATATGATTGTGTTCCTTTGATACGGCAGATCCTTCCGGAGGCAATGTTCTTTGAAAGATCTTAGGCTAATATCTAAGCCTATTGGCCTACACGTATTTACTACACAGACGTTCAGCACTTCAGCTACCGTTACATACTATTGTATCTAATAGCATAAACGTCTCATTGTATGTATAGTATTGTATACGTCTATAACATACACACACAGGACATCTATTAATCTCTACCATGTCATAACTGTTGTCGCGATGACCCGTTTTCTTTTGTATACAGTCATAGACTATACTCGTGATGATAACATTATGAGTGAGGAATAGGCTAATAGCCATACTTTGCCCGGGTATCCCCAAGAAGCATAGCTGTGTCAGAAAGCGGTATGGTGACCAATCCGTCCTTGATAATTTTTTATTATGATCCTATCAACTATAGGATTAAGACGGGTGCATGAAGTCACCAGAAACATAAAGTAGGTCACCATGATGGCATTGGTTATCATATATATTATAATTATTATAATTGCGATGGCTGTAGTTAGCAAGAAAACACCACCAAAAGGTTCTGGTGCCATGCTATCACCGCCATTTCAAACGGTATACGGTTAGTGGTCGCCTGCAGCTGCGGATTTAACCGCCACCATACAAAGTTGCGCATATGGTGATCAAATATACAGGCCTAGGCTATATGCTAGTATTAAATGTCTAACCATAGGCCTACGGTTCAAATTAACCAGGCAGGCTCTGCCAGGCTGAACAATTCAATTACTACAATTAACTTTAAATCCAAGTGAAATTCTCGTAGGCCCTACCCGATTGTATGCGTTCGCATTGTCCAATTAAGTAGCCTATATATTCATTTAATGTCTGTCATAGAGTGCATTTGCATTAAGACGGAGAGTAAACTTGAGAGTTGTTTACTTGTGCCTGAAAGGTGTGGCAGTACTCAGAGTACTGTACCATGGAACTTTGCAGTAAGTATTTTTTTCTGTCACGAATTTCTCAACAGATGGCAGAATATGAAATGTTCGAGAACGTTTGAATGCTTCTTCCTGACTATTTGTTGTAACTTGTTTGGGTCCATAGCCAGTAGCCTACAAGAATTGCAAAAAAATAACTGAGGCAAGAAACTAGCTCGCTTAGCTACATCGGTAAGAGCGCTGGCCGCTCGTCTGTACGCTACTCTGTGAAAGAGAGCGTGCGGGCCGCGGTTCGCTTCCCGAAGGTGGCTATTTCAGAGATTCAAAATCTCGGGCTAGCACGGTCCGTCCACGGGGACCTGAATGGCGTGGCGATTGGCAACACTAATCATATTTGAAACGATAGTGTCGTTATAAGCATGTAACAACTGAGGTAAGACATTTAATATTATATATGGAGTTGAGAATGTGAAAATAAGACCTTTGTATTGGTTCTAGGAAAATAATACTAAGGGGTGAACCTCGGCCTTCTGGAATTGTTGCCATAGGCATAGCCGCCGTCTGTGGTTAATCAAGCGCAGCAGAATCTTGCATGCATGGATGCTAGTGGTTATAGCCAGTAACCTTTTGGCCTCTTGAGACTGCGCCACAGGGAGAGTATAGTTACATGTTGACTCGCATCGTGGCCACTGGCAGCAGCAACTTGTTAATAAGGAGGTTGAAAAATTTGTCTGAAACTTTGCCAACGTGAGATTGAGCAATTTTCTCGCGTCTTGAGAGTCTTAGGCGCATGAAACTCGTAATATATTCTCACCTGCATCCTTCAGTAACCTCTCTCACATGTAATAGCCTACTATAAAAGTGTTTATCAATATAGGCTTGTGTATCTTTACTCTACCGATGTTTAGTGACGTCATTTGTGGGCCGGTGTCGCGTGACAGAGTCTCCCCCTAAAAGTCTCCCCCGGAGACTTTATTTCGAAATAGACTCTCCCCCCGGAGGATCTGTTCCAGAATAAATTCGCCCCCGGAGAGTATATTCTGAAATAAAGTCTCCGTGGGGGAGAGAATATTTCCGCCGTCCACGAAACAAAGTCTCCCCGTTCAGCGTAAAATTGGCTACAGTTGCATCAAATTTAGAGATGAGCAGGCTAAACGGTTATTTTACGTTGCCAGATTATATAACAAGAAAACATATAATACTTTTACTTCAGAAAAGTTCTTCCAATACAGAGTTTCAGCCAGGGGGAGATTCTGTTTCTGGGGGAGACTTTATTTCGTGACACCGGCAGGCTCGGTCACTTGTCCCTCTGAATTTGATGGCATACTTATTTGAATGCTATTGCACTTGATGAAAATAATTGTGTTAGCCCATTTTAGCCCGAATTTTTTTTTCGATTTTTTTTCTTTTACACTATTGCTTTAGTGACAAAATGAAGAGGAAAAATATTCTGTGAAATTTAATTATATTTTTTCCATAGAAATTTGCACAAAATATGTTTGTTCCAGAAGTGGAACTGTGGGAATGTCAGGTACATGAACATTGTTGTAAGATAATTTCTTACATACATACATACATCCATACATGCATGCATGCATACATACATCATCATCATCATCGAAATCCTTGGGCTAAACGCCCGTAGGTGTCCGGCGCCACTCTCTGTTTGAGTCTGTCTCGTGCCATGTTGCCCATCTTCAACCTGTCCGGTCTGCAGGTCCATACCATTAACATCTTGAACCAGCTAGACCACCTTGTCTGATGAAGAGAATATTGGGAGAGAGACACGAAGGACAACCTGGGTCAATGCCCGTATGTGTCCCACGCTCTCTCTCCCCCCGACTCTCTCCACTGGTCTGTACTGACCGGCCTGTGCATGTCAGCTCCACATCATGACACCTTGAAGCATCTGGGTTGCTATGTCACTTGTGTCGTGGTTTTTGGGGATTTCTATGGTCTTGGTCTTTTACTGCCAGTGTATCTCCACCCATCTGGCAAACCTTCCTCATTTTGTCCGGGCTTAGGACCGGCACAGGGAAGTTGCTGGTTCCCTGTGGCAGAGGATGGATGCAGTTTAACGTCGTGCCCAGGACCAATACATACATACATACATACATACATACATACATACATACATACATACATACATACATACATACATACATACATACATACATACATACATACACACATACATAAAAACAAACATACATACACACATACAAACATACATACATACATATACATACATACATACATGCATACATACATACATACATACATACATACATACATACATACATACATACATACATGCATGCATGCATGCATGCATGCATGCATGCATGCATGCATGCATACATGCATACATGCATACATGCATACATGCATACATACATACATACATACATACATACATACATACATACATACATACATACATACATACATACATACATACATACATACATACATACATACATACATACATACATACATACACACATACATAAAAACAAACATACATACACACATACAAACATACATACATACATATACATACATACATACATGCATACATACATACATACATACATACATACATACATACATACATACATACATGCATGCATGCATGCATGCATGCATGCATGCATGCATGCATGCATGCATACATGCATACATGCATACATGCATACATGCATACATGCATACATACATACATACATACATACATACATACTACATGCATACATACATACATACATACATACATACATGCATACATACATACATGCATACATACATGCATGCATGCATGCATACGTACGTACGTACATACATACATACGTACATACATACATACATACGTACGTATGTGGCGGACATGCCACAAATGGCGATTTACGTAATTGATAATTATAACTTGCAGTTAGTATGTACATTATTGAGCGTTTTCATTGCATAGAGTACAGAAAGCAAAAATACAAATTTTAATTAGCCATGGTGCTGCTGTTTCCCACAGTTCCACATATGGAACAAAAGTTCAAATTACTAAATTTCTTACGATAATTGTTTTTAACACAATTTCGATGTATTAGGCCTACACAAATTTCTATACAGTATTTCCCGTTGAAATTAGTTATGAAATTAAAATTTGAAATAAGTAATGGCATTGTAATAATTACCTTCTTCAGGACATTTCCAACGGTAACAGGAATTTATTAATGTAAAAAGTAAAAAAATTGTAATTGATTAATTACTAAGAATTTCAATGAAGTTTCACCAAAAATTGATGTATTGTTTATTGCTAAGCACTTCCTGTCCATTACTTCCGGTGGGAAGTTCAAAGTACGTAACCCGTGACATTTTATCCCCCTTGTTCCAGAAGTGGAACTGTGGGCTAAAATGGGTTAGAGATGCTTTGTGCACAGAAGTCCCGAGGGGAAAGAAACGTATTGAGAGAACGTGATTATGCAGGGAAGAACCCAAACATGAGCTTAGTCTGTAGAAGAGGGTATAAGGCCATTGCATTGTGGAGGGTCACTTCAATATCAACTCGCTCTGTGGTTAGCCAGCCTGCAAGTTGATGTTTAATGTAGCCATTTGTCATGACAATCATCAACAGTAGGCTATTCTAAAGTTGATAGAGCGGCGCGTTACTTTCTTATAGCTCTGTCGGAAAACCTTTGTTGGTAATGTTGACTTTTATGCATTAGTCATAAATTCCATAATGATATAAATCTCAGAACCGGTGTCCAACAAAATGAGTTTCAGCGTCTTTGTTCTATACTGCAGAAAACCTGCAAATGAGTTATAATCTAACTGCGGGCTATACGTTAGTAAAGCAAAATGATTGCGCTCTCATGTTTCCAAAACCAGCGTTCCGTGAAAGAATGCACTAGGAAATTTTTGTCTACCTCGACAAAGGAAGCATGACTTATTCGTTCAACACTATCTATAGGCCATTTTATGGGTGACGTAGGTCTATCGTCGGGCAGTAAAGCAACAAAATAGATCAGACTAACTCAGCCTTGGGTATGATCAAGAGGACAGCAGCTAGCAGCGACCAGACTACAATACTGATCGAGGTTGTAGGCGTACCAGACGCACATCTACTACGAAACCAATGAGCCGAATCTTCAGACCTTTCCCCCTCTCCCCGAAGCAGCTCATGCGGTATAGTCGGGGTGAGGATTGGCGGATTGGGGATTCAACAATTGTTTCTTAGGACTCGACAGTCAACCATTCTTTGCACACCAAACTCCACGTGACTCGAAGTCTTACCCCAGTATTTTTTTAATTTTTATACAGTGCTCTCGCTGAAATAAAAAAAAATACGTGTAGCTGAACAGGTGTACTACTCCTGTCTCTTTCAGCCTCCTCGCATCGTCCGCTTCGCTCTTCAAACAGATTTGATCTTCCATAGCTCCTCGTATTAGAATACACTAAGAACAGCTATGGCTCAATCTGGGTATTTCTGACCTTTCACCTCAATTGCTCACTCTCTTTGGAATATGCAGTCCTTCATCTAATCTCGATCTCTAATTCTAACTGGTGTTCCTCCCCATTTTCCTTCCCAAAACCATTTTTTCTCGGGGCCTTACTCACTGAGAGCGCCTCTGAACAGTTCACACTATTAGACACTTAATAACTGTTAATAGGCTACAACACGATTTTCTGACTGTTGTGCACAATGCAAATGCTGTAAAAAATTGTGTAGCTGCCATCTAGGCTATGTTACTCTCGATGCCACGGGATCACATCACGATTCACGACAATGATAATTAAAGGTTTGGTGGCGGCCTCTGACGACTGGTAATTATAGATGGTACCGTATTGCTTGAGGAGACCAGCGGCTCCAAAAGAATGTGTGCCACATACAGGGACTATATATATACCTCGCAAAAACATGGATGATGGGGACACCAGTCTGTAGGCAGCTCACCCATTTGTGGTGTTTCACAATAGTACTATTGCGCTTAAATTGCAAGCCTATTAGCCTATACTTGACGGTGTCTATCATTTGCTTTTAAGTAGAAAGGAATTCTTCAATTCAATCCTTTATAAAGATAAAATTTCGGGCTAACATCACTTAGGATTGATTGATTGATTGATTGCTTTTAAAAATCCTTGATGCAAATTGACGCAAAATGAATTTCAAACCTTATTTGACGAAACTGTGCGTATAGCCTACATGTGCTACTAGAAAAACTAGAATGGAGCAGGCTAAGCTTAGACTATTAAGGCTAGTAAAAATAATGTATGCTCTAATAGGCTTAGGTGATGCAGCACATATAGGCTGCTTGCCAACAGTTCCCATGACAGGTCAAGTTTCAGGGCATACAATGTAGGCATATTATTTCTCCTGTGGGCTGTAAAAATCACTGACAATAAGGCAACATTATGCCTAACTGCTGTTTTACTGCATCCATGAGCACGATGAGAATTGCCGGGTGGGTTGAGGTATTTCGACCCCCTAGTTTTTCCTAAGGGGGTCTTTGATGCGTTGCAGCCTATAGAGTTCAAAGTATGAAATACCAACAAAAATCGATTTAGAATAATCAAGTCGAGAGGAGACAAGGGAACAATCCAAAGCTGTGATATTTTGTCAAGCTCAATTTGCTGCGCATCGTTGGAGTTTCCATGGCAACTGATTTCTTCCTTATAGCAAGTAATAACAATTACTGCAGACCTAACTTATCGCTAATTGATCATTCGACCAACAGGAGAGTCATAATATTTCTACCGATTGTCAGTTTGCTATTCCGCATTCGTTTTATTAGCAAGACTTCTATGTTATTTTGTCTTCTTTGGATCACCTCGGCGTTGAATAGTTTGATGGACGACCTACATTTTGAACTTTCCAACACACGCACTTGTCCTATAGAAAAACTCAAGACGCTATAGGCTATCGTGTTTGGAGTCATGATATATTGTTCAGTCGGCAACCCAACACACACACACACACACGCACACACACACGCGCGCGCACACACACACACACACAAGAAGAAACAGAAGAAAAACTAGACACCAGGGGCGGTATGTACAAGACACGGCATAAGGCTATCGATGTTTAGTGCCTAAACGCGACTTAGTAATTCCCGATATAGCCATTGGAATGTATCCGTATGCACGAAACAAAATAGCAGACAATAACTAAGCTACACATTCCTTGTAGCCGACGATGCATGACGCTTGCTCTTCCCCCCATTCAATAGGTTATAGCTGAGCGCGCATGCGTGAAAGATATTTATATGCGATTGTGTGTCAGCGTGGGGTAAGCAGAATCAGACCTAAAGCGGCCCGTAGGGAAATATCGAACGGCTGCCTATTGTTCGCGCTGTCCAGCTAGAGTCGGCCGTCTATTGTTCACAATGGGAGTAGCCGGCCAACTCCTACCTCGGGTTTGGCATAACGTTATACCTAGCACAGCTCGCTAAGCTCGAGCCATGCATACCGAATTAACACACTTCTCCCGCATAGACGATATTTAAGCCATATATAAGACTTAAGCCCTTATGTACATACGGGCCCTGAACGATGGCATGTGATTGTGCATTAACAAATGAGACATAAATCCCGACCTAAGTGTGTAAGGTTCGTCTATTGAAATTCTAAACCTTGACGACACGTGATTGAAATCTTCTGAAACGGACGTAGGCCTACCCTATATATATATATATATATATATATATATATATATATATACATAGGATATATCGTGGTGTAGTTTTTACATTCATAACGGTCGAATGATTATTGAAATATACGATATGTGCGTCGCCCGTAACAAACGCGACTCCCTGCTGATCTCTTTCTTCAAGTATCTTTCAAATCTGAGGCTTCATCGTCTTGCGATATATATATATATATATATATATGTATATTTATATAATGTATGATAATGTATATAATATATATATATATATGGAATACAATGCAGCTATACAAAGCAACTATAAAAAATACAGCTAAACAAGACAACTATACACTACAGCTATACAATACAACTATAGCCTAAAATTCAATTATACAATACAGCTCTGCAATGCAGCTGTACATAGTACAATGGAGCAATGCAATGTATCTATGCAATACAATACAACTATTATACAATGCATGTGCAACTGCATGTCCTATTTTCCTCCTTCCGAAGCTCCGAACGAAATGCAAAGATGGGATGAGAGCGCCTCAGAGCAGATTATAGGCTATAATAAATAATAAAATTACGATGGATGTGGTAAACTTGTTATCTCATTGTGCGAAGTACAGACAAATTACACGTTTTACTTTAGCAAACATGATAATTGCTTCTCCCTGCATACTGATCAGGTGTGGGCAGTGCTTAAAGACAGCGTAGAAAAGGAAGTGCCTTGCAAGTGCATGTGTTACCCATCAAGCCTGTGCTGACCTAATGGCCGGACGGTGCTAAGATTTTGACAATGAGTGCGTGGACGCTGTATACGACCGTCGAAGTCGCACTTTAACGAGAAATCCGCCATTGTTTGCACTTATAAATTCACAGTGCCGATCCCGACTCCCAAGAATGGATGAAGGAGTATAGGGCGACGCTGATAATGATCTTTGTTATTACACAGTGTTGTTAAACTCAAACCACTTCACCACCGATGCCCATTTGAAGGAGCAGCACGGTGTTTGAGATAATTAGTAGGCTATGTATACATAAGTTTATATTTTTTTATGTCAGCAGGCTGTTTTGAAAGACTCGTCGTTCGGTTAGGCCTACCTAGCACCAACCGTAACGTGCCATTCATCTGGTATACCCACATCTGATCCACCATCAAGAGTAGGCTATGCATCAATCTTCTGTATAGAACAGCCGACAACTTCAGAAGACGGATTAGGATCTGCAAAAGTGGACGACAGGGACTTGGTTTCTTTAGCTGCAGCCGCAATCTTGTGCAGCAAGCACTGCAGTTGGACATGTCAACAGGTCTGAGGTATTCGTGTCACTTTTCCAATGCATCGTTTAGGTCTAGCTTATGCCACCTAAACTATGGTAGTCGTATTTATAATTTATATAACGCCACATTAAAAATACTCCACAGACATCGCACGAAAAAGCATGCTCGATTTAATAAAAGAGGCACATAGACGCTGAAAACAGGCCCGGCCCAAGGGTTTGCGGGGCCCAAGGCAGCAGCGAGTCCCCATGCAAAAATTTACTAAGTTCATTGCCTGTCAATACAGCATTGACACTATAATAATTATGTAGACCTATTTTAGTAATGCAAGATCATGGGCGCCCTCTGGAAAATTAGCACCGATTTTTAACAACAAAGTTTTACTTTTGACACATTTCTTTGCGCCAAAGCACTAAAGAGGCTAATGATTCTCAGGGTGAAACGGAAAAATTTACATTTAGACACCTATGTGAACAATCCATGTTCTTAATTTCCAGCTTTGTATTTTTCAAACTCGTGCTAAAAAGTTACCATTGTGCTGTGCTCCCTCCAACTAAAATGTCTGCAGGCGCCCATGTTGAAAATTGAAGTTAATGGACATTCACATGCAAATCTGGCTATTAACCCTAGCAGTTTATAAATATGAAAAAAATAACTAGGACTATTTTCAATTTAACTAGTTGAATATCTAGCATCTAAAAAAGTATGCCAATAATAATTGACATATTTCCGATTCCTTCTAATTGAAGCTTTGAAATGTTGTATTCTCTATTGAGTAGGCCTAGGCCTATGCTATAGACAAAAATGTCAGTGCTATCTTACAAAAGTCTTCGCAAATCTTCCATAATCTTACCTAATTTGATGTAGGCCTATGCGACATCTGAAATGATTTCACAATGGAACATCTTTTTCAATTGAAAAAAGCTAATTTAGTGAGCCATTCTCTAAGTAGACCTAGGTCCATTGTTGATCGCATGGAAGTTTTGATGAGTCTTAGCTATTTGTTCTTATTTTGAAAATTAATTCAACGTGTTGGTATACAAAAAATAGGTCTAGCTGTGACTCGGTTTAGCATTAAATTTATAGATCGTTGTATCCAAAATCATCTATCACATTCACTCGGCACATTGACTGCAATTGAGCATAGTTGATATACGACGTAACCATTATCAATCTCAACAAAGTGAATTTTTTTAGCCAGCTGCGCGGGGTCCTGGAAGCGCGAGGCCCAAGGCGGTCGCCTCGCTCGCCTTGCCCTAAGGCTGGGCCTGGCTGAAAAGGTGTCGTTAGAAAAATCCTCCTGCAAACCACTCGGGAATTTCTTTCTATATATAGCCTACAGACTAAAGTTTGAATAGACGGCTACAAAAATTCGTTGAGTCCATTGACGTCATTGATGCAGAAAATTATCCTCTGGTCCACCCGGTTGAGCAACAGAACTTGTCAGCTGATTATGAAATTATGTAGGCCTGTTGTTTTGACCTAGTCTAGTGATCGTTTCTATTTCTAATCTGTTGATCGTCATTTTAAAACTACTAAAGCGCTACCTAAAAGGTTAAACGCAGGACACCGGTCATTGCCATGACAACGGGACTCGAGTGCGCTATAGAAATTTGGAGATTACGCTTTCACGTGGCACTGCAGAAATTTCGACCTTACGGTTGTTCTGATTGACTGGCTGGTTAATTTTTGTGTTGAGACGTTTTGCTGTGTGGTGTTCGTGTGATTAGCATTGGCAGTTGAAAAGCATCCGGAGGATCTCCAGAACAGCCGAGGACCGCGCGGCTGCGGCGCCATGTTGGCCGTCCGCTGGCACATGTTCCGCGTCTTCCTCACCCTCGTCATCGCAGTCATGCTCACCATCATCGCCTTCTCCTACTACTCGTCGAGCAACATAGAACAGCTCGACATGAGAGCTGTCGTGGAAGGGGAAGAGGAGGCTGACCTTGGTGGGATCGCCAGCCGAGGTCTACGGGTCTCACCGGATGACTCGATCCAGAGTCGCATCAGCAGGATCATCTTCAAGAAGAAGCCCCCGGATACGGTGATCCAGGCCGTCGAGAGGCACTGCATCCGATTCGACATGGGTGGATTCATGCTGGACGAGCGAGGGCGGTATGCTTCCGTGTCGGAGGAGCTTACCACCTGCCTCATCCACTCCTTCTCGCCGTACATCGAGCAGGAGGCGGCGCGGAGGTTCCTCGATCCGGCAAGAGACAACGTCTACTTCGCCAACAGTCCGGCCATCCTCTGGCACCGCAACGAACTCGTCTTGGTGTCGCGGATCTGGTTGGATCGCGAGAAGTACGAATCGAAGAACGATTGGCCGTCGAACCACTTCGCTGACAACTGGCTTTACATGCAGCGCTTCGACAGCCACCTTCGCCCGGTCAGCAACGGGTCGATCCTGGGGATCCCGGCACCGAAGCAGTGGTGGGTCGGTGACGGTCCGATCGAGCCGCGTCTCGTCGAGGTCCAGGGCCGCCTGTTCGTGACGTTCAACTCTGCGATGGCCTTCAAGCAGCAGTACCCGATGGACTACACGATCATGTGGGACATCGACCAGAACCTGCCGATCATTCCGCACATCGAGGGCGGCACCCCGATGGTGAACGCCACGGAGAAGGACGACATGCCGCGGGACAAGCACTGGATGGCGCTCGTCGATCGCGACCAGCTCTTCTTCGTACACAACCTCGACCCGCTGCGCATCCTCCACTGCTCCCTCAACGGATTCTGCAAGTTCGTCCATCAGGAGACGAACAAGGCTCGCTTCATCTTCAGCGACACCCGGTCCCACCTCCGCGGCGGCACTCCCTTCGTGCTCTACAAGTGGCCGTACTACGCGAGCGTAGCACACACGACGATGTACAAGAAGACGAACCACCATCGATACTACACGGCACACATCGTCGTCGTCTGCGTTAAACCATATCGCGTCGTCTACGTGAGCAACGACATCCGCATCAATCCGAAGCTGTACAAGATGGCTCCGATGGTCAGGGATCGATACATCGACGAGGGATTCATCTTTCCGGTTGGACTGGTCCTCGACAAGGATTACAATCTCGACATCGGGGTCCACATCAACGACTACAGCAGCGTGCTGATACGGGTGAAGAACTTCCGTAAGTTGATGGAGCGGGTGCTCGCTCTGGACCGGGCGAAGGCCCCGCTGCGTGGACCCCCTGTGGGATACCTCAACCAACACATCCACGATCTCCTCGTTAATCTGACTCATATTGACATGGTGCACGAGTGAGCAGACAACACGGTGTCTTCCTTTCTCTGTTCCCAAGTATTATTCTGTAAGACGAGGCAAGACTCGGCTGGAAGCGACCGGATCAAGATGCAGTAAACTTGACCTATAGACCTTTTTGTTCATAGACTTCTGCATGTGTAAGATTTTCAGTGGAACTCGTCGAATATCATGCAGCAGAAACTCCGGAGATTACGGTCTGAGTTGACGTGTCGAGTTTAGGTTTAATTTGTAGGCCTACATGTTAGGCTGAGTTAGGCTTTTGATTTAACCGAGTTTTGAGCTGAATAATTTAGAGTGATCTGAATTTTTTCTCCATACGTTTTGTATCTACGAGATTTGTAAAGATCGGTTTAGCGGTCACTGACTAACAGGAGAATGACGCCATCATTGAGAAATTGACCATTCTTCTTTAACGATACTTGTTCTACTGGGTTCGCGGTGACACTTCCTGTGGATAATGACTTTCGGATTCGGAATTGTATGGAAATTAAACTGGAGCGGTAACAGTTCGGATGAGGAGGCGAGATTTTGCCCTGGAAGTGGTGGCCCGATTGGAATAGGTATTGGGAACTGGCAGTGATTAGTGTATATAGGCCTATATCCACGTGAATGATTGTAAGAAGAATAAGATTTAAACACCATGGAACTGTAGAAACGGCTATACCTGGGCAAGGTGTAACTATCTTTCTGGTGAAACAGGGCAACTATAGGCTTAAGAGGGCATGGGCGCCCGCAGCATAGGTCAAGGGGGGTCGCGTGACCCCCCCTGGAAATCCTGACAAAATATTAATAATAGCACTTTCTGGAATAAATGTCAGTGGACAGTGGTAAAACGGGGCAGGGTGCCAACCACACGGTCTTTGTGTTCTTTTAGGCTACTTCACTAACTTTGGCATAGGCCAACATATCTTTTGGTTATCTCTACATAGCCTACTGGGTACTAATGGAATTCGTTACTCAGCCATATCAGGGACGTCAGTGGGGTGGGGGGTAGCGGATCAGTCTGCCCTCTGAACTAAATTCTGTAGCAAGATCTGTAGCCTGTTGGATATACGATACACAGTGACCCTCACAGACGGATGTCTGGCTGCTCTGGCATTGTAATTAGAGACGACTTGGGGTGCTTGGAGATATCTTGGGAACAGGTCAGAGGAGCTGGCGATGAACTGGGACGAGTGGAGGAGATGCGTTGCCCATTGAGCAGACCTGCAAGGGAAGGGCTGTACTAAGGCAGTGTGTGCCCAGTTAAGCAATGACCTGTCACCTCTGGATTAATACTCAAGAGACGTACAGGTTATTTTACCCTCTCAGTATGATATTTATATATAATAATGCACAAGTCAGTATAGTTTAAAGTTATATATGTATGTATAATATATATATATATATATATATATATATATATATATATATATATATATATATATATATATATATACATACATAGATCTATGGTCCGTAGCCTATGAACCGTTTACCCGTGGACACCGTAATAGAATCGCGAACGTCGTTCACCGCGATTAGGTGGGCTACCCCAACCACCGTCTGACGGCGTCTGACATGGAGCAGAGCGCATAAATTACAGGCACAGTGGAATCGTTTGTCGTTCCCCAACACCGACGACCTGTGCGGGGGAATAAGGCCGCACATGTCGGAAGAAGATGAGAGAACTTCTTAATGGAGAGAGGTGAAAGATGGGAAACACAGGACTGACTGCGACGGATGAGGGGAGGGCAATATAATTGGGTCACAGAAGAGCGGACATTAGCAGTGGCTTCTATCCCTATAAGCTACAGGGCGGCCGCAACTTGAGCCAAGTGACAAACGGGGGGGCCCGAAATAAGCCAAACTCACTTCGGAGGGGAAGGACGGCCTGAGAGTGGAAGACCAGCTCATGAGGGTGAGGGTGAGGGGAGGAGTGGGATCCAGTCCGATTGTTTAGGAGAGATATTAGCCTCTGATAAATTATGATGACTAGAGTTCCTTCAGAGCTGGCTGCTGGAGAGTGGATGATGTAAGAGAAAAGATGACCGAGGACATGGAGTCCAGTTCATAGCCGGTCGGAAATCGGAATGTTATTCGTTACGAGGTCCGCATGATCTGACGACAGCGGAGCAGTATAGGCCTACTCGAAAAGACACACCGAGTTTACAGACAATATCTTGAACTGCCATTAATGTAGCCTACTGCAGAATGCCAGTCGGCGCGCCCTCCAACCGCACACCACTCCGCCACTGTCCCAGGTAGGCCAGAACTAAATTATTGAACTGGAATTCACACTTAGTAATTAGTTTTTTTAATGTATAATGATTGGGTAATAGACGTTACTTGCTGGACATGCATGTCCTACACTATGACCAATTTCTGTTATTTGAACATGGTTCCTTTCTGGTGGATATGGGTTCACCCATCATTATCTGCTTGCTTTTTCCAACTCAAGTCCTTTGTGCTTAATATGATTAAATAATAAATACGGGTCATATAGGTTGCATATCGACCCATTTCAGTTGAATCTTCATAATTCAAATTCAGTCTCTGATAAAAGTGATGGCTTTTTGGTTGACAAAAGTTCCATTTTGTAGCATAGCAGTTTACAAATATTGCTTGGCAGACTGTGTATATATGTATATATGTGCATATATGTATATTGTGTATATAATATATATATATAACCTAAGTATAATTATATATATGGTTAAGTCTATGTTACGGATTATGCTATGCCTGACATAGGGACCATAACTAGGGGCTTTCAGCATAAATAATAATAATAGCCAAATAATAATTATTTCACGCCTAGTGCATGCAGCAATTATCTGTTATTAATGACAGATGAAAGGTTTTTAATATTTTAGTATTAAAATAGTACAGAGTACACAATAGGCCTAGTCAAAAAGATTTGGAGGTTAAAATTATAAAAAGGCTTTCAGACCACAGTCAATCTAATGTATCATAAATTTATACAAGTATCTATAGGCTTACAAAATACTGTGATAGCATATAAAATAATATTTTAAATACTGTAGTGTTTAAAATATTTCCCATTTATAACTGAATCAAACATAGTAAGAAATAAATGAAAACAAGAAGAAAACATGTTTGATCGTTAACCGCAGTTTCTTGCACATGTAGAAATTTTTTGTTTAACAAGATAGCCAATTTTTGCCTCCTGAAATATTTTCTGTGCCTTGGAAAAACGAAATGACATCCTTTAAGCCATATGTTAGTGCTATATCTTTTTACAATGAATGTGTACATGAATAATAAAATAATTTTTGTTTCATTGCAAAAGACTCATAAACAGTAGAAGGCCTACGCTATATTGAGACAATTAGTGTGATTGTGTGAGTTGCTTAGTCTTTCATGACATATTTTATATCTTAACCCTAGTGGTCATGACTGACCCCCCCTGCAAAAAATCCTGCGGGCGCCCATGTAAGAGGGATAGGTCATTTATGCCTAAGGGTAAGAAAACGAGTGTCTAAAGGGGTTGTAAGAAAACGAGTGTCTAAAGGGGTTGTTGTACTTACGAATTACATCGGGTTCATGGTACGGTTTCTAAATGTCAATTTTAACATTCTGATAATTTTCATAGTAAATTTGTATTTCTTCAATACACACCCGCTATAGTTAGGCAAAAAATCAACCAAAGCAAAACTGTTTTATTAGCCATCCTGTCGCGACCTTGGGGTAAGTTTACGACGAAGTTTTCGTGCATTACTTTAAAATGGAAAGAGATGCTCACATTTTCTCTAGTAACGTAACCCCTACAAAGGCCTACAGGGCCTATATATACACCTACATTCATTCATTCATTCATTCATTCATTCATTCATTCATTCATTTAACAAGAGTTGAACGGCGCCCATTCGAGAAACCACAGTCCAACCATGACAATACAAATTATATTCCAGCAACTTGTGAAATTTATTGGCATTATTTCTACGGTGTAGGCTAGGGTCGCCTCCAACGGAAGTTCTTGCTTTTCTTATAGGCAGACGGGCGATGTCCATCACCACTACAATTTTATGCTACAGTTTTATGCTACAGGGAATCTGATAGACACCCACGTCTTCCATTCTCCTGAGTTAAGCTCTGATCTGCAATAGCGCCGCATCTGCTGCTAAAGCCTAAATCTGTGCTGTTCTTTTCTGACCTTAAGACTACTGTTCGACAGGGTTTGTGCTGGGAGCGCATCCCAGCAGTTTGTCGTGTAAGGGCGCTATATAAAATGCTGCTACAATAATAGTGATAATAATGAGTAATAATATTTATTTATTAACTATGTATTTATTTCTATAGGGCCCCTTCAAGCTATCTACTCGGAGGTGCTTCCGACTACAGCGCGGGCACTGTGTCGGAGTTTCACACGGAAGCGCACGAGCAATTGTGAGTGAAGGACTATAGCTCAAGGTCCTTAGCAATAACTAATAATAATAGTAACAATGGTTAAATTATTTATGATGATAGCAATAATAATAAATTATTAATGATAATAGTAATGATTATAAAATTATTATTATTATTATTATTATTATTATTATTATTATTATTATTATTATTAATAGTAATAATAATAATAATAATAATAAAATTATTTGCAATAGTAGGAGAAAGGAGTAGGAGGAAGAAAAAGTACTTACCTTTGGGATGTACGTAAGCTATTATTTATTATTCAACCCAGAATTTAAGGGGCATGTTCCTTTGCCCCATCGACTGATTCCCCTCTTCCAGTTTCATGAGACCCCTATTTTGTATTCCTTATTTTACTGAATTAGTCAATTTCTAGTTGTTTTAGATCTCTTAGTATAACAGATTTTCTTTCTAATCAGATCAGATCCGTCTAAGACACAATAATAATTACTGTTTCTGGTCTTCTAACATGCAATGAAGGATACTGCAAATGGCTAGCAGGACTACACACGGCTTCGTATAGACTATGCTGGCCAACATGTGTATTCACAAACACACGAAAACACACATGGACAAACACATAAATCACGTCTACCTATATATTTATATATATATATATATATATACACACACACACAAACATACATGCAAACATTCATGAATACAAACGTATATATATGTATGTATGCACTCGTACATATATGTATACATAAACACGAATATATATATATACTCCTATGTATACATACATACATGAATACACTCAAACATTCATACATATATCAAATACACATTATACACAAGTTGGGTGTGCATGCTTACACATTGATCCACACGCACCCGCACAGGCGGGTAATACAGTTACAGCTACAGCAGTGCACCGTTCATTTTCAGAAACAATCCTTTTTGGCCGCATCTGGTAACTAAAACTTGAGTTTCTGATTGTTCGAAAGCTTAACTCGGAGTCTTTGTCTTTTTGTGAGGTCATTCCTTCACTCGTTCAATGTCCTGAATGCGAGAGAAAACAATTATATTAGATTTAAAAAAACACAGTAATGCCAGAATTTGTTGAGTTTGACTGGTTTACAAACTGGTCTACGTATAGCACAAACGTTTTAGAGAGCAGAGTCAGTTTATTTAACCGTTTGTAAACTCTTTTACGAATGACAACAGAATTAGTGAGAGAGAAAAATCAAGTTGTGTTTAACTGTTTACAAATTGGTTTATAAACCAAAAGAGATTTAGGAGAGAAAAGTTAGTTATTTTGACTGTTTATAAACTGGCTTACAAACCACCATAGATCTGGAGAGAACAGTCCGTTAATTGTCCGTTTACAAACTGGTTTATAAACCACAACAGATTTTGAGAGCAAAATCAGTTATTGACTGTTCGCAATCTGGTTTACAAATCACAATAGCAGTTCTGTTTATGCATAGAGATGAAGACGCAGTTTTGAATTGTCCCATGCAGGTGTTGGAGCAGTTTTTATTATTTATTATTGTTGTTGGTTTTATTGTTGTTACCATTAATATTATTATTATTATTTTATTATTATTTATTATTATTAATTATTATATTTTTTATTGCTCTCAGATACATAATAAAATATTATGATCCATCGAGGACTTAAATATTAATTTTAAAATATTAAATTGTTATTTTCACCTGTGCCAGTACTTTTTCCAGTTCCGCATAGGCCGTGTCCAAATCGTCATTTACAATTACGTGGTCATATGATCCAGGAATATCGGCTGCAAATCAAATTTACATTTGTTTGTAGGCTATAAGCTGCTACAAACATCGATCTACTTACAAACTTAGTCGTAAACTACCGTACAATATTTAGTAAGCAAACATAAATTTTTTGGCACTATTCCAGCGTATTTCAGTCTCCTCGCATCGTCCATTTCGCTCTTCAAACAGATTTCTAGTTCCTCATACTAGTGTAGCTACATGACTTGTATACTATGGCTCAGTCCCGATCGTTTACCTCAGTTGGTCTTTCTCTTTGGAATATGATCGGTCTCAAATTATAGCCGGCAATCCATCCTCATCTTATAAGTTATTTACTCACAACTGATTACCGGTACTTCTCTTGTGGCCTTGCGCACTGGGAGCTCCTCTGAGCGGTTCATCCTAGTAGAGGCGCTTTATAAATGTTTTAACAGATACAATAGTAGGCAATAAAAGCGGTGATAGTATATGAGCCAGTGGGAAATTAGAACTTATAAATTAGAAATCTTTCTAGTGGAGGGGAAGTACGTTCCACAGGATTGATAAACCCATTTAAAGGCAGGTGCAGAGGAGTATATCATTGATTGTTTACGTGCGCGCCATAAGTGTTGATGAAGATGGTGATTGATGAAGATGGCGGTTGATGAAGGTAATGGCTGGTGGAAATGCTGGCTGAGAAGTGAAATTACAGTTTTCGTAAAAGATAGCAGTTGGTGAAGATGGTGGGTTGGTGAAGATAATGGCTGGTGGAAATGCTTCGTATGAAGATAGCACTAAGCAGTTGGTGAAGATGGTGTGTTGGTGAAGATAATGGCTGGTGGAGATGCTTCGTATGAAGATAGCATTTGATGAAGATGGTGGGTTGATGAAGATATGGTACGGTACTTGATGGAGAGATGATGGATGAATCGACGGAGTGGCATTAACGTTACCGTATTCCATGGCAGCGACGCCGTTGAGGACTCTCTGGGAGATGACCTCATCCGACTCAGTACCACGCTGGCGAAGGCGCTCCTTCTGCAGCAGAGGAACAGACGAATAGACACTTCACTCTATTTTTATAACTTTATCGTCAAACTTTCATGACTTATCGTTCATAAACAGCTAGCAAACAAGAGCCTGAGAGTTCTCTAGTAGATCTCAACAGCTAAAAATGCGTTGGTTTCTGGGGTTCCGCGGCTTCCGCCTCAGAACCCGCTGGGGGACCTTACGATGCTCCCACAGACCCCCCTAGTCGGTATACGGGCTTCGTGCCTTCGGCACTAGCAGTTTCACGCCTTCAGCACTAGCAGCTTCGTGCCTTCAGCGCTTGCACTATGCTCATCCTAAAAAATGTTCTAGTTGCTCCCTGGGAGGAAGGAAGGGCCTATAGGGCTTCAGGACCCCCCAACCTGAAATCATGGCGACACCACTGTTGTTATGTCCTGTCCTGTTCTGTTATTTTATTTTATGCTATGCAATATGTATACAGATGGATAAATAAATTGCGACTGACCGAGATTGCTATTGATGGTGCTTTAATGCAGATATATAGAGCTTTGAAATCCGTCCGCTTCATACTTTTCACACCCATCAGGTCCAAGTCCATGACGCAGGTTCGACCGGACTTCATCACATCTGCCAATGCCTTTTTACTGCACCAAACGAAATAACATTTGTTATGATTTTGATTAGAATTATAGGCCTATAATTATATTATATATTCGATGAAGAAGGCAAAACCGAAACTCGCAATTGTTCCTCTCGAAACAACGCAAAGCAACATCACTTATGGCGTAACTTAGGTTTCATGACTGCTTCAGACCGCTCAGATTGATACACGCATATCATACACACACTAGCCTATAGGGCCTACATAGTCACTTACACAGCAATACATAATTATACACACACTATTACACATAGGGCCTATATATTTGCCAGACAGTATACATTCATACATAATACATATATATATATATATATATATGCATACATAATACATAGACAAATACACATATACATACATACATACATACATACATACATACATACATACATACATGCATACATACATACATACATACATACATACATACATACATACGTACGTACGTACATACGTACATACGTACATACGTGCATACGTGCATACGTGCATACGTGCATATGTGCATACGTACATACGTACATACGTACATACGTATATACGCACATACGTACATACATACATACATAGCCTACATCTTTCACCCTGCATGCACGTTCGAGGGTGTGCATTGTGCAAACTTACCTCGTTCCGTACATGTTGTTGGCGAACTTGGCGTGTTCGATGAACTTGTCGTCTCCAATCATTTTCACCATCTTCTCCATGCTCACAAAATGATAATCTTAGAATGACGACACGAAATCATGATTAGACTACGTCACTAAATTTATGATCAATGATTAATCAATGCTCACTGTTACTAGCGATTGTAATAACTAATGACCTCCATTAAATGCTCCCTGTTTATTAGAAGCCAATAATCTTCCATTAGCTAGGCTATTATTTATTACGAATTAATAGGCTAAGTAGCGATTGGTGACTAACGGCATATATATAGTAAATTATGTAATCATGATTGGTGACTAATAATTAATCAAACATTAATAAGTGTCTACTGCAACTCACTCGACATTGGTCTTCCTAAGTTCCTATGATTGCTTGTTGCTGCTTAACGACACTGTCATATCAAGGATTATTAGTGTCACCCTCCTCCTTTCTCCAAGCTTGGGACTGGCACTTCCCAAGAAGAAGTAGTGATTGCGTCATACCCCCTCATGGCCCCTCTTCAGTCGATTCTGAATACTGCAGCTAGACTTTGAGTCTAATCTATAATCTATCGCACGTCGTCCTAGATTTGTTCATAATTATTATATGCTGACTCTCTGTAACTCCGCAATAAGAACCTCTTTCTGACTTGTTGCGCAGATTTCGCTTCAAGTGGCGGCGCCAGGATTTCAGTTTTGGAGGACTGAATCTTCGCGGAGAAATTTTTCCATGTTTTCATCCGCCAACAATTCTGACGACTTTTTTGGTAGTCATTTGGTTAAAATCTCTCGGAAATTTTCCATTTTCAGCCGCCAAAAATTCTGACGTCTTTTTTTAGTCATTCGCCATTCGGTCGAAATCTCATGGATGTAGGCCTATTTTCATTTTTAGCGGGGTCTTATCGTGGAAATATTTTTGTTTTACATGTAAAAAAAACTAGATGACCTTTTTAGGAAGGCTTAACCCCCGGGTGGCCCTGTTTAGGGAGCTTAACCCCCCAGTGCCCTGGCGCCGCCACTGTTCGCTTCGTTCCTATAGGGACCGATTGAATCTATTTGTTCCTCGGACCTAGACAGTCCTATAGCTCAACATGGAGCGTTTGCTATACTGTGGAATCATTGGAATGGCATTCCTCCAATTACGATCGAGTCCAATCAATTGTTAATGATAATTATATATTTATATGTCTCGGTTTTCCTCTTCGTCTACACCAGTGCTGTCCAACGTGCGGCCCGCGGGCCGCATGCGGCCCGCGAGGTGATTTCAAGTGGCCCGCACGGGCTCGCTAAATATTTGCACTTTTTGCAAAATGAAGTAAAGGATAAAGTCACTGGTCGACTTGAGCGTTTATTTTTGTCATTGATGTTATGACAGTTTCCGATTTGCAATGCTGTCAGAAAGGTCAATCCGAAAAATAAATCTCTTTCTTTTCATGGGGTTAGGTTCCCGTATGGTCTATCTGTAGACTGACACACGACTTCTGGTTTTGACAACTCTTATTACTGTAAGGCGAGGGAGATAATTATGTGGCGACCAGGGTCCGACGTCTACAAGCTCACGACCCGGAAACGGAAATTGCAAACTCTCACAAATCGTTCACTTCTAGTCAGTCCCTGAGATGTGTCGGCTACAGAGTAGCCTATACAGCATGTCTGCAAATGACTGCGACCATTCTTTCGAGAGATAGTCGAGTTATAGTTCTAAGGATTAGAAAGAAACAATCATTGAAGACACAAGGGCCGACCGAATGGCGATGTCTTTGCACTTTCTGGTCCGACGAGTCGATGACTATGACTGCTAACTCTTTAGACGGAGCTAGATTCTGGCTTCGACGAATTTTTATGAAAGCTAGAGCAGGAAACTCGCCCAGTCATAGGCCTATAGTGGATCTTAGCCTAAAAATTGACTGGACGACGTAATGAAGAGCTGAGCTGGCAAACTGCATGGGCGACGAAACTGAGTGTAAGGCAGGGGAAAATGCCACCTTGCATATATTGGTGCTAAGCTATTTTGAAACATGACAATCGTGGTTTGTGTATTTCACATTATTCATTATTAATATTCCTGTGGAACCTGTCGAACTCTTTCCATAGACTGCTCAAGACTTTCTTCTTTGGCCATGCATGGGTCGTGACTCGTGAGCATCTCTGATCATGTATCTTGAACCGGCGCCAAATAAATTTTATATGATTGATAGATTATAATAATTCCATATTAAACTTCAGTATTTGCTTCAATGTTAATATTATATATATTATCAATAAATTTTAGCCACTGCTTTTGAGTTTTCTGTTGCGGCCCTCGGCTTCAAGAATCTTGCTTTTGCGGCCCGCGGTACCAAAAAGGTTGGTCAGCACTGGTCTAGGCCTACACTCTACTCGTTGCCTGAAGGCATTTCCCGGGCTTCTGCACTGAGAGCGTCTCTGAATGCTTTATACAGTTAGAGGCGCTTTATAAATGTCCAGCAGATTTCCAGATAGACCTAGGCCTATATATATGACGCGATACGATCTATGAAATTCAGTTTATGGGCTAATTAATTATGTGTGAGATACGCATCATGATAGACCGATGACTAATTTATTAGTAATAATCAATTATTTGTAAATAGGCCTAATTATGAATCGTAAACAATTTGAATAGTCTCACATATATCGTAGTTGCTAATCTTAATTAAGCTTAGGCCTATTTATTCGAAGCAGCGGAAGCACGAACATTTTAAAGACAATAGGCCTATTATAAGCATAGGCGCAACCACCCTATGGAACCCAAGGGACGCATCCCCCCAAACTTTTGAGTGGTCCCATTGACTTTATCATTATGCCCACCCCACTTTTAGGACGTGATTCATTTGGTCCACCCCAACTTTTAGGACGTGATTGCACCTATGCCTATAAGGTCTTATTGGGTTCGCAATATATCCAGAATAATTAGGTCCTTTTTTAAATATGTTAGGCCTATAATGATAGAGTAGGCCTACCTTTGCCATTTATCTCTCCGGGTCGTATGGCCCGTGTTGTATCTGTAAAAAAATAGGCAAGTCTTTGTACATGGAAACCTCTAGGGGGCCTACAGGAGTTCAATATCGATGCAAGTCTATGGGGTGTTCCATAGTCACAGTGTAATGGTCAGCGTTATATGCTGTCCATCTGTTTAAATGTAATATTGCAAAGAATTAACTGCAATCAGTTTAGACTTCAAATTATGGCAGCTTAATAAAATTATACTATTCATTAGGTAGGCCAATTTGCCTACATGAATATAATAGTCGTACCTGCCCTCTGTCGTTTCAATTTGTAAAAATTCTCTTAAAATGTCTTAAGATAGTTTAGCTGGATATGCGCTAATATAAATGACTAGAATGAAGACATACATGTATAACACTTTGAACTCATGCAACAGCAACCAAGGAGCAATGCGCTCTGACATAATTATGACCGAGTACAATGTAGATTATTTATTCGTACCTAACTCTTCCAAATGGACATCAGAAACCGATGATGATGGTGGTGATGATGATGACGACGATGACGATGATGACAACGACGACGACGACGACGATGATGATGATGATGATGATGATGATGATGATGATGATGATGATGATGATTATGATGATGGTGATGATGATGACGACGACGGCGACGATGATGACGACAACGACGACGACGATGATGATGACGACCACATCGACGGTGATGATGATAATAATAATAATTAATTAACCTACGTGAGATGCAGTAGGCGAAGCAATCGTCGTGCTCGGTGAGAAGTCTCTTGACGAGTGTGCTCTTGCCACTCCCCGATGGACCGCTGATTACGACCGCACGAGACGCCCTTCCGTTTTTATCTGTCGTAGAAGAAGAAATTGCAGCGATTCCGTTGACGTCCATTCAGAAATAATTCAACGTAATATTAATTGGCAGTCCCAACCGTGCAGTGACTCATGCAGTGACCCATGCAGTGACTCATGCAGTAATACCCATGCAGTGACTCATGCAGTGACCCATGCAGTGACCCATGCAGAGACCCATGCTGTGACCCATGCAGTGACTCATGCAGTGACCCATGCAGTGACTCATGCAGTAATACCCATGCAGTGACTCATGCAGTGACCCATGCAGTGACCCATGCAGAGACCCATGCTGTGACCCATGCAGTGACTCATGCAGTGACCCATGCAGTGACTCATGCAGTAATACCCATGCAGTGACTCATGCAGTGACCCATGCAGTGACCCATGCAGAGACCCATGCTGTGACCCATGCAGTGACTCATGCAGTGACCCATGCAGTGACCCATGCAGAGACCCATGCTGTGACCCATGCAGTGACCCATGCAGTGACCCATGCAGTGACCGATGCAGTGACCCATGCAGTGACCCATGCAGTGACCCATGCAGTGACCCATGCAGTGACCCATGCAGTGACTCATGCAGTGACCCATGCAGTGACCCATGCAGAGACCCATGCTGTGACCCATGCAGTGACTCATGCAGTGACCCATGCAGTGACCCATGCAGAGACCCATGCTGTGACCCATGCAGTGACC
This sequence comes from Lumbricus terrestris, assembly GCA_949752735.1. Lineage (NCBI taxonomy): Eukaryota > Metazoa > Annelida > Clitellata > Crassiclitellata > Lumbricidae > Lumbricus > Lumbricus terrestris. The sequence goes on from OX457039.1 coordinate 68,065,699, forward strand.
CATGCAGTGACCGATGCAGTGACCCATGCAGTGACCCATGCAGTGACCGATGCAGTGACCCATGCAGTGACCCATGCAGTGACCGATGCAGTGACCCATGCAGTGACCCATGCAGTGACCCATGCAGTGACCCATGCAGTGACCCATGCAGTGACCCATGCAGTGACTCATGCAGTGACCCATGCAGTGACCCATGCAGAGACCCATGCTGTGACCCATGCAGTGACTCATGCAGTGACCCATGCAGTGACCCATGCAGAGACCCATGCTGTGACCCATGCAGTGACCCATGCAGTGACCGATGCAGTGACCCATGCAGTGACCCATGCAGTGACCCATGCAGTGACCCATGCAGTGACCCATGCAGTGACCCATGCAGTGACCCATGCAGAGACCCATGCAGAGACCCATGCAGTGACCCATGCAGTGACTCATGCAGTGACCCATGCAGTGACCGATGCAGTGACCCATGCAGTGACCCATGCAGTGACCCATGCAGTGACCCATGCAGTGACTCATGCAGTGACCGATGCAGTGACCCATGCAGTGACCGATGCAGTGACCCATGCAGTGACCCATGCAGTGACCGATGCAGTGACCCATGCAGTGACCCATGCAGTGACACATGCAGTGACCCATGCAGTGACTCAGTGACCCTGAGCCGTAACCAGAAAAACAATATTATTGGGGATGAGATCCCATGTTAGAGTTTTTCAATTGACATGGTCACAAAATACAAAGAATTAGGTAGGCCTATAAGAATGGCGAAATTGGTCTGACATCCTTATGTTTAGGATTAGACCTACTCTAGTCTCTAACGGACAAACCGTTTGACTCAACGCGGCGTTAACAAGCTGGTGCTCTGCGTTTGGCTCGCAAGCAGCGGACTGAGCGGAGGCTCTACCATAGGTCGCGGCAGATCATTTGACATACTGCTTATTTTGCTCATGACATCAGGGCCGTAACTATAGGATTTTTCGTCGGGGGGGGGGGGGGGCTTAAGCCTTGAGCATGACGAGTGCGGCAGCAGGAGTCTATAGTGGTAAGCCGCGTAAGCATACAACGGCTTGATTTATTTGGGGGGGGCTTCAGTTTCATTTTGGGGGGGCTTGAACCCCAAGCCCAACGCTAGTTATACGTCCCAGCATGACATGGCTTATCAACAGCCAAAAATTCATTGGAATTTTTGATAATATCTCCTTTACACAAATTAGGCCTAATTTCCTTTACCTAGGCTACTGGATAACTACTATGACCTTGACGTGACCTGTACGTAGCCTATAGCTGGCGCCGCCACTGCAGCTCTCGAGTGATACATATGCTATAAAAGTTTGGAGGCTACGATTAGCCAGTGCTTAAAGTGTGGGGAAAATAAGCTTCTGGACGCCCCTTATCTTTTCAAAGGAAGTGCATGCCTGGACGCCCCTTACTTTTCCAGTCATTGCTGGTCAATAAGTCGCTCGATCGATGGCGTTCAGATTTTAAAATAAGTGCATGGACGCCGTCCATGACCGTCCAGCCACACTTTAAGCCCTGCGATTAGCCTATGATTACAATCAGAATTGTCGAGAACTTCTATAGCGCCAATACAAGGCGAACTCGTCAGAGGAGTTTCAGAGGAGTTGCCGGTCCAAATGATTCGGACGTAGGCATAGGCCTAGCGGTAAAGAAGGACAATATTGCTGTGGACCGCGATAGGTGCGCTATAGTAATTAGGTTGGATTGGTTTTTAATTATTGGGGCCAGCGCTGGTCAATGCTGCCACAATGTTGTATCGCATTTACGAATTTATATAGCGCCTCTCGCATTCAGCAGTCAGCACGGAATTTCTGCGGAAAATAAAAGGCTAGGCTAATGATCTCATACGTACTCTGTTCGCCTCCGCCGCAACCTCCGCACGCTTTAATAACTGCACCCATAATCCCATAACCAGATGTGTATAATAGCATCCAATTGATGAACCTGATTATTAAACATTAAACCTAAAAGTTATATTGTCAAGAATACAAAAACTGTTTGTTGACGTTCTGTGAAACGGTTTAATCTGGTGTCGAATTATGACGTCACCGGAAACATTCAAATAGTGAGGCAGTGAAGCAGGCTGTGGTTTCGAGTAATTTAAAGCTAAAATAAAAATAAACAAAACAATTATTAGTACTTGTTTGTTTTATTTTATAGAAATCTAACTATTCAATGAAACTTGCAATATCGGAGCAGATAATATGAGTGATGGACAAGAAGTCTTGTGTTTCGGTTAAGGAGATGCTGCGGGTGATTTAATATTCTCGTTCGTTGTTTTCGTGCGAAGCCGGTCGCACGGAAATTTCTTTGCAGTAAAATTTATGCTGTGTAATATTAAAGTTGTTTTTCGTAATATTAGCAAAGTATTTTGGCATAATTATAGTATCCGGGACCGAATGACGACTCTAACTCGTGGGGCGCGGTGGTGTAGTGGGTATGTTCGTCGCCTTGCAGCCGAAGAGTTGCAGGTTCCACCTCAAGTCGCCGCGTAGGGAAGTTGGGCAAGTCTTTAACTTGCTATTGCACAGCGCTTCGGCGTGAAACTCCGATGCAGTGTCCGCTCTATAGTCGGGAGCGCCTCTGAGAGCACGAAGGGGCGATATAACAAGTGCCCATTCGAACAAACAAACAAAACTCAGCTGACTATCCACGCCTCAGCTTCACATTTCGGTGTGACCTTGCACACGTTACAAATTTATTTGATAATTAATAATAATAATAATTATAATTAATAATAATAATAAATACTAATAATAAGTATAATAGTAATCTAATAATAATAATTATAATAATAATAATAGTAATAATGGATGTGGAAGCAATTCCTGCTATCCTACCAAAGGTCGCTCAACCTTACATTCACTAAGTGACATGGGTAAAATGAGCAGTAGCACATATGCTGCCTGTATACCATGCGTAGCATTGCTGCTCTGCAGTTGAATTCAACTCCTGTAATAACGTGAATTCATCCATTCATACTATGACCTGTAACCATTTTGCGGTGTGCAATATAAAGTAATGTGTAAATTGTAGGAAATTCTTTTTATTGTTTGACAGCTGAGCAGCGTTGGCGTTGCAGAAAAGGATGTTACCTGGTTACGTGTTTCTATGACCCTTGACTCGCACGTCTGTGTCAGAGAACGAAACCAGAACAAAGACAACGAGGGCCAGGCTAGTTCTAGTTCTTCTGACAATTAAGTTTCAACTGCAACAAGCAATGAATTTGATTTAATTGATGATAGACAAGTTGTCACTCATCAGCATCATCTGCTCTGGTTCCTGATGCAGTATAATTTTGACCATAAACTTGCCCTGCTGGTTTACATGTCTCCCGACCAGCATTAAGGTCGGTGCTGCACCTTGGGGTCACAGTTTTGAGGGGCCTGCAGTTATAAATGTGTGTGTGGTGGAAACATAAGTTGTCAGAGAAGGGTTATCACAGCACCCGGGTCTGCACTTTTCCATAATGTGGTCCTCTGTGCCTCTTTGCTGTATGGAACTAGAGTACCTGAGAGCCAACGCCCTTAAAGCATACTGTACTGTCAGCTCTATTGCTTCATTCTTTGCAATAGGAGACCAGGGTCAATCTGAATGCACGAAAATGTTTGACCCAATTTTGTGGACCATGCATTCTGTGCGGCTGGACCTAGGCGCTGGAATAATATCTGACCTTTAGTGCATTGTTCAGCATCCTTAGAGTAATTATGTTTAAACTCAATCATAAACATTATTGTTTCAAGTTTCCGTACCCCTGATTAGGTGTTTGAACTTGTCAAGACAATCTTATGGCGTGTGCCGTGCTATGGCCTTGTAGAAATATCCGTATGGATTCATCATTGTCGTTGTCATCATTGTCATCAGCAGCAGCATCACAACCCCATTGTCATAATATGATATGATATGATTATGAGATGATATGAAAGACAATTGTGATGTCTATAAACTGCAGGTGAAGATACTGAGCCTGACGAACCATGGCTGCCAAACACAGACTTATCCATTCCAGCCGGACTCGGCCGTTCTTTCACCAACCGATCCGAACGGCAGAGGCAGTCCTATGCTGGCCCTTAAAGGTTAGCAGTCTGGCCAACCAACCACAGTACTTACAATTAAGGGGCTGTAATCGGCATATTTCTAAGGCCTGCTCTGTAAAATTTTGTGATTGTAACTGTAACTTCTATTGAACTGGTGTGTAACACGCAAAGCACCAACTGATGACATTCCAAAACCAAACCGTATTGTGGTCAATATCCAGAGGATTAGTATGTATGTATAATATTATGACCATTTATATAGCGCCTTAACAAGAATCTCACGAATGCGCTTCATTAGTGTCTTAGCTATTGTGTTTCTGTGAAAGCTTTGTTCAGAACGTGACTCAAAAATGAGTATGTCAACTCATTCATTTCAAGAATTTATATAGCGCCTCTGAAAAAGCCCACTCAGAGGTGCTCCTAGTCCAACCAGGGTGATACAAATAGGGCTTAAGGAGCCTGTAAAACAATGATGGGTCAAACCTAGGCAATAGGCGTTTCTCGAATGGGAAACTATTCCAGACAGATGGTCTACATTCTGTTCACTGGTTTTTTTAGGTGGTCAGGCAGTTAGGAGAGGACTAGACTCGAGCTGTCATAGGCCAAGGTTGAGAAAATAATGAAGGCTATCCACTTCACACCTGTGCTTGGATCTCGATCTCAGGTTTCAAACTAAAGGGCCTTTCTTTACCTTTTCCTTCTCTTTCTTCATGAATATTTGCTGTGTTTGTTTGTTAGTTGCTGACCAGTTCATGGTTGTGAGGCTCGGGTCGAAGGGCGGCTGGCGGAGGCAGTTTTCAACAACCCTGCCTGATGTCCAGCACTGGACTTGGCTGGACCAGCACACGATTGGCCTAGTTACTGACAAGACTGTTTTTCATTGGCTGATGGAAGAAGGTAGATTGTTTACCGCGTTTGTGATTGGTCAGGCAGGAAATGATGCCTTTTCTTATTGGTCAAATAGTTCTGATTTTGGTATGATAAGGTAAAGTAAAGTAAAATACTTAGTGTAAGCAGTAAAATATAATAAAATTAAGTAGCGTGAATTGCTGGTCTAAATAGCACCGGAGATTTGTTATATAGAATGTTTAATTTTTGCACGAATTATTCTGATACAATATCATAATTACATGAATCCTGAATCCTGAGGTGAGTTATATATCGGATATTATTTACTCTGTTAATAAAATGTGAATTTTGTCATGAGGCAGTTCTTGATGCTGTTTATAGGATTGTTCATAGGATTGTTCTAGACAATGCATTATTTAAGAGTCACCAGGTGGAGATTGTGGCATAAATAAATGTATAATAGCAATAAAGTAGTGATGATGATGATTAGCTATTTGTTCTAAATTCAGCTGAAGTGCCACAGAAAGTATTCAGTCGTCACCAACGACTCGATTATGCGGAGATCACGAGCTACAAAACCGATCCGGAGAAGAAGTGGTGCGCTCTGACCGGCCTCTTTCCAGATGTCAGTTCCAGTCCGTCATGTTTAGCATATTAATCTCTATTTAATTTAAATTAATTAATCATTTTGATTTATATCAACGGCACATTTGGTATGTGTAATCCAGCATTTACAAGTTTGAGCTTAAATAAATAAATAAATAAATAAATAAGTATAAATTTGTAACGTGCGCAAGGTCACACCGAAATGTGAATCTGAGGCGCGGAAGAGGCTTAATTAAATGATTCTGGAAGAATTGCTTATGAAATTCTGAGTCTGTTGTCAGGCAGTAGATTTTTGTACTGATACGAGCTATGAGGTAAATACGGACCTGCTTAGAGGGGGGCACAGGGAGGCAAACGCCTCGGGGACTAACAACTTTTTGGGGGCCCAATGCCAGTGTAGCTATTGAAAGTTTATGATTATGTTTTTCTAAATATATATTGTTTAAATTTACAACTGAATAAATTCATAGTTCCATATATATTATGTAATTATAATATTGCAGGTCGTACAACTTGTACCTGCACTTTTTTAATTTCAATTTGTTTTTTATTCTGATTTAAAGCCTTAGATAGCATAGGACATGTAACTGCTCAGCCCAGGGACTCACAATTTCTGTTGCTGGCCCTGTGTAAATGGCGCTGGCTCCCTGTCCATGCCCATTGCTGATCCATGGTCCACAGAACAGGGAACTAGTGCCTTCCCTAGTGATTAAATCTCTGCTTAGGTGGATTTCTTGTAGTTTGTTATTATTTTCAGACGAACTGCATTGTGGGTGAAACGCAGTTGTATTCGGCTGAGAAGCATCTGAGTCAATGCATCCACGTTCACACGGTCCTACTGACGAGCTATTGCTTCCTGGGTAACAAGTTCCCATCGACCGTGCTCTGTGCCGCCAGTCGAGATGCATCGCAGTCAGCGCAAGGCAAGGTAAGCTCACCTGCGTACAGGTGTGAGATGAGCAGATCTCTGCTTTGTGGTGGTGGTGGTGCCACCTATGTGTGCTGCTGCTCCTGTATATTTGCAAGAGCTCGCTGTTACTCTGCTCTGTGTGCACAGGGCATCATGTATGTATGTATGTATGCATGTATGTAAATGACCATTTATATAGCGCCTTAACAAAAATCTCACGAAGGCGCTTAACGTAGCTACCCAACAGATCTAAACAGATCTATGCGATTTAAGAGATTTTAGAAAATCATGCTGATGCTCTACGTTCTCAGGGTGAGCTCCTCATTCCCCGAGCACAAGCTGCTCTTAGACAGCACTGTGCTTTCTCTGTTATTTAATTGGTCTTATGATATGGAATGGGCTCCCATTGTCTGTGCGCCTTTTGCCCAGCTTTTACTCAGATCATGGGTTTTGTTGCAAACTTAAAACCGTTTTTTTTTTAGCCGAGGTTGGACTGTGCCCATTTCGAGTAGCAACCTTGAAGGGGCGCTATATAGATCTCCATAGTGAATTAATAAGAAAGTGCTTTATTTATCCTGTAACTGCAGTGTCCTTTGATGCTATGGACCGTGCACCATGTAGCGTTCATGAATTTTCATTGATAAAATTATTATTTACCGGTATTAGTATTAGCCAGACACTTCTTTCATTCTAATTAACGCAATGCATTGTTTGACCTGTATCTGAGGTAATGCTTTTTCTAATTGCGTGCCTATTTTTCCTTTAATAGTTGTGCTAATGTGACATTTATATCGTGGCAAATTTTAACCATGAAAACGAGATCTGCTGGAAGGAATTTTTGGTTATTGCATATTTAAATGTGTGCAACACCTCACAATTTTTTCAGGGGATAAAATCCATTCCTGGGGCAAACTCCCTCCCCTCGAGACGTCTAGATTAAACATCGTTTCTATGGACTCCCTGTTTCTTACAGGTTCATATTCTAGAACTCGGACCACACGTCGACGGCAATCTGGCTCCTTGGTCGTATCAGGATGTGATCGAGTTTCGGCAGACGGATGACAGATACGACTTCCCAGTTTCTATTCAGGTAGAGAACATATCAGAGATTCAGATCCAAAACAAAATCTGATTGGTGGCCATAGAAACGTCTGTTTCGTTCATTCATATGAAGAATTTATATAGCACCATTTTATGAATTCCACTCAGATGCACTCCTAATCCAACCATGGTAATACAAGAAGTTTGCAAGGAGTGTGTAAAATGCTGATGAGTCAACCCCAGGCGTATCTCCAACTTCTTTTCATGCTGGAGTCTAATGCACACGGCATCCTACGCTGGTACTATGTCTATTATTGCTTGCCATTACAAAGCATTTTTCAAGGGAAGACTTCTGTATCTTTACCATTGTTTACCTGTGATCGCCATTGTTTAGTTAGGTTTACCATATTTTAGTTGTATTTACCTTCGATTATTATTATTTTCAATTGTTTACCTGTATTCACCATTGTTTATCATCGCTTACCTGTGTTTTACAAACATTTACCTGTTCCTATGCAATGGTTTACTTATGTTAAATACCATTATTTGCCATCATTTACCATTCTTCGGGTCTGTACCTGTGATAATTTTATGATTGAACAGGTGAACAGCTTGTATGGTCTGATGTACGTTGTAACGAAGTATGGCCAGCTGTACGTCTGTGATTTGGAATCGGCCGCATGTCTCTCTTCTCTGACCGTTTCATCGGAGATTATTTTCCTCACAGCAGTGGGATCTTTAACGCAAGGAATCATCTGCCTTAACACTGCCGGCCAGGTCAGTGGCCACATTCCATTTTGCATTTTTCCAACATTATTCTTTCATGGTTTTATTATTAATTTATTATGTTGTGATTTATTACCAGTGGCGGCGCTAGGGGGGGCTAAGCCTCCCCCCTATAAAAGGCAACCCGGGGGCTAAACCCCCTAAAAAAGGCCATCCGGTTTTGTGTATGTAAAACTGAAATATTTCCACGATTTTCGACTGAATGACTAAAAAAAGCTTGTGAGAAATGTTGGCGAATTAAAATGGAAAATTGATTCAGCCCCCAAAACAAATCCTAGTGCCGCCACTGTTTATTACATGTGCTTGGTTAGTCAAACCATATGTGAATGCAGTATTACCTGACAGAAAGAAACTTATTTCGTATCCTACTTCTTCAACGACTGCATGGATTTGAAACGAAAAGATTACATTACGCCAAATGTCTTGCTGCAAACATCAAGATATTAGGCATTTTGTACTAATTAAGGTATTAAACTTATGTACTAGTTAAGTTTTTATATTAATGCCACCGTTCCTTAACTAACGCCACTGATAATTGTCTATATTATAATACGTGCTCATATTGTATAATTAAAATATCAACAACAGTTAATTTGGTAAATTGTACAATTTACACGCTACACTGAGACACAAGGCAACTGTGGTTGAAGAACCCAAGGTCCGTACGTTGTGATCATTTTGGGGTGAGGCTTGAATCAGTGGTCCAGTACTCGTTTGATTACAATGTGAATGCTCCAACGGATTGGCTATATTATTATTATTATGCACAAAACTTGGGTACCCAGAGGTATTTTGCAAGAGGGCAAAACACAATAGTCACTGTTAGATTTTAAGCGGAGCTTGAAAAATGCAAAGCAGGAAATTAAGAACACATGTGGCTATTTTCCATAGAGGTTTCTAAAATTTATGGAAATTTATCGCTTTCACTCTGTGTACCATTAGTATCATTAATCAATGCTTTAGTCCAAAGAAATTCATTGAAAACCAAAAAGTTGAAAAAGATTTTTCATGGTGGGCAAGTGTGGGATCCCATGTACTATGCAATCATGAGGTAATATTAAAGTTGCTGATTCAGATGTCCCCATAATTATGGTAACTAGATACTCCCCATAACTACAGTATGGTCCTGGGCACGACGTTAAACTGCATCCTCCGCCACAGGGAACCAACAACGTCCCTGTGCCGGCCCTAAACCCGGACAAAGGAGGAAGGTTTGCCAGATGGGTGGCTATACGCTGGCAGTAAAGGACCAAGACGATTGAAATCCGCAAAAACCACGGCACATAGCGACCCAGATGCTTCAAGGTGTCATGATGTGGAGCTGACATGCACACTGCACAGGCCGGTCAGGACAGACCAGTGGAGAGAGTCGGGGGAGAGCGTGGGACACATACGGGCATTGACCCAGGTTGTCCTTCATGCCTCTCTCCCAATATTCTCTTCATTTAGACAAGGGGTCTAGCTGCTCCAAGATGTTAATGGTATGGCTGTATGGAGCAGACCTGCTGACTGGACCTGGTGAAGCTGGGCAGCATGACGCGAGACAGAGAGTGGCGTAGGACTCTTACGGGCATTGAGCCAAATGATATTGATGATGATGATTATTTTCACATTTTAAGATTCTACTGCAAAATAAACTTGAAATAATGAATGTACAATTTCTTTTTAAACCCAGATGGAATAAATGATTTCTTGTAATAATTCCTTTCAGGTCCTGAACGTTGAGGTAAACTTGCACGAACTGGTGGAGGCGGCGAGAACCCACAACCGTACGCAGAACATTGCCGAAAGACTAGAGAAGTTTCTACCTCTGATACCTGTTCAGTATCTTACATAGTCATAGGAAGATTACTAGGTACTAGCATCGTCGTCGCTAGTGAAATAAGTAATATTAACAGTACTCGCTTGTTTTATTGTCACCGTCTGTATATATATATAGTTCAATGGAAGTTGCATTTAGCCTCAACGTAAAAAGGTGATTCTGAAGTGGCTTTTGTCTGCACCTCAGATTCGTATTTCTGTGTCGTCATGCTTACATTACAATTTGTTTAATATAATCATATAATATAGTGATAATAACAATAATAATATTACTGATAATATTAATAGCAATAAAAATTATATTAATAACCACTTCTGAATAATACCTCACACCGTAATTGACTCCCAAAGGCTTAAACTTACCTTGCGTAAAATATTTACCGGTACATATGATTAATAATAATAACAATAAACTGAAATAATAATAGACCTCAACAGTTTAAATTAAATTGCTATGCTGTAAATGATCTGCAGAATAAACATAATTATGCTTACCACTTGTATGCATTTTCCGCTCGAAAATGCTTCCACCATTGGTGCGACCTGTAACACTTTCCAATGATAAAATCTAACATTTATGAGGCCAAGTTGGTTACCAGATTCGTCTAATTACACTTTAGTAATGTTGTGTCTATTTGTAGTTTTGTGATTCCTCTGTAAATTAAAGACTGTGATTCTTCTTTCTCTTTAGCCTCTTCTTTAAATTATTTGAGGTTACTTGTTGAATTGCTGAATTTCTGCTTAAAATTAGTTCTAAGTAAAATCGTATCAGGTTCTTCCTTACATAACTTTAATCTCCATAAATAACTTTAATTTTCTTAAATTTTTTGCATATTCCTTTCTTCTTTGTTATATTATTTTCTATCTTCAATAAATTTCTGCCAAATTTACCTTGAAATTATTCATTTCTCGTTAAATCTATTTTAAATTCTTCGTTATCTTTTATTGTAATATTTAGTATTGCCATTTCTTCATTATTTTATTGGTCCCCTTTTGAACTATTCTGGTTATTCATTTCAAACTTTCTTTGCATGTTTCACAACAGTTTGGGTTGAAACCACGATTTTGGAACTATGGATCTGTAGCCGCTGGTCAGATCCGATATTTATTATATGTTATATGAAATCAAGCCTTTTCTGTGGTTGTACCAGTGGTCTGGAATGGCCTTCCTTTTGAGCTATGCCTACACCCTGGGACTCTACCAGGATCCTTCCTTACTAAACTTAAAACTGTTCTTTTTGTGCGCGCTGGAGTCGAGAGCGCCTCTGAGTAGTTTTTTCTTGAAGGAGCGCTATATAAATGTCCGAATGAATGAATGAATATGTTCATCTAGTCCGTGATTATTCTGATATTCAGCTTTTATTGATGAGCAGTCTTTCGTTTAGCCTTGTGTTTTGTTACTCATGCTGAGCAATTATTACAGTTGGCATATATGTATCTCGCCATTGCACTCCGCGGCATTATTCGAGTGTTCACAATCTGAGTTCTTTCATACATGGAGGTTCTGTTTTTGAATACGCTAGAAGATCTGATTTAACCACTTCTAAAAGCTTTCTCATCTTTCGCATTGTCTGTGACAGTCATGAGTGGCTTATCGTCTTCTAGTTAGAAGAGGTAGATGTACGCTTTTTCCTGTAATGCATAAATTTTCGTGGCTTTTAGCCTAAGTTGGTGTTTTGTGATGAACATATTTTGTACACATCGTTGATTTTAACTTTTTCTGTTTTTATGTGAAAAATAATAAATTTGCTGTATTAGAAACTAAATGTAGCTGTGCAAAGTTGTTTAATTCAAATGAAAATGTAAAGTAAAACTTCTTAAGCAATTAATTCTCTTATCAGTTGTTGATTTGAGTTAATTTGATCTAAATATTAAACAAAATGCTGAAAAGGAATACAGTGTGAACTCATTGAAGCCATCGGTGTCATGCCATATGATACAGCATATAAACCAGGACACACATAAAAAGAACAAAGCCAATATTTAGCACTATGCTGTACTTCTTGTGTGATGCATTAATGAGTATATAACGTGAAGTTAATCCTCAACTCAGTGTGCTGTAAACGACTGGGGGGAAAATGGAGCTCATCATTTAAGTGCTTATTGAATTGGGGACATATTATCACCTTCCTTTGAGTAGAATGGAGCGTAAACTGTGTGCATACAAATGATTCCACACTGTACCTCCTACGATTGTAGTCGAAATGTTTGCGCTGTTTGATCGCATGCTGTGTTCGTGTTTGTTGTTCCTGCACTAGTTCTATGCATCGTTGTTGTCTAATTGTACAATGTTTGTAGATGCTCTATTTTTCGGTGAATAAAGTTGCAATAACAGTCTATAACAGAACTAGATTATGCAATTTAAGGTAGATAATCTAATTTATGAATTTAACTTGGATGGTGCCATTATGATAATGCTTCGAGCATGAATTGATGGTCATTTCAAATTAAATTTAAATCTTACACCCACAAGTACTTTCCAATTTTTCAGATGACAGGTTTCTCTAGGACTGCTTAAAATTCCACTGAAACAATGCCACGTTAAGAGTTTCTATTGCTCAGTAATCGTTAGCGATATACAATAACAACAAAGAAAATTAATGCCTTGTACGTTCAGAAGGGTATTAGCTGCATTAAAATTTCTTTTGTACAAATATCACCTCTTTTTTAGAATTTCTGAACCATTAAAAATTCTTCTATAGTGTGTTATCTCATATTTTTGAGTACATTTGATAAAACTGCTAAACTATACTAATTTCTGCTCTAAGGAGTAGAATATTGAGAAAGGAGATGTGTGACGAGCAAGGAATATTATTGAGTATTGAAGAAGAAAAGAGCACTACACTAACAAAATGACTAACAAACAATGATGAGATTGACGAGTGTACTAAAAGTGGGTGAGAATCTAATACAGTTCATTCTTACGCTACCCTCATGGTGATTTGAGCTCCTTTACCCCTTCCATTTGTCTGAATGCACCGTCATTGCAGGGCTGTTTTTAAGGAATTTTTAGAACTGCACAATCCCTTCTTTCCTTTCCCACCCTCCATGGTAAATTACTTCCAATCGGATGACAATGACCGTTTTTGCTAGTTTTAACTGTACAGAAGTGCTTTTACAGCTGCACAAATCCATTTAGAACTGCACATTTTGTGTACAACTGCACGTTAGAAAAAGCCATGTCATTGTAGAGCAGTAGTCGTACTTACACCTCGTTTGTTCATCCTTTTTTACCTTTATTATTATTTATCCTCGTTATCTTTATGCTTCTGACAAGTTTCTCTAGGTGTTTCAACAAGCATTTACCATTACCGTTCGAACCTGCAAATCTGACCATGCAATTAATGTGAGAAAATATACTGTACCAGGTCTTCAGCTTATATGAAGCTCTGTATACAATTGCTGTAATTTTGCTCAGGTGTAAATCTAGTATTGAGTGTAATGAATATTATGTGTAGCAGGTCAGTGTTGTGTACACACAATAAATTCAATAAATTGATTAGTTATTATTATTAATTATCACTGTAATCACTATGTGCAGTATTGTGCACCTCTTGCAAGTTTGCATGTCAGTTCCATTAATCTAATGGATGACAAGATGAAACGGACATTTCCTAGGCTGCAGCATGAAACAGAAAGCGGCAGAATTTGAGGAATATGTATGATCAATATGAACTAAACCCAACAACGGAATGGAGGTGATTTATCGCATCTTGTCAGTTGATGTTTACAGATTTTACAACCTTAGATACAATAAAATTTACACATAAAACTTCTACAGTCAACTTGTTATGGCATATTGAAGCATGCAAGTGTAACTTTGCCCCACAAGTACCTGGTAGTGGTGAGGCAACTTTTCTGTACAAGTGATGGTGGAGTAACTTTGCCCCACAAGTACCTGGTAGTGGTGAGGCAACTTTTCTGTACAAGTGATGGTGGAGTAACTTTGCCCCACAAGTGTTGGTGATGACGTAACTTTGTCCCACAAGTGGTGGTGGGGTAACTTTCCCCACAAATGTTGGTGGTGGGGGTAACTTTGCTGTACCAAGTAGTGGTAGGTTAATTATTCCCACAATTGGTGGTGGGGTAAAGGTAACCTTGCCCCACAAAGTAGTGTATTCCCATCCTTCAGTGTAAACTGCAACAAGATCTATGACGTCATCACATGCAACATTAAACAATAAATAAGCTAACATGCAGGTATCTATCAGCTTTTTGAAACTTAACTATTGGCATTTAAGAATTAATTATATATCGCCGTCAACAGGTTGCTGCTGACTGAACTCACTCGACACCAAAGTAACGCTGTCACATTCCCAAAAATATTTGAGCACCTGACCAAACAAGATGGTGACAGTCACTACCAATTTAAAAGTTTTGATGACCTTACACCATCTTCACATGAAATTTTATTGCTTATTAAACAAGAACATTGTTATCACTGTTTAATGTTTATACCTAAGATTGCAGTTTTCATCTGCATGCTCCCGTCGATTTATGCAATGGATAACAGAATGCAACTGACTTTTCTTTATTACTATGAAGTGACGTATTCTGCCTCTACCAAAGTAGCAGTGCTGCAGTGATATCAAGCGATGCCCAGAATTATTGAGGACTAACATCCAATCCAATCTAATCATTTCTATGGCAACACTATCAAAGCACAAGTCATCAATGATCAATGGTCAGTTCTTCAAATGGAGAAAAACAGCCATGTGAAGTTTTAACGATTTCATTTGCTTAGCCTCAGCACAAAACGAGAGTGACTGGTCGATCCTCTCCCTCGCCATCTCATCTTTCCACCAACAGTGTACAGTTGGTGTACTCATTTACAGATGAGTTGGCTAGGGAGCAGTAATCTCAAACCAAATATTGACCGTGTTGGGAATTTGAACCCCGACCTCTTGACTACAGTGATATTTTACTTCAGCAAATAATTTTCGTTTTACTTCTATTTCAGTTCGGACGTACTCAATTTCAGTTCTAGTTCAATTACAGTTCTTCAAAAAATTTCAGTTATACTTCAATTTCAGTTTTTACAATAATTTCAGTTCTCAATTCAGTTTTTGCATTTAAATAATTTCAGTTTTACTTCTTTATAGGCCTAGAACTTGCTTCAAATTAAACCAAATTCGAGCATTTTCATTATCGATATGCTTCTTAATTTTAAAGAACCTCCTATTTTCACCCACATTTGAGGACAATCTATTCTCCCCGTGCATCTATTAGAAGTCTTCACCCAGAAAAAATTTGTTTCTTCTATAAGTTTGAAAAGCCAGAGAGCTTCAGCATCTTCTGCAAGTGGGGCAGTGCTGCCGTAGACTTGCCTTCTTTCCCTCCAATAATAATTATGCGTAATTTTTACTACAAAAACCAAGCAATTTGAACTCCAGATCTAGTTTGTATAATTTCCTGAAAATTTTAATTGGCATTAGTTGCTGGATGGCACCAATCCGCTAACATGTTTACAATAGCTAATCACACTCCCCTTATCATATTCTATTGAATTGGTCGACCACATTACATTTCTTTTTTTTACACATTTATGCAGCGGCTGTGTTTTATCCGTTGTGAAGCCACTGACTTGAATCAGTCACATGAAAGTTTCGGGCCAAACTTGAATATATTTATTAGCATTCTGTGTGCACTTATTCACTGAAGAAGACAAATGAAATTGCTGAAAAAATTACCAGAAACATCTAGAAACGTCCGTTTTAGAGTACAAGCGTTGCATGGTTAAGCTAGGCCTATTATTTTAAACAATCCAATACATGATTTTTTCATTTAGCCTAGTGAGCAAGCTGCACGAAATGATCATGATTGAAATATTTGCACTCCGGTATTCAAAGTGATTTTTCACATAGCCACATTATTATCATGAAGTTGACAATTATTAACTTACAGAAAAGGTTCAAATGCAAAAGACCATAATAAATTGCACACGGAAGCACATGCTAAGCCCAAGATACCAAAGTTTTACGAGTCAGAAAGTATGTGCGCCTTTTAGATGCGAACTCAGCTGCTTAGGAAAGGCTATGCGCTAAAATTTCCAATTTTGTCATAATTTCCGTTCTAAAATTAATTTTCGTTTTATTCTAATTTTCGTTCACTGTGCTTAATTTCAGTTCTATTTCAGTTTTCGTTCTCAAAATAATTTCAGTTACAGTTAAAGTTATACTTAACGGAAATCAATATTTTCAGTTCTAATTTTACTTATCGTTAATGAAAATATCACTGCTTGACTGACAGTCCAGTTTTTACATGTGTGATTGTGTTATAGAAGTGAATTAGAAGAGTGGGTAGAACAGAACCTGTTACTGGTTTTTGGTATTTATGTTAGATGATGTCTCATTAAGTTAATGAACACGTTGTTCATTCTGGAAATCAGCATGACTTAATGGGGGCATGGGCAAAATAGAAACCAACAAATTCAACAGAATTTATAACCACCACCTCAATGGCAGTTTGCCTGGTTACTCAAATGCAATGCAAAAAATATGCTGGAATATTGATTGAATATATGTACCAAATACCAAAAAAAATAAAGTATGTCAATAAAGCATGCTACAAGGTCAATTCTTAAGAGATAGAAAATAAAATCCTGCACACACAAACACATAATTATCATATATACACAAAACAGCATATTGTTTAAGCATGTTGTATTATAATCTTCACAAAAAGTTAAATGATTCTAGAAATCTGGGCTTTTCAAAAGGAATTTTTAGAACTGTAAAACCACTTTCCCTTCCCATCCTCCATGGTACGGTACTCCAAATCGAATGACAACTACCTTTTTTTACCATTTTTAACTGTACAGAAGTGATTCTACAAAGTCTGTACAAATCCATTAGCACTGCACCCATTGTAAAGAACTGCATGCTAAGAAAAGCCGTGCTAGAAAAGGTTATATAATTATACAATACATGCTACGACTTGTCAGAGGTATTTAGAAGTCTGTTTATCGCAAACTTAAACTCGCGCCCTTTTCAATGGATTTCAACAAGGAAGTCAAACAGTTGTGCAGTTTTCTTGTCAATATATACAAGCTCTCAATGAGACATTTACAGTTATGCAGTTGCTGGCTTTCAATGAGGAAGTAGTGCCAACTTTAATAAATACACAGCAAAGTTATATATATAGATACATGCCACAATTAATTTCATTACCAAAGACATTCAACTGCAGCATAAAATAAACGAGACCTGGAAAAACTACTGCAAGTTATTCTGCAGCAGATCTGCTAGGTTTAGTCCACATCATACTGTCGATAATTAATTATGCAATGAAACAATCTAATGTACAAATTCACAGCATGAAGTGAATTGGTCAAGCATTTTGGAACTATTTTAACCAAATTATTCAGTTTGGTCCCTAGTTTCTACTACCCTTTCAGAACACTAATTCTTTAACACTGTTGCAGCTTACTCACAGTCGAACATCAAAACCGACTTAGAAACTAAACAGCTTAGATGCTATTTCTTCTTGCCCTTTTTTTGCGCAGAGACAAACCGATCGTCCGAAATCGTTAACCGTTCTTGAAGAACCATATTTTTCGGTTGCTGGTTTTTGGATTTCTCCCAATGTATCTGCGTACTCTGCTCAGACATTTGAGTATCTTTTTCCTAATTAAAACTTGCTTCTCTCAAACTGTTATTGACCAAAAGAAGAATAAGAGGAAGAGCAGCCCTTAGGCTAGTACCGGTAAGCCCAAGGCAGCCATGGGTATTAGTGACTTCATATTCTTAGCCTCGACATTTGAGCGTCGGTGGTCAGTCCTCTCCCTCACAATACCATCCTCTCACCAACAGTGTATGGTTGGTGTACACATTTATCATCTGGATACTGACATACTTACAACGTGGTTTTGTATGAGATACCTGTGCAACAGAAGTTACTTATTACAATTACCGCACAGACTCTATAACATAAATTCGTAAAACATACTACATTATGCATAGAAGATCCTGCAGTAAATCACAACAACTCAACTTCGCTTACAAAAACGAAAGGCAACTGTATAATATAATAGAAATTACAACATTGCCTGCATAGTAAGATAATACGTACACACATGAAGCTTTGTAACATCGTAATTTACGCAGTCAGCAGAATTACTCAAATAAGTGTTACCGTGTTACGCTTGGTAAGGCGTTGACAGGCCCCTTGCTCTTTGGGAAATTTTGGGCACAGGTACTCAGCAGTTAAGCTTGCAATAGATGCATAGTTTGCATTCATAATCCGACATAAACTAAGTGAAACACCATCACACACAAAAATACTCAAAAATTCAATACATCTAACAAGATAGTATTCTCCTTGCAAATACAACGTAAGTTTTTACAACTTCTGAGAAGCATGTCTGAAGTATGGTGACAGAGCTGATGTATATTTTAACTGAAACACAACACTTGGTTTTCATACATGGGTGTCAACATGAGCCGAGTGTCCAAGTTCTAACCCTACTCAGCATTGCTTGGCTCATTGTCTATGTCAGTTGCTTCACCTCTAGTTTATCTAAAAGTGGATTTCAATAAGGCGCCTCTCACAGACTATCATTCACCACTATGATATTTCCACTCAAAGTTAAGTTGCAGCCAATCAACGATTGATACTTAACTCACTACGACAACAGGACTACAGAATTAGTTCAATTAAAGTAGGTTCTAAGATAAACAACAGCAAAAAGCCCAGCCTTGCACATCCTGCTAACTCAATCTGCCTACCCATCAAAGAGCCGTGTGTCAACGACAAGTGAAGTATTCATATATCTGATGAAGAACATCTGGTGGCTGTATTGATCACTGTGTCGCATGTTTCGCCATAAAACCCTAACCAAGAAAAGTCAACATCAAGACGCGAGTGAAAAATCAATTCCGTACTCAAAATACTTAGAAACGTCTACTGCTCAACTATCAAACTGTCTTTTGAGCTTGTGAGTACAATTTTAGGGATAAGAATAACACTGTGTGACATTGACTTGTAACGCTAATCTCTCAAAAACTCCCGCTACACTCTGCAATGTCGCACAAGTCAACCACAAACTTGACAATGTCAACCACAAACTTGACAATGTCAACCACAAACTTGACAATATCAACCATACACTTGACAATGTCAACCACACCCTCAATAATGCCTACTGCACACTTTGTCTTAGGAAAACACACTATTTAAGTCCCTGCATCAACCCAAGTGAAGAAGGAGCTTATGCATCTATTAAAAGCAATGATAAAGACACCGAAAGCATAAAATTCAGACAAGTATAATAATCCGCAATGCTGTCGAAATAGAAATCTGTCTCGTGCTTCATACGAATCTTGCAGAGGTAGTCTGTTCAGGGCTTTGTATTGAAAATTAGGCTTGACAATAATGCTCAGAAAACATAAAACTTCCCCTAAAATGACAGTAATATCATAGCCTTTCATGCAAGTGATAAACTTTTACCGGTACTACCAAACAACCTTGTTTGAAAGACATAATAAAGTTTGAATGCATTCAACACTGTGGTCAATGATGGAAAGCCACTCTTGCCAATGAATACTTTTTAAAAAATTTCCACTTGAACAAAGACACCAATTTTCCAGCAAATTCGCCAATGACACCTGTAGCGAACACCCTCAGAGATCAAAAAGTGACAAAAACTCTCAAAGGTTCAACAGGGTTAATTGTTCCATGCTGTCAATTGTTCCAACTTCAATCAGATAGATCTGAGCCAATGTACAGATATGTAGGGGGCCTGCCAGGTTGTTAGGTTCTAACGAGATACCATATTAAAATTCAATATACACACATACAAACACTGTTGTGCACAGGATTTAATATGAAGTTCAGCATATAGACATACTTCTATTTGTTTTGCCCAAACAGAACACAAGAGGCAATTAATTATCTGATGGCAAGTCACCATTATTCTCTGTGATTGGTCCAGCATTGAACCTGGAATGGCCTTCCCTCGGCTACACGACACTTCCCAAACTGTGCTCAGTTTCACCAACTATTGAAGACTGCTTTCTTGCTAGACCTGGCTGGGATCAGTCTAAGTACAAGCATGCCCACAGCTCTTCAACCACTTCACAGTCTTATCCCGCTAACCAGAAATATAATGCAACATACGGGCATGTCAACAAAAGTGAGACAGTTGGTAAAATCTGTTGTAATCATGTCAAAAGCAGCAGAAATACTGCAGGAATGGTACCAAGGTCTGCAGACATACACTAGACATAAAAAACAGGAACAGCCATTTTCACAGTAACAGTTCCAACATTGCCCAGATGGACACACAATTATTTTTAAAAGCTCGCAGCATCTTAGAACTTTAAGTCGTTGACACCGATGTTAAAGGGAATTCATTAGCATACAAAGATTAGCCAAAATGAATAAAATAGACCACATAGATTGTCAGAAGGCAATCTTGCTTCTCACGCAATGTATTAGGCTTGTAACTCTATACAGAATGCTACACCACATTCTTGAATCCAAGCTGCAATACAAATTAGTGTTCAATGGCTAATTAACTTTCACAATAAAATATATAAAAAAGAAGTCAATAATATCTGGTTCACATTTAACCAGGCGAGTCTGGCGATCCTGATGTTGTGGTTTCAACACTCGATTAAAAAAGAAACGATCAGTGCTTAAAACTCTCCTTGTCAAATATCAGTGGAATATCTCATAAACAAATGCCGTAATCACATTCTCTTAAGAGAAAGCTCGCAGAAATCCAGCTTACACCTAGAGGCATCAAATACATGTAAGCTAAAATTCATCTACTGCACATCTTTACCAAAAGTTTAACAGTCGTTAAAGTTGCTTTTCAGTATGCAACGGTAATGCAACTAACCGTGTTTTTCATGCATATCCCAAAACATCCACAAGCACCATTAAATGCAAACTGGTGTAAACTGAATTTAACACTTGATGCTTAAGCAAAAAAGACCTGCAGTCTCTGGGTGTCATTTTACCTCAAACGTTCTCTGAACCCCAGTTTCAATCCCTTCCTGGCCACTGAGCTCTTCATTCTGCTATGCAGGGCAACCCAATTGTTACAATGACCAAAACATCACCGACCAACATACACACTTTAATTGGCAATTGGTCAATCTTTCAGAAGTATGCTGCTTAGCATCCTGTAACACGAGATCTGTGTGTTCCACATATAATGATTTTAAAAAAATTCAATATATTTTATGCTGTCAGGTCAGGAACAACTCTTGACAGTCCTCTAGTAGTGGAGCTATAAAAATTTAATTACATTTACAATCCCACAACTGAGCAACCACTACTTACATGCTCCTTACTCCTTACAAGCTGCTTTGGCTGAACCCATATTTTCAGTGCCACACACGAAATGCACATGAGATGGACCGGAATTATAACACACAAGTGAAATTGCAAATGCATTGTGCCATCAAACCTGGTAAAACAAAGATAAAATGACGTACCATAACACGCTGATAAAAGACGTCCATAACCCTTCATACCCACTGCTGCCTTTTGGACCATTCAGAGACACAACCTATTTACAAATAACGTACCTGGCAAAACTGCTCGTCCTCAAAGTTTCCCATTCATCGACGCAGCTCACGTACAACCCACAAAATACAACTGGACCAGACCAAAACTAACGTACAACCCAAAACCACCAATCGTACAAACTGCACTTGATCCGGTTCTACGTTGCCCTCTTCTTCCTCTCGGCTTCCTTCTGCTTAATATAAGTTCCAAACTCGTTGTGCATCACTATAAAAGTCGTCAAATGCTTGTTCTCCCCCAGCTGAGGGACAGCCACCACCGGCGTGGCAGTAACCGGATCAAGGTCGCCGCTCTCTCTTGGGTTAAACGGGTTTTTCCGCTTCGATAAAGCCAGCTGTTGCGCCGCATTCGAAACCTGTCCCACCGCTTTCACTGACGACGATCGCGAGTCGGCCGCGACATGACGGCTCTTGCGGTGATTTGTAGCATTTAGCTCATCCATCTGACGCTGAAGTTCCTCCACCGCGCACCTCATGTAGTCGTAGCTCGCACAAGCAAGAACCTGCATCCACTCCTCCATCTCCTCCTGGGAATCGGCCGCAAGGACGTACGTTCTGGCTCCGGACCCGAGGAACGTTAGTTCAAAGGAGAACTTGTCCGTGTTCTCGGCGAGTTCAACGGAGCAACCCTCGAGGATGATGACCCCGATGGGTTCAGCGTCGCCCTTCTTGTCGAAGTAGAAGAGCAAGTTGCCCTTGAGCATGAACCAGCGCTTCTGGAATGATTTGTTCAGCTCGCCACGTTTGTTCAGGAAGCCCTGTTTGTCGATCCTTGCCGTGCCATTCGCAAACGTCATCAGATGCCGTTCGTTGATCTTCATCTTCAGCCTCCAAGACCATCCTGGCGAAATGAAGAAATGGGCAAATAAGTAATGAAAATGGTTATCAAGTTGCATGTTACTGCCTGGGCTGAATTAGCTCCATCAAATTCATTTATGCAAAACCAATTGGGTCAACTAATCCTGTTACAGCCTGGATTACCATTGGGCAATCCAGGCTACAGCAGGATTATTTCACCCAATTGAATTGCCCTTTAGATGATTTAGGTGTAACTACATATCAGAAACATTTACACTTTGTAATGTAAAGTAATTAAATTAGTCATTTCTATATCACCCCTCACATCCACTCATGTCAATCAGTAGTGCTCCCAGCGCAAGAACCCCGAGAGAAAAATTTGGTCTTAAGAAGAGACAGAGATGCAGATAGTGATACAGAAACAAGAGTCACGTGCAGAGTGTAGGAAAGGAAATTTCGTAATTAATTAATGTTCACTTTTCTTCACATTCAGACTCAGAACACGTGCTGGGATTTATAAGTGAATATGTCGGAAAGAAGTCAAACTCCAATATCCGGGCCAAACATCACAGGAATTTAAGAAATTAATCCAAAAGTATGAATCGTACGCATCCACACTGTTTTTTGTTATAAATCAAACATATTCATAAACTCTAAACTGCAAACGTGGTACCGAAAGACAAGGCGCTTAATAAGTTCCTACGAATCTTAAAAAGATACGGACAAGACCATTAATTTATCTCTCTTTACATTACTATCACTCAGCAAACTCTGCACTTTGTATACACAAATGAATGAATATCAACTATACGTTACAGCAACAGCGCTCGTCAATAAGCTGGTTTTCACACCGTACTTTTGAGTTTACGATTACGATGACTATGGCCTGTCCTGTTTCTGAATGAATTAGACTGAAACGCAGCAGGACACAACATAAATCACACTAATTGATCATTAGCAATAATTATACCTGAATCGACAATTGACTTACTCACCACAACACGATGGTAACAACACGAACTATGAAAGAATCGTCAATGTAAATAAAAACCCACTAGACTACTGCCCACCGCCCACCGCCCCCATTCCGACAAGATTGAAAGTCCAACGTTTCTATTGAAATGACGAATAAACAACCGCTTCAGTCATTCCTTCATTCTAAAACTAAAGAACCGATAAAATTGTAATAGATTATCTGAAAGCGGATTTCACAAAGACCGGTTAAAGTAGATAAATCTGGATGACTAAAAAAGGTGTTCAAATATAAACAAATGCAGCCTGCGATGCTTCCGGGGCGCGTTCGGTCGCGTCACAGAGAACGGATTTCGCACAGAGCTGCGTTCTGTGCGACTGTCAATGAAAGCTGGCGCTTTGAAGGTTGCATGATATAACGAAATTATAGGTCTAGTCCACACAACACTATAATGGCAAATAGCAAGAAACCGGGTCACTTTGCATTGCAATTAATATTGTTATTAAGCTGTCATTCACAGCACGCAGTGCGTTTGCAGGTGGTTCAATAAAGTATATACTTACTTACTTACTTACTTACTTTAACAAATGGGTATCTTGCACGAAAGCGCGTAGCAGAAAAATAAACAGTAGACCCTAGCCTAAAAAATAAAGAAAAAGACCCATACAGTAAAAAATAAACACATGTCTGCGCCAAGATAATAATTTTGAAGTTATATTGTACATATTTTTGTCAGATGGTTAACATTAAACAATGAACTTATCTTCATAGCCGAATGGTTCTCTGCTAATAGACTCTCCTTAAACATTGATAAAACTAACTTTATGCTCTTTCGAACTAATAAAAAGATGTGCCCCCAGAATGAATTGCAACTGTCTATCAATGATACCTCCATAACGCAGGTTAGCTCCACTAAATTTCTTGGTGTGTACATAGATCAACACCTCACATGGAATGATCATATTAAATATATCTCTGCCAAGGTTGCAAAAAGTGTTGGTATCCTTCGTCGAACTTCCCATATACTCCCCCCCACTATCCGTGTTAAATTGTACTACTCATTAATATATCCTTATCTCTCATACTGTAATTTAGTTTGGGCATCTACATATAAATCCAGGGTCAATAAATTAGTACTTCTCCAAAAACGTGCAATATACGTATCAAGTCAAGTCAAGTTTATTGATCACCAAGATACATACAATCGACAGTTGGCGTCAATGGGTAAACCCAAAGGAACATAAGGTTCCGCTAGGCAGGGTCACCCTAGACTCATCAGATGTTATAACAGTGTCAGTTTGAACTTTAAACACTATAAATTATATGTAGCCTAACATACTACAATGTGTCCTCAAACAATGCCTGAGTATGATGTCCATTCTTAATCTTAATCATGTATGACATGCATTTATGTACGCATAATATGGTGTCTATTCTCAATCTATGCAACAACCAATCAACTTAATTGAAGCCCTTGGTGCAATAACCAGGTAAGTCGACTTACCTGAAAATCGTGAAAGTTGGCTTAAAATGCTCCTGACATAGAGGCGCATCTATGGTGTAAATTTCAAGCTGGTAGCTGCAAAATTAAGTGAGTAGTTAGGACAATAACCAGGCAACTCAACATACCTGCTTTAAGAATTATAGCATTCCTGTGCCATAATTTCGTGCATAAATGAGATAAGTCAACAAACCCGGTTATTGCACAAAAAATTGTAGCCTCTCGGTTGCGATTTTCGAGCAGTAAGTGAACAAACCTGGTTCTTGCACGCAACCATAAGCCAGTAAAATACGTTATCGGATGCAATAACGAGGTAAGTATACATGGTGTCATAACAATATTCAGCCACTAGATGGATACGTTTTGGGCCATTTTCCCGAATTAGCAGTATTCTAACCGGGCCTATCCCATTAAATATATACTTTCTTTGATTGATGACACAGATTTCGTAACTTTAATGTCTGCTTAATGTGTCTGTAATATAATATATGTGATGTGGTAGCGTGTCGCAATTAAACGCCTTTTAAAATGTCATATTTAAGCGTGTCGTTATTTTACTCCAAGCAGAAAATAAACAATCAAACGAATAATGTAACACTCGTTGCGGTATGCATATTTTACAAACTGTATTTCTTTTTATTAATTTTTTGCTGCAGTTGGCTAGAATTATGACACTTCGCGTTTGCGATATAATAGGATTTCACTAAGTTTCACGAACTTCGTAACGACGGACACGATGATGTTGATCATGCATAAGACAAGTCACGTACTGTGTTTCGTAAGAGTAGGGATGATGCAATATTATTTCTACTTTATTGTTTAAGTGTTTCAATTTCTGAACGTTTCAGGTTGTCATTTTTGACTTATGTTTTGTTTGGCCTGTTGCCGAAGGTTTTTGAGCTATGTGTGATTTTATGCCACATTCATTTCTTCAGATGTATTTTCTGCGTTTTCTTTTACTGTTTTTATATTTATCCTCACCTTCTTGATTTTCAATGCCTTGGTTCTTTGTTTGTTTTTCTTTTCTCAGAATAAACTGATTTTTGATTTGATTTGATTGATTTGATTTGAATGATGATTTGTTTTTCTCTCTAAAATCAGTGTTTCTTCCGTTGCCCTCTTCTGGCCCAGTTCTCTAATGTTTATCATTTCCATGCAATAACAAGGTTTGTTCACTTATCCGATTCTTACATGTAAAAAGTCTCCTGAACTACACGAAAGTTGCTTATAATTTCCGTGCAATAACAAGGTTTGTTCACATATGTGATTCTTGCATCCAAACAAGTTCCAGAACTACAGGGAAGTTTCGGTGCAATAACCAGGTTTGTTATTCATTTGCGCATAAAATACTAATTAGTAACTGCCGGCCTATAAATATTTTTGTTTCTGATCAAATACGATTAGATGCACTTTAAACTTTTTAAATTTTCTCTTTATCTATTTCCTGGACGAAACGGCGAGCTTCTGAAGAGCAAAAAACATTAAAACTCGATTTGCCGAAAACTATGAAATTGCACTTACCTGGTTATTGCACCAAAGGCTTCAATTAATATGTATAATTATACAGTGAATGCAAAGTAAAATCATAAAATCATAACAATGCAATGCACAAACCATGTGGCGTGCAACATGTAACATGCTACAAGAAGTCCTCAAACAATGCTTGAATGCATTCTCAGTCTATAGGAATGCAACAACCAATCAACTTAATTAACATAATTATATACAGTGAATGTAAAGTAAAATTGTAATAATGCTATCATAGCTGGAGTTAAGCCTTTTATTCACTCAAGTCCTTTATTTCAATCATTTAATTTATTAAAGTTTCACCAAATAATGACTTTCCAGATAGGAGTCTTTATGTATCGGTTCACCCATGATCTTCTTCCCCTTAACTTTGCAGGGTATTTCCAAAAAGGATCTGAAATTCACTGCTATTCCACCAGGAACTCCTCTCATTATCGAGCCATATCCGCTCGTTTAAACTCAAGAAGATTCCATATTAAATATACTGGACCAGGTATATGGAACTCGTTTCCTAGTCATGTTCAACAAGCTTCCAGTTTACAAAGAGCAAAAACATTACTGCGCAACTGCTTGGTTAATGACTGCAAAGATATTTAACCTTGTAGGCACTGATTTTATTTTATTATTATTTGTTGTGTTTGTTTTGCGTTCTTTAGTTAAGTTTACTACATTAATTGTCATCTCATGCTGTTCTTTTAGCCTATTGTTCAATTCATTATGTCAACCGTCTAGCCATCTGTTAAAATTGCATATGTAATTAGGTGTCCCTGTTAGCGGGATATTCATCCCTTAGGGCCTTCCTTGTTACCATCCGATAATGTGAAGCATGTTATACTATGTCTATTGTGTATGTTGATGGTTGGTTACAATAAATGAATTGAATTGAATTAATTTTCACACTAATAACAAAGACCTTTGCTAATAGCCTATAAGCTCATAAAATTATATACTCACTAGAAGAGTCGCCAGTTGCAAGATCGCGCAAACACATTCGGCCCAACCAGCAGAATCACAACTAGAGTCGATAGGCCCTACATCACAGTAGTTCAGCGTTAGGCCTACTGTAGTTCTGAAGGCTATGATGAAAATAATGTCGGATCAACTGTTCTCCGGTGATCTATTGAACCGCCCCAGATAGTCCTGCATGTTTCATTCCATGTCTATCAAGCGCTAGGATAAAATTCTGGGTAGAACTAAATGCGAATTTCTGGACACGATTATCACGTACATAGAGCAGGTTAGGTAACTGCATCGGCGGACTCTACGATACTATTAGACTCAGATGGAGATCACACAAGGCTCGCACTGAAGCCTTGTCTGAAGGTTTAGGCCCAACATAACTAGGCCTATTACAATAGGTTGACATGTAACGAAAGCAAACGTACAGCATGATCAGGCCTAAGCATCATCCGCTTTATAAAGTTTTCATTTGTTACAGGCTCTAAATCGTGTAGGCTACGCCCTAGATATAGCCTAAGTGCGAAAAAGATATAATAGAAGAGCATGCAGTCTCTTAATTACGCTAACCCTGAGGCAGTCATGTCGACCTAGACCTATATAATTATCAGACGTGTAGCGACTTCCTTTTCTTTTCCTCGGCGTATGAGTTGGGGCAAGTAGTGTATACGTGTCCTCTCCCTCACCGTCGCATCTTCCCACCAAACTGCAGTGTACGGTCAGAGTCCTCTTTAAATGGCTACAATATAGTAAAGTAAACATTTCGGACCAACTTTCGACCATGACATGCGTATTTTAACAGTACGTATATAGGCCTAAGGATTCGTAGGCACGTTATAACCACTGCACCATCGAACACGTACCTCATATGAATGGTTTGATGAGTGCCTGAAATGAGTTTTATGCTATGAATGGACATTGAACAGTCCACAACGCCAGCATTCTCATGGGCAATGGATCGGTCATATTATTTGGACTCTTTAATTAGGTCCTGCATTGTATGGACTTCATGTTGGAAAATGAGTCCTAAATGGTTCCTATATGGGTCCTGAATAGGCGTTCTAATAGGGTAGGATGAGAACGGAAGTTAGTCCGGATGCATACCCTACCCAGATAGCCTATGCCTATCGCTCTACGTATAGTCATATAGCCCAAGAGTAAAACTGCATTGAGACTGGAAAATGGAAAGTAGACCTACTGCGCACGTGCACTGCAGTACGTGATGATAGGATATAGTGTATAGGCTACATTGGGCTTGAGACTTTATTGAACGCATAGAAACTCGATCACCTGTTTCAATATAAGGTTCATATTCGACAGCCTACTAAGGCTTGGCTGACAAGTGACAAATGCACTGGCATTGAAACTAACCGAAAATAATTATAGTGTATCTTTATCGACCGATTTCTATAATAGTTACAGCTCTAACGAGGCAGCTGCAGTGTAATAATAAAGATCATTAGCGTCGTCCTTCATCCCTTCTCCTTTGTCGATGTAGCTGTCACTGTCAAAGTGCAAACAGTGAAGGAGCTCCCGATTTCTGTAGCGCCGCAAGAGCTATAGCCTATAGGCCTAATTATAGGCCAAATTATAATCCTAACTACAGGCCTGATCGAGTTGCGAGAACCTAAGCATTCACTAAAAGCTCTTACTCACAACACAATCTCGGTGATGAGTCATTATAGGATAGGCCTAGAGTGTCAGATTCTCACAAAGAAACACAATATCCTTAAAATGTGAAACAATTTCACATGAGGCCTAACTGTAGGCCTACGTGCTGTCGTAATCGTAAACTCGAAACTTCTAGAGCGCCCACAAAAGCGAAATCACCGGAACAAGCTTATTCACAGAATCACAGGAGCTCAATCAAAAACAAAGTCGACAGGCAAAGACCGAGTCAAGATCCGGTGAGTTAGACGGCTATGGTGGATGAACTTTGTGGACTATGGTTTGGAGTGATTGGAAACGGCGTTAGAGGTAGGGTCCGGGAGACCGGGACGTGGAAGAAACAGAACAGGTCGGATCTGCGAAAAGGCACTGTTTTCAGTTTCGAGTGAAAGACCTGTGGAGATATAATATTTTATGACTTAGGCCTATACGGAGAGGTGGAGTTTCGGTTAGTGCGTAGGATATGGGTCAATGGGTCAGTGTTTGTCGCAGTGTTGTTGGAAATTTATTCCAAAGAGGCAGAGCGGCAATGGACTGCAGTGGCTATCTGTAGTGTAGGTGCTACGAGGTGGGTAGCCTACTAGGCCTATAGTCTTTTGCATGCAACAAAGCTCTATAGCCTCCAATTGAATTCAATGCTGTGTCTGTCAACAGGGGCGGATCCAGGGGGGGGGGGTCAATCCGGCCATGGCCCTCCCCCATTTAAAAATTGCATGGGACGTGGCCCCCATTTGGTTTCAATAAGCCATTAAATAAATGTAGTGGGAGAGAAAAACAGGACATGAGGTCCCCCCCCTATTACAAAATCGTACGGGACGTGGCCCCCCGCCGACTTAGCGGCGGATGAAATGGTATCTTATCCCCGAAAACTTGGTCGATGACTAAAAAAAGTCATCAGTTTTTTTGGCGGCACAACGAAATTTTTCCCACCAACAAGACCCTAAATTTTGCCCCCCCCTTCGAAAATTTCTGTATCCGCCCTTGTCTGTCAACCAGAACCGTATTAAGGTGGGTGCTAAGGTTACTGCAACACCCGGGCCCGCAGTTTGAGTGACCTGCACACACAGGGTCGGATTAACCAACGTGCATAGGCGCAACCACCCTATGGGACCCACGGGACGCGTCCCCCCAACTTTTGAGTGGTCCCATTGACTTTATCATTATGGTCCCCCCAACTTTTAGGACGTGTTTCATTTGGTCCCCTCCAACTTTTAGGACGTGATTGCGCCTATGCCAACGTGGTGACCCTGTTCCTGTTCATAAAATTTCTGGGACCACCACATAATCACAACAAAAACGTGTAGCCTACTATGAACGTTCGATTGTGACGACGTTTCTTGGTTCTAACTTCTAAGCTCACTATTACTACGTCACTAATTTTGTTGCACAATCATGATGAGGCTACGTTATTAATTTGTTTCATGAACATCGTATTGTGACGACTTTTCCTTATTAGGCCTATGCAATTTAATTATGGACAAGTTGCTGCTATGACACTAGGCCTATTATGACGACATCTTCTTGGTCTACAACACGATTGTTACGTCATTAGCTACGTACGTGTAAGGTCCTCTGGCATTGCATTGTTAAGATAAAGGCTAATTCCGTATTATGACGATCCTTCTTTGTTCTACAAACACTAATTGTTACGTCATCAGCTTTGTTACATGGACTTTTTGTTAATTGTTAGGATCGACATTGTTTAAAAGGGCCTACATAAAGTATACAAAGTGGATAAAGGCTCACGGGTCCCATATGTCGCGACTTGCGAACATCTGCTTTAGCCTTCAGGACTGCAGTACACACAATAAAATTTATAATGCGTCGCATAGCACTTGAGTTCCGATCAGGTGAGGTAGGCTAGTAAAATCTTAAACAAGCTTGAAAAACAAGTTTCCGTGGAATTTCCTTATTGACTTAGAATTGAATATGACAATTATTAAAACTAACACACGTAGCTAGCCTACGTGTGCGAGAATTGAATATCTAATTATCTAATACTAAAGTGCCTTTTAAACGATTGGAATTAAATTACAATAATAGGCTATATTGAAATGCATTTCTTTCGCATGAGTGTGATGTTAAAGTTAAAGTGTGGATTTTGTTAGGCCGAACATGTTAATTATACTTGCCTGAATCCGCGGTTGTGGTAAGTATACGTGCTTCGTGGACCGGTGGGTTCTCAGAATAAAAGAACCGTTGGAGGGTCGGCACAGCACCCGGACCAGCACCAGCCTTAATGCTGCCCTGCAGTAAACAACCGTAGTCTACTGAAAGTTGCAGGGCTTGTAGCCTACATGTACATCTGCAGATACTTTTGCAGAAAGAGCAAAAAACACATCGGTCACGATTACATTTTTAAAAATGAGGGTTTCAAAACTACCGAGCAGGAGACTACATACCGTAATTATAATAATTATCATTGGAACATGGATAGGCCTATCTTTCATAGAGGTCCTGGTTTCCTAAATGTCATAATTTCTTATGCAGCTTTTCAAGTTGCGAATAATTAGTATCATGGGCTTAGGCTATAAGTGCCTTGGTGGAGAGAAATTTGCTGAAACCCCAAAAGTAGCAGTTTAAACACATGCGTCAATTTTACGGGGTGTGTAAACAAGTTCTCCCTCTTTGGCCTGCCCCAATATGTGGATGCGCCCATATAGGAGGCCAATGTAGCCTATAAGGCATTTTAATGCGGCCGTTCGCTCTGGGTGGCCTCTCCATATTTTGTTCGCAAGGTTTAATTTTCACCAAGGTTATAGAGCTGGACCATAGAGTATAATTAAATTGGCTATTGTTATATAATAGGCGACATTAATTAATTGGGGTAAAATTATAATTATAATTATTGTATAGTCTGTGGACGAAGGCTCGTGAGTCAAACAAGAGCAAACGAGACCTGGAAAAAGAAAATGAAAATGCGGACTAATTTCATTGTTTAACAGGCTGCCGAGCCTTGACAGGTATAATTGTCTGTACTTTAATGGCATTGTTTAGGCCTATCCTCGTGACCTCGTTAAAAATACTTGGCTGGAGCTGTTGAAACAAGTTTACAGGGCTTAAAGTGTGATTGGCCGGTCATGGATGGCACTTATTTTTAAATCTGAACGCCGTCCTACCACTTGTAAGTCAAACGCAGCCTGGAAAGTTTAGGCGCATCCGGGCACTTCTAATTCTAGGCTGAACAAAACAAATAGGTTTATCATAATCATAAAACTCTATTCCACAGCACCGTCGCGTTCATTCTTGGATCGGCATCGTTTTTCTCTGCAGCTTTCAACTTTTAATTGAAAAACATAGACTGATAAAAAATACTGATACAAATGCAAGAGATCATATCCTTCTATTATGATAAAATTAGCTCAGTAACTGACTAAATTGCCTAACCATCATTAAGCAAACAGTCTACTAATGTATCAGCACGACATTGTCTTCTGAAATGCGCGAGAAAATTATTGGTCTTTCCATTTGAGAATGCAGACAATAATTATCACGTGAACGGCAATTTTTTTGCTAGTCTATTATAATCCATAACATTATTATCTATTCGTCACCTCATCCTCACAGCTTCAAACTGCAGATAAAAGGACGAAAGAAATTACTGCAAACACTGTCTTGGCGTTTCTCTATCTGACTTGCACCGATTTGATTTAATTCTTGTGATTATCTTTAATGATTTCTTTCATCGTAGGCCTAACTGGGTGCAGTGTGTCCGCAAGATCTCAACAAAAAATATATTATAAACATAATATAGGTTAATGTACGACACAATGATATTTATTGTAGTTTGATCCCTTATTGATTATAGTAAGCATTGTTGTCTGAATATATCAGACATTACTGTGCTGTCTTCTCGTGTACGTGTTGAACATGGCGCTTTATATAATTATTATTGGACGAAATGTTGAAGCGATGGCATCCGAGGCACTTATAGTAGACCTACGGTTTTTGTCCGGTATACATGCGTTGATGGCGTTCCAGGGAAAGATTGCTAGGAAATTCACTCGTGCAATGTGTGCACTGTCAGTCTGTTTCCATCGGTTCCTCCTGGTGTCCCCGATGGAGTCAGTTGTTCCAGGCGATCCACCCTCTTCGGTGCTGTGGATGAATCCGAAGAAGCTTCCACGTTTCCTGGAATGTTCGACTCTTCAGTTATCGTCGGTTCCAGCTTGACCTTGGATCGTTTTGTGTGATGGCGGTCATTCTGAAGGTGAGACCTTTTCACTGCGATCTCTCTGATCTTTGATGCGTCCTGTTTAAGCAAGATGTCCGCTTCCGGCATTTCTTCCCTCTTCCGCTTTTGATGGAATGACGAAGGTGACCTGGAGGTGGTGATGGTGGTTGTCTGATCAACTTCCGGTGACGTCACTTCCTTCTGTTTCGCTGCGGAAGACAGAACGGGTGGAATCTGAAAGAGGGGCGCAGACCACCACCAAGGAGTGGCATGTGAATCAAGGAGATTTGTTGGAGGCAGGAGGCCAAGGAGAGGAAATGTAGGTGGAAAGGGCGTGGGATAACCGAACCATTGTCCTATTGGTGGCGCATGGTTCAGGTGTCCATTCAGCTGAGGATGCAGGGCATGACCAGGGAGCACATAGGGGGACTGTCGAGGCATCATTGCACCACCTATCAGTCCAGGAAATGCGGGGTATCCAGTGAAGGCAGCGCTGGAAAACATCATGACTCCAGGGTGGGGAACTGCTGGAATCTTAGTTCCAGTAAAAGCAGTTGTGGAGATGCGAGTTCCAGTAAGAGGAGCTTTGCAGGAGACGTTGTTTCCAAGGAAATAGTCAGCTCCATGCGTTGAAAAAGGCGTAGTCGGCTGCTGTTGATCTGATGCCGAACTAGACACTGGAAAGGACCAGTTTCTGATTAAGCCATCAGGCTCATCGGGGCGGAGGTTGGAGTTCGTCTGGTCTTCACGAACGGCTCGAGACATAGCAACGTTCGCCCGAGGAATTGCGACGCTTATCTTGCGTAGGATTTCGTGCTCAGTGCGGTGGTCGTGCCTCCAATGACGACAGAGGTTCGGGTATTGCGTGTATCTTCTGAGGCACAGCACACACGTCACGCTCTTTGATGTAGAGCGGGTGTGAACGTGACTGTGCTGCTTCAGAGAGCTCGCCTTATCAAAAGCCTTTCCACACAATGAACAGGGAAACACTTGGCCAGATATGTCGGGGTCATTCGACTGTCCTCTATTCTCAGACTGTTCGCTACGGAGGGCATGATGGGCATCTGATTCGTCGTTAACCGTCCCATCCGAAGCGGTGTCTTCTATCACCTCGGTACATTCTTCTGACTTTTCTGAAGCGCCCAATTTACTAGAGCTAAAATCGAAATGAATTTTAATTTTAACATAATTTTTTAAAAATATTCGTTTCTAGTGCGAAGTATGCAACAATCAGCGGAGAAAAATCTGAATGAATGAATTTGCTTTTTGCACACAAAAGTCAAACAGTACAAACGTGAGTCAATAAATACAGTGCAATAGAAGTCAGGAAAAGCTATAGACCTAATAGCTTCTACTACCCTGACCCTCTTCCTTGACTATTTTCATGCATGCTGTTATTAATACTTAACTAGAACATAACTGGTGAAAGTAATAGTGATAGACATAGTATATGATAACAATAATAGTAGGCCTAATAATAAAAAATAATAATAATAGTAAAAATATTAATAATCATAATAGTAATACAAAGAGAATATTAGTGCAGCAGTAGGCCTATATCAACTCAAACCACATAGATATAAAAGACAACAGAAAAACATCATAATCAACTACCGGTATCTGTTATTAAGGAATACTGACATACATGCACAGAGTGCCTAGATACTGCAGGTGGAGAGATGCAGATGTAAAGACCAAATAGTTAATCAACATTAGCATAGGCCTAGCTTTAAAACAAAGCCTTTTTGATTTTTTCCTTGAAGGTACATTATAGACTATAATTTCACTCGATCTTCACGTCATCTGATAGTGAATTCCATAAACGAGGACATAGAATTTGGAAGCTATTAAAGCGACAGGTGGTGCGGGCGAAGTGGTAGCACATGCCCAACCTTACGTGAAATCTCTGAGAAATATGACATCACTCTGACCTGGCTAACTCTTTCTTTGGCTCAAAATCGCACAACACATCAATGAAATAATAAATTTAAAATTAATAATAGTGGGCTTGCGGGATATTGGGCTGTTTATATTGGAAATCATCATTCTGGTAGATATATATATATATTGTAATGTACGAATGTAGGCCTAAGTATACCGGTATAGGTCCATTCGAGTTTACGACTGTCGCATAATATTATTATCAAAGCATAGACCCTAATGCCGCGTGCATGCATGCACTCATGCATCATACATGTTAGCCTAATTCTAATTTATAGGCTTGTGTTACTGTTTAACGATACTGCCATATCAAAGATGATTAGTGTCGCCCTCCTCTTTTATCCATGCTTTAGACTGGCACTGGCAGAGTGCGAACTGTGGCTGAATTTCATCATACATACATTTGCATAGGCCATGATGCCTGTATGTACTTTGAAGAAAGACCTGTTCGCCAAAATCTCTAGAGTACGTGGATAGTCTATTCTTCCCTTGATACGGTAGGCCTATACTTTAAAGAGATAGGCCTAGTGCCTCAAATTAAATCGATTTTAAAAGCTCAGTTTTTATCAACTTTTACTTATTCAGTTTCGTAGATTCATGTCGCTTCTTAGTAAGGCATGTCAATTTTTAAAACAGTCTGTAAAGGAATAAGCCATTCAAGTTTTAAAGTTTTGTTTCAATGTCTTGCACTTCAAAAATAAACTTTAAGCGGCGTTTCACACTTACATGTAGGTCTACATGATTGCAATGTAGTCCCCTTATTAAGTTGTTCGATCGCATTAAAAAGCCGTTAATAATCTAATCAATCAGACTTACCAAATATTGCTGTCATTAACCATTTTCGGTGAGAAAATCGCAACGAAAACTCGTTCTTGCTTGAAGACAAGCGAATAATAATCGATGAATCCAGATGATTTCTCTGACACGAAAACCTTTTTCGGCGCACAGTTGATCGCAACTATATAGGCTATCAACTGCCGTCAAGCTGAAGTGACTGAACTTCAAATGATGACCACAGGATTATGTAGACCTATGCTATGACATTGTCTCTTAGACGAATTAGTTGAATAGGCTTAGAAGTAGCGACATTGACAATTAAGATCCACTGCGGTTGGTTGAACACAATTGAAACAGCGTGTCATGAGCCCCCAATGTTTGTCTCCTAGCACAACCATTATCTATTCATCACTAGGCCCTATACCGCAATACAAACATTGCACAAAGCGTTGTCTGATTGATCAGTGTGAAACCATTGACCTTGAAATCTGTGTGAACGTTCGAGGATTTGTTTGGTCTGTGAAAACAACGTTTCAACTTTCAATTCAATTCTATTCAATGCAATTATTGCATTTGATGTTATCCTCCTTCCAGAGTTCAGAAGGTCGCACAGACCATCAGATAGAAAGAACATCGACGACACCGAGCAATTGTATTGTATTGTTACTATTGTATTGTATTGTACCGGCATCTGTTGTACTTATGTGCGTGAACGATGTCTAGCTTTGTTGCTGTTTAACTACACGGTGTCATATCAAGGATGATTAGTGTCGCCCTCCTCCTTTATCCAGGCTTGGGACTGGCACTGGCAGAGAACAACCAGTGGCGGAGTTAGGACACAATGTCCAGGTATCCATAATCCGTCTTAATTAATAGAGGTTCGTATCGCCTGTCCGTACAGGTCGAGCACTTTATCTGATTGTTCACATTGAACCATTCATTGGATCGTATCAACAAGATGTCATTCGGATGCATTGAACCCCACCCCCATCCCCCCACTTTCCGTTGCCCTTTATTAAAAGTCTCGTTCATCAGACAACACGGAATTCCTCTATTTACTTTTGAAATGAAAGGACTCGTCGCAGATATAAACAGCTGCGGGCATCGTCAATTCAGAAGTTCTGCATGTCTTCCGATATAATTTGTTAGGTCAACAATCGATACAAATTGAAGAGAGTCAATAACACGACTTCACGTTCAATTAACACGATATACGATGACACCTAACAAGTATAGCAAACACCAAGATTTCTCCACTACCGTATGCGAAAAGATCTTGAGTAAACATTAACTTCGGCCTGTTTCGAAGTTTGAGAGTGAGATCGGTCGGACAAGCAGACATACACCATAATAATTATATGTGTTATTATAGACCTTAGAAAGTTCTGCGTCATTCAGTGCCACTCTGTTGGGAAATATCAGTAGGCCTACGGTACCTATAGGTTGTTTTAACTGTTACCTCTTGTTGTTATAATCGCCTTGTATAAACTATGGGCCTACACCATTGCAATTGGAAACCATCATTCTGGTCGATCCTTGTCTTGTTTAGTTAGACCGTAGCATTTCTGATGAATTCTCTTATATAAAAGGGCATTATTTTATGATTGCTGATATTACAATCCCGGTCAATCAGTGCACAAGTTGACTGCGCCCTAGAACTGACGAGGAAGTATCCCATCCCCCCTCCCCCACAAAGCAGATTCTGGCGCCTCCTAAGATTCTTTCACCAACTGCATAGAAATGATCTTGAGTGCCGTCGTATTGAGACGATATAGGAAGTGTCAGTTCAAGTGTCTGCAATATTGTGTCGTTCGTTTAATTGTGTGTATGCGGATTACAATCATCTGCTGCAGGTGTGAATGCACAGACTGAGGTCAAGTCGACCTCTGAGTCATGTCAGTTCAGCAAAGATATTTCTCCATAGAGAGTATAGCAATTAGACACGTGTTTAATTCTTTTCGACACGTCATAGGTGTCAATTATTAAGAGCTGGAATCAAAGTCATTGCCCATGGCATAATACATTGACACAATATTATCCTTATCAACTGTTTGAAATTCGGTTCATGTATTGAAGCACAAAGTGAACCGTTTTAACAACGTCTTAGAACAAATTCTGCTTTCGCTGAGTATCAATTGAAGTGAACGCGTTTCTCTTGATCGCGAAGAAACCTTTCCTATAGTGATGCTCTGGCTCGTACGACGTAGGCTACACGGTATAACCTTGAATGACCTGGAACCCATTAATTTTGAACCTCGTTCAAAGGTGGTGAAGGATTTCAGCCGATCAATGCTTTGAAAAACACCTCTGCATGCCAAGAGACAGCGTTGAAGAAACGATTTAGCTCGTTCATTTGAAAATATAAGCGAGGTTATGATATTTACATGGATATTTATAGCTGGGGTACCCGGCGTTGCCCGGGAAATTTATGATTCGACCCGCTCCCGGCCACAACCCCACCACACCACACTCCCACCCCACCTCACAACACCCCGTGAAATTCCCCCCACCCCATCCTTCACCTCCAATTCCCCTCTCTCCCACCCACCCACCCACCCACCCAACCTTCCAACCCCACCCCCACCCCACCACACTCCGACCTCCACCGGCACGCCACCCGTAAAATTAGGGTTTTCAGGCAAATTTTCTCCCCACCGCTCCCACCCCAACCCACCCCACCCTGCCCCAACCGGCCTAAGCGGGTCGAGGTGTGTGCTGGGTGGAGGCGAGGTGGCCCGTGTAAAATCTGTCTTACTGTGAAACTATGGCAATGGAATGGAAATGTATAGCAAAATTAGGGGTCTCACCCCCCCACCCTGCCCTTCATGGTGATAGAGATTCGTCAACCACTCCACCGGGTGATTCTGATGGCCCTCTATCTAGGTACAAAGTTTGAAATCAATCGCTGCGTTTTAGTGAAAAAATTAGGGGTTTCACCCCACCCTGGCCCCCATGGTGCTAGAGAATCGCCAACCACTCGTTGGGGTGTCTCATGCCGAGACCTACACATAGTAGTGAAGGTTTGGAGTGAGAAGCTCAAAAACTGTCGAAATGCATCCCGTTAAACAGACACACAGAATCTTCTCTTTGTTTATATAGATGACTTGTTTTTTAATCATGCGCTCGTTGAAATTCAGTAGGTTACCGGGTAATCGCCGCATTGCTTAGGGTTTCATATGAATGGGTTAGGCCCAAGGTTCTTTGAATAGGCCTAGGCTGCAGGGCTGTAGTGTAAAAATTAGAGGTCAATACATCAATTATCTGCCTCATGTTTCCTCTTTATTACATTTTGAGCTGCTGGCTATCTAATCTGAAGACACGTTCTTAAAATAAACTGAACTTTCAAGTTTATCTCGTAAACTGTTTGTATATACGGCGAGTGCATGAACTGAATTGCAGGACCAATAATTTCAAGACTGAATTCCAGGGTTGAATTCCAGGACTGATTTTTCAGGTTTGTACACATATCGCACGTTGCACTGGAATAAGCATAATTCTTATGTCAATAGCCTACGTTCGCAGTCAAAGCCAAGATGCATAGGAATATAATAATTATAATTATTATGGTTACAGTAGTCGACAGTAATCTGACCCAAAATTGCAAAACATCAGCAAAACCACGCGTTAACTGATAACTCATCCCCCAGTTACTCTAGTAACCGAACCTCTCACTTATCTCTCCAACCGTTCCACCTGTTTTTGTTCCAGTTCTAGATTGTTCGGTTGGGTCGGATATATTATGTTCCACCCGCTGCGCTCTATTGCGCCATGTGAAGAGATAGAAGATGCGGCGAGCTCTCAGCCTGCAGTCCTGGGACCTGAGGGATGTGGCGGGATATGGCGCAAACCAATGCGGCTCATGCAACGGGTAAACAAATATTTGGCCTGGTCCGTGCCATGGTTGCGTGGGTCGGGATGGTTGAGTTACTTGAGTCAAGTGCGACCTGAAAATGATGCGGTCATCTCAATGGTTCGCTCGTTCTACAGCCACATTTCAGACCAAGTGTGTATGTGCGTGCGTGTGCGTATGCGTGTGCGTGCGTGTTGGTGTGTGTTTGTGTGGGTGTGGGTGGTTATGTGTGTGTGCAAGGTTCTTAGAATAGATCTTGGTGTGTGTGTGTGTGTGTTCGTAGACGCAGAGAGAGAGAGAGAGAGAGAGAGAGAGAGAGAGAGAGAGAGAGAGAGAGAGAGAGAGAGAGAGAGAGAGAGAGAGAGAACAGACAGACAGGCAGAATCAGAGACAGAGACAAAGACAAGACAGAGAACAATTTAAGAGACTTCCTCTGGTTTGGTCTTTCGCTATGTTTTCATCTTTATCTGCTTCATTCTGTGTATTTGCTTCATGTTTTTCTCCATCACTCTCTGCATCTCTCTGACCCTCTTTGACACTTGGCCTATCTCTCTTGGTTCTCTCTACACGTCTGTCCCTTCAACTGTCTCTGTCTGCCTCGCTATCTATCTGTCTCTGTCTCTGTCTCTGCCTGACTGTCTCTGTCTGTCTGTCTGTCTGTCTGTCTGTCTCGCTATCTAATTCTGCATGTCTGTCTATCTCTGCCTCTCTCAATCGCTGTTATGTACGCTTGCACACGTGGCTCATGTAACACGAGCGCCTCCATCCAACCAACCAACAACGACTCAACAGATAAACAGGATTCGTAAATACTGCGTTTCAGAATTGCATCCATGCGTCTTATATAAGCCGATAGCAGAGTCGGGTCTTGGCCAACAGTTCCCACATTCAGACGCAGCAGCAGCAGCAGCATTCTGGCGGGGAAGGGATCCAGCCACAGAGATTTCTGAATGCATGCAGCGCCGTTTGACGAGATCTCGAGACCAAGTGCAGACTATTCCGAGCATAACCCCCGCTAGTACTTTCGCCGAAGTTTAGACTACTTGAAAGTATACTGTAAATCCATTCGCTCGACAAGTACCTAAGGCTCCGTCGTCGTCTGCTTTCGATATTCGACGCAGACGTCATCATGTCGTCACCGCGCTGTTCCCCAGAAACATTGACTTCCGGTCAACATTCAACTTCTTGTCGGCACAACGAAGATTCACAGGTCGGAAATGTCGGTTAATTTGTACGTATGTGTGTAATGCATGCATGTATGAATGTATGCATATGCGTGTATGTATGTATGTATGCATGCATTTATGTATATATATACAGGGTGGCCCAGCATAAATGTCCCGACTTTGCACGCGTATAACTTTGCCAATTTTTAACATTTTTTAATACTTAATGCATCAAATTAAAGGTATTTCCCTCTAGTATTAGCTCTAAAAAAGTCGAAATGATACTCGTCTAGGTTTTAATCATATGCCCGGAACAACGCTAGCTACCATATTTTGTTGTCATTTGTGACGCAACCTGGCGCCGTTGACAGACGATGATCGCGTTTCGATCTTAATTTTACGAACTGATAAGGGATCTAATTCATTTGAAATGATTAACAAATATTCTAACAGAGGATGGAATAAACAATACCTTGTATTATCTGCTACGGAAAATTGATAAAACAGGACTTTCTACTCGCAACCATGGGAAACGGAGCGCACGGCGCTCACATCCGCTAACATTGCTCGTGTGTCCGCGTACATTTGCAGTGAAGACAATGACCAGGGCAGGCCCTGCATGCAAATTCAGCGCAAAACAGGCAGTCTTAGAAGCACTGCATAACGTATTGGAAAAGATTATAGACCTAAAGTGAAAGCAATTTGTCCACGAGAAGTCCAGCGAGCTCTCCAGCTCTTACGCAAAGAAACGGCTGGCAGCGTCCAAGCGTCTGAACCAGCGCATGGCAGTGCACGGCTGTTGGCAAAATTGAAAGGACGTGGTTTTGCGATGAGAAGATATTCATGTTAGGGACCCTACAAACACCCAAAATGATCGTGTATACGCGCGTTTTAGCAAAAAAAGATAGAATTTTCCGGGGAAACGGCGCCATATTGTGTCAGTAATGACAAAAAATGGTAGCTAGCGCTGTTCCAAGTATATAATTAAAACCTAAACTAGTATCAGTTCGACTTTTTTAGAGTTAATACAAGAGTGAAATACCTTTAATTTGATGCATTAAGTATAAATAAATGTTAAAAATTGGCGAAGTCATACGCGTGCAAAGTCGGGACATTTATGCTGGGCCACCCTGTATATGTATGGGGCCGTCCATAAAGTACGTACTTTTGACCATTTTGACCCCCTCCCCTTGTCACAAACGGTCACAAATCTCGGACCCCCCCCTAAAGTACGTCACACTTTCGAACAAAAAATTTAAAAACATAACCATTTACCTAACCCTCTAAACCCTAGGATACTATCCCTAATCCCTCTGATAGTGACGTGCGTCCCTAAACGCTTTGATAGTGACGGGAAATCAACTTTTATCCCGCCAGGCCGGGTTTTAGACACGCCTGGCCGGGCCGGGTCGGATTTTAGGTACTATGAACAAAAAATAATAATAAAGAATTTAAAAAATAAATGTGTGACGTCACACATGGCCTGACCCCCTCCCCCTGTCACAAACTTTCACACTTTCTTACACCCCCTCCTTTCCTGGAGCGTGACGTACTTTATGGACGGCCCCTATGCATGTATGTATGAGTGCGTGTATGTATGCATCTATATATGCATGCATGACTTTATGCAGAACAAAGTAGGGTCTATGTCCGCGCACCATTCATAAATTGTTGCTTATCTTGAGATTGTTGTAGGCTCATTATATCAGTCTAGACCACTAAACCAACCTTCCGCCAGCACTGGGACCTTTCATTCATTCATTCATTCATTTATTCATTCATTCATTCACTTATTCATTCATTCATTCATGCATTCACTCATTCATTCATTCACTCATTCATTCATTCATTCACTCATTCATTCACTCATTCATTCATTCATTCATTTATTCATTCATTTATTCATTCATTCATTCATGCATTCATTCATTCATGCATTCATTCATTCATGCATTCATGCATTCATTCACTCATTCATTCATGCATTCATTCACTCATTCATTCATTCACTCATTCATTCATGCACTCATTCACTCACTCACTCATTCATTCATTCATTCATTCATTCATTCATTCATTCATTCATTCATTCATTCATTCATGCATTCATTCATTCATTCATGCAGAACAATTATTATAGCGCCACGATAACTGGGGAGTCACTCTTTTTATACCAGCAATCCTCCTCGTCAAAATTAATACCCACTCTTTAGCTCTGCCAACGGAATTTATTCATTCCGATAAGAAGCAATAAGAACATGCACAGGAATGTTGAAAACAGTCGTTCGTCTCACTATTCCGGTCGGCAGAAATAAGAAACCAGGCGGATCATGAAACAACCGGAAGAGGAGAGAGATATCTTGGCCGACAGATTTTTCTAGACATATTATGTAAATCGTAGGCGAGAGAAAATATCATACAAGACTTAGTGCTTATGTTAGGCTATCGACCGTAATATTATCTTTGTTGTCTGTGAAGAATCCAATTCGAAATAAGACTTAGAGGTGTTAATTATTTGACAATGTGCAGGAGTAGCCTAGATGCAGGAGTAGATCTAGTCATTTCTTTCACTGAATAATTTCAGACATTTGTATGTGGAGTTAGAAGAACACACTTGTGGAAATCAATATTTTCATTGGCTAGTAGTCTAGGCCTGTTATTATTGAAAATTTAGGCCTGCGTGTAATGTTTCAATACGCTAATGTCTGGGAGCAAGGCGATGATGTTTACGTTAAAGTAACTATATAATATATGCCATTAGATCTACATGTACAATGTAGTTCGTCGAATAGAATATCACTGTCTAATAAAT
Source organism: Lumbricus terrestris (assembly GCA_949752735.1). Lineage (NCBI taxonomy): Eukaryota > Metazoa > Annelida > Clitellata > Crassiclitellata > Lumbricidae > Lumbricus > Lumbricus terrestris. The sequence continues at coordinate 68,109,445 of OX457039.1, forward strand.
TAATGTTACGGGATGACTCGAGATGTTAAAGCTGAATCAGCTTCCTCTCCGCGTCAATTCTGCGGGGAATGTCATTCCTGGCGAATTCCTCCCCCTCTCTGAAGATGCCAATATCTCTGCTCCACAATCACGATGTTTCTTCCGTTTCTGCTCAACTTTATGCCCATGATGTGACTTGATGTCTAGCTCTCACAACTTCTTATCACGATGGATCCGGTGCATGCATGGGTGCGGCTGTATAGACAGTGTATAGCCTACTAATAGAGCCAATAATAGCTACATTTCTTACTTTTTTCTTTGCACTGCATTTCGGGATTCCTCTGCAGGCATTTCCTCGTCTCTTCTTGTATTCATAACTTATAATATCACAACTTGTGATACATGTATATCGTTCTGTCTTAGTAGCACATAATAGAAAAGTTATTTTCTTTTTGGGTAAACTTTCAACCTTCTCCACCTCTTAATTAATTATAGAAAGATCTCCGGCATGCATGGAAAGATTAGACTGTATCAGGGTGAGAATTGCTGTGGGGGGGGGGGTTGGAGGGTTCAACTCCAAGTCTTTTTAGCGGCACAACACTAACGTCTTCAATGCACATTCCCACTGCACATAAATCGACAGTTATTTTTCTACGATTCTTATACTAGTTTGTATGAATTATCTAACAAGTAAACTGAAATTAATTTAGATGACAGGTATTTTATATAAATATTATAAAGCCATTGAGCACTACATATATAATTATAAATATATTGAATGGTTATAAGCTATACGCTTAAGGGGAGAGTAATTTTCTTTGCATTTAAACATTCCTAGTTTTAGGACCTTTGCTCCAAGTGAAATAAGACGTATTGTTATCGCTCTCTTCAATCTGTTGCATAACATTTCCCGCAGGCTACGTCAATGGCTCCAACTAAATTGCCTTAAAACACATTGCAAAGGTCAAAGGAATCAGTTCAGAGATCCCGCAGTGCAGTCGACCCCACTCCCCCAACACGCACACACACACACAGACACACGCACCGACCCATAATCCTCACCATCTGCTCTCGCACTGGTCTCTTCATATACGATGTAGCATCCTCTGATTCTCTCCAGACTTTTCTGACAGAATGTTCTGGAGCTTGTGACCTAATTCTAGACAACTATTAAGATAGACTGATAGACGAATAGTTGCAGTCAACAGCGCCGTTGCCAATCTAATCTTATCTTATCTTGCAATTTAATCTGATCTAAGCTTATTCTAACCTAACCCGATCCAACCCAAGCAAAAGTATCTAATCCAATAAAATATAAAAAAACAAAATCTAATCTCAACTAATCCAATCAATTCTAATCCATCCTAATCTATTCTTATCTATTCTAATCTGTTCTAATCCATCCTAATCAATTCTAAACAATTCTTGTCTATTCTAATCCATTCTAATCTATTCTTATCTATTCTAATCCATTCTAATCTATTCTTATCTATTCTAATATATTCTAATCTATTATTATCTATTCTAATCTATTCTACTGTAATATATGAATTCTAATCTGTTCTCGTCCATTCTAGCTTGATCTAACTTCTCCAGCGTCGTAATCCCAAAGCACATGCTATCAAGTGAGGATCTCTAATTCTATATTCGAATGCACCGTAATATGCTACAAAGTCCTGATCCTTTTGAGCAGATCGGTATACGTTAGAGTAAGTATACTGAAGCCAGACTCCAGTGATTAATCGAAATGGTGCTGCGCAGAAACTTGACAAATCTTTCAACTTAATAAGTCTAAACAGAATCGTGCAACGCCGCCGCTGATGTACTATAGTAGGCCTATACATAAGCGGCGCTGCACGATATTTAGGCTATACATAGGCCCACTTCTTGTTTTATCATTCCACCTAAGAATAATCTATAGCTAGGCGTGTTACAGAGACTACTGTACTGTAGAGTGTCTTCAAAGTCTTGGTTCAATCAAAGTCTTCCGGTCCATACTCGTGCCAGCCACTTAGACGATAGTAGGTCATTGGGCCACTCAGGCATCGCTTGTAGCCTACACGTGCCGACGTCGAACAGCATTCCGCCATTCATTTGTGAGGATGGAAATGTTTTTCGTTTTTGAAAAGCAAAAGAAAGTTCTACTACATGTACAGCCTATGCTGTAATTCCTAGCAGTTGTGCTAACTGTTCGCACTGTACCGCTTCCAGAAGTAGCCTAACCTTCTGTAGCTTCGAATGACTGTAATAATTATGATAAATTGACTAAATTGCATTACATTATCATTGATTAGGGGATGCGTGACATTCTAAAGGTTAGGGTGCTAACTGAAGTTTAGGGTTCAAATTTCAATCAGAAAGAAAATTGTTTGGATGTTTTCGCGCCCCATGCTCCCTATAACCAACTCAGCTGCAATGAGTTCACTGACGGTATTGTATTGTAGGGCCTATTATGTTGTATTGCATTGAATAATTTGAATTGCATTGTATTGTATTAAATTGCATTGCATTGTATTGTAATTTCGGAAATGGAAGGAATGAGTCAACGAACGATGGATGCATGAATCAGCTCTCCATCCACTGGAATAATATCATTGGCATTGGCTTCGAAATTTGCTGTAAAAGTCGAGGAATCAACAACACATTGAGATATTGCTTTTAAAAATAGAGGATATAATAATAATAATTACTATATGCAATACAATTTCTATTTAGGATCAATGGATCAGAGACGAAATTGTCATTGAGGCATTGATTATTGCCCTTAACATAATATAATACAATAGCAAGTTGTCGATATATGAAGAACAGACGGTTAGGGAGAGGATTAGCCATTCCTTGAAGATTTATATATATATATATATATATATACTAGCTGGGGTACCCGGCGTTGCACGGGAAATTTCGATTTTTCGTCCCCAAACCCAGCTACACCCGCCCCTGTGGGGCGGCTTAGCCGCCCATTTGGGGTTTATAAATGGTTACATATTTTATATTTATGCCCCTCTGCTTGGAAGGTCTTCCCCAATTCTGCCGGTTAAACTCATGTTGCATGGGGGCTCCTCTTAGTGTACATTATACTCCTTGGCCTAAGCCATTTATCTTTCCCAGGGCGGTTGCGCTGCGTAAGCTTTGGCGAAAAATGACGTCATTTGTTATTGCACGACGTCGTGACGACGATTCAAATAATGGCGTCGCATTTGCAGCGACCGCGCAAATAACACAGCGAAAATTAAAATGTCTAATATTTCGAGTTATAAAGTGAATAAGAAGGTGAAAATAGCGCGCCTGAGTAAGTTGAATGAAAGTCTATTTATGTACAATGTTTAAGGTCAGTAGCTGCAAAACTGTGAGCGTGCATTCTGGACAAAGTCCGCAAAGTCCTTTCTTATAGATATAGATATATATATACAATATATAATTCTGGGCTGGCTCCCTTTCCGTCAGCGTATTGAATGCAGGGTCACTGCCTTGGTATTGCTACATCTTATACCTATACTTGATCTTTGCCAGCCTGTGTCTGGTATTCGATCCTTAGGCTCGGTGGGGAAAGAGGCTACTCCTGTTTGCTCGTATATCAATCATGCAAAGTCGTGCTTTTCTGTGGTTAGTCCGGTAGTATGGAATGGCCTCCCTCTTCAGTTGCATATGTTCTTTATGTCACTCTCTGACACATTCCATTAGAGCTATAGAAAGCTGTTTTTGGACGTGTTGGAGCCGGGAGCAGCTCTGAGTAGCTTCCCAGACGAGGCGCTATATAAAAACATGAATGAATGTATATATATATTCATATTCTGGATCTGTTCTATGTTCTCATCCTTATTATGGACTTCGAATGCGAAACGGGAATGCTATAAATAAACTGCTTTTGATGTTGAAATCGGATGTGCGCATTTATTGCTGGTCGGAATACCAATTGGAAAGGCAGAGGCAGAGGCAAGCAGAATGATTAAACAATATTATGCTGGTTGAACAAGTGTGAACTTAATTACGCCTCAATTGCTACGATTTGAGTGTTTTAATTAGAAATGGATGGATTAATCTGAGGGTTCAGACATATTTATAAAGCATTTATCGTCATTTGTTTCTCGGGCAAAACTGTGATATCTCACGAGCATGACAATATTTTTTTCTATGCGCCGCAACTTAAAAACTCCTAAGTTCAACAAGTAAATGAATACGGATGAAATGGCAAACACATGTAGATGTGATCACAGAATAGCCTATTAAGTAAATCGAGAGTTGAGATCTGAAGGACGGAAGGATGAAAAGAAGAAAGTAATGAAGGATGGGAAATGGATGGAAGATCGAATGAGCTACATAATAATTAACGATGGAAACACGAGCCAGCTAACGAATGATCAATTTTGTTGGATGATATATTAATTGATCGGAGATGGTAGCGAACCATTAATGATATTGATTGATCAAAAATGGTATTGATTGATTGGTGGTAGTATTGATTGGTGGTAGTATTCTCTGCTTCTGAAGCAGAGAAGTTTGGAGGAAATTCATACAAGCCTCATCGTCATATCGATGACGGAGGAGAAGATAGAAGAAGAAGAAGTATTGACATAATATCAGTGGTAGGCCTATTGATTGGTTGACGGTCTTATCGATTTATTCATTGGTTGTAGAAGATGGCATTCGTATAATTATCATGATTGATTGACTGTGCTATTGACCAACGACCTGATATATATTACATGTATATATATATATATAGGCATTGACTGACGGAAATTATATTGACACGTTTTCAGTGTATCATTTAATTGCGCAAAATATTTCTCGTCGTAGGGGAAGTCGGAGCGAGATGGACCCTTGGGGCATGATGGATCCCGTCAATATAAGGTATATATGATGTCGCCACCTATCGAATGAACTTTAATTATTTTAATACTGTTGGCGCTTTGGTGATTTGACCAAAATAAGCGACCGAAATGACATTTGTTCGTTTTTTATGATGAAAAGTTGATTTTCGACCTGCTCGATCTTATTTTCAAGAAACAGTTATTTGCTAAGTATTCAATTGCACATTGTCACAGGCTTTTGATGCAAGTATATTTGGTTAAACACCCTTTTCTGCCGTATTTACGAATTCAGTATTGGCAGGATACCCAGTAGATTGAATTTTTAATTGGTGAAAAGTTTATACCTTACGCATGGGGGTGAGTTGGATCAGTCACCGACGGGGCAAGACGGACCTTGTGATCCATCTTGCCCCGTTTGTGTGAATTTTTCCTGTGGTTCGAATTTTTCATCCGATTTCACTTGTTAATTAATTATTATGTTATTATTACTATAACAATAATTGTTGGATACAATAATAATGACAATTAGCGCGAAAGACATGATTGCAGCGGTCTATCTTGTTCCACAATTGGGGCAAGATGGACCACTAAAATCGCCTAAAATCGAACAAATCTAGTCCAATGTAACTTCTGCGTTATTCTCACTGTTTTACATTATAGACGATCACATTTATGCATAAAATAGTATTCTGCATGTGATCAGAACATGCTATGATGAAAGACTAATGCGTGGGGCATGATTTATTAGATTGGTCCATCTTGCCCCATAGTGGGGGCAAGACGGACCTTTACGACTAAGTTTTTAAATTTAAAAAATCTTTTTATCAAAAAGGGATGCAATTAAATTTGTGTTGCCCTTAGCTAAGGTACTGTATAAGCTACAAATAGCAAAAAAATTGTGCCCGTGAAGCACGTTTATGGTGTCTCAAACCCAAAAATTCGTTACGGGGTCCATCTCGCCCCGACTTCCCCTATGTGGTGAATAAAGTGTAATGTCCTGATTTATTTATGAGAATAATGAGATGATTAGATCCAAAGATGAGAATTTTGATCGATAACAATCCTGCGATCAATAGACTTTTCTTCATGCGATAATATACTCTTCAGTAAGTTGTGTTCTATTGCAAGTTTTTCCACCACATTCGTAAAGGGCCTATGCTCAGACGATGCCAGTCCAAACAGTTGCTAAAAAGAAGGGTGACACTAATCATCCTTTCCATAGCATGCCGTCGTTGAACAGAAATCTTCAGTCTGTTTCCAGTTTCTCCTCCGCCACTGATTTAGATTCGTTTGTTGCCAGTCCCAATCCTGAATAACGGAGGAGGACGCCGCTAATCGCTAATCATCTTTGTTTTGACAGTATACGTCGTCAAACAACAGCCACCTCTACCTGTGAAGACTACCGCGGCTGACAAACGCAGACCTGAATGTCTGCACGGCCATAGATCAGACGGAACGTAAATTGCGCTATAAAAAGGTTTTGTGCGCAGCTCTTGGGAAGAAGAGTCTTCAGCAGCAAATTATCGGTTATGCTGACACGGAACAGTTTTAAGACTACAGCAACACAGAATATTCGAAGGCATTTATATATAATATTATATATGCATATTATCATGTATATATATATATATATATTTATTTACACAGCACAGTGTATTTATATATCAAGATTTTATTATCTACATGTTTGCAGTCACATTCCAGGTTCTTAAAAAGACCCAATATCAACATTCATATGCTTAAATACATGCATACACAAAAGTCATATTATGTACAATTGTACATGCATTCATATACACAATATTCATACATACATACATAAATACAAACATACATGCATATATGCATACATACAGACACATTCGTGCACACATACAGTACCTACATACGTACATACATAATACATACATACATAAACACATACATACATAATTTTATATGCATACATGTACATACAGACACATACATACACATATGCACATACATACATGCATACATACATACATACATACATACATACATACATACATACATACATACATACATACATACATACATACATACATACATACATACATACATACATACATACACACATACATACATACACACATACGCACATACACATGTACAAACGGCTGATGATGATGATGATCAGAAGCATGTATTTTCTCCACCTGCAAACATAATTGATGCATATAAATGGGTGTAGTTCCCAACCCTGAAGCGACCATACCATCCTTCATCCAATCATCCACCCATCATTTTCCAGGTACACATTCCACGAATGGCGACAACAGAATCCATCAACCCAAATATAAACAATCACATGCATTTCTCACAAGTTTTTTGGCAATGTAAGTTTGCCGGATTATATCAAGCGATGATGCGACTGTACGCAGATGGCTTTGCTATGCAGGACAAATATATACACGTACGTAGTCTGTGGGATTTTAACTGCCTGCTATAACCTATATATGTACATACACATATAATGAGCATGGAGCATATCCACGTATGTATGTATGTATGTATGTATGTATGTATGTATGTATGTATGTATGTATGTATGTATGTATGTATGTATGTATGTATGTATGAATGTATGTATGTATGTATGTATGTATGTATGTATGAATGAATGTATGTATGTATGTATGTATGTATGTATGTATGTATGTATGTATGTATGTATGTATGTATGTTTTCTAGGAGTGTATCCATTTATGTATGCAGCTTATGTATGTATGTAGGTATGTATGTATGTATGTATGTATGACATTGTATGTATGTATATATGTATGTGCGTGCGCATGTATGTATGTATTTTATGACTATAGGCTTTCACAGGTGTTTCAGCTTGGCATGTTGATTCACACATACCATGCACTAGGATATCAATTATAACCTATACATGTACCTGCTACATGTTGATAAACGATAATTATGTCTGAGCATCTTATTAAAAAAGTCTAATGTGCATTATTTGCTGTTCATTTGCTTAAAAAAACAATGACGTATGAGCGTTGCACGTGTTAGAATATAATTAACGTCTTATTGTCTAGCATTCAGCAGTGGTATCTGGTTGGAGCTGGCTCTGATGTGGCCGCATTATGCGCAGTTAGCTGCCAACAGGTGAACAAAGACAAAGGTGTATTGTATTGTATTGTATAAAAACATTTATAAAGCGCCTCTACTAGGGTGAACCGTTCAGAGGCGCTCCCAGTGCGCAAGGCCACGAGAGAAGAAATAGGTTTTAAGAAAAGAAAATGAGGAGGAGGGATTACCTGTCAGAAGTTGAGATCGAGTAGAAGGAGAGAGCGTATTCCAAAGAGAGGGGCCAATTGATGTAAAGGAACGGGACTGAGCCATAGCCGTTCTAGTAGGAGGTACTATATAGAAGTTCAAATCTGTTTAAAGAGCGGAGTGGACGATGCGAGGAGGCTGAAACTGGCCTGCGAATTCCATTGGTTAGATATTTTGGAGCAAGGCCCCGTTGTGCTTTAGAGACCAAAATGAGAATTTTGAACTTAATGTGTATGGTTTATGGCCACAGTATACTGTGTTCTACCTGCAAGACAACATGTGCATTTTCTTGCCACGATTGTTAGGCTTCGTTACTGAAACGCGTCTATACGTGGAAATCTGTTATGTCTGGCTTTGGCCACTGTGTCCCATTTCCAGACACTGGGTGTGGCCGACAACAGTGACCGCGCTCATTACCAGACACTGTACGTGTGTGTGGTTATTTTGATTGTGCTCTATTTCCATCAGGCGCCGTTTATGGCCACAATAAACGAGCTTCTCTACCAGGCATTGTTTGCCAACAGAGTTTTTGCTAATGATTACACAACTTGTCTTAACGGTCCATCAAGGTATACGTGCTATCGTTGCTGCTACTGCTGCTATCGTCGCTGCTGCTGTGTACAGATCCAAAAACGGGACACATACGTTATATGTAGGGGTTCGAGAGTATTGTGCGTATGAGCGTGCGTGTGTTTTGGTGTTTGCACATCTGCTGTTGCTTAGAGGAATTCCGAGCGTTGGAGCCGACGGAACACGTCATAGAAAGAGACCAAGCCGTATATCTCTAGCACTATTTATAGCGCAGTGCTAAAATAACTGTGCGAATGTACCAGGAAAAGGAATAGCCTAGAGGAGGAGGAGGAGGAGGAGGAGGAGGAGGAGGAGGAGGAGGAGGAGGAGGAGGAGGAGGAGGAGGAGGAGGAGAGGTTGACGGAAAGCAAAAGTAGTATACCAAAGTAGCATGAAAAGCAGGAGAATATAAAGTAAGAGATGCAAGAAGAAGAGTGTTATATGCCCAATAGGAGGGCGGATACATAAGTTGAAGTAGGGAAAGTGGAGAAAAGAGCAGAAAAAAGTCGACACTGCAGAGAAGTAGAAGGAGAAGTAAAAAGAGAAGCAGGATGATTAAAGGAAACGTATACATAGAAGAAGTAGAAAGAAGAAGAAAGGTAGACGGATGAATGGTTTTGTGTCTGGAGATGGAGCAGACTGTATATGAGAAGAACTTTATAGGAACAGACGGAGTGGAAGCTGGAAAGAAGGATATGACGATTAAAATCTGCGAATCAAATGCGAGATATATATATATAATATATATATAATATATATATATATACACACGCGCACAAAGAAGCACAGATCTGTTATTGTTCCTGGTAGCCCAATGCGCATGCGCCAGGAGCCGAGCTGCTGGATGCAGCAGACGCAGCTGCAAGGCATCTGCTGCTTTGAGACGGCAGCATGCAGTTGCATTACATCACACTCATACACAAACACATGTATAATAAATTATATAATCTATTATTCATAGATATCATATTCTAAGTTACACACAGGGCTTAAAGTGTACCTGGACGGTCATGGACGGCGTCCATGCACTTGTTTTAAAATCTGAACGCCGTCCAGCCACTTATTGGCGAGCACAGACTGGAAAGGTAAGGGGCATCCATGCACTTCTTTTGGAGAGGTAAGGGGCGTCCAGGCACTTATTTTTCCACACTTTAGGCACTGGTTACACTATATGTAATTATGCAGATACGTTCGCATTTCACGAAACCTCATGTATGCGCGCGTGTGCGTGATTGTGTGTGTGCAACTGTGCATGCGTAAAAATTAAGCAACTACATGCATAGCCTATCTATGAAACGTGATCATATTATTGTGTCTATTCTATATCTAAAAATTGTGTATGTCTGGCGTATCACAAACACACACACGCGAGCACACATACACACACCGTCACACACGCACATACGCACGCACATTAATGCGAGCACACACACACACACACACACACACACACACACACACACACACACAGGCCTTTACCTATGTTTAGTTCATGCAATTTTAGGTAACATAAGTCTAGACAGATTTGTATTCGTTTGTATGGACATGTATCATCATCATCGTCGTCGTCGTCATCACCATAATCGTCATCATCACCACCACCATCATCATAATCATCATCATAGTCATCATCATCATCATCATCATCATCATCGTCATCACCATCATCATCATCATCATCATAATCATCATCATAGTCATCATCATCATCATCATCATCATCATCGTCGTCATCACCATCATCATCATCATCATCATCATCATCATCATCATCATCACATGAGTTCGACTGCAGCAGCAGCAGGCATTATTAATCTGTGCTGAATCTGCAATAGGCCAATACATGTATACCGGTACTGTAAGACTGGCGTTGAGTTCCAGACGGCGTCTGTTGTTGGTCGGAGAACGGAACAGAGGTTAGGGTGTAGGGGGAAGGAATGGATGGTTCATGCATGTGTAGCAACGGGCGTGGTTCATAGACCGACGTGTTTCCATTACTGCAACCACTATATATATATATATATATATATATTATATGTAATATAATATATTAATATATATGTAATATATAATGTTCTGGCCAAATGCTAGTCGATCTGGTTGCTAAACCTGCTGCTAAATTATAACAATGATATTAATTCAATTGCGACTACAATGTTAGTTATGGTGATAGTTGTGATAATGATGATGATGATGACGACGACGACGATGATGAAGTCAAAAGAAATATGATGATGGTGATGATGACATACGTTCTGTGTACTTCATGTGTAATTTATATGTACGATCTGAGTATACGTTCTGTATGAGTTCTGCTTATCTTCGATGTATTAAACGTCTTGTATAATTTTGTTTTTTAGAAATCTTCAATAAACTCGGCAAGTCCCCGTGACTCGATCACATCCTCATCATCCCCATCAGTCAAACGCATCTCACTGTCCCCACCTCCCTCTTCGACGTCCTCTGGGTCTCCTTCCGGTCAAGGACCTCAGTCCTCGACGTTCAAGAGCAAGCCGACGTTGGCGCAGGAGATCCATGATGAGTTCCTTCTCTGTAAGATCTGCCTCGATGCCTACAAGAACCCCAAGTGCCTCGAATGTCTGCACACTTTCTGCGAACATTGCATCGAGTCACACGTGCAGTCGGAATCAACGTACAAGAAATACAGCGACTACCGTCAGTGTTTTGATACCGTTTCTGTTTCATCTTTCAGTTTCGTTTTCAATGTCAGTTTCACTTTCAGTTTCAATCCCAGTTTCACTCTCATTTTCGAATGCCAGTTTCACCTTTATTTTACTCATATCTGTAATTTAGTTAAAGGGTCGCTCTAAATTGATTTAGCGCCTCCTTAATACTTTCAACTGAACCTTAAAAGAAGCAGTTTATTCTTTGCTAATAAAAAAAACTGCAAAGAAAAACACTAAGAGCAAACAGGAAAAAGAGCAAACAGCTCTCTGCACTTACTTCGAAGCATCAAAGGCAATGGCGTGACATAAGAGTGATAAGATACTCGTATACACATGTACAACGAGACACAGACTGTCTGGTGAAGAGCACTTTGAGTGCTGACGACCTGCAGGGCTATCATCGATAACAGGTGTATAGCTCGCAAGCAGGTAATAATATCCATCTGAAAATAGCGCAGCCTGCATTTTTTTTACATGGGGATTCGCTGGAACCAATATATGAGATTTCTACAAGTAGTATGTGTATTCTGTGTGGGCATGCGGATATATATATATATATATATATATATATATATATAATATATATATATATTGCTACAATTGATGCACGAAACCGCATCATAATTATAGCTAACGGAGTCTTTTTTGTGTCGACATTAAATATGGCATTTATGAATTAAGCAATTAAAAGTACATCAGTCTGCTTATAGAGGAACATTTTCCTAAGGAGTCTAGGCCTAGAACATTTCCCCAGACATGTCTTCTATGTATACCCAGACGTCCCAGACATCTCCCCCGACTTTTCTCTCCGGGTAACTTCCCCCGGACATTCCGCTCGTGATCTGGATATGTGGACTGCTCGTCAAACAGATCTGTAACTGAACAAATGGACAATCTATACTCCGATTATTCCCCAGTGCATCAGTAATGTTATCATCAATCCAACTTCCACCTTGGCATGAATACATTTTCATTTTCATCAATCCAGCTTCCGTTGGAACAACAATTACTTTTTATCAATCCAACTTCAATTTTAAAACAACTGTATATATCATCAATGCAATTTCGGTTTAATGAATCTTCATCAATCCCACTTCTATTTAACCACGGAGTTTTTCCTTAATCGATCTTCCAATTATGGATGAATATTTCAAGTGAAACCCACTTTTAGTTAAGTATAAAACAAATTCCAGTGAATCAAAGACTTAATTTAATCCAGCTTCCATTTACGGATACAGATATTCCCACCAATCCGGCTTCTACTTAAGCAAAGAATTAATTCATCAATCCAACTTCCATTAAATTTTAGGCAAACATATCTTGCAGCAATCAAAATCTTATTTAACATTTACATTCAGCTTCAAAGTAATCAACTAATTAATTAATTAATTAATTACGACTCAACATTAAAAGTTTGGTTGCTCAACAATTAAATTGCAACAGCTGAGTAAAGTAAATGTTTTAGAAATTTCAATCTCAAACATCAAAGCACTATTGAAGACTGTGTAAACATATGTTTTTTGGTTTGGGCTCATTTGGGGAGGGAGGATGTCCGGGGGAATTGTCCTGTTGAAATGCCTGGGAGAAGTCCGGGGGGAAAATGTCGGAGGAAAGGTCCTGGATGGGGAGTCCGGAGGAGTCGTCCGGATACCTTTCCTAAGTGCTCTAGATAGGCCTCCATGTAGTTAAAGTTAGGCCACCTTAGACCTCTATAGGCCGCCTTTGACCTCTCTAGGCCATCTGGTGTGCTTAATGATTAGCTGGTATTTAACCAGATAATATTGCCTTTCGGTGTCGTTCTTAAGGTATACCCTTCAAAGCAGACCACGATTCCACCGTATACATCCCTTTGATGGCAATAGTGAAAGATAGGAACCCGGCTGAAGAAAGCATGCTTCACTCAATCCAAGCAGAAAACGTAGACGTTCACATTAAAACCACATAACTATGGGCATTATAGACATCCTGAACTGATTGGTTTATTCCTACCTGTGTTTCGCAGGTGAGTTCACCTGTCCTCTGTGTCGCAAGAGGACACAGTTACCGATCGGAGGCGTCAAGAAACTGCCCGACAACTTTCTCGTCTCGAATCTTTCGGAGATGGTTGGTCGCCGGCGCGTCACGAAGTTCCCCTTCTGCGACATCTGCAAAATGGTTGAGCAGAAGTTCCGCGAGGGAACCTCGAAGTGCCTGGACTGTGCCAAGATGTTGTGTCCTTCGTGCGTCTCTGCCCACCAGGAGATCAAGGTCACCAGCGGTCACTCCATCTTTGACATTGAGATTGAGAAGAACATTGGATGCTACGACCATCCCGATGAGATGGTCAGGTTCTACTGCGAGCCGTGCGAGATGTGCATCTGCGTGCTGTGCACTTTCAAAGAACATCGCCAACACAAGGTTTGCTCGCTAGCTACTTAACCCATTTTATTTGTTATTACCTCTCCTGCAAATATCACTTATGATTAAAAATTAGGGATGGCATTACAGCGGTCATATTGCAGCTGCAATCATTCTCTAATGTATTTGATTCATATTTTGTGAGCGCATTCGCTTCAAGCTGGCACTCTTCATGTATACCCGGTACAAGCTCGCACAGATAAGCTGCCATCCTACTTAACGCCCATGATGCCACCTTGCAAGTCGGTTAAGGGTCGCTCGGTTCGCCTCGGTCTTCGATCTGAAATTCCCTGCTGGAAAGTATATAGTTCCTGGCACACGTCTTGCCTTTGACCAGCATTCATTCGCAGTTGTCTGTCCAATGTCCATCCATCTGAAAGTAATGGAAGTCGCTACCACATCCTGTTCGCAAATCTCTTAGCGAGACTGTCTTTCATACTAAACTGAGAACTTAACCTCTTCTCGTCTACCTATGGTTCTTAATGGCTGCCCGGCTTCAATGTACACTTCTGAACTTTTTAAAGAGGGCATTATCAAATAAGTGAAATAACCCATGTATAAAATTCAATTAAGCTTATACAGTTGTTATGTTCGTTATGTTAAGTCGCGTTATGTTATATGTAATAAAATTATGTTATACTTATGGGATGTTATGTAAAGGTGACGCAGTTCTCCGAAGCAGTGACCGGCTACAAAGCAACGATGGAGTCGATGGTTGACCATTGTCTTGACAAGATGGACCAATTCGACCGACGCATCACATCACTCTCCAGATGCGAGCAGATTCTCATGACCGTTCGGCAGAAGATCAAAGACACGGCCGCCTCCTTCGTCCAGGACATCGAGCGACGCGAGCACCAGCTGCTCACGGAGCTCGACAACATGTACGGCAGCGACTGCATCGAGTACATCGACCGGAAGCAGGACTTCTCCAACCAGGTGGAGAACATCCGCAGCACCTGTAAGCTGGCGAAGACGATCCTCGGTGGCAAGGACATTGAGTTGCTGCTGATGAGGAAAGATGTTCAGGAGAAGCTCGCATCGCTAAACACCGTCGAGTTGAAGGAGCTTCCGAAGACGGTCAGCAAGATCGTGGAGTTTGTGACGGGAGAGGTGAACTTCGGATACCTCATGGACCACGACAGACCGCTCCTCACGACGATGTCGATGAGGAAGAAGCCACCGTCAGAGGGCGCTTCTGGCGGTCCGGGGTCGAAGCAGAAAAGCGTCAAGAGTGGCGGAACAGTCAAGTCGTCTTCTAGGTCTGATACCTCTTCGGATGACAGCGACTCGTCAGACGGCGACTCGAGTTCGGAGGAGTCCAGCGAAGGGGGATCACGTTCCGGAAGCAGCGGCCTGACCGGAAGGAAGGGAGGTCATCGCGGTGCCACCGTTGAGCGGTCCACGATGACTGATGCCGTGGTGCTGGCGGACAAGGCCGTCAACACGAAGGCCAGGTCAATGCTGAACTCATCGAGCGGTGGATCGGGCGGGGCTAGGCGATCCTCCGCGGAACAGCACGGCGGCGGGGAGGACTGGAACGACCAGGGATCGACGGACAGGAGGAACAGGAAGCGGGAGAAGATGGTAGGTCCAGGGCAGCCGGCGATCATCGAGATTGAGCCTCAGCTTCAAGTGAGAGGAATCGTCGTCGTGGCTGGAAGTAGCCAGACTCAAGGCTAACCCTGCAGAGTGATCCTGATGAATAGCGGACGGTCCCTTAGAACACGCAGTGCTGCTGTTGTTGCAGAATCTTCATCTTAACGTAGAATTGGTGGCCGTGCATATAAAGCCAGCAGTGGTGTAACAGATCTTTACGTAGGGCCTGTAAATTCATTGGAACATCAGCAGGGTCTGTCTCACAACAGGGTTGCTCAATACGAGCCATGTATGTCCTCTACTGGAACGCTTATCAGCCACTGGCGTAACTTCAAAGCACAGGTCCGCAGCTTACTCAAATGGGCAATCTCTAGGGAAGTTCGTTTCATTATTATAGGCTCCGAAATGACCCCCACAATCGGATCCAGGCCTCCCGTAGTCGCGGAGTTCGATGGCCCAAAGTTACCCCTCCACCTTTCACAGATAAACCAACACACATGCGTAATGAAAAAGAGAAATAGGCTAGCTTTGACAAAAACGCAAGTATGATAAGAAATGCGCTGTGGGAGGGGACAGAGAGTTCGCTTCACACGTGGCAGAATTAATCTCCAGTTTATAACACCCCCACCTTTATCAAAGCTTGGGACTGGCACTACTTGAAAACCGAAAGTGGAGGAGCAATCGAACGGCGGCAATATTGTGTTGTAGAAGCAAACAACAACTGGCTTTGACTGCAATTGAGGGACTTTCGCTAAACACGTAAATTAAGAGACCGCTTCACGCCTGTCATTCGAGGACAAGCTTCTTCAAACTACGGCTTGTTGATCCCAGAAAAATTCTGCTGAAACTACGTAGACCTAGTCCTGTCGTAGAATTTCAAGTTAACGACAAGTACAAAAAACATCCGCTTCAACTAAAGGACGCGCATATTTTAAGAACAATTTCAATGTTTTTGTCAGAGAGACAGAGACGGCGATATAGGTCAAAAGATCGTGACTGTGAGGCCATCGTGACCTATATAATCTCCCTCATTATTACAATGTTCATGCATAATCATTACTGGCTTCTCTACGACAGTTTACTTGCTTGTTCTTGACTGTCGTTGTTAATTTGTTTATTTCTGCATTTTGTATTCTCATTGGCATAGCAGCGCGTCAGAACAAAACGGAAAATGCTACCAGAAGGCATTCAAGGCACCATAGCCTAAATGGGGGTGATGGTGAAGATAAGTTTTTCGTCGAAGACTATACATGTAGGCTACTATTCTGTTAAGAGCTCTGATTTGAAGAGAAAACTGGTTTGTTTATTAGCTAAATAATATGTCTGAAGGTTTATCAAACCGACTGTGGCTTAATGGCCTAGCCTACCAGAGATTCGTATTAGCTATTCACATCTATACGTAACCTATCCACAGAATGTGAGGAACTGGCCAACCTATTTTGCATCGGTTCCCTTCGCAAGGGTAATTGCACAATTACATTATAATATAAATACTACTAATGCTATACTGCTAACTACTACTACTACTACTACTACTACAACTGCTACTACTACTACTACTACCACTACTACTACTACTGCTACTACTACTACTACTACCACGACTACTGCTACTGCTGCTACTACTACTACTACCACTACCACTACCACTACCACTACCACTACTACTACTACTACTACTAATAATAATAATATTATTATTATTATTACTAGCATAATAAAGTGGTTTAATAATAATAATAATAATAATAATAATAATTAATAATAATAATAATAATAATAATAATAATAATAATAATAATAATAATAATAATAATAATAATAATAATAATAATAATAATAATACAACCACTATTGAATTTGAATTAGTGGTAGTCAAAGTGGTTGTAGTGGAAGATCAAAATCTTGAAAATAAATATTACACTGGACAACAAAGTTTACTAACTTTTTGATTTCCGAAAAAACTTTGACTGTTTTCTATAGAAGTTGACGCGCCGAACACGATGGTGTTCTCAGAATGTTTGTATCACGTAGGCCCTAAGGTTCTTGCGAAAAACGGCATGCAAGATTTTAACTGAAATGCTCGTTTATCGCATACTGTTGCAATAGGGGAAGCCGGGGTAATTTCGGCCATTTTTCTTTTTTTTAAAATAAATTGAAGCGGGTTGACTGCCAAAATTAAATAAAATCACAACTAAATAAAGCAAGATAGGGGCAATAATATACTGCAAGGTTACTTTTTGGGAAAGAGGAAAATATTTGTGAGAAAAAAAATTAAAGTCAATTTGGCATCTACATGATGACTGCTGCCCGACAGACTCTGCTGTCGTCAGACGGTGAACCGAGGCCTCTGATTGGTCAGCAGACACCTCAGAAGCCTCCCGACAGAAGCCTCTAAACCTAACTGCGCAGAAAACTTAAACTAGGGATGACACCATCCTGTTATGAGTTAAAATTAGACACCCAAGATCCAGCTATAGCGCTAGGAATGACATAAAAATAAGTAAGGCCCGCAACGTTTTCACAAACGTTACAGCTACACCGGTAAGCGAGAGCGGCATACGTCTATTGGTCGCAACGGACTGCGGTTCAAGCCCCGGGCTGGGAGTTGACATTCAGAGATTTAGATATCTCGGGCTAGCACGTGTGGGACGCAGGGGCGCAAGCTGCTGCGGAGCGACCTTCGGCAAGTTGCTTACCCATTGTCTGTGGGAAGGCAACGGGAAACCACCTCAGTCATCTCATCCCCAGACCCCAGGGGCGTAAAGCCAATGAACCTGCCATCGGGCAGAGAACCGTCATCATCATCATCATCATCATCATCATCATCATCATCATCATCATCATCATCATCATCATCATCATCATCATCATCATCAGCATCATCATCATCATCAATCATCATCATCATCATCATCATCATCATCATCATCATCATCATCATCATCATGCGCTGGTAGTTCTTGTTCATGCCTTCGTAACTAGTCGAATCGACCATTGTTGCTCAATCCTTGTTGGCCTCCCCCTTGGGGTTCTGAGTCGGTTAGATCGGGTTCTGCGCTCTGCTGCCCGGCTCATTGGACGAATCCCTAAATTTTCCTCTGTTTCTACCTAGGCTACATGCGTGATGTGCTGCATTGGTTGCCAATAGCCCAACGCATCCATTATCGAATTGCTGCCCTGGTCTCACGTTGTATCCTTGGTTGCGCTCCATCCTACCTGCGCATTCTTTGTCGCCCAGTCTCTGACATTGAAGCGCGTCGGGCCCTTCGCTCTGCTGCGAAGGGACAACTGCTTGTTCCACGGGCTCGCTTGGCTACCAGACAGTGTCGAGCCTTCTCGGTTGTGGGGTCGTCAATCTGGAATGACCTCCCCCCTAACCTCCATCTCCTCCACCTGACCAGTCAATCCTTATTCCTTAAATCCCTTAAATCTTTTTTCTTTTGCCGTGGCTGGGCTGGGAGCGCCTCTGAGTAGTTTCTTGAAGGGGCGCTATATAAATGCTAATAATGAATGAATCATCATCATCATCATCATCATCATCATCATCATCATCATCATCATCATCATCATCATCATCATCATCATCATCATCATCATCATCATCATCAATCATCATGTAGGCCTACTGCTGTTGGGTTGGTGTCAGGAAAGGGCATCCGGCCAGAGCATAAAACCCCACCCCCCCATTATAAATTCCTGGCTACGCCACTGCTATCTAGGAATGGTTCCAAAGTGAACTGTGTGTTGTTACATGTTAACCGCCATTTCAAAGATGATTAGTGTCGACACGTCATTTACAGTAGGTCCCCGTGGACTAATCGTGCTAGCCCGAGATTTTTGAATCTGTGAAATAGTCACATAAGATTTTTAAAAAATCCAAAGTGAACTAAACATGATAATTTATATCGATACTAGCTGGAGTACCCGGCGTTGCCCGGGAAATTTAGGATTCGACCCGCTCCCGGCCACAATCCCACCACACCACACCCCAACCCCCACCCCACCCCACAACACCCCACCACACTCCGACCTCCACCAGTGCGTCAACCGTGAAATTTTCTCTCCCACCCCACCGCTCACCCCCCCCCCCCGATTCCCCTCCCACCCCTTCACCCCCATACTCTGCCCCCTCGTTCCCCAACCACCCACCCCACCACACTCCGACCTCCACCGGTACGCCACCCCTGAAATTAGGGTTTTCTGGAAAATTTTCCTCCACCCCTCCCTTATGCCCATCCTTCCTCCCACCCCAGCTCCTCCCCTCCCCCACCACACCTCACCCCATCACACTACGACCTCCACCAGTACGCCACCCGTGATATTAGGGTTTTCCAGAAATTTTCTCCCCCCACCGCACCCACCCCAACCCCCACCACACCCCACCCCCACCCCACCCGGCCTCTGCGAGCGGAGGTGTGTGCTGGATGGAGGCGAGGTGGCCCGTGTAAAAATCTGTCGAACTGTGAAACTATGGCAAGAGAATGAAACATTATAGCGAAAATTAGGGGTTTCGCCCCTCCCACCCTGGCCCCATGGTGGTAGAGATTCGCCAACCACTCCACCAGGTGGTTCTGATGGCCCTCTATCTAGGCAAACAAGATCAACAGCTGCGTTTTAGTGAAAATTTTGGGGGTTTCGCTCCTCCCCCACCCCGGCCCCATGGTGGTAGAGAATCGCCAACCCCTCGTCGGGGTGTCTCATGCCAAGACCTACACAGTAGTGAAGGTTTGGAGTGAAAAGCTCAAAAACTGTGGAAATTTATGCATTCCGTTCTGACAGACAGACAGACAGACAGACAGACAGACAGACAGACAGACAGACAGACTGACAGACAGACAGACAGACAGACTTTTGTCTTTATTTATAGATTTTCAACCTGAAATGACGCACCTAGCGAAGGGAGATGCAATATTGAATATTGCGAAATAGATCAATGTGATCACAGCAATATTATAATTTCATTTAATGTCGGGCAAGTTTTGTATTACCTAGACACTTGCCACTTAATTCAACAAAAATTAAATTAGAAACATTGCTACGAAAGATAAACCTTTAAAATATGCATTATCTGTTGCGGCAATTATTTTTAAGCTACAGATTATATATTAAATATGGGAGTCGACCTTTTTCTTGCGCAATCACATCAAGTATTGCCATCTAGCTGTTGGTTGCATGAAGCACTAATAAATACTAATATATTTTAGTCGAATATTTTCATTAAACTTGTAATGCTTTGCTAATAGCAAAGTCCTATTTGCGGAGTTAGATGCCTGTCTTAAATGACCTATCTCTGAATCTCTACGATATTACGAGAGAGGCAAAAGGGTCTAAAAAAATGTGTCTGGTTTTTAGAAGAAGTGTGTACTCTATCTTAATATTGTAAATCCGAGGCTTGCCTAAGAAGGCGGCGTTATTTTTAGTCATGGCCTGTTTTTCTGAGGGTAAGATGATCGTTTCGAGACAGAGTTTCAAAATATATATTCCGGATGCGCTTTCTAAACTTATTTCATCTTGTGTTTGAAAATTGTTGGTCGTTCGTATGATCGTAATCGAATATGTTGGTATCGTGATTGCGCTGCGTGTCTTAGAAGAGTTAGTTTGCCGTCGGCTGCAAGCCTGCAAGTACAGGCCTGACTGGCGAATTGGCGAAGATTGACGAAACAATGGGAGGGAAGGAGGAGGGGAGTGAGGGTGGGTGAGTTTCCCTCTGGGATCGCGAAATGTAGCCGTGTGATCTTACAGGGCGAGAGGGTTTGCGAGGTATAGCTTGAAGGAGCGGAACTGTACCCGGCCCAGCAACCCGGATATAATAATGAATTTGATCGGAGCCGACATGCTGATCTTAAACATCGTATCTAATGGCATCTTATCCGAGATACATGTCACTTGATATGACCTAAGGGTAATGTAAACCGAGATGAAGTAGCTGAAGTTGTTTTCGAACCCACTGTCACATTGAACCAGTATGATTTGAATTTTGATCCAGCGATTCTGGGCTCTAACCTTCAAAGCAGGCTGTGTAGTGACTTTGGGCAAGGTGTTTACACCTGATTGCCCTTCCATAAACTGGTTGTTTGGTGGTAGTTTTCGCAGAGAAAATAACGAACTCGTGTATTCGTCCCAAGTTAGCAGATGCTTCGGAAATTGAACTTTCCTTCGCAGTAACTTAATCTGAGATTGAGAGTTTATGACAATTTAATTGTAGTTACAAAGATTACTTGTGAGCACAAATTAAACATTTCTAACTATATTTTCCATAGTATGTAAATTACGATTGATTGATAACAGAATTTGAATTGTTTTATTGGGATTATTGTAAATTGTTAGCATTTTTTTGCAAATCGTAAATTATATTGAATTTTAAATTTGTGGCATTTTATTTAGCAGAGTAGTGATTGTCATTTAAAATTCTATTTTAGAATGCCCCAACATTATGTTAAATAACATGCGGTAAATTTTGTTATCTTGGTCTTAATTTAATTTTCATATTAGAAAGTTTTTTAAGACATGATTTACAATTTCATGTAGTTAGTGCTTTACAGTAAAGTGATCCATATATTGAAGGGTAAAAGTTACGAGCAGCTAT
The DNA here is from genome assembly GCA_949752735.1 of Lumbricus terrestris. Taxonomy (NCBI): domain Eukaryota; kingdom Metazoa; phylum Annelida; class Clitellata; order Crassiclitellata; family Lumbricidae; genus Lumbricus; species Lumbricus terrestris. Next base: position 68,131,386 of record OX457039.1, read on the forward strand.
GCTCGTTTGTGCACCATCTTATTCATGAGTGCTACACTGACTTTGACTTAAATTGGACATTTAGCCTGAGGGTCAGTATGATAGTGTGGTTTAATTTTTAGCATTAATTAATTTTATGGCATTTTAAGTAACTCATAAGTCTATTTTAATAATGAGAAGCATGTTCAATCAATTAAAATTTACTGTGTTTGTCTATTCATACTTTTCTGGTTGAAAGACAGTCTGGAAAGTAATGATGATATTTAAATCAGTGAATTTTGTATAAAGGTTTATGTACACGGTGTTGACGATGTCTTCAGAATTCTTCCAGCCAAACTTTGGAAGTGCAACTGTCCTGAATTTATCAGACATTTCTTTCAATAACAGCTAAGAAAAAGCGAAGACAATGCAGTTGAGACTTGGTCATGACAATGACCCATTTGCAAATTATTAATGACCATGTAATTAATTTATTAATTTCCATAGTTAATTTATTAATTGCCATAATTAATTTATTAGTTACCATAATTAATTGTGATTTTACAATTCTACGTAGTTTTTTTTAGAGTAGTCTTTATCCTTTCCGCTTTGACCTTTTTAGAATTTGGATGTTGATTTGAATGACTTTAACATAAGTTGTCTGTCAATGCCTTCTTTTCAGTAGGCCATGGCTCATACTACCTAGTTTAGTCATGACTGCTGCTTCCCTGATTTGCCCGAAGACGCCGGTTTCGGCAGAATTTTCTTGGCGATCACACAGCAGCCGTTACGTCGATGATCTAACTTACATCAGCCGAGTTTAAGGCACTGCCTCTGGTTGTCTCCTGTCCAACATCAGCACAACTTTGCGGCACGGCCAGGTAAGCGTTCGATTCTTGAAGATATGGAAGCCTCGGTCCAGATGGACTGCGACCTTGAAAACGAAATGGAGGAGGATGAGGACCTGGAGTTCTTCCAGAACTCTATCAAAGTACACGACCGGTTTGGCGGCAACTGCGAGGAAGAGGACGAGTTTTATTCCGACGACGAGCCAAACGAACCGATATCTTGTCAGAAGGGAGGATCTTTAAAGCCAGTGGGTGGTTTCAGTCGTAATGTACTCACCTCCGAGACGAAACTTGAGACAATTTCGATGCTCGACAACGCCCGAAGTTCATGCTCCAAGTCGGGTCACGACCTTTCTCTTGAGATGCTGAACCTGAAGAGCGACGAAGTCGGCTTGGGAAATCTCGACGGTGCGTTTCTCGGCAAGTCGATCCTCGGTTCCAGCCCGCCTTTCGGGGATCCGCTGTCGGAGATGGACATTCTTGACTCGGCGCTTAGTCTGCTTGACGACAAGACGTGTGAGAAGTTTCGTGAGAAAGGTCTTTTTGACGGATTGGTGGACAGGAATGGTCGCATAATCGACGACGACGAGATGATGATGGCGAGTGAAAATTACATCAGCGATGCTGGTACGTGTGATTTATATGTCTCCAGCATATTTTATAGATTTATAGAATGATGGTGATGTTTGTTGTAGAATTTCGATTATCTTGTGATTTTACTCAATTCTTCTAAGGTGCTCATGTTTTAAGCTTTTCAAATTGCTATTCAAATTAATTGTGATCTTAGCTGGACTAGCAATACTATATAGATATATTGATTTATTATAAATCGAGTTGACGAGCCGCAACACGGTTACTGGTACGGGTAGATTGAAATGTTGTTAGTAAAGCACAGTGTATTCATTGTTCACATGTTATTTTTGAGCAGGATACTGTAGAGTGCCCTCGGACTGTAGTTTTTATCATCCTATGCTAACTGACTAAGCTAAATGAGAGTATAAATTTAGGCATCAATTGCTTTCTTGATATCCTGATTTGGTTCTCTATGACTTGCTGCGTTGATTTCATTCAACTTGGTTTCCTATTTCTATTTTCAGAAGCAAAACTTGACCTGGTGTCATCTGATGACAAGCTGACACCAGAGCCTTTCCGTAGCATCTGCGACTCGCCTAGAAATCTGGGAAGACCTGCATATGACTTTACCCTTGAAGACATAAGCAAACCGGATATTCATCCAAGCACAGTGGCCGAGCCTTTGGGTCCCCTCCTGTCCTCTCAACTCAAACAGACTCGACCGAGCAAGAGTACAAACTCATCTCGAAAGCAGCTAAATGACAGTGATAGCCTGGACAGTAAGGGTAGCATAGGTAGGGAATATCCACCAAATAATCTTAGTTTGGATGACCTCGTGCGGTACATTAACGGCGAATCATTAAAGAAGGTCTGCAACCGAAAGACAAGCACTCCTTCATCTACTCTGACGCCACAGACGAACATCGCGAACACGAAAAAGATGAAGAATCAACCGATTAAGAAACACGACGTTGCAACGACGTCTAAAGGTAAAGTTCCTCCAGCCGCAAGCAGGGCTCGGAAGACTACCAAGAAACCAAGTCACGTTGGAACAGAAGAATTCACCAAAGATAGTCCACAGGAAGCTTTCTGTGACGTGGATATCACAGCAGGTGATTCAACCGCAAGCACTGTAGCAACTGCATCTGCGAAGACGACAGCATCGACCTGCAATGCTGAACACGAGGATGAGAACGCAGGGCAGGAAGAATTCATTGCTGTTCTTCACAAAAGGCGGGTAAAAACACGCAAGGAACCCCTTATAAGCCGAGATATGCACCCAGCATGTGTAGTTTCACCGCAGACAAAAGTGACGATGCGCCAGCCTGAAAAGGCCTCGACTAGACTTGATAGGGATCTCGGTGCCAGTTCATTGTCGGCGTTTAGTGTAAGCTCTAAGTCGTACAGAAGCGACACTTCAGGCGGTAGCTTGACCTCAAAGCGTGGCTCCCTGTCTAGTCTTGATGAATCGCCTCCTTTCGCAACCTACGAGACTTCAGCTTTCGGCACATCCGCTAGAGATGAAGACCATGCTGGAGCGCCCTATTATCGCCCTTCGTTTAGTAAATTCTCAGCTGGTAGCACGTACGCTTCGGCCTTGCTTCAGAACATGCCCAAGTTTTCGGTTACCGGAAGTCGTGACGTATCTCAAACCGAACCTGGTACCATCGCTGGAAGCGCCGTATTCTCGTCGCCGCTAAACTCTGAGGCCGAAAACGAGATGCTTCTGTCGCCTCCGCAGTCCGAAGCCGATACTGGTTTCTCGTCTTCGAGCAGTTTGAGTCCAGATGAGGCTCACGTCTCGCTTACGAGTGACTCTACTCTGACAACGTCGAAAAGAAATGAAACTGTTGATTCGAAGTCAACGAGTCATCCTTTGGAGTCGAGGAGTCATCTTTTGGAGTCGAGGAGTCATCCTTTGGAGTCAAGGAGTCATCCTTTGGACGAGGAGTCTTCCACGTTGATGCCGACATCCGATGGTGATGTGCGTTTGGAGGATTTCGAGCGACCACTTGAAGAGTGCGTTGTTGACGACTCTGTTTCTCGTGACATCTCGGATTTAGACTTTCCGCCGAAAGCCGAGATTTCGGAACTTCCTGAACGGACAAACAAGGTGCATCGTCATCAACATAACAACGCCGGTGAATCTAGCTTAGCTTGCAGTTGCCGGGAATCGTCCTGTGCCGCAACTCAATCAAAAAATTCGCCTGTGATTTTCGATACGCGAATTCGTGCCGACACCCGCAGAATGTCCAACGCCGACATCGTGTTTCTGTTTGACGCCGACGACAGCGGCACCGACGCCGTGTCAGACGTCGGCAATTACGTTCCTGTCGATGACATTGACGGCATTACGTTTACTAGCTCACCTGATTGCGCGTCACTAGAAACCGGTGCTTTGGAGAACGCAAGTATCCCGAGTACAGTTGAGACGTCAGATGGTACAAAGACGATTGTTAAGTCTTATGGTTTTGAGGTTACTGATAAATTGGACGTTGATTGTCAACTGGAAATTCAGGTTACAGATGACGACCAAGCGAGATGCAACGAACGTATTTCCCAGCGTGATTCAGAATATGGAAATGCCGCCAACGACGACGACGGCAGATTAGTCGAGAGGAGGAGCAATGTGGGGAAGGCGGCTGCACGTTCGGCTCCGCGTGGAAGTTTTGATCTCCTTGCAGCTCAGAAGTTTTTCAGCCAAGGTGAATACTTTCAGCTGATGTTGGTTGCATTCTGCGTAAGAGTGTGATTCATATTATTGGATTGATTTTGTTATCATTAATGCAATTATTTAGTGCCACTAATACCAATTGGACAGAACTTGTGAGTGAAATATTTGCTCAGAAAAATGTATAGAGCACCTTTCGTGGCATATGCTATTCAGAGTCTCTCTTTCAGTACAGAAACCCAGGGAAAAAGAAATGTCTTGAGAGAGTGAGAGAGGATGCTGTGAAGAGCCCAGACATGAGCTTAGCCCATTGGAAGAGGGGGAAGGCCATTCCATGTGGAGGGATCTATCATGGCAAATATCTGGCTCAATGATATAATGATGATGATATTCAGTCGAAAAGAGAGACAAAAATGGCCTCCCAATAATCAAATAATGTTCTCTTTGCCCAACCCAACTCCACATTTATCATGGTCTGACACCCCTTTATTTTTCTACAATTCCCATTCTGGTACCTTGATTTTATCTTTATACGTAGTTTGTTTTCCTATTTTGTCTTGTAGTTGTTTACAATGTGCTGCTTTGTTGCGATTGTTTTGTAAAACTCTTGATGTTTTGTTATTTTCAGCCTTCAAGAGTGTTCTTAAGCTTGAACATGAATGTTAGTATCAGTCTGTAATGTTCGGCTGCTGACTCATTTCAATAATTCATTATAATAATTTGTACAACATCTCTACAAAGAGGCTTTCTAGGAGGTGCACCCGACTCCCAGCACAGCAAAGTAAAACTGTCATAAGATGAGATAGGCATGCCTGAGAAGATGCTCTAGAAAGTGAGCAGAGCACAAAAGGGGGCACGTGCTTTACCTCGGAAAATTGACATCTGTTTTTTAACTGCAACTTTTTTTAACCAATTTTTTTCAAACCAAGGCAATGTGAAATCAAGCTAAAAAATTTAAATTTCAGAAACCTGTATTTAAAAAATACCCATGTTTTATTTTTCCTGCTTTGCATTTTTAAGTTCAGGCTAAAAATTTGATCGTGTTTTGCCCCTCCTGCAAGAATATCATCGGGCACCTATAGTCCATTACTCACTTCTACTCAATGGATCAGACTGTTCTTATGTTGACCGATCACTCACTATCAGCTCAAGGAATTTGTTCCGTCTTAAGTGTTGAACGCAGATAGGAACGTCAGTTGTTAGTAGCCACTCTAGACAATGATACATTGTCCGATTGATTGAGCAGCTGCAGTGGGTTGAGTGGTCTCGTCTGAGCCTCGCCCAAGATTGGTGTTATATTGTGGCCTTGCAAGATTGGCAATAAAGCAATAATTACTTTGAAACATCAGTTGATAGTGGAATATATAAATTATATATTTAAGACAATGAATGTAATAGTCTTATCTGGAAATGTGCAGTTGAAAATATCAGTTACATTACAGTGCACACTGCACAGTTATGCAGACGGAGCAACATTCATTGGACAACCAGTGTAGGCAGCTCTAGGTTTTTTGCCGGTTCTATGAGCATGGCTTCTAGACTTAGGGAGGACTCTTGAAACCTCCCTTCTTTATCAGCATGAAATGATTCGGTGATGTTGATTAGCGTGGGATGTAAGTTTGCAGATCCATGTGACTTATCGTGACGGTTCATAATCGTAATCTCCAAATTTCTAAGTGCCACTCGAAAGCCTAGTGCAGGGCACCAGCTTATTCACTAGCGCTTCTTACTTGTGTAATGTCCAGCTCTTGTATTTTATGTAAATGATTTATTACTTCATTGTTTTTGAATGTAATGTAATTTGAGTTTGATCAATTATCTATTAAAAACAGTAACACTATATGAAATTTCTAAGAATGCATGTTGTTGCTGATGTCTAAGTTGTGTAGCATAACATGATTATCTTAATGTCTTTAGCATTGGATTGTCTTTAGCATCAATTGGATTGTCTTTGGCATTGGATTGTCTTTAGCATTGGATGGTTTTTCATTTCAGGTCCTGGCCAGGTGGTTCGCCTCTGAAGATGAATCTGTCCTCAGATCTCAACGGATAAACCGAAAGTTTTACGGAATTTGTATTTAATGCTTTCGTCCATCCAACCATCTTAATCCCAGTTGTTGACGAACTTTTTAGTTCGGGTTCTTTAGCTCTCCTCAAAATCCCTTATTTAAGATACGGCATATGATTTCACTGAAGTATCTGAGGTTTTTTCCATTCTGCTCACTTTATTTGGTTACTCGTAGTTTCTTTATAGTTTTTGAAGTTCTTGGTGAGCATGGGAGATAACTGGGATGCTGGTTTCACAGTTTATTCACTTGTCCTGAGTAATGTAATGTAAGGATAAAAAATTGTTTTTGCAGCACCTAAAAGTTGTCTTCATTTAGTGTCAAATGTCCTGAATTTTCTTGAAGTCTGCGTTAGAGGTCCATGATGCTTTGGAGTCCATGATCTTCTGTTTGTGCAGTGTCGTCATTTATGAACTGTGGGTAAAATTTCTTCTTGGTAGTGCAACATGCAAGCATGAGTGCTGGCTGGCTTCTTCAAATGCCATTTACATGCTGGTTGAGTACATGGTTTTAGTTTAAATTATATGGAAAGGGACAGCCCATCCATACAACCAAATTGTGAAGCCTTTGTTTGAACGTTTGAGAAATTCTTGCAGGGCATTGTTAAAACACTTCTAATATTTGGTGTTTGCCTGTCTGAAATTACATATAGGGCAAGGGGGATTTGCTCCCTCTGGAAAAATTAACATTACTTTATAACTGCTACTTTCTTTCTTTTTTACAAAATTTCTTTGCAGTAAAGTACTAATTATACTATTGATACACAAAATGAAACAGAAATTTACTTTTAGAAACCTCTATGAAAGATACCTATTTTTCAGTCTTGCATTTCTCAAGCACTTGCTAAAAAAATTCACCTTGAACATTGTTTTTGCCCTGTCCTGCAAAAGTATTTGCAGTTATACTGCACTTGTAGAACAGCATATCTTGCTGACAGCTCATTGGTTTTTCCATTCTCAGCTGCTCAACCAAGTTCTCAGACCATGTTTTGTTATGTCAATTCCAGATTGTTTAGAAAGCTAGTTAATTACCTGAATTCCATGGTATACTTGTGCCATGTCTGAAAATTGTCTATTTTATCATGTATTTGCTATCCAACAGCCTTTCAAGTTATGTCCTTTTGACAACCTGACGCGTTTAGAACATCCCAATGAATGTAGAGACTTAGATTTTACCTATGATATGGTCAGTGGTCACAGGCACTGTGTAAAATCTTTGGAATAACAGGGATTGTCTTGTGGTTTGGGAATTGTTACATATGAAAGTGTTCTGGGGGTGTTGTTTGAAATCACATGTGTACAGGAGATCATTTTTGCCATAGTTTGGTGGTTGTCTGTTAAAAAGTTATGGTTTTGTTGCATGACCTTGTATGCTTATTTGACCTGTAATTAATTATTGAACTGGGACTCTGCTTTCACCCACCTGTTCTGGATATATATGACTTCTGAATCAAGTTGGCATTCAAACGGACAGCTGGGCTTCCATCAGAATAGCAACAGTTTGAAGCTGCAATGACGGGAAGATAAAACCAGATAAATAAAATCGGATATATAAAATAGTAATTAAAGATGTTGTTTCCACCACTGTATTTTATTTTGTTTACAGTCTATGTCTCGAATTATTTATAGGAGTCGGTCGTAGACGGAAGGTTTTCAGAGGTGACTTGACTTGAATCCTCCACAAGTCTTTTACCATTCCCATCCACTTTTCACATGTCCACAACTCCACATTCCACCATAGGTAAACATTTCCCATCATTAACTAATTTTGAGTTGTGTTTGTGGGGTGAGAAAATTGCTGGGGAATGTGAAGCTTCAAATCCTAGTTCGTCTTCGGACCCCATAGTAATGTCTTTATTTCACACCCTGTGTCTTGTTCTGTTCTCAGCCATCCTCGTTTTGAGGTTCAGCCGCTTCATGAACAATATTCCTCCAGCGTCTCCTGACTCTTTGGATTCCATTATTCATGATGCTATTTGGAGATGATGAGATGGTAGGCTCCCCAGTTCCTTTCCATCTTGCAGTATGGAGGCCATGTTCCGGGTTTACCAGACCTGCCCTCCATTGATATGAACTAGGGAATGTAATCCCGGGATCCCGATTACCGGGATCCCGGGAATCCCGGACATTTTACAATCCCGTAATCCCGGGATTGACAAACATGGAATCCCGTTTTTCGGGATTACCGAAAAATCGGATTTTTTATTAAATTACTTGACCAATTTTGCAACAATTCCTTGGTCAATAGACGCCAAAACGACAGATAAGCACACCCTAATGAAGAAAAGCTGGCGACCAGCAGAAAACCCAGAGGGGTGACTGGAGGTAGGCGTTTCTCAGTGATCAGGCATGAGATTTAGCTTTTCTGCCTCCCATTCCTTGCTTGGTTCATGTATACAGACTATGGACTACTCCATAACAATGACCACACACCATTCAGTTGACTGATAGAACATAAACAGATGTAAGATGCCAGCAGTGCTGGCCGACTAGGCACCCAGCGCCCAACTCCGATTCACTCGTGTTGATGACACTCCCCACCCCAAAATTGCGCCTGAACTTGACAGCATGCAAACGGGCTGTTGCTGCCTTAATATCAGATGACTCACTGGTTAATCTTGGCTAGCCTGCTACCTCGTTGTGTTCCTCGCGCTGTGGTCAGTCGGTGCATTGGTCACCTCGTATCGTCTGACCTAATTCCGGGTCGTCGTATGCAGAGGGCAATTACCCTATTCAAAGTGATCACAACTTAAGCCCAGTTAAAGACTGGGGAATCTGAAATGAACTAAACTCACGGCAATCTAGGTCAAAGGAGAGACAAGAGAGGGCAGGCTAGGGCGGGGGAGGAGAGGGGTCTAACTTGTTTGTTTATTGGGGATCGATGCCACTGGTTATCACTATCAAGTTTCAAACAACCCCACTGCTGCCAGGAACCACCGACTAAAGCCGTTGCCGTGAGTCATAATTGATCGCGGTTGAAGTGCCTAAAGCAAAGAGAAAGCTGTACGTATGTATTTGGCCTACTATTATACTATGTCTAAGAATTTTTTAAATTGCCATTATAAGCCAATCCCGGGATCCCGGTATCCCGGGATTGACTTATTTATAATCCCGGAATCCCGGGATTGAGCAAGTGCCCCGGGATTACATTCCCTAATATGAACCCACCGTTATCCTTCTGCTGGACCCTCCGTCAAGTCCATTAAAGTCTCGCTGCTGCCCGAGACCTGCCGCTCACGTTGGCCAATCTTTTCAGGGTTCCTGCTGAGCCTGTCCAACACGCGTAGCGCCCTAGGTGGTACTTCGGTCGAGACCTTCACCACTGTTGGCATAGCCCCAGCAGGCCATCCCCTACTTGATTGTTCACCCCCTCACCGCAGTGAGGTGTGAGTCGGACTTTGAGGGGGTTTTCACACCCAACGCCACATAAATGACAATGACAAACATTTTTATTTACATGAAGCACATCTCCGACTTGTTCCAACAATGCAATTATTCGCTTGAGAGATCTTGAGTTAGGCGATCTGCGTTCGTTAAAAAGAGTCGACCATGTTTACAAGCAAAGAATCCTATATAATTATAGTTGCGCTAAATCAACTTCTAACAGCCCCACCCCCCGTTATTTTCCTACAGTTCTCGTACTGTCAGGTCTGTTTTTTTTATCATACAGTTCTACACAAAATGTGCAGTTGTAGAAGCACTTGTGTGCAGCAAAAAATTATTTTAAAAAGTTACTGTCATCCGATTGGGGATAATTTGTCATAGAGAATGGGAAGGGAGGGAAAGAAGGGGTTTAGATGCAGTTCTAAAAAAATTCTTTTCAAGAATCTGACATTGCATGTTTATAACGCAAGGCCAGCTGCTGTGCTACGGGATAGGCCTATAGGCCTACATGTACATGAGCTTTGATACGACTGGACGCAGCAGTGACTACATTTACAATGCGGATGAAGCAATGTCTGGACGACGTTATTTACCGGGTAGAGGTTTAGGCCTACTACGGCTCGGTCGTCGATATGCTGCGAGTGAACAGCCGTTTACCGTTTAAACGTCGACCTTATTTTATGCCTATTTGGAAGTTACTGGAAACCAAGGATTCTGCTGGGAACAGGGGCGGATTCAGGGGGCCAATCCGGCCATGCTTCCCCCGTTGACGTCGAGAAATGTGCAGAGGACATTTTTACCAGATGTCTAAAGAAAAAAGTCCGTTTTTTCGGCGAAAAAACATCGAACTTTTTCCAGCCCAAGGCCAACAATAACCCTTCGAGAAGTTCTGTAGGCTATCGATCCGTCCCTGGCTGGGAAACCATTGTAGCCTAGGCTACATGTAGCATTGTAGCTGATCGTTTAAATAGCCTATGTGCCGTGTTGAACTGTAGCATTCCGATCCTTTTCAGTCCCTCCATCACCATTACTAATCACACACCACCATGCACGTCCTTCCTCAGGCTCCTCTATCCGTCACACCTCGGGCTTTTCATTCGAAACTTAAGACACTCCTTTTCACGAACTCTTACCCCGTCTAATCTGATCCTCCGGGCCATAGGCGGAGACCTGCGCCGAGAATTGGGGGGGACGGAAAGACGCGAGATTTTCCGAAAATTTCTGACGACCTTTTTTTTTTTTAGTCATCCGGCCAAATCTCGCCCAAATCCCGAAGAAATTTTCTATTTTCGCCGCCCAAACAAGTCTTGACGCTCAAACATTGGGGGGGACAAATGCATGGGCCGTCCCCCCCAACACTTTTATTGGGGGGGACCGTCCCCCCCTGTCCCCCCCCTAGGTCTCCGCCACTGCTCCGGGCCACCCTCTAATTCCCGGCCCAGACGACTTAATTAGTAGCTGTTACTCCCCTCTGATGATCTTATGGTAGGCCTACCTCGACACGGACAACCACGGTCTACTCTCACGGACAACCTTTCTAACTCGGCGCAGCGCTCGTGAATAAGCTTGTGACCCGCGCTTGGCTTTCGAGTGGTGCTTTAGAAATTTCGAGTATACGAACTTCGATTAGCCTATACATCTATAGGGACTGTCCATATATTACGTAGGCTTGGAGGGGAGTAGGCTATATATTCGTCCGATGTGGCATTTGATTACAGAAAAATTATTTTCTTCTGTTCAGATCTAAGCAGCAATTACCATAACTTTTAACGAATTTTAACTAGCAAATATGATGTAAAAATAAATAAATAAAGAGTAGCTACGGTAAAATATACACGTTTCATAGATGAGAGCCTTTATAATTGTAATGGCGAAAGGGCGAGAAGCCTGTTTGTAGGCTACTTAGGCCCCTACGCATGGGGGCAACAATATATATATGCAGGCTACAGAGGTCGAAAATATGATTTTGTGTGCGTAATATATGGATGACCCCGTGCCAAATTTATACGAGTTTTGCCTCGATGATTAAATTTTTGACCCCTTAGTTCGTAGTCGTCAGTTGGGTTGTCCCTCCCTCCATTTCCCCATGTCCCTTCAGCGGCGCCGGAAAAAACGCTCTAGTGGGTATACGTCGCTATGGTTGTGGTTAGGTCTACTTCTGTTTGAGTTTGTCAGGATTGTAGGTGTCGTCGTGCGGCAGGTCGAGGAAACTAAACTAATGTAAAGAAGATGAAATAGTTTTAAGAATTTCCGAAAACATTTGGCAGCTCACAATAATTAGCTAGGTAAGTCAAGTGACCTCTGTAATGGATCTACGGTGGACAGAGGTCATAGAGGACGCCAGTGGCGTAGCAAACTTTTTGTGGGCCCGTGTGCAGGGTCCCGCATGGGCCCCTATTTGGCCCTGTAAGGCTGGTATTTTCTCGTTCTTGCAATCAAGATCACAAAACTAATCTATGGCACTTATATTGCTATTAGGCCTAACACATCATGTAATACAACTCACTCAGTGAAAAAACATGATCGAATGCTGCAGTTGCTCGAATGAGACAGATAAATTAAAGTGTTGTAGGCCTAACTGCAGTGATTTCCCAGTAGAATTTAAAATCTTTCACGTTGCAGATTTCTCCACTTATTATTGGCTGCCTAGGCTACTTAAAACAATGTCATGGCATCATAGAGTTTTCTTTGTAGCATTTTTGTCAGCAAAAAATTTCAACCATCTATTAATTCCGGTCCATGTTTCGCAATTTGCACATCAAAAACGATATATATAGGCCTAATCATCAATTTTTCATAGTAGGCTAGGGTCTACCTAAAATAAGTTAGCAATATTCTTTACAAGTGCAAAAATTGGGGCAAATACATGAATTCCTAGAACCATGATCCACACTTGCTCAATTTGGTGTCTGCCTGATTTTGGGGTGAGAGCTGAAAAGATTTGAGAGCAGTGTGAGAATTGTTGATAAATAACTGGGGGGATTATGCTATGATCCACGTGGAGTTGGGTTGTGAAAAGGTGAAAAGACTTAACTATGTGACCCTAAAAAGACTAGCGATGGCTGAACGACCTCAAAATCCCGGGAAATTCTCATTCTGGTTGAGGGAGACGTCAGTTTAGGCTACTACCGTTACTATATCCAGCATATGACTGGAATACACGAGCATGCCTGTGACAAATATAAAGTTTCTGCGGCGCACCATTTGATTGCACTACAAGAACGTGACAGATAGGCGGATAATATGATCACACATATCCTAAACGGTAGCATAGGCCCGCCTTTGACCTTTGCATAGGAAAGCTTGTGAACGAAAATCAGATGCGCGTATGAAAATTTACTGTTGTCAGCTAAAAACTGAATTAGACCTATTATTTATTGTCGTTCACAACTTCACACACATTAGAGTAATTGCGCAATCAAATTTTTGCCGTCATGACTCGAGACGAAAAACAAGTTCAAGGGAATTCAGTAGGTGTTTAATCTAGTCCCCGTCCTCTGGGGGGGGGGGGGAATTGAGGTTTCTGGGGGGAGACAATTGAGCGCCCGAAGGACGCTCGTGATGCGCGTAGCACCGAGACTGGGATCGTAATCGTAATCGTAAACTCGAAATTTCTAAAGCGCCACTCGAAAGCCAAGCGCGGGGCACCAGCTTATTCACGAGCGCTGCGTTGAGTTAGAAGGGTTGTCCGTGAGAGTAGTCCGTGGTGGTCCGGGTCGAGTTACCATAAGATCAGGATCAAATGCGTTGAGTTAGAAGGGTTGTCCGTGAGAGTAGTCCGTGGTGGTCAGGGTCGAAATTCCATAGGATCAGAGGGGCGGAACAGCTATTAAGGCGGGTGTCGTTTGGGCCGGGAATTGGAAGGTGGAGGATCAGATGAGACAGGGTAAGAGGGGTATGGGGAGGGGATGCGCCCCTCCCCATCAGAAACTTTTTGAATTTCCACATTGCAATGGCAGCATTTTAAGGTGTCATCTTTACAAAATAGCTGTACTTTTTCAGTGACCCATTAGAAAATTTTTGAATTTCCACATTGAAATGGCAGCATTTTAAGGTGTCATCTTTACAGAATAGCTGTACTTTTTCAGTGACCCATCAGAAAATTTTTGAATTTCCACATTGAAATGGCAGCATTTTAAGGTGTCATCTTTACAGAATAGCTGTACTTTTTCAGTGACCCATCAGAAAATTTTTGAATTTCCACATTGCAATGGCAACATTTTAAGGTGTCGTCTTAACAAAATAGCTGTACTATTTCAGTGACCCATTAGAAAATTTTTGAATTTCCACATTGCAATAGCAGCATTTTAAGGTGTCATCTTAGCAAATTAGCTGTAGGCCTAGGCCTACTTTTTGAGTGACCCATTAGAAACTTTTTGAATTTCCACATTGCAGTGGTTGCATTTTCAGGTGTCATTTTAACATGATAGTATCATATATTATAGTAGTAAATACTGTCATTATAAGCATATAATAATAAATAATATCACGGTATATTATAACACTTCATGTAAAACAATGATAAAAACAGTAACTAAAAACCAATATCATTTCGTCAAATTTTTCTGGGGGGGAAATGTCAATCCTGGGGGGGAACTTTCCCCCCCCAGAGACGTCTAGATTAAACACTGCTTCCTGCCTACTTGCCTGCACGGCAGTTGACAGACGTACGTCAGTAAAGTAGCGAATACAGTCTAATGCAATTAAGTATGTTCACAAAAAACTACATCTGCCACAACATAATGTGAATTACTAATATAGGTTAGATTATAGGCTAATAATTCAACAAACTCTTTGGGCCCCTGGAGGTCGTGGGCCCGTGTGCTTTGCACACATTGCACATTTGCACACATGGTAGGCCTATATACCTACGCCACTGAAGGACACGTAATCGTAATCGTAATCTCCTAATTTCTAAAGCGCCACTGGAAAGCCAAGCGCGGGGCACCGGCTTATTCACGAGCGCTGCGTTGCGTTAGAAGGGTTGTCCGTGAGAGTAGTCCGTGGTGGTCCGGGTCGAGTTACCATAGATCAGGATCAAATGCGTTGAGTCAAAAGGGTTGTCCGTAAGAGTAGTCCATGGTGGTCCGGGTCGAGGTACCGTAGGATCAGAGGGGTGGAACAGCTACTAAGGTGGGTGTCGTCTGAGCCGGGAATTTGAGGATGGGGGATCAGATGAAACAGGATAAGAGTTCTTGAAAAGGAGTGTCTTTAGTTTCGAGTGAAAGGCCCGAGGTGTGATGGATAGAGGAGCCTGAGGAAGGTGATGGTGTGTGATTAGTAATGACGGAGGAGGAACTGAAAAGGATCGGAACTCAGCAGGCAGATCATTCCAAAGGCGTGGTGCTGAGTTGGATATGGCTCGGTTGGAGAATTTGAGATGACTTGTGACCGGCGGTCGAGAGAGTGTAAGGCAGGCGGATGATCGGGTAGAACGGGTAGGCTGGATGGTGAACAGTTCGCGAAGATATCTTGGCTGGGAGCATTGTAAGGAGTTGTATGTTAAGGAGAGAACTTTGAAGTGAATTCGCTCTGGGATTTTCAACCAGTGTAGAGACTTGAGCCTCTTGAGGATGGGGGTGATGTGATGATGTCTGGGTGTTCTGGTGACGGCTCTAGCAAGAGAATTTTGTATGAGTTGGAGGCGCTTAAGTTGTGTGGAATCAAGGTTTAAGAACAGGGAATTGCAATAGTCAAGCTTTGAGTGGACGATGGACGTAGCAATGGTGGAGGCAGTTTTGAAATCAAGCATGGGTCGGATGCGTCGGAGGTCCCGGATGCGCATGAAGCAGGAACGCGATAGATTAGAGATGTGGTTTGAGAAGGAGAGGTGTGAATCAAACATTACACCAAGATTGCGGACCGGAACATCAGAGGTGAAGGTAAGAGATGAAGAGTTAGTCGATAGGTGTATTGAAGGGTCAGGGATTTTCTTGATTTGGTCAGGAAGGCCTAGAATAATGAACTCCGTTTTGGAGGGGTTGAGGCAGAGGAGGTTGGACACGAAGCTCAGGTCTCTGCACATCTCTAAGCTGCGCGGTGTCTACCGCTTCTGTCAGCGTTTCAGCCGCCAGAGCATCGGTCTGAGCCTGTTCAAGAAGGAAAAACAGCAGCAACAAAACAGCAGAACAACAACAATAGCAACAAAAACAATAGCAACAAAAACAATAGCAACAACAAGATCCAACTATGAAACGGGTCAACATCAGGATGCCTGAAGTTAACACGTTTCCTTTTAGGTAGACCTAAGCCTATTTGAATGTATTTTTTTGTTAATGGACTATAATACGACAATTATAGTCTATACTATCTCTATAGCCTACTCAGCACTAAGGAAACGCGGAAGTAAGATATAGGGCTTATAGGCCTAACAATAATATTTCATCGCCTCTTTGATAGTCTTTTCGTGATCGCAATATTCGAATTTAGGCATAGGCCTGTAAAGCCACACATGCGCACTACACGCTTATTTTGTATAGGCCTAAAACTCCGCAGGCCTATCATGCTCCGGTAGGTGTTCGATCTAGACTATAGGTCTAATTATTATACAGATGCGGCTTGCTCAAGAATGCAGCAATGTAGACAAACGTCACTACCTTCCAGACTACAAGCAGTTGAATTTCTTTTTTTACACGCCCATGCAAGTAGACCCTATAGGCATCGGGTAAAAATGCTCTTTTAATTAAGAGATTTGAATTTTCTTGTAGCCTACATAAATTCATGTTGCCTACGTTTAGCCTTATACATGCCCACGCAGGCTACGTAGGCCTATGCATGTATACACACATGCAAACATATACACACATATAGGCCCTACCCTTACCCTTCGAGAAGTTCTGTATATATATATATATACATATGGGAGGCTATATATATATATATATATATATATATATATTCAAGGATAGACATGCATACATAGTTACATACATAGGCCTACATGTATACATGCACACGTGCGCAAGCATACAGTGTAGACCTATATACAACAGTATTAGTATACATATATACAAACTGGAGCATGCATAAGCTATTAGGCTGCACTATAATTATGCAAACATGGTGCAATGCGTTGGCCTGTGGTTGACCTTCTCGTATCCTATCACATCGTGCGTTCAAAGGGAGCAGTATAATTTATTGCCATCCATTTGATTGTCAACCAGAGGCAATTAATTGATTGTAACCTAGGCCATAAGGGCAATTGATTGACAGCTATAGGGTTTGGGTAGACGGCGTATTAGCTAGGGTGCTCAGCGCAATAATAGCCTATTGCTCAGTTCAGTTGATGCTTTGCTGCTTTTGTGAAATGGCTGTGTGCTAACTGACTGTGATTCGAAGTAGGAAGTAGCATTAAAATGTTGGTTGCAGGGCCTATGCGATGTGAGACACGTTGAGAAGCGATTGTGTCTGGCAGGGTCGTCAGCAAAAAGTACCAGGTTGATAGCAGCGCTATATTTATCTTCTCCTCAGTAAGCTTAACTGTTTTGTTCTGAACTTCAGCCAACAGTTTCAACTAATATTATAATAACCCACATAGGCCTACCACATAATTATTATAATTATGTGGTATTTGTGTTATTATAATAGGCCTACATGTAGACCGCCGCCAATGTGCGATTGTGCGTACGCATAGGTAGTTGCGATCATGTTTGGAGGGGTCGGTGTATTTGCATCCATAAGATTGGATTTGCATTGCTAAAAGGTCTGACGGCTTTTGAAGGCCTATAGTCCACACTCCACAACCATGGTGATGTGGTATGTGTGCAGTCGAGTCAAGACGTGATCTCGACACTTAGCGTTCAGTGCCGTTCACTGATAGAAATTGTGCAGCATGATGGTCTACATCTAATAAACTGAGGTATCGAAAATGTTTGCTCCTAAGCCCATATAGCCTAGAGACATGGGCGACCGCACATAGGGACAAGAGGGGTACTGGAAAATTGACGCATATTTTAAACTGTTAAGTTACCTCTTATAAAGTCGAATTTCTTCGGACTAAGGTAATTAATTAAAATAATGACACACGAAGAGAAACTGGGAAATTTAACTTTAAACGAGGATAAAAACAATTCTCGTTACGTCTACAGCGTTGTTTTTTGTAATTATGATGATGGACCTATTATGTTACGCATGGTGGTGGCCTCTATCGTAATTTTTTATAGGCCCTATTGTTTCATTTTCAACTTCAAAATTTAGGAGCCTATAGATGAAAAATACCCATGTTCTCAATTTCCTGTTTCGAACTTTTCAAAATCTTCCTAAAAACTCAACGCGGTGATCACTGTGTGTTTGCCCCTCCTGCAAAAATATCCTCGCCGATGTCTAGGCCTAGACTCTAGAGCGTCTATAGTATACCTGAATAGCCAAACCCATGCAGAGCCTTCTATTACTACAATAGAAGGCTCCTGCCAGGCTTAATTGTAGCGTAGGCCTACACGCCCTGCAGTGCCCTGCAAGACTGCACACCATTTTGCAGTTGCCTAAACTCTGCGGGTTTCTGTCGCTTGTGTCTGCAATAACTTATAATACATTATGATTCGATTCGGAGACTGCACCAGAAGACATTGCGACTTTTAATGACTTACACAAACGCTGTCTTCTTCGAGGGATGATTTCGTAATCAACGTTAACGATTTGTCTAAATAAATAGGGTTCCCGATTTTGTCGCTGGAGCTTTGGCGGAATCTTTTTTGCGAGATGAACGAATTGAAATATCAAGGCGTTGACCACACGATTGCTCAATTCGTCGATGAGTTCAGCGCTGATCTGCCGGCCATTGTTCTTGTAACAACGGGAAGTGAAGGAAGCGGAGATGAAATTCACTGCATCTCTGCGGATGAGGTGAATATCAATCAATCTATCAAGACATCAATCAATCAGTAAATCAATCAATCATTCAATCAGTCAATCAATCAATCAATCAATTGATCAATCAATCAATCTATCAATAAATCAACCAGTCAATCAATCAGTAAATAAATAAATAAATCAGTCGATCGATCAATCAATCAATAATTCAACCAATCAGTCGTTTATCAAGATACATTGAAATTTACATCCCTCTCGGGATACAATTACGTTTACCCAAAAGTGGTAGGAGTCCCGTTTAATTAGAGTAGGCCTAACTTATTTTCTCTTAATTTAAGCAATATGAGATGGCATCTAGAACATAATTATATAGTCATGCAACAAATATGGTCATTGGTTTTAATGCAAATTATAAAATATACAGTGCAACCAAAGAACGAGAAACATAATAATTCTGGTATCTAACATAGTAAAACAAACATAAGCAATAGCGCTAGCACGAGCCTGTAATGAGTGTGAAGTCTAACAGGATAAAATGTTATCATAGATTCATAGTAACAACTGACAACTGTGACATGATACCCTTCGCAGCATGGTTTCCAATCTGGTCACTCAACTTCAATGTCCCTATTAGATATCCAAGATAGGATAGCCACTGCGATGGACAAAAATGAATATTCTATTGGAATTTTCCTTGATCTCGCCAAGGCCTTTGACTCGGTTGACCATAATATCCTTCTAACTAAACTTGAACACTATGGCATTAGAGGTACTTCATTGGATTGGTTTACTAGTTATCTTACGAATCGCTACCAACGAGTTATATGTAATGGTTTCCTTTCAAACCCTTTACCCATTCTATTTGGTGTACCACAAGGATCAATTCTTGGCCCACTCTTATTTCTAATATTTATTAACGATCTGCCAAACTCGTCAACTGTGCTACATTTCATCATGTTTGCAGACGATTCTAATGTCTTTTTTTCCCATACCTCATATGACCACTTAATACAATTGGTTAATAGTGAACTTATGTCTGCAAGTGAATGGTTTATAAGTAATAAATTAACACTTAACGCAAAAAAATCAAATTGCATTGTCTTTCGTTCCATAGGAAAATCCATTCCCTATGACAATAGTCAAATTGTCTTAAACAACATCGTAATTCCTCAAGTACCCTCAACAAAAATTTTAGGTATCTACATTGACCAACACCTGAAGTGGAAAACTCACATTTTTGAAATTAGCAATAAAATTAAGAAGAACCTAGGCATTATAAAACGAGTGTCTTATCTTCTTCCTCTTCATCTCTTACGGGATCTCTATTTTACCCTCATATACCCATATCTTACTTACTGCAATATGATCTGGACTTCCACATACGACTCTCATCTTAACGATATAAGGATCCTTCAAAAAAAGGCCATAAGAGTGATAACTAAATCTCCACTAAATTCACACACCAGTCCGTTATTCCTCGAACACAAACTCCTAAACATAACCCAAATTAAATTTCTACAAACTTGCATCTTCATGTACAAATATATTAATAACCTCCTTCCACCATCATTCTTTTCCTATTTTGATCCTGCACCGCAGCTGATATGCACCAGAAGCAGTAATGATTTTAGACCTGTGTTTGCTAGAACTAACGTCCGTAAGTTTTCACTTGGAGTCCAGGCCGTAGGGGGCTGCGGGTAGAGCATTTTGCTACCCGATCCGTACCCGTGAAGTAGAACTGCTACCCGTACCCGTACCCGACCCGTCCCCAAAATTACTACCCGACCCGACCCGTACCCGCGGGTATACCCGTACCCGTATCGTACCCGCGACGTCATCAGCACGCCTTCCTGTGTACAATGCTGGGCCTTACAGGCGGCAATGTTTACAACACGGCATGCAGTACATTGGCAGTGAAAATAATAAACAGGCTGATAATGGTGTTGATAGTAGCAGTAGGCTAGTTGTTGTTGTAGTAATAGAGGTAGTAGTGTGGCGGTGATGGTGGTGAGAGTAGTTGTAGCTGTTGCCACAATCAAAGTGGTGGTCGTAGTAGTAGCAGTTGTAGTAGTTGTAGTAGTAGTAATAGTGGTAGTGGTTGTGGTGGGAGTAGTAGTAGTAGCGGAACTAGTGTACTAGTAGTAGTGATGGTAGTAGTAGTAGTAGCAGTGGTAGTGGTAGTGGTTGTGGTGGGAGTAGTGGTAGTAGCAGAAGTAGTAGTAGTAGTTGTATTGTCAATGGTAGTGGTAGTGGTGGTTGTGTAGCAGAAGTAGTCGTAGTAGCAGTAGTAGCAATAGCAGTTGTTGCTGTTGTAGATGAGGCAGTAGTAGTAGTAGTAGTAGTAGTAGTAGTAGTAGTAGTAGTAGTAGTAGTAGTAGTAGTAGTAGTAGTAGTAGTAGTAGTAGTAGTAGTAGTAGTAGTAGTAGTAGCAGCAGTAGCAGCAGCAGCAGCAGCAGCAGTAGTAGTAGTAGTAGTAGTAATAATAATAATAATAATAATAATAATAATAATAATAATAATAATAATAATAATAATAATAATAATGATAATAATAATAATAATAATAATAATAATAATAATAATAATAATAATAATAATAATAATAATAATAATAATAATAATAATAATAATAATAATAATAATAATAATAATAATAATAATAAAGTAGTTGTAGTAGTAGAAGTAGTCAGTTATAGGAACAGGGAGAGAGATAGAAAGAGAGAGAGACAGAGAGAGAGGAGGAGGAGGAGGAGGTGGATGAAGCTGGAGGGGAAGAGGAGAAGGAAGACGACAACGAAGAAGAGGTAGAGGATGGAATGAATATGAAGATGGGAAAGAAGGAGAAGGAGGAGGAAAAGAGGACGCGATGAACAGTAGGATAAAGAAGATGATCATGAAGACGAAGAAGGGGAGGCAGAGGAGGAGGAGGAGGAGGAGGAGGAGGAGGAAGAAGAAGAAAATGAGGACCAAGAAGAGGATAAGGAAGGTGAAGGAAAAGAAGTGGATGCACAGCAGAAGAAGATAAAGAAGAAGAGAGTGGGGATGCGAAAAGAGTAAGTTAAGGAACAAGAACAATAGGGGAGAAGACTCTGCAGCAGAAAGAGGACGTGGAAAGGGAGTAAACCTGCATTTACTATTGTGATGCCTGCGGAGACAGTGCCATTTGCATCTGGATTCTGCACTATATTATAGTGCAGAATCCAGATGTAAATGGCAGTATATGATAGTATATTATACTAAATCCGTTGCAAGACAATACTCAGTTTTCCTTCGCAAGAAAGGTCGCCAAACACGTCACTTAGGCGTTAGGCCTATACTAAAAGGCTAAGGATCGATGTAGTGGAAAGATGATTATTACTCACATCTGACTCAGTTTTATAATCCGCAAATTATTTTATGTAGAAAACTCAGAAACAGAATACTATTGTTAAAACGTAAATCGCTGATGACTGCAGCAGGCGTTAGCCAAAAGTTGTTGACTTATCAAGCTACTAGATGTCGTATCCGGCGTTACCCAGGAGATTTTAGTATCTAGCCTCGAAGTTGACCGCTGAATTTCGGGTTTTCTCCCCTCTCCATCTCACCTTGCTCTCAGAGCCCACCCTACCTCTCGCCACTCCCAGCTCCCCCGCACCCACATACACTCCCGCCCCACATCGCCCCCACATCGCCTCTCCCTCCGCACTATCTCGCTACACTCCGCTCCACCCTGCCTCGTTCCCACCCCGCTTACGCACCTCTCGGGTATTCGGCGCTGCCGGGTAAATTTGAGCCATTCGCCTGTGCCCAGCACTACCCCGGCCCACCCCAGGCCCCACCGTACCCCTCCCTACCTCCGCCCACACCCATCACGGCCCGGCCAAAATTCACACTCTGCCAGCAAACCGCCTCCGCCCAACCTTTGGCTATGTATATGCTCAATTGCTTATATATATATAACTGTATATATATATATATTTGAATGTATATATAAATATGTATCCATGCATATTCGTGTCCACTGTCCATAGTTCTATTGCTACACCAGTCGTCATTTTATCATTCATCGTATTATTTTTCCAGCCTGCATGATCTGTCCTCAAAGAGACCGTTGACTTGTCACAGCGTCTGATGTCGATACATCCCACCTGGTGGATATGATTCTCTGCAGCCAAGCTTAATGCGCCTAATGCGGCTAATAATTATGATGATGTATCTTAGAGGTAAAGGGGTGGCAAACTTCTGAAGCTACGGTATCTGCTTACACGGCGTGAAACAAGGAGACTGCTATGGTCACTGTTTGTCAGAGGCATCAACGTCAGCGAACTCTGATCTTCCTCTTGCCCGACTAGACAGATCAAACATGTGCGAGACAGCACTGTGACTGTCCTATAGAACAACTGGCCACTTTGTGCCTGTTATTCGGCTCCCATTAATAAATACCAAGTTCATCGGAGCGAAGTAGGAGGGTGGAGAGGAGCGTGGTCAGCGGATAAGGGATATGAATAGATAGAGGGAAGAGGAAGATCTATGACGGTGAAGACAGGCAGGTAGAAGGAGAAGGAGCGGGAGAGGGAGCAAGAGAGAAAGTGGAGAGGAAGTGGAAAATAGAGATAGGCAAAGTTAGATGTATAGGCAAAGGGAGAGTGGGAGGAAAAGGTGGATACAGAGAGGCAGAGACAGAGAAGAATAGGCACAGGCAGAGAGATAAAGGTATACAACAGATGCTGAAAGGCACAGGGGTGGAAAAGAGAGGAACACGGAGACGAAGAGGGAGACGGGGAGGGAGACGGTGAGGAAGAGGGAGAGGGAGAGAGTGAGGGAGACGCAGAAGGAGACGAAAAAGAAGGCTTAGAGGAAGACGGGGAGAGAGACGGAGAGGAAGAAGAGGGAGACGCAGTGGGAGAAGCAGAGGGAGACGGAGAGGGAGGCTTAGAAGGAGACGGGGAGGGAGACGAATAGAAAGAATGAGAGGGAGAAGGATAGAGAGACGGAGAGGGAGACGGAGAGGGAGGCTAAGAGGAAGACGGGGAGAGAGACGGAGAGGAAGAGGGAGAGGGAGACGGTGAGGGAGACGGTGAGGGAGACGGAGAGGAAGAGGGAGCACGTGAAGGTATGTTGTACTTAGATTTAGATGTGCCAGTTTGTCTATAGTAGGCTAAGTAGTAAGCCTTCGCCCTCAAATGGAACGATGCCATTTTTCAACCTCCACGCCAAGTTTGTACGGGTAAAACCGGGTATACCCGTACCCGTGATGACCCTACCCGTACCCGACCCGACCCGTGAAAAGCGTACCCGACCCGTACCCGACCCGTACCCGACCCGCGGGTACGGGTAAACCCGCGGGTACGGGTATACCCGCAGACCCCTAGGACTCCAGGGCCCTATTAATTGGAACAGTTTACCCAAAGAAATCCGCTTGGTTACATCTCTCAGCCACTTTAAAACCCTTGCACGTGCACACACACTAACTTACATCTCCTAATACCAGTTTCGTTGTTTATTAGTTAAGCTTTAGTTAAGCTTTAGTTAAGACATGCTTTCATTTAACATTCATGAAATAATAATGTATAGTAATTATTATGCACTTTACTATAGCGCCTGTTCTTTCCCCATTTAATCATACCCCACCATCTTGCTTAAACTACTCATGGTATATAGGCTCCCTACTAAGCGGGACTTGTCCCTTCTGGAGGGCCTATTGCTCCCTTCTCTATCTTACAAAGTTCTGTATTGAATACATTACAATGTTAAATATAAATTGTCTTGCATTATTTTCTGTTTGTTATGTTTTATTGTGGGATCAATAAATGATTTTGATTTGATTTGATTTGATTTGATGACAGTAAAAGAGCAAAAGTAAAATAACAAAGCAGCTGACCATAATGTATTTACATACATAGACCCTATATATAATTTATATATATATATGCAAGAAAAGTGTGCTATTATAGTTGTCCATCCCACTACTCGTGATTTTCTGACGATTATCTCGCGATTATCTGGCGGTCATCTAAAGTCTAGAGATCATCCAAACACCGATCGGCTTGTTTGATTTAGGCCTATAATAAATGCATTGGAATCTGGCGCTATTTTGTAGCATTCCCTACAGGTTAGGCCGAACTAATCTCCTGTACAACCCACAGAGTGTTTAAAGTGTAGAAAAATAAGTACCTGGACGCCCCTTACTTTTCCAGACTGTGCTGGCCAATAAGTTGCAGGACGGCGTTCAGATTGTAAAATAGGTGCATGGACGCCGTCCATGACCGTCCAGGCACACTTTAAGCCCTGAACCTACTCCATCGGCAGAGTAGGTTAGCTGCTATGTGGTTGCAGGCTACCTGCAATACCAGCAGAGTAGACTGCCTACTCTGTTTTACTACCAACTTTATTAGAAGAGCGCATTTTCGTAATTTTTGCAGATTTACTGGATCTCGGGGTTTCAGCGGCAGAAGCGAGTCGTCGTAAAGGAGGTTGCAACTGATAAGACTGCAGTGACATCCAAGTATCTCAGCATACCTGTTGATTACCCGGCAAGATTTCACAGGGTCGAGGACCGCAAGGGGAAAAGTAATATTATCTCTATAAATATATAGGACTACGGATCTTAGCGATTAATTAATTGATTATTCGCTAAAAATTATAATCGATTAATTTAGGATTTGTTCGATTATAATATTTTGACTTATTTCATGATTCATTCATTCATTCATTCATTCATTAGATGCATTTATATAGCGCCTCTTCAAGGGGGCTACTCAGAGGCGCTCCCAACCTCAGCGCTGCCAAATAAAACTGTCTTAAGATGAGAGAGGAAAGCCTGAGACGGATTTTTGCAAAGAGAGCGGAGGAAGACCATTCCAGGTTGAGGGTCCTACCACCGAGAAAGCACAGGTTCTGCATAGTGGAAGTTCGAGCAAAAGGGACTGAGAGTAGATTTTGTTCAGTCGAACGAAGGGAGCGGAAGTGGTGAGAACTAAGAGTAGGGCTAAAAAGCTCACAAAGGTAGGCAGGAGCAAGGCCTACCATGCAGCGGCAGACTAGAGTAGATATCCTATACTCAATTCGCTGCTTGAGTGGAAGCCAGTGTAGAACGTCTC
Organism: Lumbricus terrestris; assembly: GCA_949752735.1. NCBI lineage: Eukaryota > Metazoa > Annelida > Clitellata > Crassiclitellata > Lumbricidae > Lumbricus > Lumbricus terrestris. The sequence goes on from OX457039.1 coordinate 68,156,772, forward strand.
GCATAAGGTATGCGGCCAATAAGGCGGGCTGCAGAGCGCAGGACACGATTAAAGCAACTCAGACGGGCAATTGGTAGGCCAGCATAGAGAGAGCAGCAGTAGTTAAGTCTGGTGGTAACAAAAGAATGGACAAGGGTTGCAGCAGCTGTATGAGTAACTAGTAGGCCTAAGTGAGCGAGCAACAGTGCCTAGTTGACGCAGTTGATAATAACACGCACGGCTGAGTGAGTGAATGTGTGGAGCAAAAGTGAGCTCTTGGTCCAGAGTAGCACCAAGGTCACGGACTCTGGTTGAGAAGACAAAATCAGGAAAGGCATCAGCGATGGTTGTCATCTCTAGCTTTGTCAACTGCTGGCGAGTGCCAAGCTTTGTTGTTGATCGGCCATAATATTCGGAGTAAACAACACATGGTGAACAATGATAATAACGTGGTCTTTGAGTGGAAATTTAGGCGATCATTTTGTATAAAAATTGGGTGAATGCTGATAGAAAAATCCAAGATGGCGACAGAACTGTTTTCATTTCAATAATTCACTGGACAACAAATTTTTACAAAAGTCATGTTACTGAAATGAAGTTAGTCAGTTCTTATCAAGTTTTATGTGCTGAACACGAATATGACAGTGAAATTGCTTAATTGGCTCTAGTTTTTTTGTAATCTCAAATGAAGTAATTTTATATCGCACCATGCATTCCAATAGTGATACACTTACGGTTAATATTTGTAAAAACCAGGTCAAAGACTAGTTCTTAGATTTTTTGCCTGTCTCTTGTACAGCTGTTCGGGAGCATCTCTGCGGAGTGTCCAGCAGTAGTCAGCCAACATTGTAGTGAACCATTTTCCCTGGTAGCCTACCTTTGCTCCATTGTTGCGATATCTTGATGAAAGCGTTCGCCATGTTCGTCACTAACCATACCACAGTTGTCAGGGAAGAAATCCAGATGGGAGTGAAGGAAATGCATCTTCAGCGACATATTGCAGCGAAATTTCTGGTACTGCTTGAGCATGTCTTCTACTAGTTCCTTGTATTTTTCTGCCCTAACATTCCCCAGAAAGTCTGTAGACACTAGACAAAAAGCATTCCATGCTTGTTTCGCATCACCCTCCAGCAAGTTGTTGAAGCGGTCATCTTTGAAAAGTTCTCTAATCTGAGGACCCACGAAAACTCTCTCTTTAATCTTTGCTTCGCTGAGTCGAGGGAATTTTTCATGCAGGTATCGGAAAGCTGGCGAAGTGCGGTCCATGGCTTTCACGAAGTTCGTCACCAAACCTAGTTTGATGTGAAGGGGTAGTAGTAGGATTTTGTGAGCCTCGACCAGAGCTGGGTGCTGGATATTCTTCTGTCCAACTGCCATGTTTTGTCTGGGAGTCCCTTCCTTCCGAACGTAGTGGAACTCTCTTGCCCGACTATCCCACTCACACAAGAAACACATATATTTTGTATATCCTTGCTGCAGTCCCATTAAAATGGCAACTACCTTAAAATCACCGCACAGGTGCCATTTGTACCTGTTATAGTCAATGTAATGCAGTAGCTGTTTTAGGTTATCATATGTCTCTTTCATGTGGACAGCATGCGCTAATGGAATAGATGGAAGACGGTTTCCATTGTGCAAAAGCACAGCCTTAAGACTCAGTGTCAAAGAGTCTACAAAGAGTCTCCATTCTTGTGGGTCATGAGTGATCTGTAAGGCATTCATGAGGTCGTCAATATTGGAACAGAATACCAGATTACCTTCCTTCATGAAGAAAGGTTCCAACTGCTGATGGCGCTTTATGAAGTGATTGTGACATCTTCTTCTAGAAGATTGAAGATTCCATTGTTGGAGTCTTGATCCTAGCAACTCTGCCTTGTTTTTGGATAAGTCCAAATCACGAACAAGGTCATTTAGTTCTTCCTGTGTTATTCTGTGTGGGGTTGATGATGCACCACAGTGAAAATCGGGATCACTGCACGCTGACGGGTCAGGAGAAGAACATGTCGGCTCACCCTTGTCCTCATCAGACTGGCTGTACTTTTACATTGCATCAGAAAATGACGTAAAAAAACAACTGTGCATGATGTGTCCATGATGGTATTATGCAATGAGGTGGAATCATTCCATAGGCTCAACCACTCTATGGGACCCACGGAACGCGTCCCCCCAACTTTTGAGTGGTCCCCTAACTTTATTATTATGGTCCCCAACTTTTAGGACGTGATTCATTAACGATTTCTATGTTGACCAGTGTAATTAGCTCGTTTAACTTTCCTTGCGCACAGAAAGTAGGCCTATATTTAATCAGCGACTGAATTTTTGACATGATTTCGAGATTTACATTTCGTGGACCAAATTAATCGAATTTAATCCACTTATTTAAGCCTTAATCGTGTTTAAATTTTGGAGATTGTTCATGGGCGCGGCAGATAAAAGCCTACTGCAGGAAGGGGAAGACACGATTACATTTTTGGCAAGAGCTCGAAAATGCAAAGCAGGAAATTAAGAGCATGCGTATTTGCATAGAGGTTTCTAAATGTTAATTCCTCAATTTCACTTCGTGTATCATCGGCATGATTAGTGCTTCAGTAGCCTACGAAGTAATTTGTTAAAAAACAAAAGGACTATTTTTTTTAAAGGCATCAATTTCCTGGGAGAGCGTAGGTTTCGAAATGAGATCAATCGAGTGGGAATGGCATTCCCGCTGCTCTCCATGCTTGGAGTTTGGAAACAAATGCATACCAACTCTTCTTCGGCGTTCCCAATGCTCACCCAAACCACTTTAACCACTGGGCAGTGCCAGGGGCGGATCCAGGGGGCAATCCGACCATGAACCCCATTTAAAAAGTGTATGGGACGTGCCCCCTCCATTTGGTTTCAACAAGCCATTAAATCAATGCAACGGGAGAGAAAAGTATATATAGGATACTAGAGAGGCCATAGTATATTATTGCTTACTTCGACCAGGAAAACCCTTCGAGAATTTCTGTATCTGCCTCTGGCAATGCTGGCATGTGCCAATAATTTGTTGCTCATATAACAATATAAGCTGGCGCATAATTATAGGCCTATGTTATAATTATTGTAATGACGGCGACGTAAACTACGTTCATTTTCGAAACGACAAAACGCCTTTCGGTTTCACAGTGCCTCGATAGGGCGTATAATAGTAGGAACGCCGTCGTGAAGGTAGATCCCCTTCAAAGTCAAAAGCAGACCTATACCTGTGCATAGCGACCTTTCAGTCAAATGACAAAAGGAATGAGAAGAAACACAATTAGACCTAAGTTAACATCACGAACGGTCACGGTCGGGTAAGAATAAATTTGCTTAGCCCTATGCAAGAGTGAGTGCTTTCATGTTTTTTTAAAAACAATATATTTCAATATCAGGCCTATTTTTTATATCATGATTTGTAACAAAACTTCGTGTTTTCGTCACTTCCTGATTTGTTATACCTATGTATGTATGTATGTATGTATGTATGCATGTATGTATGTATGTATGTATGTATGTATGTATGTATGTATGTATGTATGTATGTATGTATGTATGTATGTATGTATGTATGTATGTATGTATGTATGTATGTATGTCACAGTATGTGTGTATGTATGTATGTATGTATGTATGTATGTATGTATGTATGTATGTATGTATGTATGTATGTATGTATGTATGTATGTATGTATGTATGTCACAGTATGTGTGTATGTATGTATGTATGTATGTATGTATGTATGTATGTATGTATGTATGTATGTATGTATGTATGTATGTATGTATGTATGTATGTATGTATGTATGTATGTATGTATGTATGTATGTATGTATGTATGTATGTATGTATGTATGTATGTATGTATGTATGTATGTATGTATGTATGTATGTATGTATGCATGTATGTATGTATGTATGTATGTATGTATGTATGTATGTATGTATGTATGTATGTATGAATTAATTCTTTTAGGACCTGGTCTTGCAAAGTCGATGTCTGATGTTGTGGAGGAGATGAATGTCAACCCTGCTCCGCATCTGATTGCCTTCGAGAACAATGCCAATGTATCGTTCAGCATCAGTGGCACCAAAAGCCGCAGCGCCACCTTGGGACTGATGGAAATCATCGCCACCTACCACCAGAAGTACCTCGTTGGTCATCCCATAACCGACAGTATGCAACACCATATTGATTATTATCAATGATCTAACGCAATAGCTTTTTCCCGATAGCCTATAGTTTCATCCGATGCAGGCCCGGCCTTAGAGTGTGCGGGGCCCAAGTAGACCTGGGAGTGACTTTGGTCAGCTAATCTGACCCCACTTGACCCTAAAGTGGCTTGAGGTCGACTTGAAGTCGACTTCTCGGCGTCAAAACAACTTGACCCGACTTGGCAGAAAAACAACCGACTTCCGACTTGAAGTCGACTTCTGACATGGTAATAGCCTCGGTCTACGTACGGCTACTAATGCAAGGTGTCAAGCCAATTTTCCTGCAAGCATTATTTTCATTTAGGCCTACAAATGAGTAATGAGGCCTCAACACTTAATTGATGCATGAATTTGTTAAAGTGTTATTAAACCATTTCAAGCTGTTTGAGTTTCAGTTCGAATACTTTTGTGATGATTTGGGCCATCTATCGTGGCCTAGACAGTGCGACGGCAAATTATTAGGCCTATGAATTTTAGCTAGTCCATTGTCTGTGATTATTCCGTTTACACTCATTATTATTTTTTAATATTAATATTAGATAAATTTGTAAAAGCGCAAGGTACAAGATCAAATAGCAGACCGCGGACTGCATGGTTGCACTGAACGGCGTGTTATGATAAGCCTAATTTGTAACTCTGTTTTCATAATTATTTGGCCACTAACATCATTTCGCAAATTAGCATATAGCATTGCAAGCGCATCATCCTACAGAAGGTTACTACAGCTACTAGGCCTACTCACTGACAGTAAAGTCTTTCATTGTCCAATTGGCCCTACAACAGTTTTTTCGTCTGCAGACAACTCCAGATGCAGCGCTCCAAAGTAGCGCCAAAATATCGATTTATTATATAGGCCTAGGCCTTGAAAATCCAGCTTTCTTTGCGCCGAATTTACTGACCACTAGAGTTCACTGATTGCATGAGCACACGTGCTAATATTTTAGTAACATTTTGTTTGACCATTTTAATTAAGCGCATGCCTAAGCGTGACGTTTAAGCATAAAAATTACAAATTATATGAATAGATCGGCAGACGGCAGACGGCAGTCTGAACGATAAACTACCCGCAAAATAATATAATTAATCAGTAGCCTATCCTAAGTCTCTGTTTAGCAAAGGTCTCATTCTTTCTTGTAGACACACTAGGCAACAAAAGCTGCTTAAATGTTGTCACAATCATTGGTTTGAAATGACAGATTTAACGATGTTTGTGGCTCAAGTCGTTTTAAGTCGACTTGAGGTAAAAACAACTTCAAGTGACTTCTATCTATAAAATTCGACTTGGGGTCAGTTGCGGTGAGCAGAAACGACCCGACCCGACTTGGGACGACCAAGTCGACTGGGGTCGACTTATTGGGGTCGACTCCCAGGTCTAGGCCCAAGGCAGCGCCGTGGGTGGGTCCTCAAGCAAAAATTAGTTGATGAGTTGACCTCCTGCCAATATGGTATTCAGAATATCATAGGCCTATATAAGCCTGCCAAAATAACGAAATCGAAATAAAATGGGTTAATGAACACAAAAAGGCTTTATTTTCTACCCAAATCGCAAAATCATTGGTGGCATATAATTTCGACAAAAAAATCAATAATTGATTAATAGGCCAACTTAGGCCTATATAATGGGATAAATTGACAAAGTCAAATTGGTAATCCTTTCAAATGCATGATATTGTGTATGCAACAGAGCGCCTCTACAGGGCACAATCACTGCAGGTCTCTCCCTATATGCGTAAGAGCTAGAGAAAAGAAAGAGGTTTTGAGAGAGCAGAATGATGCATTTGGGGTACCAGTTAGTGTAGGCCCTACTGAATAATGTGCCAATGCAGAGAGCTGATTGCATAGTTCAGGACCAATGAAGATATAATAAGAACCCAACATAGATCAAGCCTGAAGCCATCATCAGACACATTCAACATTTAGACACTAATAAGCTCGAATAAAAGCGTACCAGATACCGTGATACCGGTAGCCTACTAATTTAGTTAGCAGGCTCTTTCAAATTTAAAAACATACACAGACTTTTAAGATTTCTCAGCTTAAAAGTATAGTACCAGAAAAGACAGCCAATGGAATATAATAGAAACTAGTTACCATATTATAATGATGACTAGTTTTAGTTCAATGATGATATTCACTATTATTCCAGGGAAAATTAAATTCTACGTGCATGCTTATGTGGTATAGCTGTGTATAACTGTCATTCGCTTTATCTACGGGAATGCCTAGGCGACGAACGCATTGTAAAGCTATGACAGTAAAAAATTATGGCTAGCAGCGCGGGGCCCCTGAAAGCGCGGGGCCCAAGGCGGCTGCCTCGCTCGCCTTGCCCTAAGGCCGGGTCTGATCCGATGCAATTTAATGCTCAGTAACACCACCCGGTGCAGCACATTTGATTTTTTTTAATGATACGCTGAAATTCATTAATTTAAATTTTAGTAGGGGAGACCGGAGCATGATGGAATTCTTAAAGGGAATTAAAATTGACTATTGTATATGAAGATTCAAGATTTTCACGTGACCAGACCAAAAGTAACCTGCAACATGGACTGGATAATCAACTTAAGTATTCCCCACACTGAATACAAAGCTATCCTGCTGCCTTGTCCAAAAATCCCGTTATGCCCACCACTTTCGGTAAAATGGGATCATAATCTACTTTTTCGATTATGCCCCCGTGATGTACAACGTCCGAAAGAGGCATATAGACCAAATAAAAACTTTATAGCTTGAAACAGTGGCGTAGACAAGGGGTTTAGAGGTTAAACCATCCCATTGTCTTAGAAAAAAGTTTTTTAAAAGGTTATTTGTCCACTTAAATAAGAACAACAAAACAATAATTTGTTTGTAGTAACAATTGTTTTTCTTACTTTATTCTCTTTGTTTCTTTATTTCCTTTATTTACTGTAATACTGTTGGATTGGCGTCAAGAAGGGCATCTGGGATGATCCGGCCAGGTCATAAACCCAACCTCATCCTAATTCCTGGCTACGCTACTGGCTTGAAAAATTGCAAGTTTTAATTTTATAAAACGAACTAACTTAAGCTAAATTTAATATAGACCCATTTCCACTTTTTCCAGACAAGCCTTGAATTATCTAGACTCTGTTGATACTTATTGTAATTTATAAGTTCTATATGGCATGGCTGGTGTTTAATTAGCGCCTCTTTGCCGGAATTAGCTCAAGCTTTATGTACCAGGAAGAACTTATCATTGACTTACATTAACCTTGTCTGCAGACACAATGTACGCAGTGAACCTAGCCATTCCAGTTTACATGGATATAACGATGGATGTGGCTATGGGAATCAATGGAAGAAGTCGACAGACTTTCCAGGACTGGATGAAGTCGGTCAACGATCTGGGACGCAGCTACAAAGCTGTTGAGGCTAAAATGAATCCAGGTGGGCATTGCAATGCAGACCAACATTGTATCATATCTATATCATGAGGCAATTATGGCCATAAAGTGTTATAATTATAGCAACGACATTTTCTTGTTCACGGCATATGATCGCTGGTCATCTCCCTCGCCGTCTCATCTCCCACTAACAGCTTCCAGTCAGTCATTGTGCTTCGTTATATACCGTTATGGCTGGCTATACCCTATGTTCTGCTGGCTTTTTAACAAGTGCATGGATAGTAGGCTACTATCTCTGAGTTAGTGTTGAACTTGTTAAGGCGTCTACGTAACGGTATACACCGAGTTACGGTGCTGTAGAAATAGTCATTAATTCATCCTCTATACATCCATTCGTCCGTCCATCCATCTATCCATCCATCCATCTATCCATACTTAATACATCAAACCACCATGCATCCATCACGCATGCATGCATGCATGCAACATCCATCTATCCATTCATCCATTGATCCATTCATCAATCCATGCATCCATGATCCATCCATTCATCTATCGATTCATTCATTCATTCATGACGCAGCTATAATTACCGTTCATCCATTTCAGACATCGTTCAATTCGGAGAGATTCCCGATGGAGGTCACTACGAATACATGCAACCGCAGAAGGTCCTCATGAGAAACGACCACAATGGCAACAACAACAAGAAAAACGGATACACGCAGCTCACACTTTCAGCCGTTGACAACCCCTATGGTAACCCCTATGGCAACCCCAATAGCAACCCCAATGGCAATCCTGAGGTGCCACCGAGAAGGGCCACCTCGTTTACTACAGACACTGCTCCACCACGGCTCCCAAGCCGAAAAGGTAGCGATGTATGTGAAAGTTCAAGACCCGTGTCTCGTATTCCGGAAAAGAAGCGCCTGCCTCCCATCCGGCCTTCCTCTCCCACTCTGCTTTCCGTGCGTGACATAAAATTTGCTTCCCAGATCCCGGAGAACCTGGATCTGAGGGGGTTATCGACGGAGGACGTGTCCCACTGCCTCTGCCTGCTCGGGATGTGGAGGCACGCCGTCGACATGAGAGAGAGGTTCGTCGATGGAGAGATGCTCGTCAGGCTGGACAGAGACATCCTCCTCAATGAGTTCAAGTTCTCGGAGTTCGATGCTGTGCAGCTCGTAAAGTTTGTGGGTGGATGGAGGCCGAAACAGATCTGAGGTCGAATCGAAAAGGCGCTAGATAAACTACCCATGCATACATTTATTGTTTATATATATGCACATACATTTATATATACACATACATTTAGAATTTATATATATGTATATAGGGTCTATGCAATACATATCTGCACTCACGTAACCTTACATAATGTGATAGGCTGCTATTAAAGACGAGAAGCTGGATTCACTCTGAATATACAGGGCCACAGATGTGGTTAAGATTCTGCTTCTGACATAAACTAAAATAATATATTCGAAATAATTGACGCCGTGCAGTTATAGTCATAGCCCATATTCACCGATGTCTCTCCACAAAGGCGGAGTTTCTGTTCTTGCGCCCAGGCCCGCCGAGAGGGGCAGAGGGACAAATATAGGCATACCCAGGAACATCAATATCAGCTACTTTTAGGGCCCCAGGCTGGGTAGTTATGGAATGCAATGTTTACAATACATGCCTCTTAAAGTATAATATTGTTGACACTTTAAACAAATTAAACTTCAACTGAACAACTGAATAAGTTCACACTTGAATAAACCTATATAAAATAATAGGCCACCATGTCGTAAGTTGTGCCCGCACATTTATTTTTTCAAGTTGTTAATTGTTTCCAATTTTTCTCCATAAAATTATAGGCCTAGATACCAGTGATTTTCAACCTTTTTATGGCTACGGAACCTTTCTCAATGCGCTCATTAGCTCGCAGAAACCTGCATGGCGTTTCACCCGTCCAGAGCATCAATAATTTAGGAATAGATAAGTCGCAACTTGTAAAATTAGATCATCGTTCGTTGCCTACTCCACCAATGGCAGCGTTGCACAATGAGTTGATTAAATTTCTCCAACGTGTCCGGTCCTCAGATGGCCATGCATGTCCAGATCTACACGGTGCGCCAAAAAAGACCCCCCGTGGTTTTTTGGCCAGAAGTACTAATTTCGAAATGAAATTTTACAGTCCTAAAGACAATTCATATTTACACATGATGGTCAGATTTCATTTCGAAATTCTTACTTTTGGCCAAGATAATTATTGGCAAAAAACCTATTTTTTTGGGGGCGCACCCTGTATACCCAGCAATGCTAAGTCTTCATCTATCATCCTGAACCGGGTAGTTCTAGATCTTCCTCTTGGGCGCTTCCAGGAAGGTGGAGTCTGCGCAATTAGTGCCTATATCTCGAATCCGAACCTGCTGGCATTCGAGCAATGTGGCACTAAGTGCTTGAGGATCTTAGGCGGAATCAAGTGGTCCGACTTCATCACCAACGCGGAGGTCTACGCTAGAACTGGACAACCAATGGTATGATAATGGCAGAGGCACCTGGGGTTGCTTGGGCACATAGCTCGAATGCCATATCATTAGTCCCAATGATCATGCATTCTCAACAGAAAGAATCGTTCTCAATTCTCTATTTGAGGAGGGCAGGGTAGAAAATTCCAATTCGCATAGATGAAAACTGCTTTTGAATGAATTCGAATATCTTTTTGAGGCTAGCAATAGAATCAGTAGCGGCGCCAGGACTTAGTCCTCTAACCCCTCCACCCTAGCGCCGCTACTGAATACAATAACATAATTTCCTTTTCGACCAATGTCTGAAATTAGTCCAAACCCATCTCTGCGTGCTTCTATTAGAACGTTCTATCAGTCACGATTTTTGCGATATCCCAATGACTCACGAATGACAAAGGCCATACCTGGTATTATTATTTTCATTTACACCTTGCATCCACCACTCTGACCTTTCGACTTGACCACCACAATTAACGCCGCGATTCCTGTCCTGGCACCTATGTTTAGCTACTAGCCTACTCATTTTTTTATTTCTTCGCACCAGGGCTGTTTTTAGGGAATTTTTAGAACTGCACAACGCTTCTTTCCCTTCCCATCCTCCATGGTAAGTTACTTCCAATCGGATGACAATGACCTTTTTTGCTAGTTTTAACTGCACAGAACTTGTGACAGAAGTGCTTCTACAACTGCACAAATCTATTTAGAACTGCACATTTTCTGTACAACTGCACGCTAAAAAATCCCTGTTCGCACGAAAACCGTTACCAGACTTAGCCTAATAGACCTACATGTATGTCTACTAATGAAAAACCCAAAATGGCGGAGTCAACCAAAGTAGGAATTTCATTTACAAACCTCTCAGAGAAATATATCAATGTTCTTAATTTCCTCTTTTGCGCTTTTCAGCCTCGTGCTCAACAATTTAACCTTGACAATTGTGTTTGAAGAATAGCCTACAATCCTACATCAAGAAATGTTTTTGCGTTGTTGAACATTCATACATACATACATGCATACATGCATACATGCATACATACATACGTACGTACGTACGTACGTACATACATACATACATACACACACATACATACATACATACATACATACATACATACATACATACATACATACATACATACATACATACATACACACATACACACATACACACACACATACATACATACATGCATACATACATACATACATACATACATACATACATACATACATACATACATACACACACATACATACATACATACATACATACATACATACATACATACATACATACATACATACATACATACATACATACATACATACATACATACATACATACATACATACATACATACATACATACATACATACATACATACAGCCATGATACAGGCCTAGATGCATGTAGGCCATTGTAGGACATTGTAAGCCTATAACAGGTATATGCATAGGTATTTATAATTATTCGTAGTAGAGGTCAGTGAAACCATTGTAACGTGACAAAATAAGCTTCCTTTGCGTAAACAGTAATGTCTCGCATGAACAACTCTGAGGTCTCTCTAGCGGGTGGGTATTTCCGAACCGTGTGTACAGTTGGCCTAACGATTCGACGGCCCTACCAATTAGGCAGGACTGCTCTGTGACACCTACAGGCGCGCGAACAAGGAAGGGGAAGATATCTGTTGTGACGTCGCGGGCTGTCAGAGCTTCGAGAGCCTAAAGGGTCGTCTCACTCGCCTGATCATGCCAGCGAAGCTGTGTTGTAATGATCAGAGTACGTTAACCGGACAAACAATATCTGTGAGTGGTTGGGAATGTTTAGTGCGACTGTGAGGATTTGAGAAAAATGTCTGTCTTAGACGAACTTCAGTTCACGGATCAAGGTCTGGGTCTGTCTGGTTTCGTTGATCGCTTCGGGTCGGAGTTTCCGGTTATTCTTATTTCAAGGACAGGGATTGACCCGGCCGATGACCCGCTGCACTGCATATCGGCCGAAGAGGTAGGACTCAGGTCTCAGGGCCAGTGATGCGGTATATAAGACAATAGCCTAGGCCGAAGGGGTAGGAGGTAGGACTGTGGTCTGAAGAGGTACGATTCTATGCCGAAGAAGTATACGAGTCTATCCTACAGGCCAATGTATTAGGACTATAGGCGGATGAGGTAGCCAGGTAGGACTGTGGTCTGAAAAGGTAGCCTACGGTAGGCTAGGAGTGTAGGACTCTTATTTAACGCAACGCTCGTGAATAAGCTGGTGCCCCGCTCATGACTTTCGAGTGGCACCTTAGAAATTTGGAGATTACAATAACGATCTTACGTCGAATAGGTATAAGACTCCATGAAGGCCAGAGCACGTCAATTGGTCCTGCAATGCGTATACATATTACATAGTCTACATACACATGTACAAGTTACATACCTGGTACATGCATAGGCTAGGTTACAAATTACAATGCCGCTACATTATGCCTACATACATGCACACACGCATAATATAATACACGCATTATGCATACATGAATAATTTAATATGTAAGCATAATTATGTATAGGATACGCATACAAACATATAGGCCTATATACATGCCTTGTAACGTTTCGATGAATGTTCGTTTATTAAAAAAGGTAAAACGCTGTAGGTGTGCATTAACACAATTGACAGTAGGCTAATCGTGATTTTGAAATCTCCAAACTTCTAAAGCGCTACTCGAAGGCCAAGCGCGGAGCACCAGTTTATTCACGAGCGCTGCGTTGCGTCAAAAGGTTTGTCCGTAAGAGTAGCCTAAGCTTATAGTCCAAAGGTGGTCTGGGTCGAGTTAGGTAAGGTTAGGCCTACTTAGTGCTTATCAGCTTATTGTCGAGTTTTAGTAGGCCCTAAATAACATTCTTGGGATAAAGTTCGTCGAGTCTTTTTAGGATGCAATTAGACGGTTCGTCTAAGTCTGTTCATGAAGCGCCCAACTCCCAAGGTGGGTCATGTCCCTTCCACTCACCATGGACCCTATATACATGAGAGGCATACCTCATTCTAGTAGCTCTTGTAATTGTTTAGAGATCTTTCACGGATAACCCGTTCATGAGCTTTAAGAGTTTTGATGCATGCAGGGTGAGAATTACCGGGGTTGAGGGGTTTCACTTTCACCCCAGTCTTTCGTAGGGTTCCATAGTAAAGTCTGCTTTCACGCCCCAAATACACGTGGATCATAGTCAGATCCCCAGTTATTTTTCACAATTCTTATGCTGTTCTGATGGCATATATACATGTAGTAAGCCAGAGCGGAGGATCTGATTGATGTGGTCTGTTACTTTATTATTTCTCTCCTATAATTATGAAAACTCCCATGTCTTATGGATGTTGTACGAGGGACTCCGGAGATTGATGAGTAGGTTGAGAGGGAACACTTTTGTCTTGCTGCATCCAGTAGCGGCGCTATGGGAGGCTAGGGGGGGTTAAGCTCCTATAAAAGGCCATCTGTTTTTCCCATATAAAAATGAAATATTTGCACGATTAGCCCCAAAAAACTTAAACGTAGGCCTAAACATATCACGAGGTTTGTCAGACAGTTTGGCGGAATGAAAAAGGACCATTTACCAAGATTTCGACCAAATGACTAAAAAAAAGGTAATCAGAAATTTAGATGGCTGAAATGGGAAATTTTCTTGAGATTTTGGCCTTGCCTTCAACCTTCCTCGACACGAGGGTTGGTCGCATTTTGGACAGTTCTTCTCCATCCTCTCCTGTCTTCGGTTGCTCTCAACACTGGCTCTGTTGATAATCCCGTCCATTCACACATGTTGTCCCACCACCTCTTCCTAGGTCTTCCCCTTGATCTTGCTCCCGGAACTGTTCCTTGCATAATCTCCTTATCTAAGCAGTCTCCATGTTTCCTCATGATGTGCCCGAAGTATGACAACTTCCTTCCTTTAATTGACTCCAGTAGACTCCTTTCTACGCTAGCCGTCTCCAGAACCCATTCATTTGTTTTTTTCTCAGTCCATGATATTCCGATAATTTTTCTTATAGCCTACCTTTCATTTCAAATGCCTTTATTCTATCATCATCACTCTTTTTGATTGTCCAACTCTCACAACCATACATCATCACTGGCCATATAAGCGTCCTCATTAACTTTAGCTTTGTAGATAGTTTGATGTTATGGCTTTTCCACAGTTTCTTCAGATCTGCACCTACTCCATGTCCTCTCGCGATTTTTACTCTTACCTCCTTGCTACGCTCAACATCTTTTGTTATGAGTGAGCCTAGGTACACGAATGTGTCCACTTGCTCTATCATGATGTCCTGCACTTTGATGTTACATTGTTCCCCTGACTGTTCCCCATACACTTTGTCTTCCCCATGTTGATCTCCAGTCCTTTCTTTCGACCTTCCCTGTCCAAGCGAGACACCAGATCCTGCAGTTCTGCTTCTGTGCTTGCCATTAGCACTATATCGTCCGCGTACCGCAAGTTTGTTACCCTTCTTCCTCCAATTTGAATGCCTCCTGAGTCCTGCATATCCTTTCAGTGCTTCCCTCATGACCATTTCTGATAGTAGGCCTATATTAAACAAAGATGGCGAAGTCACACACCCCTGCCTAACACCCCTTCTTATCCTGAACTCACTCGACATTACACCGCCAATTTTTACCTTTGCTGTCTGCTTGCTATACAATTCGGCTACCAGGTTGATAAATATGTGGTGGAAAGCCCATTTCAATCATCAATAGCCATAGTTGTTCAAGATTTTGGCCAAATGACTAAAAATAGGTCAGAAATTTTGGTGACTGAAAAAGGAAAATTTTCTCCCCGTAGATTAATTCAGACCCCCTCAAAACTGAAATCCTGGCGCCGCCACTGGTTGCATCTGATAATCTCTGACAACATGAGACTTATTGTACTGCATAGACTTCTATAGATCTCCGCGATCATCGACTCTCTTTGCAGGTATACTGGATCAATGGGATTGAGAAGCAGAAGCGCATAGTTGCCACCGACATCAAGAATGATAAACACCGAAGATACTTCAGCATCCCACTTGACTATCATCGCAAGTTTCAGCTGGTCGAAACAGGCGGTCACAGAGGTCAACAAACAAAGCATCTCGAGGACATAGGTAGAAAATTGTTTAAGAAGCCTAAGGAACATTCGGGCATAAATTCTTCAGAGCAAGTCTGCAAGAGTCATAGACTTGTAAACCTCTACGATTGAGTTGCTTCCTCCCCAGCGAGGTTTAAGCGGGTTATAACCTATGCCCAGACGTCATGACTGGGGGTAGAGTTTACTGCAATATGTAGTTCGATAACCAAAATTTAATGAGAAACACATTTAGGCCTATACGGTATACCCAGAATGTTGTCCAAACGCTATAATTGGTTTGTTTAGTCTTGTTAGCTTGTCTGATGTCTTATGTGAATATTATAATGGTGTGATTGTGATTCTTGTTCACAAGAGTGCGGTTTGGAAGCTGGTTAGCCTATATAGGCCTACACATTAAAGAATTCTATATAGTTATATATATATACTTACCGGTACTTAGAATGGCTGGGATGACAGTATGCATAAACTGTTTCATTGAACACTGTCACGTCTTATAAGCGGAAGGTAGAGAAAATGTGCTACTAAAGAACTAAGTGTTCCAGACATGTGAATTTGCGGTGGTTCTAGCAAACTATTATTATGGTCCACGTCTTCTAAACCACTGAAATCCATGGTTAGGCTATGCTAAGTCAACATGATCAGTAGTGCGTGAAGATCCTTTGTGTTGCCCGAAATGGTGGTTAACAGCTAGTGAAGAGTAAACTTAGAGAATAAGTTGTAGGCCTAGTTGGTCGTTGTTTATTCTTACTAGGCCTGCCTCGATCTGCTTCAGACTGTCTCTAAGGTCATTCTCACTGTTCTCACAATACGTTTCGGTCTCGCCAATGAACAATGAACATAATATTATAGTGTTTCCCCTTGCACTGGTTCTGCAGTTACTAAAGACGCCGATACATTTTCGTAAACAGTAGGCTATTAAAATATTATGTCTAACTTCGTCACTTCTTGTACTCTGGCACTGCCAGTGCCAGTCCCAAGCCTGCACAAAGGATGAGGGCGAGTACTAGAGTAGGATTTTGCTTTGTAAATGCAATTCAGGGTGAGAATTGCAGGTTGTTGTGAGGACGCCAAAGTAAGCGTACTCATAGCACCCCCCGCCCCCAGTCCACATAAATCAACGTCTGACCCAACCACCCCGTTATTTTTCTACAATTCTCATGCTAATGCAATTATATATTTTGACAGAAATCTTGGGTCCACCGATGACTATGCAGAAGATCGTTGAACGAATGAACCTAACGACCGGACCAACAAAGTTCGTCTTTGCCGACAACAGCAACGTTCAAGTGAACTATGAAGGATCGAAAAGCCGCTGCCAGCAAATTGGAACTCTGAAGATTATCGAGAAATACGAACAAAAGTACCTCGTCGGCCACACCCTTTACAACAGTGAGAATAACGGTTAAAACTAATCTTTGGCTTAGTACGACACATGACCTTCAGTGGCGGTGCCAGAGGGAGCTAGGGGGCTAAGCCCCTAAAAAAGGCCATTCCGGGGGCTAAGCCCCCTAAAAATGGCCGTTTTTTTTACATAATATATCAATAAAAGGTCATCAGAAATTTTGGCAGATGAAAATGGAAAATTTCCTCTGTGAGGATTCAGCCCCCCAAAACTGAAATCCGGGTGCCACCACTGATGACCTTGCTAATTGGTGCATGGTATGAACCCCCAAATGAGAAATAGAACTCAAAATGGGACCCAACTGTCCTAACAACACTCATTACGCCTACGTCTGTTGAATTTAACTCCTGTAGGCCTAACAACTTGTGATCATATCAGCCTCTGTTCTGACTATGAATTGTAATCAAACTTCAATGTGTCAGTCTGAAATTATATGAAGATTGATAATAATAGTGATAGTAATACTACTGCTGC
Organism: Lumbricus terrestris; assembly: GCA_949752735.1. Taxonomy (NCBI): domain Eukaryota; kingdom Metazoa; phylum Annelida; class Clitellata; order Crassiclitellata; family Lumbricidae; genus Lumbricus; species Lumbricus terrestris. The sequence goes on from OX457039.1 coordinate 68,173,815, forward strand.
TTAGTACTGCTTCAGCTGCTACTGCTGCCGCTGCTGGTAATAATGGCAATAATAATTTATTAATTTTTGCAATCCCAAAGGATTATTTACCTGAGGTGGAAAATAATAATCACGATAATAATAATAGCTAATTATAATAACTGTAACAATAATATATTTATAATAATAATAATAATAACCAATTATAATAATAATAATAATGATAATAATAATAATAATAATAATAATAATAATAATAATAATATTGATAATAATAGCTAATCATAATAACTGTAACAATAATATATTTATAATAATAATAATAATATTATTGATAATAATAACTAATTATAATAACAATAGCAATAATACATCGATAAAAAGAATGATAATAATAATAATAATCAATGGTTGAACAGATGTGATGGACATGATGCCTCGTTCCATTCCAATCTACCTGGAAATCACGGTGGACGTAGCAACAGGTTTCAACGGACGCAACAATGCAACAGTCAAAGAATGGATGAGGTCGGTTAAGGAACTCGGACGATGCAACCAAAGCACAAAAGCCAAGACATGCGGAGGTATGGTAATTGAACAGAACAGCCAAGACAAGAGTGGTATGGTAATTGAAGGAACAGCCAAGGCATGTGGGGTATGGTAATTGAAGGAACAGCCAAGGCATGTGGGGGTATGGTAATTGAAGGAACAGCCAAGGCATGTGGGGTATGGTAATTGAAGGAACAGCCAAGGCATGTGGGGTATGGTAATTGAAGGAACAGCCAAGGCATGTGGGGGTATGGTAATTGAAGGAAGAGCCAAGACATGTGGGGTATGGTAATTGAAGGAACAGCCAAGGCAGGTAGGGTATACTAATTGAAAAAAAACAGCAGACATGTGGGGTATGCATATTGGACAGAAGAGCCAAGAAATGTGGGGTTACTCGGTATGTGGTATGCCAATGGAACAGCACAGCTGTAGGGTATAGGGTGAGTTGGAAGATCTCAGGGCTTTTTTTAACGTGCAGTTGTACACAAATTGTGCAGTTCTAAATGAATTTGTGCAGTTGTAGAAGCACTTCTGTGCAGTTAAAACTAGTTGAAAAAGGCCATTTTCCTCCGATTGGGAGTAATTTACCATGGAGGATGGGACATGAAAGAAATTAAGGGGTTGTGCAGTTCTAGCAATTCCTTAAAAACAGCCCTGGAAAATCTTGGGTGTACACTATACCTGTAGTCACAGTGTAGTGCATTTCTAGGGCAAGATGGTGTTGAAAGCATAAAAAGCGTTTACCCATTCCAAATGAAATGTTGGCGAGAATCCATTTATCCTAATTTGTAGTCAAAAGTGCCAAACACTGAGATTATCTCATTTCGTAGATTCACTATAATAATTATTACCGGTATTAGACTAGAATGTAAAAAATAATCGCTTAAAATACAAGACGCACATTGTTTAAAAAGCCGAGAGGAATATAAATAGGACAGAAATTCTTCAGTGCTTGAACTGTAGACTGGTGGAACAGTTTGGATGACAACACTGTCTCAGTGGACAGTCACAGCATCTAAGAGGAAGCAAGTAAAATTTTAAGCATTCCAGGTCAATTTGCAGTGGTTCCAACACAGACCCAGCGTCTTCTGAGCAATTTAAACCCTTGTTGGGATAAATAATCTGTTGGTATACCCTACAATTAACGCTGTGACGGCTTCTTTCAGCGATCATCCAATTCCGAGAGCTGCCCGAATCTGGTCTCTACGAATACATTCAGCCGTACAACTACTTGAAAACGCAGGACATCACCAGACACCAGGAATCAGACACTACACACACGTCATCTCCCTCAAATGTCTCAGGTATACGACGGTCAAATTCCTCAGGGGAGAGGACGCGTGAAGGTGATGCGGACATCTCCACCACTCCGCCAGCAATTCCAGGACGCACCTACGGGACAAAGCGACTTCCGCCAATCCCTCCCCACACCACAAACCCTCAAAGTAGGCGTCCCAGACAAGCGGAACCAACTCCAGTAGACGAAGAAGAAGAGGCCATCTATGGAGAGTATCAGTCGGTCACTGCATTCAGACATGGACGAGAAGAAATGGGTGCTTACAAAATAGCTCCGTATGCCGAGAGTGAGCCTCCTATTAGTCCTATATCTGTTTCGCAAGAATCGCTCACTACCAGAAATGCCAAACACAAGCCAAGTGCGATTTCACAATTGGATACGAACCCTTATGCAGAATGTACACCAGAGCCCCTCTACGAGGTAATCCCCTATGTGGAGAGCAGACCAAAGCCTCACCTCAGAGGAGACAGCAACGCCACAGCAGTTGGTACTTCTGCAACTTCAGACAAATTGGCAGGCATCTACGGTGAAGCCTTGTCAGTTGGTACATCTTGGATTGCAGAGACACTTCCAACGACTTGTTGCATTAAGTCTGGACTAGACACAGACTGCTCTCCATCTACACCGACTTATGACCTGCTCCAGTTCAAACATATCTCCGAAATACCAACAGACATTGACCTGTCCAGTCTGTCTGTCATCGATTTCGCGCACTGTCTCCGTCTTCTTGGTCTGTCCAAACACTCGGATGTCTTTCGGGAGAATGACGTTGACGGAAAACTTGCGTCTGAGTTCAGCAGCCAAACCCTCGTCGGGTCCTTCAACTTCTCCGACTTTGAGGCCGTGAAATTCATGAGGTTCATGGAAGGATGGAGACCAAATGTCAAGTAAAACATCAATCTTGTACACCAACATATTCGCCGAAAAACATGTTAGTCAAAACTATATTCTGAGTGATAATGATGATATCGCTTTAAAACTGAGTTCGCGCTGACATAACGCAGTCAGTTACAAATAAGAAATGACAAAGAAAATCATAACAATTCAATCAAATGGATGGAAGTCGGAAAGAGGGGCAATGGTCGAGTATCTGTAGTACTTGAGAAATGCAATTTCTTTCGTCCTTAGTCAACGCCATATTACTATTCTCAAAACAAGGGTAGGCCGGGTTTGTTGATTTGTCAGTGCTTTTGATTGGTTATTTTAACACCTGCTTTACAGATTACCTGAATAAATGAATGAAAAGGCAAATGAATGATTTTAGCAATTGAATGAAAGAACACTGATAGATATTATTATTGATCAATAAAATTTGATTTGATTTGATTTGAATGCACAACAGGGACGTCAGATAAAAGCTCACTGTAATGCAGGTATAATCATTTTAAAATTAAGCAATCCATGCTCGTATGCACTTGCTTGCAGGTAATGCAAGATTTCAGATAAGCTGGACAGTTGCTAAATCAAATATCTCATGAAAACAGTGTATGTACCAAGTAATGAAATGGATTCAGATGTCATTCTGAACGAATTAGAAAACTTTACAAGTCACAACCACGATTTTGAAAGCAAAATACGAAAAACTGCTGAAACTTGCGACTTAGATTAGTCCGATATATTCATCATTTACGTTGGAATATCACCAATTTTTATTTGTATTTACGACAAAACAAAAATGTCTAGAGCATCGCAATGGCAAACTACATGCTTTACACACATACCGTAAACTCTCAGCATGATTGCTTGAGTTCGATAGCAATACAGTTTTTAACTATCATTTATAAATATAAAGGGTTTTGCTTCCTGAATGGGCGCTGGAAGACTGTTCCAGACGCGTGGGCCAGCAATTCAAAAGACCCGATCAGTCAGCGATCACCTGTTTAAGGTTTTTTTGCAGGAACCATTGCAACTAAGAACAGCGTTAAACTTAGGATTAAGTGACAAATGATGTTTCAGTGGGGCAAACCAGTTCGTAGGTAACACTATCAAAACAGGCAGTACTTTTTGTATTGTATTGCATATGAAAATTTATAATGTGCTTCCAGTGCTATTGACCCCCCGAGAGAAAAGGCAGTTGATTTGAAGTGAGAAAAGATGAGGAAAGACTATAAGAGAGAAAGGCAGAGTGGTGAACTGAAGGTAGAAGAGCATTCCATGGAGAGGGACCCATGCATGGAAAGCATCTGGATTGAGTCATGACCACCCTCACTTTATGTTAGTTGTCTTGTGTGTGTTTCATCCTTTGTCTCTGGAAAATTGTCATTGTCATCACTGAATGCATTCACTGGTTTTGCGGGAGGGAAAACGTTTTCAATAGCCGTGATCGTAATCATAATCGTGCATTTATATAGCGTCACTTCAAGAGAAACTCCTCAGAGGCGCTCCCAACCGGACACCAAACCACAATCAGAGAATGGCTTTCAAACACTTGCGGAAAAGGAGCACAGAAAGACTAAGAAGTTCATTACGGAGAGTATTTTAGGTAACTTATTCCAGGCAGAAGGACCAACTGTAGCAAAGCTTTTGTGCAACATTGTGGAAGTACACAGTCACCACTGTCACCACGAAGCAACAGTTCGAGTTCAATATAGTCCAGTATCAACATGAAAAACGTCAGAATTCATGAAATAACTTCAAGATGTTGCCTAGAAGCGGACTTGTTATAACCGTAAAGTAAATGATGAAGATTAGAAACGCAAGACCCAAAGCGAGCGTATGTTGGTGACTGTCTAGGTCGTCGTGTCTCAGGAATGGATAGAACGTCTCCGTCCAGCAGTTGCCACCCTTGCAGACGTGATCCGGGATGTAAATCTGCCTCTCGTATCTAAGACAGATTGACATCAAACAGATCTATTGTCAACATTTGCTTCTCTCCACAACAAACATTCAGCAATGACACACGATTCACAAAATTGACAAGGAAGGATCATCATATCGTCGCCTGAGAATTATCTTCGCGTATCTCCACTTTTGTGAATTCCGAGAAAAACAAGGTAGAAGTTTCGGAACTATGGACGCAAAAAAAGATATTCAGTGCAATAAAACTTCAGGCAAAGACGTCATGTTAAAGCATCGACATTAATTAAAGGATGCTGCATTAAAATTGAACAGACACTTACAATAGTTTTTGTGAAATTTTGGAAAATGTTGTAAAAAATGGACATATGGTACTGTAGAGCTCTTCGAATTGATAAAAAACATTTTGTCGTATGTCCATCAGTAATTCAGTTTCATGTTGTCGTATATCGAATTCTGCAGTAGCTTTTACCACTAGAAAACTCGTCGCATGAGAATTATCTTCACGTATCTCCACCCCATTGTCAACCATTGAGATAATCTGGGTTGAAGTTTTGGTAAAATTTTACGGAAAAAATGCATGCAAAAAGTGGAGATACGACAAGAGTCGACAAGGCAATCCTGAAAATGGACATACGACAGGTAGTTTTCGTTGAATATCTTTAAAACGACTTGTCATATCTCCTAACGATTAAAAGTGATGAAAGAGAAGCAAATTTTTGCTACAAATCAAGTCTAAACTCGATTTTGAAAAAAATGGACATACGTGAAGATAATTCTGAGGCGACGATTATGCTGAACCAGCAGAGACTGTTGTCATTATATGAGATATGACTCATCATAAATAAGACGCTACTCCATTGTCTTCACCATCCTTTCTCTACTACAGTTACTTTTATTATTATTGCCACCACCGCCACCACCACCACTAACACCAATACTATAATTTTTATTGTTGTAACTACTACAAAAGTATTTTAACTGTTGTTTAGCCTCAAGATAACCGACCGTGTTAATTTCGGTTGTGGCGTAGAAGGCACTTCGATGAAACCAACAGTGCTTGTCAATGGAAAGCTTTGGACAAGAGTTGAGTTGGGGCGACATGAAGCTCCATTATCACCATTACAACTCCACCGCCATGTCGAAAGAGTGTAGCTGGACACAAATGATAATTGCACATTTACTCAATTAAATGATAATTACTAAAAGTCTTGCCATCTAAAACAGCATCGTAATCATATGTGTACAATGCAGATGATACGAATCGTCCATTCAGTAAAGTGTACAAGTTCATTAGGTTGCCTCAGTCTGTCACTCCCTAGGGGCGAACTGTAAAAAGAACAGTAGGACAGATGGACATCACTCTTGCAGGCTGCCATGAAGCTGAATTCAGTTCCTCTTAAATTTGTTATTATCTGTGATTACTATAAATTATCATGCAATCATACGACGACAATTTTAATTAATGAAAAATATTATTATCATTAAAATTATTATTATTAGTAGTAGTAAGTAAGTAAGCACTGCTCAGAGCACTAGAATAACATAGAATAATGCAATGAAATAAATCATTTATATAGCACCAGTTCGTTTTGCTTCTTGAAAAATCCAGGTGCTGGCGTTTGGTCTAATAGAGGGCACGAACAGAAGAGGAAGACCACATAGAGACTGGACAGATGACATTGAAGAGTGGTGTGGAAAAAACCGCAGAGACTTAGCCATCTGGCTCTAGAAAAGTTCAGCTGGAGGGACATTGTGAAGCAGGCATCGGACACCTACGGACACTGTGCCCATGGTTATTGATTGATTGATTGATTGACTGATGGATCATTAAGAAGAGTCAATCATTAGGCCTACACTGTCCAATTCATTCATTCAAGTATTTATTATATAGCACCTCTGCAGGAAACTACTCAGGCATGGGAAAAAAGAACAGTTTCAAATGCTTATAGAATGTGTCAAAGAGTGATCTAGGGAACAGAGGCACAGCTCAAGAGGAAGGTCATTCCAGCATTTAATTTGAAACATGACTGAATGCCAATGCCCATAATCACTAGAACAATGCACCATAGCCAAACATTTATATAGCCCCTTCATCTTCAGCATCTCATTGTAAAGTGACAACCACCTGATTTTCGCTCCAACGATTCGATGGATCGGTTGATTGTTCGATTTTCCAGCGACAGCGTACATGATCCGAAGGTCGATTCCGCTTGGGATGTTGTGGCAGCTGCCCTTCAGCTCTGATGCGTAGTTGTATGAAGGAGGAACTGAATACAACGCGGTTGTCGTCTGCGTTGTCTGTTCAGTGGACAACGTATCCGTTGTGCTGTTGACGATGTACGAAATGTCTTCCCTGGATGTCAAAAGAAATGGACTTTGGATTAATTAATTAAATTCAATTAATTTAATAAATCAATTAATTTATTTAATCTAATTAATTTAATTATATTAACTTAACTAATTACTAAATCATAGAAAGAGAATTCTTAAGTCAAATAATTGCCAAAAATAAAAATAATTATTTGCTGGGAAGCAAACTTTGTTCACAAAAAAATTACCCATTATTGCAGCATAAGGAATTGAAGGTATAATATGACTAGTACAACTATTAATATAATTAATATTTCTTTTCAAATCCAACAAACTCATAAAAAATTTACATTATCATTGTCATCATTATTATTATCATAATAACTATTATTTTTATTATTATTATCATTATTATAATAGCAATAATAATTATTATTATCATTATTATTTATCCTTATCATAATTATAAATAAGGTTCAAGGTGTTGTGCATGTTGATAAGCTGCCTTACCTGATAACGTTGGTCCAATCACTTAAGTTGTTCGCATTCGGATTGCCAACTAAACTGATGTAATTGGATGGCATCAGACTGTCCTGACCACTCAACACCTGCTTCCTAAAACACAGAATTTCTCAATTAAACTTGACATAAGTAATAGTATTCAATAATTAATTATCAAATCGTGAAATAATTATTATTATCATTATCATTAAAAAATTATATTAATTGTCGTATACTAGCAAGACTGTATAACATTAAATAATACAAAATCTGATAATAAAAAAAGTTTGTGGTTTGCAAAATCTGATAAATTAATAAAGAAAGTTTGTGGTTAAATTCAAACAGATCTCGAGATGTGGATCTTCAGAACTCGTCAACTAAAAGTGCTTCTGTCACAACTAGAATTCTTCTTTCATAAATTTTATGTGTTTTCCAAATAGTACATAATTTCATAGAGCATAGTTTATAGTTTTGTCAGATAGGTTCAAAGCATGAAGATCCAATAACTGTTAGATGAACAATTGAACCACTGCAGAAACTCGTGTCACTCACAGGGAGGGATACATAAGAATACAAAGACGTGGAGGAAGAGAGGAGGAAAAGGAGGAAGAAGAAGGAGAGGAAGAGGAATATGAGGAAGAGGAATAGAAAGAAAAGGAATAGGAGGAAGAGGAATAGAAAGAAGAGGAATAGGAGGAGAAGGAGGAGTAGAGAAGGAGGAGGAAGAGGAGGAGGAAGATGATGTAAAAGAGGAAGAAGAGGATGAGGAAGAAGAGGATGAGGAAGAAGAGGAAGAGGAGGTGGAGGAGGAAAAGATGGAGGAAAAAGAGGAGGAAAAGAAGAATATATAAGACATATATAACTATATATATATATAAATTATATAAATAAATTTAAAAAATCACAGAACTTTCATAAAGTTCTCCTTCACGTTGCTCACCTCAAAAGGTCACAGTTTTCCAGGTTAGCAAAGTTCAGCCTCAGCACACATTCTGCCATTGCACCAACGCCAAAGAGAACGGGCATTTTTGCTGCTCCTTCACACAATGACCCAACACCTATTCACAAATACGTAATGTCATGTAATGTCACGCGATTATTAACTATAAGCAATAACTTCTATAGCGCCAGTGTCAAATGTGCAAGGCATCGAGGCGATTTGAGGTGGATTCGAACCTACCGGCTTCAAGGCAATGACGCCCCCACTACACCATCACGTAAGGCCTGATCACTTAAGCATCGAACTGTGGCGATCAAAACCTAAAACCACAGATGAGCCACGGTGCTATACAAATCGCCTTATCATAGATCATCATCATCATAGATCACAGATCATCATCGTCGTCGTCATTGTCATCATCATCGTCACCACAAAGAAATCATTAAAAACAGGTCAAAATCCCCCCAAAAAGTTCCTTAGCAGTCTAGAGAAACTTCCAGTAGTGGTTAAGCTTCAGAAGGCAGGTTACTGTGTTCTGCAGATCGTCTTGATCTTTTTATTCCCAGGCGCGGACTGCTCTTGCCCAACATCGGGCGTTTGCTGTGGTTGGTCCCTCCATTTGGAATTAACTTTTCCCCTCTCACTAAGAGCTAAACAACCCCCTCCCTCACTCTTTAAAAGGTACTTCTCTCCCCCCCTCCCAAGAGTTTCCGTGCAGAAGAGTCATTCTGTGAGAGGCGCTATATAAATTAACAGATACAATACAATACAAATTCATGGCTACAATACAATACGAAAGTTGAGAACGCAATGAAAGACCAGTCAACTCAAACAGAGAATAAATCCTACATACGGCAGCGATTTAAACCGACCAAAATAGTGTCACAGTAGTGTCTGGTTTCAAAATGACTAATGAGTATTATATGATTAAAACAACAGACCAGGATGCCAAAGGGACAGAGTGCTGGATGAGTTGGTGTCGACAAAGACATCCTCTGTTGCATTGTCTTTGAACACAGAGATTCCACTGATGACCGGCAGATTCATGTTGTAACCTGTGACAAACAACAGACAATGCAACGCATCTAATCTACATCTAATCTGATGCAGTCTTATCTAATCTAATCACTTCTTTTTGTCACAAAGCACCAATCTCCTTAAGTATAACCACAACCCAGCGGTTCCCAACCTTTTTTTTACTTTAGGGAAACTAAGTTGGAGGCTGAGTTCCATTTACGAAATGCTAAACTAAAGTTAGATACCCACAAAGCAGGTGCACATAATATTAGTGCACGCATGCATCTGCGTGCACATTTAACAACCCAACCCGGGCCCATAAAAGTCATTAGGCCCTGACCCTGGGCATTTGCCACCCCACACCCAGCAGGAGTGTATTAAAACACACCATCTCATTTAGCCACGGCTGGACTGGTTTCGCTTCTGGCTTAGCTTAGAAGTGCTACATAAAAGTTAATAATAATAATAATAATAATAATTGACTCTTAAATATAATAAAACGATAATAATAACAATAAAAATGATCATCATTAATTATAGTTCATTAAGTATCTGGCACACACACACCTGGATTTCCTGAAACAGGCGTCACCGTCGTTCCCCCATCCTCTTCACTCGCCCCCGTACCCATCACTCGCTGGCTCACAAACGTCGTCGCAAAACGCTGACTCAGCAATGCCGGTCGCTCCCCAGCGGTGATCAGAGGCACAGCGGTCAAAACGAGCGTCGCATTGAGATAGAGAACGGACTGACCACTCCACGTGAAATTATACAGAACCCTAACGACCGCGTTCTCGCAAGTCCTCGTGATGTTATTGAGGACTGGTTGAGGGGGCGCCTTGTACCCGTCGTCCCAGGAACATCGAGGTGGGAGGGTGCTCTGCTGCGGTGGCCCGCCCCCTACTGAGTAGTTCCCGCAAACATACGCCCCAGTGACATCGTCAAATCGACAGTTGTTCGCTTCGTCGCTTGCTGTACCGAAAAGTTTCATCACGTTCGCTGGGACGAGATCGTCGTAGGTGGAGCGTGATGAAATGTATTTACTGGCGTCAGAGTCACATAAGAAATTGACGTTTATAGACGTAACCACGGCGACACCCTGCTCCTTAAGAACCATGGGGCCGGTGGCCACGCCCCAAGTGGGCGACTGTGCGTACATGTTAGCACTGAGGGGGGAGTTGGCTGCGCAGAGGATGCTCGATGTAGACATGTTTTGGACCCAGAAGGCGTCGGTGTCGATTAGGTAGCGGACGGGGGCTGCCCAGATCGTCTGGCCGTGCATGCCCTGCTGGGGAAGGGTGAGCATGTAGTTAGGGCCGATCTGGAATGTCGCCGGTGGGATCTGTAGACCGGTCTTTATCGCCAGACCTTGCTTGTAGCCGACCTGAGACCCGCTTGGCTCGCCTGGCAGGATGGAGCTGGTTGACCTGAAAACAGAAATCAACCAACCTACGTGTTGAATCAGTCCAACGATGGCTGGCGACAGAAAGTCTGCGTCTCTAGGCAGAGCGGTCATGAGTGGTCATAAATTATCGTAAGGCTTAACGAGAAGCAAATAATTATTTGGAAATAAATTGCAGTGATAGGCGTGAAGGTATTACAAACAATTTTATAATCATATATAAAATACGGTTTTATTCAGTTGATAAATTGAAGTTTAAACTGATTGGAGTGAGATTCACGCAATAGCACGTACTGGACTATTGGTGCATATAGAAATGCATTCGTACGTAAAATTAAACATACCACCATGCATGCAATGCATATGTGAATGTCTGTGGTGTGTGTGTGCGCATGTGTGTGTGTGTGTGTGTGTCTGTGGTGTGTGTACCTATCTGAACTTACACACACGCGCGCACATATGAACACATGTTTACACAATCACATCTATACACACATATATACCGGTACATACCATAAACACACATGACTCCACATACACACAAACACATACACACATAAATACATGCATTCTCAAGTTATACTCACTAAAAAGACTTGCAAATGACAACATACAAGCACATACTCACTTGAAGGAGTAGTCATTTGAGTGAGGTTGCAGTGTGGCATCAAACGCCGTCTGATTGCGAATCAACCCACCCGGATAGAAGAAGTAACCAAGGAAACCATTGTTCTCGTCATGGATGCACATGATCGGAAACCAATCAGGCGTGTCGTAGCGTCTTGGGCCACAGAAATCGTGCGATTTCTCACCAGACATTCCACCAAACAAACCCTCAATGCATTGGAAGACGGCAGTGTCTGATTCTGAGCAATCCTAACCGAAACAAAACAAAGACATTGTCTTATGGAAGAGCGGGTCTGAGGGACCAGGGGCTCCACCTATATCTGAAGAGTGCAAAGCTTGATGGCAGGCTAATTTGGAGACAGGGCAGGGCGACAGAGATCAGATAAGTAGGATGGAGCACTACAATTGAGACACTGTCAGACAAGTGCTGCTATTCTGTTGGAGATGCGCTGCAAGACTGAAAGCCAGTGCAAAACGTCACGTATGTAAGCATATAATACACAAATACACACACGATCACAAATCACAGTTTACACCAATAACCGTCTGCATACATTCAAATTACAGTTTAAAGTTCCATTATTATGTTCACGAACAATGGTGATTTTTTTAAACAAATCAAATTAAACAAAATCTGATGATTAGATTAGTTACCGTATCACAGCAGCAGTTGACGTCGCAAGCACCGGCCGTGAGGTTGCAAGGACAAGGAGCGAGATTCTTAAACGCCGGATTCACAATCGGTGTCTCGACTGAAATGTTGACCGGGGCTAAAGTAGACGAGCACAGAAACAACAAAACAACATTCAGTCATTCATTCATTGCAAGAATTTATATAGCACCCATTCAAGAACTGTGTCACACTGATGGATTACATAAGATTTTATGGATTTTGGGCAATTTCTTCTGTTATTTTTATAAATGTCTTGTAACAACAGTTTTACAAATACCTCTAACAGTCTCCATAATGAACTTTTTGATCTTTCTAAGCCCTTTTTCCAAAAGTGTTTGAAAACCATTCTGTTCGATTGTGTGTTGGTGCTGTCAGGTCGGAAGCACCTCTGAGAAGTTCTGAGAAGTTTCACCTTGAAGCTGCGCTTCAATAAACTCATGACTAGAATTATAAATTCTCACATACGATACGATACCTGTTGCCATTGTCCAGTTGATGAAGACAGTGGGTGTCATGGCAACAGCAGCAACCATGGACGCAGCTGAGTTGAGGAAGGGATTGTTTGTTGTTGGGTCAGCGCTGCAGCAGCGTGTCACAACGAGCTCCTCTGTGTAGGCGGCAACTTCCATCGATCTGTACAGCTCCAGCACTCGGAACAAGGATTTCTACGTTGGAAAAATGATGGAAAACAGCGATCAAGGAATGTGGTAAAGATTGCCGAGTCCACATTGAGAGTTTGGTTTAAAATAAGATAAGAATATTCTTTAATAGACCAATTGCTATCCGCATTTTGGTGTAATTCGAATGAAGAGGAGTAGGAGGAGAATATGAACAGTTGATGAGAAGAAAAGGAAGGAGGAAGAGGTGGTGGAGTAGAGAGAGGAGAAAAAGGAGGAGAAGAAGAAGAAGGAAGAGATGTTGGAGAAGAAGGAAGAGAAGTATTAGAAGGCAGAGAATTTAGAGAATAAGGAGAGGAAGAGAAAGAAAAGAGGAGAGGAGAGAAATGAAAAGGAGAAGTAGAAAGAAGAAAAAGAGGATAGGAAGAAAGAGGATACAAAGATATGGATTATGGATGAAAGGCATGAGGAAGAGAATTTGGTGGAGAATAATGAGGAGGATGAAGATAAGGAGGAGGATTAACAAATGGTTTAGCGAAAGGATTTCAACAAAATGCCATGTTACAGACAACATGATCTTGAAGACAATGTCCGATGAGAGCGAACAGAGAACGACAAATCATAATATTATGATCTTGACTGACCGGGTTGTTGACTGAGAAGGTGACGTCTGTTGGCAGCACGGACCAATATCCAGTGAGATTAGTGAGAGATGGAGAAATTGGAGAAATCGAAGTGCCTGGAAATGAAAACACAGCAGTTTAGATCATGCAGTACATTAAGATAATCATCATCATCATCATCATCATCATTAATTATCATCATCGTCGTCGTCGTCGCCGCCGCCGCCGCCACCACCACCACCATCCACCACCACCACTACCACCACCACCACCACCATCCACCACCACCACTATCATCATCCACCACCATCACCATCATCAACATCATCATCATCAACAGCAGCATCTCGTCCTCATCTTGATAGTCCACTGTAAAATTATATCTAAATGACATTGGGACCTGACAGTTCACTTTCAAGCAACTCATAAAAACAAATAAAGCAAAAAATATCGTGACACACAGTTGAACAGTATGAAATCCGAAATGAAATTACACCATGCCGTCAACTTCTACCTGCTGTGATCGTGGTGAGAGTTGGTGACGTGGAAGAGGTCAACCCTGGAGTAAAATGAAGGAAAAAATGGAAACAATCACAGAAAACGACGACACGGAAAGCAAAGAATGAGAACTAAACAGAAATAAGCAAACAGTAGATTCATAATCTAATCTAATCTAATCTATTTTAATCTAATCTCGCAACTTTTAAAGTGATCTTACTGTAATGCTCACCAATGTCATTATCCCATCTGTGATCTGTACTAGTGTGCAATTAAAAGTGCTGCAGCTATATAAATTAAGCATGCCAATTATAAATCACACAGAAAAAATAAAATGCTAAAACTTGGGGTGGAGATGGGTGTCATGGTGGAGTTGTGATGGAACAGTCTTAGTGGAGGGTCAAAGTGGTGGAGTAGCGGCGGAGTCACGGTAGTGTGGTGGTAATGGATGGGTTGCAGATGGTGATGACTGGATGATGGTGATCAGGATGGCAGAATGGTGATGAATTGTGATGAATTGTGGTGGTGGTGGTAGAGTGGAAATGGTCTGATGGGGAGTGGTAAGGTGGAATTTCAATGGCCATGTTGTTGGAAGGTGGTGGCATGGTCATGGTAGTAATGGTGGAGTGGAGATGAGGGTGGCAGTGGTCATGATGGTGGTGCAGACCGTGCAGTGATGGAGTTGTGGTGACTGTAGAAACGGTGGGTGGTGGAGCCCATGGTGAGCATGGAAACATTGTACATAGAAAAGAGAATTAATTAATTAATTAAGAATAATGTCTTCTGGTTAGACATCTTATCCTTCAAATTTACTTACAACTATTTAAGCTTTATTTCTTTATAAATGAATCAAAAATAAATACTTATCACCCCACCACACAGTATTATGCTAACAATGGTTTACTTTTAAACACAATACAATGATGGGAACAACAAGTACTTTATAAATAAAACAAATCCTAATGCTGCTTTCTTCTACCTTGCGTTGTCATGACAACAGTCGAATCGGTTCCTGAGAACGGAAAAACCCACATCTTTGAAATTTTGAGTTTGAAAAGTTTGATAGAGTTTCAGAAAAAGAGAAATCACAGCAGAAACAATGTTCAGAGAAATTACCTAGTCACCAGAATTGGACACATGCCTAATCATGGGTGCCAGCAGATATTTTAGCAGGACGTGTGAAAACAAAATGGTGGCATCTAAATTTTTAGACAGAGCTTGAAAAATGCAAAGCACGAAATAAAGAACATGGAGTTTTCAATGATGCTTCCAAATTATATCCAAATTTCTCAGTTACGCTTTGTGTATTATTAGTATTATTAATGCTTAAATGAGAAAAAATTTGTTAAGATCCAAAAATTAGTTTCGAGAAATAAGAGTCAATTTTCCAGGGGGAAGTGCCCCTCTTACCTCTATCTGCCAGCGCCCATGAGCATAATTGAACCAAATATAGCACTCAAATTTAAATCAAGATAAATACAAGAAACGGAAATAAAATAATTTATATGCAAAATTGAATACAGTTTAATCGGATCAAAAGAATGCAAAATTGTGCTCTTTTTACACATAAAACACTTAACTAAATTAAAACTTGCACACTGCATGAAAGTAGAGAAAGTAAAGAACCATGCAACAACCATATAAATCTTTTTCCTATGACCTAGTTAACAAAGCATGACCAGTGATTCATTATTGTGAAATTTATATCTCTTAATTTTACTAACCTTTGTTTATAAGAAAAAGAAGTAAAGATATAATGATGAAATAATTTTCAATAAAGATTACTTCATTTGATTAAATGTGATGTCACAGATTAAAATAATAAAATATATAATTGATTTACTTACATTTAATTCAAAAAGTATCTGCAATAACTTCAATTATTTAATCTGTTAATTTCAGAGGCTTGGTTACAGAAATTAGAATCATTAACTTAAATTACTTTTTATAATGTAAACATAATTTAAAAGTTTTCCTTGAATAATATTTATGCTTCAAAGTCAAATAACATATTCAAATTAGATACATTTTTAGTCAAAAAAAATTACAATTAAATCAATTTTAAAGTCAAAGAACAAATTTATACTAAAAACAACTTAAATATTTAATCGAGTCAGCAAAATTTCTGCTACTTTTCTCATTAATAGGAAACCAAAGTCAAAATAACACACAAAAGCAACTAAATTTTAAAAAGTAACATCATACAGAAAATTCTATTGAATTCAGAACATGCATTCTGCGATCAGAACATAGACAACACTGAACAAATGAACGACAAATTCCATAAGATTCACATCCTGCACTCTGTGATGACGCTGACCTGGAGTCGGGGTAGGCCGGGGCGCATTGGAACACCCAACTTGATTAGTAATGTTTGTGACATCAGACCAGCTGTACACGGTTGAAACGGAACAACTGAATGTTGCTGTATCTGGAGGAGCTTTGTTTATGGTTAGAATAGCCTGAAAGAAATGTTGAATATCTGTATTCATTTACTCCTTATTCATTATTTATTATTGCTTATTAATTTATTGCACTTATATCTGAATCTGACATGTGATACAAGTGAAACATCTTGCGTTGGTCATGGCACTAAGTCCACTAGGCTACTCTGCAAGATATAACCCAAAACTGTAGGATGCCACACAAGCTCACCAAACTACACAGTAAAAATTACAATTTCACATGATGCTATTCAATTAGATATATCTAACCAAGCCCAAAAAAGAATTAACACGAGAAAGCCCATTTCTTTTTTCCTTTATATTATTCATCATTTACAAGTCATCTTCTTCATCACTCTTCAAGAAAAAAACTGAAGACTTATTTGTTTAAGATTTATTATCAGTAGGCTTTCCTGTAACACACTTCTATGTAAGATTATTTTTTGTTTAGGCACACTATAAATGACAGTATAATAATAAAAATAACAATAATATTAACGCAGTTGCAAAATCATAGCAATTTTCGCCCTGGGCCGCATAATTTTAAACTTCCAACCAAAGTTAACTATAATTATAGCAAGAGTTTTATATCGAAAATAGCAAATTTTCACATGAGAACAATTATCATGGTAACAAACATTCTTATTTTTATGAACCTGGATGCTGTGTGACAGATCTAGAATTGTCAATAAACGAAGACGTTACTACAGTCATCGTTAGAACATGAGGACTTGCTTCGGCTCAACCTCAGTTAAGTCACACATCTTCGCAGATCGATTAGATGGAAGTGCGTGCATTCACTTGGAAAGGTTCTTGAAAGAACTACCGGTATATGTGATCATTTGACACACGTAAGCTATTGTCTATGCACACACACACACGCATGCACGCACATACGCATGCACGCACACACACACACACACATACACCACACACACACGCATGCAAACACACATACTCATAAACATGCAATGCCATACATACATAATTAATATACACATAAATACATACATACATGCACAAATACAGAGCTACATACCAGTACATATCATACGTAAATGCAGTAAGATGAACATATGGACAGACAAACACACAAACATATGGACAGACAAACACACAAACATATGGACAGACAAACATACAAACATATGGACAGACAAACATCCAAACATGCTTCCACAACTTCTGGATACTTCGGCAGCATGCTACATTAAACATGGTCAATAACAATTAGAACCGCCAAATATTTGAAAATCATACCAAAATTAAATTGCAATAAATACAAATACCCTGCATTACTTGTAGATCTTAAATTTGCAATCGTTCAAATCAATAGTTTCTCTTACTTGCATTCGAATTCGATTCAGTAACGCTACGTTTGGAAGTGTTGAGACTGCAGCATCCACCTTAACAACAGTGGCTGATGTGCCTAGAAATGACAGGACACATGACGATAAGTAAATCACTAGTATTCTCTAATAAATAATAATTCTCTTTGATTAGATAAGAACCCGAAAAAGAGAATGGTCAAGACGCTGGTGTGGAGTGTAGTTCTGTATGGATCGAAAACATGGACAATGAGGAAGGGTGATATAAGAAGATTGGATGGAGGCCTTTGAAATGTGGATCTGGCATAGAATGGAAAGAGTCAGCTGGAGGGAGCACAAGACACGAATGAAGAAATTCTTCAGATGGTGGGAGAGAAAAGGTCAATGCTAGGTACAATACGAAGATGGTAGAGAAAATGGATTGGCACGCACATGAAGAGGGGAGACTAGCTGGTGACAACCTACCAGTGGAAGTTCCATTGAGAAACTGGAAACCATTGTTGCTTGATTGGCCCCTGCAGGAAATGGTCACAGAGGCAGCAACATTGTTCTGAACCGTATAATCAACCTAAACGACACAAAAACAGACTCAGTTACATAATATATACTGTCGTATAAAAGTGTCATAAAGGTCAGGTATATGCATAGTATGGTTATCTAAGTAGAGCATATAGTTAGTTCATTCATTATGGAGATTTATATAGAGCCCCTTCTATGCAACTACTCAGGAGCATTCCTGACACAACCTCGGCTGAAAAAGACGGTTTTAAGGCTGTGACAAAACACATTTGAGCAAGCTCAATGCATAAGGCTCCAGACAATGGAAGCCCGCTCCAAACCCTGGGGTCAATAACAGAGAAAGCAATAAATATTAATGCGGTATGGTGCTGTCTAAGATCTGTTCATGAGGAAAGTTGAGGTAAGGTCTCATAAGATCAGTGATAGACAACAAGTAAGGATAATTCATAGAGTAAGGCAGTGCACAGGTAAGGTGATTTTACTTAGTGTAAGACAAAGTTGCATAAAGTAAGGTGACGGAGAATAAGAATAATCCATATCCGTTAGGGTGTAATTTAGGCAATTCAGGTAATATTGTTAAGGTAAGGAAAGATTATACAAGGTATGGTGAAACAGAGTACATCATAGTTTATAAGGCTAGCTGTTCTATTCAGGAGTAGCTGAAAGGTTACAGATAGTAACACCTTGAAAATGTCGAAAGAGCTTTTTTACCTGTGATATTTGCGAGCCAACAGCCATAGTTATTTGAGAGAAAGTCAGACCAGGACCTGAAAACAAAAATGATGAACCACTTAAAGGGTTTGTTCTTACAAAAAAACACTGAAATTCTAGAAAAAGGCAGACAGTGCAAGACACAAAGTCAGCAATTTGATAGCCATACAAAATCACATGAGTTTGGATAAGCACAAAATTTAAAAGTGTACGGTTTCCAAATCAAATTTAAAATAACATGAGGTGCCAGCTAAATGATTATTTACTAGACAGACATGTTAGTTATCAAGACATTTAATTATCGATGAAAAACAGTTCAACAAAAGACCAAAATAGTGTATACCTTGACATGAAACTACGACGCCATTGTTCACCGCAATTTGACTGAAAACACAAGACACATTTTATTCCTCAACCAAAGAGACGTGCAAGAAAACAATTCTCACAATTGCCAACTTGACTTGCAGAAACCAAATTCAATATAATCATAATTGCAGGTATGAACTCTAAATTCCTAAAGCATCACAGCTAAGCTTATTCTCAAGCGCGCTGTGTAATGTCAGAGGGTTGTCCCAAGATGTCAAGGGAAGTCTAGAGTCCAACTATAAAAAAAAAACAGAAAGAGGACAGAGGAGCTGAACACAGTTTTCGTCCAGGACAAGACAGTTTGGAAGGTGGAGGACCATACATCATCATCATCACTGACGCCGCTGCCGCCACCAGAACTGGCTAGAAACAGTAAAAAACGACCTCAGACGTTTGGAGCTGACATGTGAGGAGGCGGAGGAACTGGCGATGGATAGAGAGGAGTGGAGGAAATGCGTCGCCCGATGTGCAGACATGCACAGGAACGACTAGGTACCTAAGTAAGTAAGAATCGAAGACAGAAAAAGTTATGATTATTAAAACAGAAGAAGCAATTATTGATTACAATTTGATGCTTTTTAACAATTAAGACTACCGTCACAAAATCTATGGCAAGACGATCAAAGCATCATTGTGAAAACATGAATATGACTTTGTTGAAAGTAATCACTGATCAAACAGTGACCAAAAGAATAAATAATTAGAAAAATCAGAATTTAAGTAACCTTAGTTTGACATAGACAATGTACGGTTTGTCCATTGCATAGACACTGCTGTACAGGTTGACCAATCCAGGTGGGACGATTGTGAACTGCCTAAAAGTATCAAACAAACAGAAATCCCTTTTTTGGTTTGTCTACTCCAAGAGCAGCATTGCTGATAACTACTAAAGTGCAACACCAATTGTCTTCAATGAATAATAATAATAATAATAATAATAATAATAATAATAATAATATTAATAATAATAATAATAATATTCGTGTGTACTGACAATCACAATGACAATCCGCAGCAAGCAACATTGAAACATTACAGTACCAACTTCTTATTTAACACATCCTGGCAGCCTGTTAGACGCTCACTCATTTTACAGCTGCCCCCTAGGGAATGGAAGGATAAGGCGACTTAGAGATACCTGTGGATGACAGCCACGTCTTTCAAGATCAATTTTTTCTTCAGGCAAGAGTGTTACCATTACCATATACTATCCATTGAGATGAAGAAACAAAGTTAATACATTATGACAGTTCATCCATCTCAGCAACACTCAAATCTGCAAATTTCTCACTAAACAAAAAGTGTAAATTATGCAAAAATTATGATGAGCATACAATTACGATGCAATAATGATGAGTTTATACAAAATAAGATAAGAATATTCTTTAATTGACCAATTTCTATCCACAATTTGTTGTACAGACAAGGCAAAAACATGCATAATCCATAGAGTTTATGAAGATAGTCAAATATTCTTTTTAAAAAAACACACGAATCATCCAAAATCGTAAATAACATCCTAATGATGAAAGCTTTCCGCAACGTCCCCCATAAGAAGCTGGAGAGATTGTGTGTCTAAAACTGTACGTACTTTGGGTCGCTGATGGTCGTTTCTTTGGTGAATGGTGATGGTGAGACGCACCAACAGCGCAGGTCAGTTGTCCGCCCAGCAATGGGTCCACTGGAGAAACGAACAAAGAAACATCGGTGACATCTCAGCAAGCAAGAATATTATTTTTAGACTACCAGCAAACGCACAGTAGTTCCAAAAAGAACTAAAAAATAGAAAAATTTATGCACAGTATTGCAACCATACTCATAATAAAACTTCTTTTGGTAGAGGAATCAACTCTCGGAAGGGTTAGATCGGCCCGGGTGACCCGGGTCGAGTTTTGTACAGAGTGACCCTGTGGGAGGGGGAAGATTGTGAAGAATGTGACAAGGGTTTAAGAGGACAAGTTTCGAACTGGTGTTTCACTTGCACAATGACATCATGTTACGCAATACTCGAGTACATTACACTGCATTTACTTTACATATTACATCACATTGATATTCATTACACTACATCATAATGCGGGGTGTGGTGGCGGGTTCAGTTCCTTGGAGTCAGAGGGTTCCAGATATGAATCCACTTCAAGCTGCCATGTAGGGACCTTGAGCAAGTCCTTCACTTGCAATTGCTCACACACTTCGGCGTGAAACTCTGACACAGTGTCTGCGCCGTAGATGGGCGCGCCAACCTGACAGCACCAAATCAAGATCAAAGAGAATGGTCTTCAAACGCTTGCAGAAAAGGGGCAAAGAACGACAACGAAGTTCATAACAAAGAATGCTGTGTAACTTATTCCAGAAGGATGAACCGAATTGCATAGGAAGTTGAAGCCATATAGACAACCAGATCACGCTGACAAATGATTGATCTTTATACGTTCAATTGGGATCGAAGATACATAAACAGAAAAGTAAATAAAAAGAAAGAGAAAATCTTAACTAATAAAGAGGGTTAACATAACACATTTCTATACATATAAGGAGAAGATGTAGACTGTGTACTAAACCGACCTGAATGAGACTTCGCCAAAATAAGGAGGACCCAAAGGACTCGTTATTGGAATCGTCCGCTGTGCAAAAGTTGCACTGCTGTGACCGCTGCCTGCTGGACTCACACCACAGGTCACGACCACTGACTTGAAAATAATCATCATCAAATTTTAAAAATGCTGCTCACTAAAAAGTTTCAAGCATAATAAAAAGGCAATCATTGTATATTCAGTGACAATGGGGAAAACCCAAGATAATCAATGGTTCCGCTAACAAGGTCACCTTTTACAAATAGTAATCAGACGAAGATTCTTTTCCATTCATTATCCTATAATAAATATTCGCTTATAGATCAAAAGATCAAAGTGTTCATGAATAGAGGATAAGGTTATTCGTAAGAAAACCAATAAAACAGAAGAAGAAAACAGAAAACAATCAAAATACCAGCACACTAGTCAGCGGCGCCCGCAGGATTTTTTCTTGTACGCACAGAAATTTTCGAAGGATGGGCGAACAGGGAAAATTTTTCGTTAGGTCGCCGAAAAAACTGATGACCTTTTTTTTTAGTCATTAACCTAGAATTTCCCAAAAACATATCTTTTCTATCCGCCGGAAAAACTCATGACCTTTTTTTTTTTAGTCATCAACCTAGAATTTCCAAAAAACATACCTTTTGGGTCATCGCGCTGTACGCACTTACGTCTGTGCGTACGTCTGTGCGGGCGCCGCTGCTGTACGCACTTGCGTAAGTGCGTACGCCTGCGGGCGCCGCTGACACTAGTAAAGCAGAATGAGAGGACACGGCACGTGCTTATCCACACAAAAAGTGTGGATAGGACATAAATGCGATCATAGGCCAATTAGCATTGAAATACAATAGATAGAATGATAATAAAATTCAAATATAATTAGCATTGAAATACATAGATATATAACGATAATATAATTATAATATAATTAGCATTGAAATACATAGATATAACGATAATATAATTAGCATTGAAACACATAGATAGAATGATAATATAATTATAATATAATTAGCATTGAAATACATAGATATAACGATAATATAATTATTCATTCATTCATTCGGACATTTATATAGCGCTCCTTCAAGAAAAAACTACTCAGAGGCGCTCCCGACTCCAGCGCGCCCAAAACGAACAGTTTTAAGTTTAGTAAGGAAGGATCCTGGTAGAGTCTCAGGGTGTAGGCGTAGCTCAAAAGGAAGGCCATTCCAGACCACTGGTCCAACCACAGAAAAGGTTCGAAAATACAATTATAATATAATTAGCATTGAAATACATAGATAGAACGATAATATAATTATAATATAATTAGCATTGAAATACATAGATGCATCAGTATTCTGAATATATCCGTTTGACAGTGCTCAAGTGTCCATAGTTATTTATTCAACAACATAAACTCAATGACAAATAAATAAAGACAACAGACCTGTCACTTTAATCATGATACAAACTCAAATACCTAGAGTGCTACTTGCTGCCTGAACTGTTCTTTGCTAATTAAGTAGGTAAGAGGAGCGTTTAATTGCTACCATTAAAAGGAAAGCACTGCATTCCAAAGTTCAATATCAACTGAATTATCGTAGATCACATCACATAACGCGAAGGTTTTCAAAAACTCTAAGGTCATTCAAAATTCTAAAATCCCTCAAAGAATCAAATAACTCGAAAGTTTTGTATAACTCGCCATCTATGGTCGTCCAAAGTTGATTACCTTCAAAAAATCAAACGATTGCAAAAGTCTCATATAATGTTCAAAAGAAAATTCTGTCAGTAAAATTGTAGGAAACAACCGCAACTCACAGCAGCCTGAGTGGAAGCATTGTATATGTCAACATACACAGGTATCAAGAACACAGATGTCGGTTGGCTGACGCTAAAACTATACATTGTTGTCGTGTCATTCTCTGCAGTGCCTATAAACACCTTTCCAGGCACATCATCTGCAAGTACAAGAAAACTAAATGCAGCTAATTGCAAAGTAATTGGTCATGTAAAAGGAACCATAGACCTTGTATTGCCATTAAATTTCTCAGCACCGCTTAAGAGTCGGTCAATGGCAATTCTAAGCACAAGTGGCTATTTTGAACTCAGATCAATTATATACATGAAGATACTAGAGCAGATACAAGGCTAAGACTATATTGACAACAGTCTTTAACCTAGACGTCTCTCTGAGGTGGTTCCCCCACTCCTTGGAACGACTCGCCCAGAAAAATGGAAGAGCTGCTTTCTATATGTAAAGAAAAGAGTTATTCACTGGCAGAATTCAGAAATAGAGGATAACATCAGATATAGTAACCTCAGTGGTTTGGCCATCCGCCAAATAGCACTTATAATTGGTATTTCCTAGCCCTCCCCAGCAACCTGGATTTCCCACGCCCTACCAAAGCAAAGGGGCTAGATTAAACACTGTAGCAATGATAACACACAAGTCGTATTCGCTAATTAGTTGCTTGGGATAGGCTATATAAGGAATTAAGAAGAAAGAGCACAACTGCACTGAAGAAAGCAGAAGGAATATAGAAGTTCATCTATAGACCTGTTTACAAAATGCATACAATTTTATTATTATTTCACATCATTCAATTCAATTCAGTTCAAGTTTATTTCCTGACTACACCACATGCCAAAACAAAATTGTATTGAAGTGCAACTGTTCAACACACATGCAAAATAGAATCATCAACTGATCGTATCCATAAATTTAATTGAATACCCAAATACGGAAATAATCCTTACTTTGAGCGAAAACGCTTAGTATCCCACACAAAAATACGACTTCTAGCGCAGAAAAGAAATACATTTTATTCTATTAACCGATAATTAGATTAGTCCAAGCGTCGGCGCACCATTGACAACTGCAGGTTAGCTCCGGCATAAATACACACTCGTCGGCTATTGGCTGATAAATTCCGTCATATACATTAATTGATTTCAAGAATTCGTATAGCGCCTTCTTGGCCCTCACTACGAATAGCACTCTGCTCACATTTTCAGCTCATATGACACTATGCTCATAATATTGAGGATATTTATTAAATGTAAAATGAATATATATATATGTGGAAAATTAACAACAATAATTTTTTTATATAGAAAAATTAATGCCGATATAGAGTGAAAATTGAACATGTTTTGATGCATTCAGAAGACTGGATTTCGGAAGGGTCCATAAAACGGAGCCTCACTTTTATTTTGGCAATGTCGACCAAACGTTGTGCCTGTAAAGGAATAAGAAAATGTCTTCTTTGTGAAAATGAAAGTAGAGCAACAAATGGCGTATCAACATGTAGCGAAACGAGGGTTAGTTATTTGCGGAAAATTTTTTTATGCGGTCGAACAATTTGTACTCTCACATCTGGTATTATCGCTCAACTTTTTTTGCTCGCTGGCACATGCTCGTTGCCAACACTGTCATATCAATGATGATTTATGTTGCCCTCCTCCTGCTCATGTCTTGGGGCTGTCACCACCAATGTGCGAGCAGTGACGGAGTTTTCTGGCAAATGTGCTACCTGTAAACATTATGTATGGAGTCGGATCATCGGATGTATGTAAAAGTATTGTATCTATAAATTTATACAGCGCCTCTCAAA
This sequence comes from Lumbricus terrestris, assembly GCA_949752735.1. Classification (NCBI taxonomy): domain Eukaryota; kingdom Metazoa; phylum Annelida; class Clitellata; order Crassiclitellata; family Lumbricidae; genus Lumbricus; species Lumbricus terrestris. Next base: position 68,199,190 of record OX457039.1, read on the forward strand.
GAATGACAATTATTATGAGGCGCTCTCATCACGAAAAACTCAGGGAAAATTAAATGCCTTTAAAGAGTGAGAAAATGAGGAAAACGAGTCATTAGTTGATGGTCCAGAAACTTTTGTGACGTTATTTTTGCCTTTTCAGATTATAAACTAAGAAATCTAAAATCCGCTTAGGCAATCGAAATCTGTTTAACAAGATCTTTAGTGATTAGAAAACTATTTTACTTCAGTTGCTGATTAACGTATTCTTGTAATTTTGTTTTCTAGGTTCTAAGATACTGCATTGAATGTGAGAAGGCGTTTCCATTGGACATTTCCAATCATCCGCATACTGCATGCAACGATGTTGACGATGCTTTGGATTTACCCGGTATTCACGTAATTCCAGATTTTGTGTCTGAGACGGAAGAAGTAGAGCTTTGTAATGCAATAGATCAACTGCCGTGGGTTGATTCACAGTCTGGGCGTCGAAAACAGGTTAGCTCAGAATATTTTTTAAAATCTCGTCTGTTTTATTTCACACCATTATCACACCTCTTATTATTATTACTGATCGGTTATGTAGCCGATGACAATTGAGTCATTGACCTAGATTATGTCTGTGCCTACATCCGGAACTTTTGCAGGATAAATCTGCCAGTCCTGTTTGTGTTGTTGATGACTGTAGAATCAAAAACAAATTAATTTAATCATGAGAACTGCTAAGTACCTGGATCACATGTTATGCTTCTTCTTATCAAAGCAAGCCATGCATTTCGCTCTCTACCATCCTTGAACATGGATTCCTTTGCTATTGCTGGACAAGATGACTTGGGGCCGTATGCATGACGACATCTTAGCCCACATACCGACTAAGCGCTATGTTGTGACTAGCTAGTTAGTCTTAGAGTTTACGACAGACACACTTAGAGGACCACTTAGTTTACGATATTGTTGTGCATATGGCCCCTGGTTATCCCACCTGTAGCCCAGCAAAGAAGTCAGACTGTTGTCAGCCCATCTTTCTGAATAAGCCTCTTTGCATTTGAACAGCAACCTGAGTTTCTTCATTTGTTCTTTTATTAATTTCTGTAAACGTTTGAAAGCCATTTTATTGCTATTTTGTTGCATCTGGTCTGGATGCTTTCGGATTCATTCCTTTTTAAATGATGTCGTATAAATTCACATTTACAATAATTTACGGACAATATCTTTGCTTTTAAATTTAATGTCCAAAAGCATTGTATTAAACGTTTAGAGCTGGAATGTGTTATGGGAATTGCATCTGGTGGTTGTACTTTCCCACAGGACTTCGGACCAAAGGTCAACTTCAAGAAGAAGAAAGTCAACTCTGCTTTGTTCACCGGTTTTCCCCGATTTAGTCAGCTGGTCGTGGAAAGGTTTTCCGCCGTCGACTCTCTACACAGTTTTGTTCCGGTTGAACTCTGCGACCTCGAATACACTCCCGAACGCGGCTCAGCAATTGACCCGCATCTTGATGACGTATGGCTGTGGGGCGAGCGGCTCGTGACGCTAAATCTGCTTTCATCGGTTGTCATGACGATGAGCAAATCGGGAACAGAAGTTCATGTTGATCTGCCGCGTAGATCGCTTGTCGTTGTAATGGGTTCCGCTCGATTTGTTTGGAAGCACAGCATAAAACGCGAGCATGTGACGTCACGGCGACTTGCTATGACATTCAGGGAACTGTCGGAGGAATTCTCGGTGGGAGGTGCGCAAGAAGATCTAGGAAAATCGTTGCTCGATATTGCTCGGACCTATAGGTGACATGTGTAATTAACGTTTTTCTTTATTTTTTAAGATGCTTATATCCGATTTGAATGTCATTGGTTGGTCAAATGATAAAGAAAGGTCTTGTAGTCAAATATCTACGTTAGGGCTACTCAAATCAGAGGCGCTCCCGATCCGATTCACTGGTTCAGAGAGTTCTACGGCAGGACTGGTTAAAAGAAAATTGTCAGAGAATTATTGCCGAGGGTTGATTGTTATCATCGTTATCAACACCATTTGTCATTAATCATCTTCTTCATACCCGTTGCCCATTAGTACGCATACGGCTTCTATGCATCCATTTGGAAAATATAATTTGAATGACATAAAACATGCGTATTTTTCAATATCCAGCTGTGGGGAGATCTAATCTTAAACAATTTGCTAGCAAGAAACAACATTTATCACCCTACCAACAGTAATTTTTACCTATATATAAAATTGAATTGGTTGCATCAAATGAAGAACCTTTGCATCTTAATAAGAAACTAGCAACATTCAACAGCCTGGTGCCTTGGAATCAATAATTCCAATGTGTTTAACTGCCATTTAATCAATTAAAAATTGTGTGCAGTCGCTTGTCTAATTCACCAGAAGTTTTGATTAAATTTAAATGTTACCGGAGCTGCTGTATTTTGTTTTGATATTTTAAGCATTTTTCTTGTTACAAATTAGCTTCTTTATCGATTTTATTTTGAACAATCTTGCAATAGAGATCTAGGAAGTTTACGCCAGTTACAAAATAGCTTATTTTGGCCCTTGGTGTAAAATGTTTGGGAAACACTTTTCAAAACTGTTAATTGAATTATGTGCAAACAACGTGGTGCTAGGGATGGAAAGAGATTAAGACGGCAACAGTGGTAGTAGGATGCTCCAGGTTAGGCTGGCCTGAAAAGTTTTTAGTTGGCAGGAAAAAAGAACATGAGCGTAGCAGAGCTCACACTTACAGATCATGGGACAAGAACCAATAGTTGGTCTGACCCCAGAGTACATAGGGAGCTCTATGTTCCCATCTCCAACCAATTAGGTCATCGATGCTTGTGCTTTGCGACTCATGGGGACTTGATAGTTCCCTGCTCTCCTATATGGGTGCGGGCCACCATGCCTTCTCAAGTTCTCATGTAATGGACTTTCATGCTGGAACAGTCTTCCATTAACAATTCGTTGTATTGCACTGCATGTGTCTCATGAAACATTCTCAAATTCACTTAAGTCGAACAACTTCAGAACTGTCGAGTAGCTGCGTTAAGCGCCTTCGTGAGGTTAATGCCCACATACATACAAAAGGGAGATTAGCAAAATGTTTGTGAGTAGATTCCAAAAATCTGAAACAGAATAGGTTAGAGAAGCAGCACAATTTTAGAGGAAGAGACTGGGACCCAGACAAAGAATAAGATAAGATGGTGGTGGTTCTCACACAGATCACGAGTCTCCTGAACCACCGTAAACCCTGTTATATTATATTATATTATACAAGGAAGAATAAGTTAGATTGGTGTGGTTGAATAGTTAAAGTAGCCTTAAAATGTAAGAAGGTGGAGAAGCTTGAAGGGTGTTCATTTTTAGTGGATAGTAGATGTGCCGATTGGAAATGAAGGTCTTGAGGACTGGAGCCAAGTCATCGGGTGTGCAGGCTTTGGAAACTATGTGCTATATAGTTGGCGTTCCCACTGCTCACCCAAAGCACTTTAACCACTGGCTATAAGAAATCTGGTAAGAAATCTGGACTGTGAAGCCGTTTCACTGTTGATGAGTTGACGATGTACGCGTGATATGGTAGCCTACTTGTAATACGCATTTCTGTACAAATAAATGTCCGATGTGTACATACAAATCTAGTAATTGGATTCTTGCAAACTCACAGAAACAAACCCTGCTAGCATTCGCATGGGCATCACAAGTGACCCATTGTATCTGGAATTCTGGACATATTTAAATTGCCTCTCGCAGTATGGACTATTCATATTTACTGCTCTGAAGGGACCCACGTTGGAACACAGGAGTGGGGCTCCACGAGTCCACGGTCGCAAGCCAGCAGGGAAGTCTCCCATCGAATGAAAGGGTAATGACTTCGACTGGCTAGAATAAAACTATGATAGCAAACCATCGTTTTTTTATTTAGAATAATCTCTGACAAAAAAAACAACTCAGTGACAACACGGAGCTAACAATGATGAATGATGACGATGATAATCAGACAATTAATCAGTCAACAACAGAAAACACAATTCAACAGTAAAACACCTGAACTCCATCTCACCTAATTCATCAACAACTGTTTTTTAAAGCTTCAATAGAACTCTACTAAAACATTTACTTCCGCTTTAATGTTCCACTCGAAAAGCTTTCTCTCAATTGGAACACATCTTGCTGTATTGATAGTCTCATAAAAAACTCCCAACAATTTTCAAACGCATACCACATATGACTGGACAGTAGACATCTACAGCAATTCTTAAAGAAAAAATCATACTTTTTTCCATTAAAAAAATGTTTAAGAAAACAGCACAAGTTCTGAGAAAGCTGCAGAAAATAGACTTGCATCAGACTCCCGCTCCGAAGAATCTGTAATTCTGTATGTCATAAAATTCAGAGAATAACAAGATAATTTTAGCGTGAATTCTAAAGCTGCCTTTTACTACAGCGTGTAAACACTCTTCGTTAAATTTAGCTGATGTACAGTTGTAGATGTTTTTTTCAACTCCTTCAAACAAATGCCAATACCTTCTGGCCAACAAAAAAACAAGCTACACAATAATAATTCCACAGCCTGGATCCGTGTAAAATTTCTTTATCGACTTGGACCAACTGAATAAGTAATCCCTGATATAGTGTAGATGAAACATGAACATTAATTACCCAGACAGACCACTAGGGTTTGAGATAGTTGTGATAATATCAAACTACGTGTATCGATGAAAATCAACAACTGCAAAGGAAAGTACAAGCTTCATACAAATGAGAAAATCAACTACAAAAGTACGTAAGTTAGCGACATTCCTGAACAGTTTTCTAACAATGAACTTCATCTTTCTTTGTTCCAAAACACAATACACCTAAAAAACAATAACAATAATATATAAGTACTATCGAACATAAATTAAAATTATTTTCCACCAATTTCTTCTCCTTAATAATTTAAAAAGCGAGGCAAATAGCACTCAAGCAAAAAAATCAAATCGGTGAAAATTCATTCTACCAAATTTGTGAAAATGGCCAACTGAATACCAAAAGCTCCCTGAAATACACACACAAAACAGAAACAAATTCTGTCTAATCCCCGTCAATAAAGAGACAACAACAAAAGAAATGATAAGACAAAGCTGACGGGCACGACAAAACCAGCCAACTTCTTTGTTTATACTTTAATGTTGCAAGAGCATAAAAACGAAGGTCTTAACCCAAATAGCCCATAATTAGGAACAAACTGGGCCCTGAAATTTAAGCTTATACTTAACCGAGTGCCTTAATAGGTCTTGCATAAAATGCGCTTGCAATGTTCTGCCAGGGTTCAGGACTCTTGCAAATTATGTTACTGTCGTTTTAAGCCAGACAGAAAATCTAAAGTTCTCACATAGGCCCACTTACTTTCTGATTTACATAAATGCTTTAACTGCGCACTTTTAAAAGAAAACGTTAGGCACATAAAACCAAAAACCACAACATATCAATCCAAACCTTCTTGACTAAATACTCAACTTATATTAGCCACATCAGTTGCAAACAGCAAGCGATAGAATGCAGTGTTTCGCCAGAATTCCAATGGAAACCAAATTCCAACTGGTACATTTCTCTCTGAATTCCAACGCTTATCACACATATATCTTATTGACAAATAAACCAAAACCTGTACCGCAATGTGCGTGATAGCATCCGTTCATTCAGAGCAGCGTACACATGTCAAAAATGCAACATACAGGCATTTGCACAGCACCCTATCAAAATGCATGAACATCCACAACCCAAGGAAACATGCACTTTAGCTGCACTGCTAAACACATCCACAGCCAATAAAGACATAAGCAGATTTTTTAAAATCCAGGTCAGGAGAGAAAACACAATTAATCGCCAATGGTTCCATGCCTCATAACTGCATTTCATTTGGACAGCAGTACAATCTATCGCAACGATAATTCTGTGCACAGAAAATTATTCAAGGCAAACTCTACATCAATAGAATTCGAGTTAAAATGCATGGCATTGGTCTATCAGCTTTACTTCCATCAAGAAGTCTTGCATAGAGATCCAACTGTATCACCAACAATTCACATATAATTTGCAGAAACCCTAAACAAGTGAGACGTTCTAAAAGATGCATTTAAAATCCATCTATCCTCCTCTACAGCACCAGTATTAGACGTGCAAGCTGATCCACACATCCGACATATTTCATCCAGAAGACGACTCTGAAGTCAGTTCTTCAAATTGTTCATTTACTTTATAAATTTATAACACTTTTAAGCTCTTCGAAGGTAATTTAAAAAGTCATAAAAATAAATTGTAAACACAGGGGACATGATCAAACATTGCTTCTCTTTGCTTTAACATTTACTAAGAAGCGTTCTAAAATTTCAAACTAGTCCTGTATGTTGAGCATGTATACTTATATGCTTCATGTTTCTACCCTTAGGCTAACAAGTGGCAACAAAGAATCAAAATTCTGCTGCACCTCTTCACATTTTATTTAAAAGCCACATAGCACTTAATGCTCAAAGCCAACTGTTAGAACTAGAGTACAATTTCAAATAAGCTGATAGAAAAAAATCTGCAAGGAAAATAATGTTAAATGCCTTCGAAAATGAAACCAACCTTTAAATAACCACTACATCGACTCAAAAAATCCCTTGCATCTCATCTGGCTTTCAGGCACAAACCTCCATACAGGATACAATCTTCAAAAATTAACGATGAATAGGTAGGTTTAAGACTTAACCCTTTAGTTCCAACTGTGCACATAACAGTCTAGGCCTACGATCTTAACAAAAGACAAGCTGGGATGGCAACAATGCAGTCCAAAAGTCATCAACTGTTCGTAAAAACAAAGTCAACTGTGGAAAATTTGGTAAAAATCTGGACCGTTCTCGTAACTGCCAAAAAACATTATTACTCGTAGAACACGCGTCCGATGCAAGAAGTCCGGCTGCCAAAAGTTCAAAGTTCAACCTGAAAACTGACAGTTACAACTGTACAACCTGCGACGACGTAGGTGCGTCATTACAGGCGTCATCATTCCGACTGCGCTGGTTTCACCTCTTCCGTCGTGACGACGTCCGTTGCTTCCGCCTGCTTCTCTTTGATTTCGTTTTTGTGGTCCTCCTCTGACGACTCCACCTTTTCTGCTTCTTTCTCTTTAGATTCTACAGATTCCTCATCCTTCTTCTTCTTCTCCTCAACCTCCTTCTCCGGCTCTGTGTCCTTGGTCAACGCCACATCTCCGTTCTTCGTTGGAGTTGATTTTTCGTCAACGGACGTCTCATCTTTCGTCTCCTTTTCTTCCGCCTCCTCTTCATCTTCTTCAGCTGCCTCTTTTCCCGATGGCTTTTTCTGCAACAGACGACGAGGTTTTTGAAAAAGGCATTCAAAGACAATTCATTCATTCATTCATTTTTATAGCACCCTTAAAAGATGTTTACGCAGAGGTGTTCCGAGCTCACTTCAAGAAAGACAGTTTCAAAGGTTTCATACAATGTTCGTGGTCAAAAGATCAAGGAGATTTAGATAAAGTTTAATCCTTGTGGATGGTCCAACCGCTGAAAGGGCAAAACATTGCACCATCAAAATGCATAAAAAATCCACCTCAAGCCGTCACGTAGGACCCTGAGCAAATCTGTCAAGCAAAACAGAAGAGTTGCAAGTTACAGGAGGAGAGATAGCTCTGGAAGCAGGGACGCCAAAAACCGAATGAATACCAAACTTCAAAATATTTAGACGTGTTCAAGGAACACGTCTTCCAAAAGACCCTGATTGAAATGAAAATTGGCTTAAGACAGAGTCACGAGGCACAACCACGGCAGGCAACAGGATGGTAAACGATTTGTAACCTGTGTTTTGCACATCAGGAATGAAGCAGTCATGCTCAGGAAGCCAGAGTACAGAAACAAGAACAATGTTGCCATACAAATACACTGCAGCGTAATGTATATATGCTTCAAAAGTAAAGGTAGCACATATGCTAGCACACCTCTGTAGAAACTCGCTAGAAGTGCGTTATCTTTCACCCGAGGCACTCAATCACACAAGGCCGTAGCCAGGATTTGATTTCGGGGGGGGGAGGTGTTTCTTCAGTTTCCCGTCCGAAAAACTGATGACCTTTTTTAAGTTATCCGGTCGAAATCTTTAGAAAATGTCACCAACACATTCTATTTTTCATTTCGGGGGTGTTTTCATGGTTTTATTTAATTGTTTTTACATCATGTGCTAGTAAATGCATTCTATTATTTTTCACAACCCCCCTTGCTACAGCCTTGCAATCACAGTAACCTTGTGATAGGACACCTTTCAAACCTCTAACATTGCACCAATAGTCCGATACTCATTTTGTAACGCCCAAAGTATGGAAGGCTGAGCGTGTAACGCGCGGCCGGGTATCAACTAACATAAGTTTCACGATTGCCGGTCTAACACAGACTGAAAGTAACGATAATATTATTCAAATTCACTTCCGCCAGCATTGCAGCCAGAGCAGCCATCAAGTTCTGTCCAATCGCAATATTTCCTTTATACATGTCCCTTATCCACGGTGGCACAACAACCAACGGTTTGAGCAACCATCCTGTAACACGTTACAATGGCTCCCAGTTGCGAACAGGATCACATTCAAGATCATCGTCATGGAATGAACATCAGTGGTCAGTGCTGACCCATAGTACATTGGGGGGCTCTCTGTTTCCCTCTCCAGCCAGCCTGGTTGTCGATTCTTGCGCTCTGCAACTCATGGTGACTTTATGGTCACACACCCTCGTACATTAATCCAGGATCGCCCTTCCTTCTCATGCATCTTCATACTGGAACTGTCTTCCATTAACAATTCGAAACATTGCACCGCATGCAACTCGGGAAACATTCTCAAAGTCTCTAAATGTGCATCTGTTTACATCTGTTGGGCAGCTACGTTCAGCACCTTCATCAACTTCTTGTTAAGGCGCTATATAAGTAGCCATATACAACAAAGTATGGGTTCAATCAGGGCAATTAGTGTACAGAGACCTTGAGCAAGTCCTTAACGCACAACAATGGCTCAGTACTATCAATGTTCTGTAGTATGGTCATCTGTGGACTTCTGAACTCTTGAACGAAGAACGCAACATCAAACACAGAGCTGCATCACAATGTATTATCGTATGTTTCATTGTATAATCGAAAACGACGCAACCAACCTTCGTAATTTTTCGTGGAGTTGGTTTCTTCTTCTCCTCCACTTTTGGTGGATCGGATCGCTTTCGAAGTCGTCTGCCCTCCGACAAATCCAAATCACCGTAAACAGCCTTCGCTAAAGACAACACACGTAGCAAGACACGCTGGAATTATGAAAACATCTGTAGTACTGCAAAACTATGGATGAAAGAAATTCAATCAATGAGCAAATCCTATACCATCGGTCGGTAGAGGGTCAACATTAACAATCGATTAATTGTCATCGAAGTAAGTAAGTAATTAACTTTTAGTTGCATCTGATAAGTGCACATGCGTTACAATGCATAGAACCGAGTAATCAAGTACTCAGATGATCCATGGTGCTTGTATACTCACTATCCTAAGTACTATACCATACTAATTTTCTCACAGTACAATCTAATCAGAGGCGCTCCCAGTGCGAAGATCCCTTGGAAAAAGAAAAGTTTTACGGAAACGCGCAGAAACAGCAGTGCTTCCAGATAAGATCTGAGTATATCCTTACCAGCACCATACCAACAACTTCAAGAACCTGATTAGAGTTGATCACAGATGTGATTTTCAAGGCAGTGAATCCTCCAAAAAGGAAAATTCAATACATACTGAATACCACAGTGTTATTCTAATGTAAAAGTTAACGTTCCACCTGTATGTCTCTAATTTCAGAAGAACAGAAGCCTAACTCACCTTCTGCCATCACTTTATCATCCGGCTTCTGTTTCCCAAAGCTATTCTTTCGCTTCTTACTCGCACCGTCGCCCTACACAAAACATCAATAGTTCCAGTATTATAATACATATCACAAGTGCTCATACATACATACATAGTCATATACATTACTGGTGTAACATTATAATAATGAGTGACTGATAAAATGGTATTTACTGTACTTTACCTCAGCAAGCTTTGCCCTCTTTGGAGAACTCTCCCTGTCATTTTCCTCGGTATTGTTCTGATCATCCTAAATAAATAACAACAACGTATTCCCAGTCAACTGCCGATTCTGTCATCATGTAATGGAACCAAGCAATATCTTAAGATTTCCAGAAAATAATGCGAGCTTAGACGTAATTCCTTTCGAAGTCTGAAGTACAAATCAAAGCAAAAAATATTCTGTTTTAAAGGTCCAAAAAAGACTGTCAAAGTTCAGTGAAAAACATAAACAGCCGTCTTTTAGGAATGAATGAATAACACGAGATTTACATACTGGAAATCAATAGGCCCTTCTTGAATCAAAGAATCACTTTGTTAAGCGAGAGTGGAAACCAAGTGACCAAAAGATTCATGAAATAGGGCACAGTTTCGAGGATTTCACAGTGCTTTACAGACATCCTTAACAGGCACTCAACAAATGCTGATAGAGGCATGCACACAGATACATACAAAATAACATATGCAAATATATACAAACATAGAGAGATTCATTCCCAAAGCATAATGAATAAGCTACCTTTACTACTGCCATTAATCAGCCAACTTATTTACTGGGCATAAGCGCAAAAAAATCATTGACTTACGTTGCTTTAACTACCGGTAATACTCAAATTATTGAGTTATGAACTAATATTCAAACTTCTATAAATGTAATTGCCAAATGTTCAAAGCACAATGCAGCCAAGCACATGGCACCTATTCCCGCACGCATTAAAATGTTGAAGTGCATACATGTTGCCTCAACTCGTGTAATTTTTTTAGGGCTGTAAGATGCATATATGTCAGCTTATTATGATTACATGAGTATTGATTGATTGATTGATTGATAATATCAATTTATGGGACTTCAGCTCCTGGCAGAATAGCAATATGGAGTCACAATTCAGAAGACAAATAATTATATTCTCTTCATTGTCTAAATCAGGTCTAAGCTTGTGTTAACTACATTTTTATGCCAGTATTAAGATCAAACTTCACACAAAACAAACTTTAGATAGTTGTCTTCATTTGGTTAACAAGCAGATTGGTCAAAATAGGCCAAACCAGGGTCAATTTTTATGCCCTGTCAATCAAATGACTGCAGTTCAAAATAGTCAGACTGGAGGCTACTGTAGATGGGATACAACAATCTTCTCGGACCTATTTGCAAAGTCAACCAGACTCCCACGAATTCATATCCTAAACAGTAAGAGACCGTGACACCCATTAAATTGTCCGCAAAGTTCAAATCCGAATAACCAATGCAATAACCGCGTCATACGAAATCTCGCAATGGTCAACCCACGCGGATCATTCCAACCAGATAAACACACCATCAGAGATAGCACTGCCATTTTCACCATTTCTTCCACAAACATTCATTAGTTTGGCAAATCTGTGGCCATGATAATGCTCGTTTTACGCAATAATTTGCCCGAAACGTCAAACGGTCCATCATCATCAAGCAATTAATTGGCCGAGAGGCGTTGGACCTTTTCTAGAATTGCGGGAATCTGGTTGACCGACTTAGCGCTGACGCTAATAGTCGATAAAAGGATCTTCGTCCGAATTTCATCCGCTGAAGACGTGCGTGGATCGAGCAAAATTTGCACAAACCGCGTCGGCTGATCGTTGATCGTTGACGACGGCATCGGATAATTTCTCTGAAGCCATGATTTTCAGCGGATTTTGTTGGAAAGTGAGGATATCAGACGAATTGCCTTCACACACAAGCCCTGCTTTCTTCTAGTCTCCGCAGTTCGTCCGTGGGTCCGCAAGCGAAGCTGCGTCACGTGACAAGCACAACGCGCTCTGATTGGTCAGACCGGGTCCCGCTTCTGAAGCAAACCGTGACACGCCGCTTACAACATTACGCATTTTCCCCATCTGCTGCCACGATGGATTGTTGTCACTTAGGATTGTTGTCGTGCGGTTTGACAAGCGTGGTTGTTTTGGAACAGAGTTCAACAGGCCTAATGCCTGTTGTATACCAAGGGCCTATGTCAAAAGCAGTGCTGGTCATTGTAAGTCTTAATGCTACAAAGGGCCCGGAAAATTGTATTTGATCATTTATTGCAACCACGGGCTCAAGTAGCCTGCGTTATTCTATATTATAGCCTGCTAAACCGCTACGCTTGATCTATTAGCCTAATTATGTTCGCTAAACTAGTAAACTCAGTAGAGCATGTTTAATCGTAATCGTAATCACGAGACTTCTACAGCGCCCACAAAAGCCAAGTCGCGGGAACCAGCTAAACAAAGGCGCTCAATCAAAACAAAATCGATAGGCAGCGGGTCAAGTCCGGAGAGTCAGGCAGTCATTGATGGCAAGAATGTTTGAAAGATTCATTTTCTCTATTCGTCAATTATAGAACTCACGTACAAGTGTATCACTGTGTATGTACCCGTGTCTTTAAGTATGTTTACGCAAGGTCGCCTCGACAAACGTAAACACAATCAGTCAGAGATATGAATTGCTGCAATTGTGCATCACATTCACGATTTGGAACCGAAATAATCAATGTATTTGGTGCTTCGCAACGAGTCCACGCGTTTTGAATGATTATTTGACAAATGGGTATCCATCAGATTCATAGCCCAAAAGGTTTATTATTATTAATAGAGCTTTCCATAAAGCTGCATTTGTAAATTATAATGTCAAGTTGTGAACGTAGGCCTAATTACATTCACTGGAGGATTAATAGTGCAATCAATTACACTCGAGTCAAAAGCATAAGTTATTAATTAATAAACATATCGGGTTGTTTTTAGCGCTAGATTGGTCTTGAACAAATTTTCATGGACACGACCTTCGGCTGTCCATAGGATGTCGTTTTGCCAGCGTAAAGCTAATGGCTGAAACTGTTTACATATCACAGGATAAATTTCGGTTGCGTTCGCTGTACGTTTATAATTTTTAGTTTTCGTGACAAATACTCGCTTATGGACGTAGTTAAACGTCTAAGTTGTCGATTTTAATAGACAGCTATTCGTAATTAAGAAGAATACTTGTGGCCTCACCGGCGGCTGGTGAGATACGGAAGGCGTAGCGCAACTGATCGGATAACCTGATCTGGGACAGAATGACGTCGTCTGGCGGCTTGCCATGGTCGATTCCAGCAACGGAAAGAGTGAAATATGATCAGATTTTCGAAGGGCTTCAGCCGGTTAGTGGTCTACTAACAGGCGACAAAGTCAAGCCAGTTCTGTTGAATTCTAATTTGCCGGTAGATGTTTTGAGCCGAGTATGGGAGCTGAGTGATATTGACGGTGATGGAATGCTGGACAGAGAAGAGTTCACCGTTGCCATGCACTTGGTGTATCGAGCGCTGGAAAAGAACCCAGTGCCCCCAGCCATACCGCTGGAAATGATTCCACCATCAAAACGCCGAACGGGTTCCAGCTTGCCTGGTGCCGTGCCTGTATTGCCGGTGATACCAGGTGGGTCGGTTCTTCCAGGTCTTGTGCCAGCGATGTCCGGCAGTTCGGCAGTCATGCCAGGTCCAGTGTCGGTCATGCCAGTCATCGCGCCGGCATCTGGAACTCTGACACCACCAATGATCAACGCAATTCCAGGTAGCATGAGCGCAAAGTGGGTCGTCGGTCCCAACGAGAAGCTGAAGTACGACGAGATGTTCCGACAGGCCGACACCGACATGGACGGGTACGTCAATGGAGCCGAGATCAAGGACATCTTCCTCCAGTCGGGTCTTCCGCAGCTGATCCTGGCGCACATCTGGAGCCTCTGCGACACTTCGATGATCGGAAAACTCAACTCTGACCAGTTTGCGCTTGCCATGTACCTCATTCAACAGAAACTGCACGGTATTGAACCCCCGGCACAGCTTTTGCCCGACATGATACCACCGTCCCTTCGCGTAAGCCTGGACGGCGGTGGCATGGCAGTACCGCTTGCAGTTCCCGTCGATCCGACCGGCATGAAAGAACTTGACGTGCTGAGCAAGGGAATCGAAGATCTGAAACGGGATAAGATGCGGCTGGAGCAGGAGAAGGCGCAGAAGGACGCGGACATTAAGATACGAAACGGAGAGGTCATGTCGCTGCAGAAGGAGTTGGACGCATTGACACACACGGTGAAGCAGCTGGAGCTGCAGAAGGGAGAGGCGCAGAAGCGGCTGGATGAGCTGGACGACAAGCGGACGAAGCTGGAAGCGTCGGTTGCGGAGTGCAAGGAAAAATACCAGGACGAGCAGAAGCAGATCCACGACCTCAGGTACCAGATAACGAACCGCGAGTCGATCGTGACGAACCAGGAGGTGGAGCTTCGGAAGATGAAGGACGAGCTCGGTTCGATGCGGCAGAGGGAGACGGACCTGGAGCAGCAGGTGGATGCGAGTCAGCGCCAGGTGGGACAGATGTCGAAGAAGTTGGGCGATATGCAGACGGAGATCGAGCAGACGACTGCGAACGTGAGGAAGCTGCAGGAGGCGGAAAAGTTGCTCACGGCATCCATCGGACAGTACGACGCGCTGCTGCGGAATGAAATAACGGAGGAGCAGCTGACGCAGGTGGAACCGGTCGCGATCAACTCCGGTGCGCTGACCTTCAAAGCCAGGCCATCTGTCAGTCCAGTTCTTCCTGCAGCTAGTGCATTTGGTTCGGCCGCTTTTGGCGCCGAGTTCAAGGCAGAGCCATTCGGTGCCGAGTTCAAGGCGGAGCCATTCGGTGCCGAGTTCAAGGCGGAGCCGTTTGGCGCTAAAGATCCATTCCTCGATTCAGCCGCTGAAAGTGAGCCTGACCCATTCGGAAACGAGGATCCATTCGCGCAGGTCGGCAGCGACGGAGTCTTTCCAAGCGTCGATCCTTTTGTGGAAGGTTCCGATCCGTTTGGATCCGATCCATTCCGAGATGCGTTTGTCGCCAGCAGTGACCTGGAAAGACCGTCGTCCGCGTTTGGCGCTGGTGCCGCAGGATTCACGTCGAACTCCTCCTCCTCATCCTTGAAGGCCAACCCTCCTGGTGCCAGTGGCGGCGATCCGTGGGGTGCGTCCTTCCCGTCATCAACCGGATCCTCCTTCAATAACTTCGATCCATTCGGAACCGGTACCGCAACAAGTATCAAACCCCAGATGAACACAGTCGATCCTTTCGGCACCGGATCCTTCGAACCTCCATCCAGACATCCAGCATCAACGCGCTCTGCATCACAGTCTCCCGCGGCGCCTGTCCTTCCTCCGAAGCAGAAGAAAGCCCCCGCACCGCCACGTCCCCCGGCGCCAAAACCCGCAACTGGCACCCCACAGGCGGGATTCGACATGGTGGATGCATTCGATGGTGCGACCACAATGAGCGCGGCTTCATCGTCGCTGGCAATGAAGAACGAACCTGCCGTTGGTTTCGCCAACTTCAGTCCTGCAAAGTTTTCGTCAGAGGCTGAGCAGCTGGCGTGGGCGAAACGAGACAGCGAACAGGAATACGAGAGACTCCGACGCCAACGTGAGCAGGAGCAGGCGGATCTTGAACTGGCGATCGCTCTGAGCAAGCAGGAGTCGGGTGGTACGTTTAAGTCGTGAGTCGTCGACGGGCGGACAATCAAAGGAGAAATTTGATCATGTGCAACCATTTACATGTCGAGGTTTTTGGCCGGTTGAGGCAGTTTTCGTTTTCAGTTATTCTGCTGTTGTATCAATTGTTTGTATTCCACCTAAAGAACTGGCAGAAACGTGTAAACTTTTTGTGTAACTTAAAGAAACCAGACTCACTTCGGGTTGTGTATTTGTGTCGACTTTAAATGCTTGTGTATCATTGGGCTTTGCATACACCGAGTACACTCTGAGCGTGCTTCTGTTGGATTCTGGAACACATGGAACTCAACTTGCTAATTTGCTGGGAGTGTGCTCGTTGTGTGCCCAAGACTGATTTAAATGTACCTACGCAGATAGGATTATCCTCATTAACCTAGCATCGGGCGTTTGCTATTGTGGGTCCCTCAATGTGGAACGGCCTTCCCCCTGCAATTTGTAGCAGGATTCTTGTGGGGAATTCACCTGCATCTTTTCACTGCTTGAAGACCTTTCTCCTTTCCCGTGCCTGTCACGCTGAGAGCACTTCTGAATAGCTCTGCTTGTAAACAGTGCTTTACAAATGTTCGTAATTATTATTTGATTAGTTTAGGATAGGATAAAAGCTAGACGAGGAAGCCAGTAATTGTTCTTTTTGACCTCACATAGGCTGCTGATAGACATGCCATTGATGACATGGTGGTTTATATATATATATATATATATATATATATATATATATATATATATATATATATATATATATATATATATATATATATAGCTGGAGCAGAGCTCTGTGGATTTGTGTTCCTTTTCAAAACTCTGTGTTTTTTGCGTTTTGATTTATCTTGCTTGTATTATGAAGCTTCAAATCCCTCAAACTGTAAGAATGGTGTTTCTTCATAAAGTTTGGTATAGTAAAATTAATGAAAAATTATTGCATTTTAGTATTGAAACTAGTGTGCTGTCACTAACGTGTGGGCAAGGAGGTGTTGCCTAGCAACAGTAAGTTGCTGAGTGGTGTGGTGATGGACTTCCTTAGGTTTTGTTATCCATTTATAGACTTAGCTACATGTATGTGCGTGGATACAGTTCTAGTGGGTAGATGAGACTCATTGGACAGAGGTGTTGTGACTGGGAACTAGCATGTGAATGGCCTACCAATTGAGAATGCTTGCTGACCTTCCCACATGACTGCTTACATTCTGGGATTGAAATGGTACGCTGTAATTGACATTACTCTAAAGTTCTGGCATTTTGTACAGTGTTATTTTTTGCTTTTGTTGATTACTACAACCCAGGAACCATTGCAAAGGAACCTATTTATTTGTTTGGCATGGGCTTTAGATGTGATCAGATGTAAGGCCAATCATTTCATTCTAAGGCCAATGTGGACTCAGAAGTGCCAAGACCGAGGCCAAACTCGTACTGTTAACTGTGGCCCGATTGTAGACATTTATGTCAATTTAGTTAAGATTTTAGATGTAGCAAGTTAATAGCCATGGTTCAAAAGCGTCCTAAGCACCTTGAAATTAATTTAATGAGTTTTTTGCATTTGAGCAGAATGTTAAAATAAAATGCATGATAGCTTTTTTTTAAAGTTATGTTTAGTTTTGTAATATTTAGAAATTGTGTATTTAACAATTTTGAAGTTTAGAGATAAAACTGTTGCTAACGCATGCACTGATGATTTTTAACAACATTTAAAATTATGAAAGGTGACCCATAATATGATCGTACTGGTGATTAATTAATGATACTTTAATAATACGAAAGCTAGCTAACAAAATTGCTGTTAAACATAGTTGACAGTATGAAAACGAACAACTGATGCTGATGTCAACATGTGATATGATGAAATTGCTTATGCTGATGTCAACATGTGAAGTGATAAATTGCTTATGCTTGTGTCAACATGTGAAATGATTAAAATTTCTTATGCTGATGTCAACATGTGAATTGTGAAATGATAAAATTGCTTATGCTGATATCAACATGTGAAATGATAAAATTGCTTATGCTGATGTCAACATGTGAATTGTGAAATGATAACATTGCTTATGCTGATATCAACATGTGAAATGATAAAATTGCTTTTGCTGATGTCAACATGTGAAATGATAAAATAGCTTATGCTGATGTCAACATTTGAAGTGACAAAACTAATTGTGGTGATAGACTTGCAGATGTATTAGTAAATGTTGAAAGTAGAACTACCTGTGTTTTGTGTTACAAATTATGTCATAATATACTGAAAATTGTAACCTTGAAGTCTATGCTTTCTTTGTCTAAGCTTTGTGTTGATGACCAATTCATTCCTCTCTCCATGCCCTTTCTTCTTCTTCCCTCTGTCTTTTTCCCTCCTTCCCCTCTATGCAAATCTAGCATGTTTGATTCACCACGCTAAATTGAATCACAGATAACGTTAGAAATTTATGCGAAACACAATAAGTAAGTAAGCAAGTTAATGTTAAGGCATCTGTTAGTGTTGTGATAGAAAAGCAACAATGCACTGCCATTAATTTTCGTTGCCGAAACTTGCTTCAAACGAAAATAATAGTTGTGTGTGGACCTTGAGCAAGTCCTGTTGCATTTGCTTAGGGCTATTAACTGACTAGCTTGGTCATTAGAAAATTGTGCTTAATAAATGCATAACAATATTTATTGTGATTTTGGCAGCCAAGATAGGATTATGAGTAATATATATGTCATTTATGAAATGAAATGAAAGGAACATAATGGGCAAGTATCGTAAATGCAAGAGCGGTAGATTTCTGGAATGGTTTGCATGTATAGTGCATTAGCGCAATCTCGATAGTTAGTCTTCTGAATCACTGTTGAACTCTAGTTGTATTATTCTGGAATTCAGAGAATCATTTGGCCAAGCCATATCCCTCCTCATTTCTTGCTGACATTGTATGATAATAATTATGTATGAATTGTGAGTGTTGCAATAGTTTTCTTTTCATGATATAATTATACTGTACACACACACACACACACACACACGCCAATTAATACACCATACTTAATATGTACAATGCACCTACAAACAAATGAATACAGTGTACATAGGCAGACATAAATACAAATGTATTCATGAATGTGGGGTGGGTTGAGGGTGTGTGTGTGTAGATGTACATTTATATATATATATATATATATATATATACAATATTATACACATTGTTGTACATGCATATAATAATGTATATTCAAATGATCATTGATCATACATAAATGCATCAAAGTATACATTTGAAGTCAATGGGTTTAATTATAGTGAAAGTGGGGTGTGCTGGGATTCAAGCCTGTGTTGCTGAGGGACACATTGTACATTATACCTACATGTATGTACCTTCGCATCCCAGTGTTCGTAACTGACCTCTCGTATAAAAAGTGGCACAACAGCTCTCTTTTTGCCACAGGCAAGACAGTGGGGAGTTGGGAGTTAGAGTCATTTACCTTATTTTACCATCAGTGTAAATAGCCTTACGTTCAACAAAGTCTGATAAATTTATGGGTAGCCTAGTAGAAAAATCATTACGTTAGTGCCTTTAAAAATTTCTAAAATGACGTTTCAAACCTTCATCTCTTATACATGGATAGCCTAGAACCCAGAACCCACAAACTTCATCACCCATTCTTTCAAATTGTCTGCATCTCTGGCTTTCTTGATCCATCCTTATTTATGCCGGCCAATTATTTTCTGATCAGGTTACCTGTGCCTTCCTGTCATATAACTTTTCGATTATTATCAGGTTATTATAGGATTGGGAGGCCTATAAATATTCTCAAATTACTGTGCAGTTGGCTAGCCTATGGCCTAATTGAAATTTTCAAATACCGGATATTATGTGCAGCAATAATTCATCGAATATTAATTTGGCCTACCTGCATTGGCCTATATGTTGCTGTTTGTGTGCGTGTATGTGCGCGCGCGTGTCTACCTGTCTGTATGCCTTCCTCCCCGTCTGCATTGGGGCCTTCATCATTATAATACGAATTCTGTTGATTAAGTTCTAGAATGAGACTTATAATTCTTCCTATCAGTCTAAGAATGGCGCCGGTGTCACGAAATAGAGTATCCCCCGTATTAATTGTATCCCCCCAAATTAACAAAAGTCGAAAAAACCGCTTCCGCGTGTATTTTTTTGGGCAAATTAATTTTCATCTGCTTTATGCTGAACAATGACACTAACAAGTATGTTTATTCTTACTATATAATTTCTTTTGCCCTGTTTTTAGAGCACTTAAAACTTTTAAAACACTTAAAAACACTCAGAGTCACTAAATAAATTCGAGTTGCCTTTATCTGAGCATTGCTTTGGACACTTAAAACAATTAGAGTCACTTTAAATTTTGATTACAGCATAACATTTTTTTATTATGCTCATTTTTCAAAAAATGGGATAGAATGGTTTATCCCCCCGGATAGTATAGACCGGTTAATTCCATCCGGGGGGATAGATTAATTCATCCCCCCGGATAGCTTTCTGGGGGATACTCCGTTTCGTGTCACCGGCGTGTTATGGTCTAGGCCTAATTAAGCTACTTCTATAGGCCTATAGATTAATGTTTCGAAGTTGTGTAGGGGAAGCCGGAGTAATACCGACCACGGGGTAAATTCGGCCAGGGTGATTTCAGGACAACCAGCGGGCAAGGGAAGATTTTAATGCTGCCACCCAGCGCATAATATCATTAAGTATGTTTATCGAGATCGTTTTCTTTTTAGGTGAGTATAATTTGCTAAAAGCCCCCCCCAAAACCGAGTTCGAGCCTAATCCATTTATCTATATACTGTCACCATTAAATGCTAAGAATTGATGGTTATCTTGTTCAAATGTTGATTATTTGCTTTTTATTCTGCAAACTACGATATTTTTACCAATATTATATTGTCATCCAAATTCATCGTCCAAAATGACGGTCAATGCTCGTTAAGAGCTAGTGCTATGTAGGGTGAATGGATCGGGGTAAATGTAAATGTAAATGTAATCGCATATTTATATAGCGGCTGTGTTATGGCTTCGACCCTGAGGGTGAGATCACGGCCTACTAGATATTTAAATATCTAGTAGGCCGTGGTGAGATCCTTCACCACCGCTACTCCACGTTTATATTGCGACCGAGCCACCCGCAGTAAAGATCCGAGAAATTAATCTCTGACCGACCGGGAATCGAACCCGGGCCGCCGGCGCGGCGAGCGGGCTACCAACCCACTCGACCACCGAGGATCTGTGGATGAATTTACCCCAGAGAAGTTAGGAATGGTACATAGTGCCTATTTTAATACAATGGCTAATGACTTTATATTTTATACCAATTAACCCAGTTTTGATTTAAAATATAACTATATCGCATCCTTTCTTACTTTGTATTGCATACCAAGAACTTTTCCGACGAAAGTCAAGCGTGCAATTGGACGGAAAAAGTAACCTTGCTGTATATAATTATATTCCCTCCATCATCATTACTAATCACACACGACCACCTTCCTCAGGCTTCTCTATCCATCACACCTCAGGCTTTTAATTTGAAACTTAAGACACTCCCTTTCACGAACTCTTACTCTGTCTCGTCTAATCGTCCACGGTCCACCCTCCAATTTCCGGTCCCGACGACCCGCCTTAGTAGCTGTTCCGCACCTCTGATCTTATGGCAACTCGAACCGGACCACCACGGACACCCTATCTGACTCAATGCAGCGCTCGTGAATAAGCTGGTGTCCCGCGCTTGGCTTTCGAGTAGCGCTTTAGAAATTTCGAGTTTACGATTACGATTTTACGATTACGACCTTGAGCAAATCCTAAGTTCACTCCCTAATTCAATCGTAATCGTAATCGTAATCTCGAAACTTCTACAGCGCCCACAAAAGCCAAGTCGTGGGAACCAGCTTATTCACAGGCGCTCAATCAAAACAAAATCGATAGGCAGCGGGTCAAGTCCGGAGAGTCAGGCAGGCAGATAGATGGACGGCTAAGGTGGGTGATGTTTAGAGTTGAAGTGGCGGGGGATGTAAGGAGAAGAGGAAGAATCAGGATAGGATTTTTGAAAGAGCAATGTTTTCAGTTTTGAGTGAAAGACCTGTGGGGAGATAGCGAGAGGTGGAGTTTTGGTGAGTTCGTATGATGGGTCGGAAGTTTGCCGAAGTGCTGGCGGAAGTTTGTTCCAGAGAGGTGGAACGGCAATGGCTATGGAGCGGTTTGCGAATTTCAGTGATGAAGTGATGGGAGGGCGAAGCAGTGTAATGGAGGATGAGGAGCGTGTTGAACGAGGTGGCTGGATGGTGAACAACTGACGAAGGTAGAACGGCTGGGATGATTGAAGTGTATTGTAAGTGAGTGAGAGGACTTTGTATTCGATGCGTTCAGGTATTTTGAGCCAGTGAAGTGATTTCAGGACAGGAGTGATGTGGTGACGTTTGGGGGTTTTCGTCACTGCACGGGCGAGGGCGTTCTGGATAGCTTGGAGGCGGTTAATTTGGGTTATATCAATGTTTAGGAAGAGAGAGTTGCAGTAATCAAGTTTCGCATGAACTATGGATGTGGCTATTGTGGATGCAGTTTTAAAGTCAAGCATAGGTCGGATTCTGCGGAGATCTCGTATGTGCATGAAACAAGTGCGGGAAAGTTGGGTTATGTGGTCGGAGAAGCTAAGATGCTGGTCAAAGATTACACCTAGGTTTCGGACAGGAGAATTTGCGGAGAAAGTGTGGTTGGAAGAAGAGTCATTGTTGAAGGAAATAGAGGGATCAGGAATTTTCTTGAGTTGCTCTCTGAGGCCAATTAGTATAAATTCTGTCTTGGAGGGGTTAAGGCAGAGGAGATTTGAGGTCATCCAAGAGGTGATTTGGGTGACCACAGAGAGAAGATTATTTATGGAGTCAGAGAAGCTGCTTGGAGAGAAAGAGATGAATAATTGGGTGTCGTCAGCATATAGATGATGGTCGACTGTGGATGCTTTTATGAGTGAACTGAGTGGAGTGGTGTAGAGGATGAACAAGAGGGGCCCGAGGACAGAACCTTGCGGAACACCACAGGTGAGGGGGCGTGATTGAGATGATGTTTCAAGTGTTTTGACTGAGAAAGTGCGTGATGAGAGATAAGACTGAATCCAAAGGAGAGCAGTGTCGGTAAAGCCAAAGCCTAATTCAATTGCTCTGCAATAAAGCCTAATGGTAACTGCACCGGCGAGTCGTGTGTACACTTCTAAACTTTGTAAGAAGGGCGATATCAAATTGCAGTTATATTGTATTGTGCGTCATAATATTCTATTTTCTTGAAGAAGTTTCAGCAGTAATTAGCGTTACGCTTTCTCCTCAGATATTTACTTATTTATTTTATCACTACGGTCAGTAGGGCAACAGCGTATAGCGTCTTCTCAGCCAATCGGATTGTTGTTGTGCTTCCATTTTCCCGCGTAATCTGTTCTCGCTACGATAGTTGACGAGAAAAATAGTTTGTTGTCTTTGGAAAAACAGAATCCTAACTTCCGGCGGTCTCTTTATGTAGTTTTTCTGGTGTGTTTTTGCCGGATGTTTATATCGTCGATCAAAATATTCGAGAAAGAAAATGACGAGCAACGACAATTCAGCAGTTTCCGAAAACGGCGCCTCAGCGTGGTCAGTAATGGCTACGCATTGAAAAGCTTTCACGGCTTCTTCCATCCGGG
Organism: Lumbricus terrestris; assembly: GCA_949752735.1. Lineage (NCBI taxonomy): Eukaryota > Metazoa > Annelida > Clitellata > Crassiclitellata > Lumbricidae > Lumbricus > Lumbricus terrestris. The sequence goes on from OX457039.1 coordinate 68,222,460, forward strand.
AATTTAACTTGTCTTACTCTGCCTCCCTTTCAACCCTATAGTTAATATTTATGTATTGTCAGTTGCTGGTCAGATCATATGTTTTTTGTAGCTGTGTTTTTCAAATTTCGAAATATCGTGATCGAGGTCTTGTTCAGCGTTTGCTTTGTTTAGCGAGGTCGGCGGAAAGTTCATTGCTAAGTAGAAGTAGTTCGCAAGTCCAGGGCTGTGTTTAAGGGATTGTTAGAACTGCACAACCACTTCTTTCCTTCCCATCCTCCAATCGGAGGGCAATGACCTTTTTGCTATGGTCTTAGCTGTACAGAGGTGCTTTTACAGCTGCACATTTTGTGTACAACTGCACGTTAAAAAAGCCCTGTGCAAGTCTTTGTGTTTGTCTTCAGTGCGATATTTTCTGGTGATTTAAAGGTCTGATATTTCATGGTTTCGATAAACTAGGATGCGCGTTAAGAAGGGGGTTAATATCAATTCGGTCAACCCGAATCCTAAAACGCTGAAAATAAACAGATGACCGATTTCCCGAAGGCCGTTGCATAGATAGTGACCGAGCTCCCGAAAACTATTCTGAGTGAAGTTCATAACATAATGGTCCTTTTCTAAAATCTTCGTTTAATTTGAAACTGGCACAATGCAGAATGATTAAAAAATTTGATAGTATGACGGATGATCACAGGTTATCACAGGAGTTTAATTTAACTGTGGGCAGCCAGCAGGGCTCCCATAACGTCCTACTACTCATTTTATTAGCACCATCTGCCAATTGGAAGGTTGATTTGACCTTTGGGAGTGTAGCGGGAAACGATACTGCATCCGTGTGCTCATTGTGCTGGAGTATTAACCATTTAACCATTACCATAAACCCCTCTTCGGTTCAGTGTTGTTGATAACACACTTTATTGTCTGAAAATCATTAGGTTGTTTGTGTCTCACTAGTTAAGAAAATCAATTTCAGGGATCCGGCCGATATTAGTTTTGTGGATATGGGCCAAACTTATTTATCATAGGGGGAGTTGCGGAGAATTGAGATAGTTTCCTGATGACTGAACAGTAACTATTACCCCAATAAATTCAGAGGTGTTTTAATTTGCTAAAAATATAATGCACAGGGTTTGCCACTTCTGATGGAGGTTTACTAAGGTTTAGTTTGAAGTTGTTTCCATTCTATTTTGGGCATTATTGCTATCCAACCTTGTTACTCTGTATGTATTGATTAGTGTAAATATATTTAATGATTTATACGACATCGTTTAGAAACTTTCCAAAGTGAGAATCGCTTACAGCTGATGTATTGGTGTTCCTTTGTAATGTAGTTAAATATTATTATTATTGTTAGAAGAAGAGCATTGGACTTAAACTTGTTACAAATCGTTCCGTAACCATTGTTGTTCCGCCTCTGTGGAACGAACTGCCACTGGCATTATGATAAATATTAAATCCTACAGATTCAACAAATCTTCACCTATTGCTATCTCTTTAGCTCAAATTCTTACATGATTTCTCGCTTCTCCTGCCTCTCTCACTGTTTCAGTTGAAACCCAGACCAGTTGAACAAGTCATCACCATGCTTTACAGAGTGACGGAATTTTGGGAAGTATATGTAGCAGTCCTAGACCAGAATTCTTGATACTTTTTGTTCCAGAGACCCCTTTCTAGGCTTAGCTCGTGGACTCAAGTACGGTATTTAAGAAGTAAGATTTATTACTTTAAAAAAAAAATTTATATTGATAGATAGATACTTTATTGCACGTTCAACTCAGGTTACATAATCATGAGTGATTTAGTACAGAACAATGCAATTAGGTGCCAGCAAAAGCTAACAGTTTATACTATTCTGACACCTCTTCCCAATTAATAAACATGAATGTTTTCATAGGATACGTAAAACTTAACTAGGACTTAATTAATAACGCAACAGTGATAAACCTAATATTCGAAATGAATATTCTCAGACCATTCTTAGGAACCTCTGCCACGTTCTTCACGGACTCCTTTTGGTCCCTGAACCACAGTGTGGAGACTTCTGCGGACTAGATTGCTTTTTGGTTAAGAATTGTGTCACTCATTTCGATTGTCATCCTCAGTTTGTGTGTACGATACTTTTGGTTTCTTGTTAATTCTGCAGGGAGCTTACCATTATGGATCTGATTGGCAACATTAAGCAGTTGTGTAAACTGCTCGGCCTCAATGGAAATATTGAGTCGCTGGCCATTTCAAGCTGTGAAAGTCTCTTCAGGAGTTTTCCTGAAGACATGAAGGTAGGTATTGTTTTCGCTAAGTTCAGAATCAGAGGAAATTGTGCATGACTATGATTTTGACAATTACATTACATTATGATTTTGACAATTACATTTACATTATTGTTGTGCTTGGCTAGGAAAAAAAGCTTTTTCTGCTGATGCTGGATTGTTTGCATGTGTATTGTGTTAGCAGATATCCGAAAGGAGAATTATATAGACATATAATGAATGAAAGAATTAAGTGATTGTAAATTGTTGTTAATATTGTAGGCTAATGGCTTGAACTGGACTGTGTGTCTTATCTACATGGCAACAGTTGATAGACGGTATGGACAACAGAGAATTCGTTACTCACACAATGAAGGATGTTGTAATGTAACTGGACATTTATGTAGCGCTGCAATTTGGTCTGCTTTGAAAAATGCGATACTGAAGTTTCAGACAGGCTTTGGTGCTGAAGTTTGGAAGGCTGTGAAATGCTTGAAGTATCATATCGTATCTAAAATTTATTTGTCATCTATTTATATAGCGCCTCTCGCAGCATAGACTATTCAGAGGCGCTTTCAGCACAGAATCCCCGGAGAAAAGATATGTCTTGAGAGAGGGAGAGGGAGAGGATGCAGGGAAGAGTCCAGACATGAGCTTAGCTCAGACGGGAGGGTGGGGGTGGGGAAGACCATTCCATGTGGAGGGACCTATCACACAGCAAATGCTCGACTCCAAACTAAGGCGTACCAAATAATGAAGTGTATACTGTATTGACATATGCCCAGGGAACAGGATGGAATGTTCACTTTTGCGAAATTAGCATATATATACTGATGTTTAGAACTAGAGAAACTAGTCTATATATATCGTGTGACTTGTGAATTGCGTCTAAGAGGTACTTTAGAATATCTCTGTTGCGTTTAATGAAATCTGAAATTTTTCCAGTTTAAAGAATTTAAATTCTTAAATTTAAGAATGAAGAATTTCTGTGTCTGCCTTTAGAGCTTGGTTTGCAAGACTAGTATCCATGTCTAATGTCATCTAACTTCAATATCAAATTGCTTTTGCAGGCTGCCGTATGGGTTGTCAGATCCACAGACTGGTTCCCTTGAGAACATGTCCGTAACAGTGACAGAACTTCTGAAAGCATCAAATGTCAGGTACCAGTCTGTTCAACTTTACCGATGTGATAATATGATGTTTATTTTCTTGGTTATAGCATACTGGACAGTCCAAAAAGAGGTTAGAGGAAGTCAAATCCGAAACTGAAATTTGGTTTGAGATTTCTGCACCTCTAGCCATCTCTACTACCATGAAGTACACAACTCTTACATTGTTTTTCGGGAGGATTAGGCTGCAAGGGAGAGGACAGGCCACTCACTCTCATGCACTGAGGCTGCAATAGATAAGTAGTAATAGTTGAAGTTTAACGTCACTTTGTGATGACAAATATCATTAGCAATGCCCTCCTCCTTTATCCAAGCTTGTCACTGGCAGAGTGCAATCAGTGGTGGAGTTACGATAAATGAAAATGCTTGCATTTTATTTATATGACTGCCTCAGGGCTAGCAGTGCCCTAGCTTAGGGGACTGCTCTTCTTTTGTCATCAGTGTAGCCGAATTAAAAGCTTTGTTTGAAACGTGTTTGTCTAGAGTTGCTGAGTTCTGTGAGCGAATGAAGTTGCTCAGGAGTTGCTGGACTGTGAGCGACGTTGTCCTTCACCACCTTCGACAAGTCGAGATCAAATATCTCATCTCGTGTCCTCTATTTGACAAGTTTGAACGGTAAAAAATATTGGTTTCTTTAGTGTTTCAGTGAAGTTTTAGGTTTTTTTATTGCTGTTTTTCATTTTAGTCTCTTAGTACTGTTTATTTATTTATTAAATTCTACTTCAAAGAATTATCTGCCATTTTGGATGAAGGCACAAAAGTGAGAAAATGCGATGCAGGGTGTTGTCATGAAACATGATTTGAAATTGCTTTCTTGGAATGGTATTAAATTTGATCAGCTTCTTGTGAAGAACAATATTGGATTGTGATTAAGTTCTAGGTAAAGTGCTAAGGATTATTTAGTGTCGATTAAATTATCGTAGCGTAATATTTCATTGATGATTTAAAATGGACTGACACGTTTAGACGGTTGAACTTTTGGATCGTTGGCATCTGTCTGTTTTCAGACACTATAGCGAATGAAACATTTGGGTTTTCTTGTCATTTATATGCAATTTATAATCAAGTACAATTTCTAATTAGTCATGTACAATTTCTAATTAAATGTATACAATTACCGGTAGTCTTTATGTACATTGCATAATTTCTAAATATTTCCTGCGTCTGCTTGTCTACAGAATGTTCAATGAGATTTTCGACAACGGTGATGTGTCGAACGTGAGTGGAGTGTGAGTGTCGCTTCTTTGTTCAGCTACAGCAGAACTTTCTTCCATAATAAATCTGTGAAAGTTGCTGAGTATTGTTTCTTGGCGATCGGAATTTGAGCAAAGCTCATCCAAGTGATATTTTGTGGATTTTTTGGTTACACATTTGACAATTGTTCTGACTTCATTCGTTAGTTCTTTGATTGTTCTTTCAAGAAGCATCAAAACATTGCTGTTTTCTACTGACTTTCAAACATTTGGAACTAATAACAATGATGATGATGTTAAAGAAATAATATTAGTTATTTAATTTAATTTATTATTTAATTTAATTAATTATTTAATTTATTATTTAATTTATTATTCAGTTATTTTAATTTAATTTGATGATGTTAAAGAAATAATATCAGTTATTTAATTTGTTGGAACCGTTCTGTTTGAAACAGGGATGGATTTTCTGATCGAAAGCAGTTTTGTTGGACGCTTTTTGTCTATGTGCGAGGTAAACACAATTTTTAGACCTTTTCAACTGAATTGATGTCATGACATAAATACTTGCAGTTGACTTGTAGATAAATATTTTATTTAAAAAAAAGTTTAAAATATTTGGTTGACTTTTTTATCATGTCTTGAAAATATTTCATTCATGGTTGATTGATGGAATGACTGACTGATAATCTTTGTGATTTATTTAGTGGAAGATCATGGCATGATTTAAGATTGCAAGTCATTACGTTAGTGGTAAACTGGTTGATGTACCTTCTTCTTGCAGTATATGCATGTAAATTCTTTGTGTGTATGTATATATATATATATATATGTTTATTTTCATTTTTTTCATCTTCCAGCACTAATCATTGATCTCCCAGCATCTTACAGGGTTAATTTTGAAAGTAGGGCCCCTTCTTAGCAGGATTTTTTCCCTTCAGGGATGCCCATTGTTTTCGCTGCGTAGTCATTTACATTGATCATTTTCTGTTAATCACATTTGTTGTCTACTCAACTGTTAAAAAATTGTATTGTGCACGATTGATTTGGGAGCAATAAAATTTTTTAAATATATATATATATACGTGATATATATAACTCGTGTGTGTATGATTGCATGTCTGTGGATGCATGTGCAGGTATGTATTCATATGAGCATTTATGTAGCACCTTTTGAACATGTGTGTGTCTTTGTGCATGCACGTGTCTGTGTTGTTATTTGTGTGTGTGAATGTGACCAGAAATGTCTCGGAATCAGCTGTTGAGTTATCTCTCGTTTTTCTTTTCTAGCTTTGGCGCTGACTCAGAACAAAGGAAAGCAGGAGCTCGTTCTTGCGTTCCATCTTCTGCTCTGCTGTCTCGAGTACATCATCCGTCTGACTCCTTCGTTCCAGTTGCGCTCGCCTTTTGGTCAGACTTTCTATGTCTTCGTTGCTACTATTGTTATTATTTGTTATATTGTTATTATTTGTTAGTGTTCTTTTTTCAGAGATAGCTGTGATTCCTTCCTCAATTTAATTTTCCTGAGGCAATAAAATCCCAGGTGCAATTATCTGGTTAACTTATTTTTATAGCCATTATTATTTTTTTAAATTATTATTATTAAGAGTATTTTTTAAATTATTGTTGGAAATTTTTTCAGGCACAAGAAACTTTATGATTATCATTTTAGCGAAAACTTTTTATTTATGGAAGAAGTCACGAAGATTAAAAAGGTGTCCAATAAGATCATATCTGATGGTGACAAAATAAAACATTGACATACCACAATAAAATTGAAATTTATTATTCTATCATTATTATTATTATTACAATTATTGTTGACAATTATTGTTGGAATTATTATTAATTAACTGCATGTATTGTTGCACTAATTTGTGAACATACATGAAATGTTCAGTTGATATGTAAAAATTGTCTTATTTTTTTATGTTTCGATCAGATTTTTAGGATGACAGCTCAATTTTACCAATGAACAACATTTTTAAAGCTAGTGAACATTCAAGAAGAAGAATGATTGGAAATAATCTCTATATTGCAATGCGTATTCATTATTCAGATAGAGATTTAATTCTTTGCCTGTGATGCTGATTTTTTTTGGCACAATTTGATCGTTGCTAAATTTGTAATTAATTCTGTGGAATTGACACAATTCGAGAGCGCTTGAAAACCAGTTTATCGATCATGTCTTTGGGCTTTCAGGTCCAGAGTTCCTCTCTTGGTTCTTCTGGTTTTGGTGTTATATAAATTTGATTAAAATTACATTTCTCTTAGTTCATGTATTTTAATATCATCGCAATTAAAAGTTAGCTGTTTCTGTGGAATGTGGCTGTCAGTGCATCATTTTTTGGTCCTGGAATTTAGGTGGAACGATAAAAACTTTTTAGAATCTGTATAGTTAAATTATAATTAATTATACTATAATATTAATTATGAGTATTTATATATTATTTTTCAAATTATACAATTATGAATTACTTGAAGTCAAACTTTGCTGCCATATTTTGAATGCTCTGCAATTGTAGGTGACTGGCCTTAAGAGAAGGCCAAACAATTTGTAAAGTCTGTAAAACTTTGAGCTTCTCGTTGATGTGCTGTGATTTTATTTTTAGATGCGGTTCGCATTTTGGTGACGACATCAAACGCAGATGGCGACCTTCTTAAAGAACTTTGCGTTCGATACCAGGCCAACGTTGACGAGGTGAGGAGGGCGCCGTGTTTGATGCAGCTTAGCTTTCAGGTGGAGAGTACGAGTTCAAGACTCGTCTGAGTCTGTCATTGTGTAGGGACCGTATGCAAGTTCTGTCTCTCTATTGCTCGAGGCCATTGATGTTCTGTCGAAAGGTTATGCATGCACTAAACTCCTGACCAATAGGGTTGTATTGGTTTGTACAAAGCTGCTGAATATGGATGTAAATATAATTAATATGAATATATAGTGTGATGATTATTTTTGGACTTCAGGTGAAACTCGTGCAGTCGTCGTACTTCGATCAACTCGTTCAGGATTTGCCTCAAACCGACGGAGTTATCGATGTTAGTAGATTTTAATCTTCCTCCGTCCTGCATTTTTTAGACTCGTGGTTATCAGACAGTTGTTATCTGCAGACAGATTATTCATTGATTCAGATGTTTATATATAATTTGTATATTGTACCTTTTCAAGAAAACTACTCAGAGGTGCTCGACTCCAGCATGGCCAAAAAGAGCAGTTTTCAAGTACTTATAGAATGTGTCAGATTGTGAACTAGAGAACAGGTCCAGCTGAAGGGGAAGGCCATCACATACTGTCGGGTCAAACACAGAAAGGCGCAGCTTTGCATGATGGAGGTACGAGCAAACAAGACTGAATGCACTCCCCATCCCACTGAGCCATGGGATCTATAATAAATAATATAATAATAATCATTTTAATTATATAATAAATGAGCGTAGGGAGTCTGTGCGCATGATCCAGAGGCGAGTTTACCAACATTCCAGCCATGTTTTCTTATGCAGCAAAACTACTATTCTGTAGTTTTGGCAACTTCCCTGTTTTTGACACGTTGTAAAAATTTGTGCATTAACGGTCGTATATCTGTTTATTCTTTTGAAATTTTTCGTGAACCAGAAATTTTATTCTGTGAAATGGGGTTTCTTTGTGGCTGAGACTTGTGAAGACTGTGGTTAAAATTAAAAGTTTTCTTTTATCTGTTAAATGAGAAATATAATCAGTTTTTAATTTATATTAAGCAGCTGCAATCAAGATTTTGAAGAAAAAGTAAATTTTTTACAAAGCTGTCAAAATACCTTTTTTAAATGTTGTGTTGTAACTGAAAATCAATGTAAGATTAGAGTGTAAACGTTGTTGTCTGCAGTTATTTATTATACATGATGCTAATTTAATATATATCGTAATACGTGTAAAAATGGTTATCTGCAGCTATTTATTTTATGATGCTAATTTAACATATAAGTATAATTGTTAATAATATTTAAGTATTTGTTGTACAGGAGAACTTGCTTGATGAGTATTGAATTTAGTTTCAAAGCAATGAGCAGTATTTTGCATTTTACATTGCAGGTCAAAAAGGTCATCAGTGAATACGTCGTACATTATCGTTTAGCAGGCGACATCAACGAGTTGGATTTCCTTGCTCACGAGCGATATCTGAGCATTGCTAACCCTCGATCGTAAGACCGTACTTCGTTTGGTATTTATTTATATAGCACCTCTTGCAGGAACTACTCAGAGGTGCTCCTGGCTCCAACACAGCCAGCCAAGAAGAACAATTTTCAAGTGCTTATAATGTGTCAAGAGCTAAGGGAACAGGCACAGCTCAGGAGGGAGACTATTCTATATGGCCGGGCCAGCCACAGAGGCAAATGTTTGATGACAATGTTCAGATACGTTGTAGAAGTTATTTTTTGCTCACATTTAGTAATTTCTAGAATTTGCTAGTTCACATTTGTATAGCTCCTTGTAAGAAACAATAAGAAAACTCAGCTGTGCTCCTGATCCAAACAAAAGATAAGTCTAAAATATCTTCAGACACTGGCGGCTGTATGAAGGCAGCACTGGTATGACAAGGTGAGATTGAATGACGTCTTGTCCAAGACCGATGTTGACGTTAAATTGGTGAAGTGCTTGGGGTCTTCTCGTGTTTTCTGTGTGTGATTATGTATGCTGTGTCTGTTAAGTACCACTCAATACTGCTGTCTAACTGATTTCTGTATACATCAGGTGATCTGCTATGCTGCAGCTTATTTACGATTAAGTTGTGATTGCATGTCGAGTTCACGGTCATGTTTGGCAACAAATGCGTTACTTAAGCTATTATAGCTAAATGTTATTAGTTTTATTTATTGATTTAGTTTCTGCTGGTTTCACACTTGATGTGATTCTTGTAGAGAGGTGAACAACAATGCATCAACAACAACAACAACAACGTCAGCTGCTTCCACTCCCACCAATCAGGTCGTCGCGCCAATGCGTCCGAACCTTTTGACACCTGTCAGGTACACAGAGCGTCATCAACTCGTTCTTTAACACTTTAGCAGCGAGTTTACGTTCTCACGGTTGTTAAGGCATTAGAATTCAAAGAAAAGTAAATTAGATGCCTGTTTAGTTCTTAATTTTTGCGTTGAGTAATTATATATATATATGTATATATTTATATCTTCACTTATTATTTATCAATGGGGATGACAAACTGTGACCCATTACAGCGCAAGCAAATTAAAAGCAGACAGTCAATGGGATGGTCTGAAGGTTGTGTTTTAAGGTATGCTGATTTTACATGGTCAGCTGTTTTGTAATAGATCTATTGACTCTTTTTAGGTAGGCCTTGTGATAGGATCCTAGGTATGAAATTTTTCATCTTTTGTCAGTACCAATAAACTCTGCAGTGCTGTTCATTTTTGATGTTGCTAGGTAGGTAACAGGGCAGTGATGTAACATTAGATTATTGTAGTTTGACATTTGTATAGCTCCTGGTCCACTTCACCTTTATGTGCATGTATCTGATGTTTTATTTGGCTCATGTGTATATTGCTCTTATGATTATGATGCATTTTGCACCATTTGGCATTAGATGCCACTGTCTTATGAGGTTTTTCTTCACGCTTTAAACATCGCTTGTTTTGTTTTTTTATGACTTTTTAGAGCTGCAATGAATGCCATTCAGCATCTGATTAATATTCTTCAGAACTGCGCTGACTCACCGTCTCCAGCTCTTAGCAGATACCTCGAGGTTCGTTACTTAATACGAATCTTCCCTAGTAGAGATGCTTTATAAGTGTTTCAATCAATCAATCAACCAACCAACCGCTCAATCAAACAATCCATCAAACAATACAAGTTGTCTGGTTTCATGCTATTGTCTGGTTTCATTGTTTCATCGCACTTTGTCTGGTTCTTTTTAGAAATGTTCAAATAATCCTCTGCCGTTGATGACGGAGCAGCTTGAAAACCTGGAAGCGTTGTTTCTGACTAATTACGTGAAAGTGATCGGCGAAAAGCATTTGATGATCGCGCAACAACGTTTCAAGCTCGGGAAGCGTCTCTACTTTCACATCATGGAATCAATGCTAAAAATGGTGAATGCAATTTTACGTTTTATTTGTATTTGTTGTTAAATGTTTGCAGCAGGTTTTTCTCTGATTGTTATTTTGATTAGTAAAGTTCTGCATTTTTATGTGTTCTATTATTCTATATATATGATACATCATTTATTGTGTTGACTTGTTGCTGTTTGTTTTTATTCCATGGTTTAATAAACGTGTTGCTTTTCTTTTGAGTTCGATCAAGTTGTAGGTGGCTTTTGCTTGCTTAGATGTGCTGTGTTCAATATGGTTGTTGTATAATGTGGCGTTGTCACAATTTACCTCTGCCAGCTAAAAACCGTTGTCGCCTACGCTTCGTAGAAAAGGAAGTTTTCTTGGTTCTGTATGTTCGTCTTGCAACTATGATGATTTGATTTGATGTAATAGGGGATTCTAACGACACCGGATGTTGCATGATTGATTGCATTCAAGTGTCTTTATATGTTGTCGGATTATGGTGCTATAAAATTGTTAGTGGTAGGGTATAGTATGTTTGCTGGTTTTAGGTGTAGTATATGTCTGGTGCAACATATCTGATGGCTTTGGTGTGTTTTTTTCTGTTGAAAGGAGGAGGAGCGACTTGCTTCGTGTGACTTCAACAAACTCCTCAATCAAGTTATCTTTCATAAGTCGTTGATAACTTGCTCGCTGGAGGTTGTCCTAATGACTTACGAACCTCAAGGTGAAAGGCATCTTTAAAATATTCGTATTTCGCAAACAACAAAAGTTTGTGACATATATGGAAAAGATTGAATGCATTCATCTTGGAAAATGACTGGCTACTTTTGTATGGCTAATATTGCCTGTATTAATATTCAATTCGTTTATTTGAAGTAATTAAGTCGACACAGATGCATCTTATGCAGACAATATTGGTCAGGGCATTTACGCAAGGGATAAGATATGTCCAGCCAAGTGGGTGTGCTTACAAAAAATTCGTGATTAATTCGTTAATAGGAACGAGAAGTTATGTGGCCTAGTTCAAAGGCTCATAATATCTGCTGCTACAGAGGGACTTTTGGATCAATAAAAGAGACTGATTGATTGATTGAGTGATTGATTGAGTGGTTGGTTGAGTACTCAAAGTCTTGACATGCTCGGTTGCCAATCGCAGACTTTGATTTTTTCTGGCAAATGTTTGACCTGAGTACTGCTGCTTACATTGCTTCTCAGTTTAATTCTCTTGGTTTTCCAATAAACCTGATCCTCAACTGTCCATTGACTGCTTAGCATTGGTGATCAACTGTTTCCTTGAGCATTAATTAGCGAATGGTGCTATATAAATTCTCACACATATGCAGAATCTTGGAATTTTTTATTGAAAGTAGTATAGCTGAAAGCATGCATAGATGAATACTGTCCAACTGGAGTTAAAAAAACTGATGGATTAATTATATACTAACCTTGGTCCCTCTTTCTGGATCATTGGTCAATACATGTGCTTGTTAATTAATTAATACTCACGTGATGGTAGTAAATAATAATAATACTGAGATGATTTATACCAACACACAGAGTGTGAAATAGAACTAAGGTTTTATTTATAGTAATAATAATGATAGCTCAATAAAATAATAATAATGAGGTATAAAATACCAACATGCAGAGTGTAAAGTAGTTTGAACTAAGGTTGTAAAATTTTATAGTACTTAACTAGTTGTAGGACAGTAGGAATAGTGGGTAAAAAATAAGACCAAAGTGAATACGTTGTGAAATGCAGATGTATTTAGGACATGAGAACATAGGATATTTTTAGTGACACTTTAGAATGCAGACATTTCTGATTGGCTGTGTAGTTGGTGGAAACATTCCGAGTCCAGCTTATACACCTGGAAGCAATTCCCAGACGATCCTTTTCCCTTGGATCCTCACCATCTCCAGTGTCCACGCGTTCGACTTCTTCAAGGTCATTGAAAGCTTCCTCAAGGCGGAACCTCGCCTGCCACCAGAAATCGCTAAGGTAATTAATTAATTAATATCTATTGTGATTAGTGACTTCTGTGGTGACAGTGTCTAACGCACCGGACATCGACCAGCGATGTGCCATAACCAAGTTTTTTGCGTGTTAAGTTCTGTTAGGGTATACATGCAAGATGAGGTTGGACCTGAGAGTAGGGTTACCAGAGACATCTGTAGCATAAAGAAGTACACAGAATGCTGGAAAGCAGAGCAAAGGTGAGCATGTTTGATGGTTCACTCTGGAGTTAGAGGTCTGCTAAGAAGCAAAGCAACACTGGAATGGGAGGCTGTATGAAATCAGATGAATCATTTTGTCATGATGTTGCAAGGTATTTATGCACATTCTTGATTGTGCACATTATTTCTTTGAGGAGTCTACTTGCCAGAGCAAATCGTTGTCACTAATGACATAACCTATAGGCAAGCATTGAAGCTCTTAAAGAAACATAAGAAATGTGAGTGTAAAGTTGTATAAAACTGCCATGAAACCAATAGCCCAATACAACACACATACAAAAGCTGGTTATTTTCAGGTTTTTAGCTTTACCTACCCGACAGAGGGGGGCATGAGCCCAAAAGGGAGGACATTTTTCGGACATCTTGCCTCTAACCGTTTGCTGCTAAATGCTACGAAGACATGATCAATTGATCGATCAGTGAACCAAGCGGAGTTTCTGGTTCCCCGCTCTTGAACTTCTATTCAACAATGTCGTTCATTCTCGGTTGCTGGTCCTACAACTTGGAATGGCCTCCCTGTTTCACTGCGCATATTGCCAAGGGGTCACTCCACTAGAATCTCAAAACTGTCTTATTTAGCAGTGGTTGGCCCGGGAGTGCTTCTGAGTAGCTTACCGTGAAGAGGCGCAATATAAAACTTCTATGTAACTAATAGTAATCTGGCATCCTACATGATGGTTGTTGTGGTGGAAAGTTATGATGAAAAGTTGGTGATTAATGCAGCTGGATGATGATAATGGCAATCATATCATTGATGAGGATAATTGTTCATGCCGTGATGCTTCTTCTTTTGTTTTGTTTTCAAAATTCAGCATCTCCATCAGGTGGAGAACCAGATCCTGGAATGTCGTGCGTGGAAAACGGTCAGTCTTCTGGAAATCTATCGTCGTGGGACAGAACTTATCTATTCAAATTGCTGTTATTATTATTGTTATTTGGTGTTGATTCTGTTGCTATACTATTGTATATGTTGTTTTGCTGAGTTGTTTGTGTGCATGATTGATTGACTCAACCTGTACTATATGCGCTGTTGAACCATGAGTCTAAATGGACTTCTTGTAGAGCAAGGTTTTTAGTCGTCCTATGTATAAGGACCATCATCGCTTACAACTGCTCAGCGACTTGAATGTTGTTTCAAATGGTTGCGTGCGCTTCTGAATTTTGTATTGTATTGTGCAATGAGATTGGATGACAATATAGGACTGCAATGACGTTCAGATAATTATATGATGATGTGAATTTTTTGCAGCCATATGATGCAAGAAGGCTGTTCCATGCCACTCGTAAATCATAAGTTTACTCTCAATTTGACATGATGATTATTATGCAAGTTCAATCGACATTGCACTTTCTTTCATTCTTGACATGCAGCCAGAATGGAGCTCTCTGCTTGTTAAATATTATTGTTACTAATTATTTTTTATTGTTTTGTACTTATAAAGTGCCTCCAGCTAATGAACATTATTATCAATTGATGATGTGAAGTAATTGTAAGAGAGGTACTTGCTCAGAGCTCTTACCCATTTGGCATTCTATTGTATGGTTGAGTCCATACTTCACGTGTTTCAAGACGAGTGCTCTTTGTAGTGGCTGTCGTGTTCCATTACCATTTTTTAAATTCTTCCGTGCTCATTCTGATTGGTTGTCTGTTTTGTTGCTAGGGATCTCCTGTTCATGATTTGCTTCTGCAGAGCGACATTTGTCCTCCCGGATCAGATGCTCTCATCTCAAATGAAACGACGTCAATCAAAAAGTTTGTACTTCTTTAGAACATTTGTGATCCGTTTTCTTGTCATTGCTAAAAATGCACTGGGCAGAAGTTTGGTAAAATATACTAAGTTTGGTGCTTTTGAAAAATATTTGAAGTTATAACTTTTACAATATAATCCAGTCCATTAATGTTACTTTATCTAAGACTTTTCTGGTTTTTTATAAGGTATTTATTCTACAATTATAATCTGTTATAATCTGACAATTGAGAAAAATAGAATTTTTGCTCTTTTTTAAAACTGATTGTTCCAAGTTACGACTAGTTTTAGTCAGATGGGTCGCATATCTTTGACTATGGAAAGAGATGTGTCAGTTTTTGGTATCTTATTTGAACAGGAAGTTGCCTTCGCCAGTGTTGTTGACTGTCCCAGTTCCTCAGAGTCCGGACAAGACACGTGCGGCGATGACGACGGAATCGCCGTCCGCATCTCCACGTCGGTCTCGATCGTTCAACATGTTTCTCAACAAGGGTATGATTGATTGATCAATAGATCATTGCTTCATCAACGATCTTTTTCTCTGTTCTTTCTTCTTTTCATGTTGAAGCAGATGTGTTTTTTGAAGTGCTATGGAATTTTAAAATGATGGGGATTAGGCCGATTCACCAACAATAGGGAAAAAAATTATTTTTCATTTCATTTTGGGCTACACCCTAGTTTGGTGCCGTTTGGGATCAGGAACATTAGTGCACTGTGAATCAATAACGAATCATTTTAAAAATGGATTGTTTCAGTGTTCAAGCTGGCATCGCAGAGGCTGCAGGCGTTGTGTTCCGATCTTCATGTGACGGGCGATCTGGTACGTTAGAAATATCTCTTCCGCATGTTTGCTGTTTAACATCAGAAATGTGTGAATCCAGAAGCTAACTCGCTTTACATGATGAACTTTCTTAGTGTTGTGGCACATCATATTGGACATTTATGGAGCGTCTCTTGCAGTGTTGACTATTCAGAATGCGTGAATCGCTTTCATTGACTCGTCTTTTTGGTTATTGCGTTATTGTGTTGTTTTGATGTATTATTGTGTTGTCTTGATGCATTATTGTGTTGTCTTGATGTATTATTGTGTTGTCTTGGTGTATTAAATTGTGTATTATTGTGTTGTCTTGCATTGCAGCAACATAAGATCTGGTTTTGTCTTGAATACTGCATTGTATTATTGTGTTATCTTGTTGTATTATTGTGTTGTCTTGTTGTATTATTGTGTTGTCTTGCATTGCAGCAACATAAGATCTGGTCTTGTCTTGAATACTGCATCGTCCACAAAGCCTTCTTACTCAAAGATCGACATCTCGATCAGGTTTGACAAATGATGACCTTTCTTATTGTTGTTATTATCATATTGGACATATTTGGATATGTATGTATGCTTGTGAACAATGATTGTAAACAACATGATGAACAGTGATAGTAAACAACATGATGAACAATGATATTTAAACAACATGATGAACAATGATAGTAAACAACATGATGAACAATGATAGTAAACAACATGATGAGCAATGATATTTAAACAACATGATGAACAATGATAGTACTTAAACAACATGATGAACAATGATATTTAAACAACATGATGAACAATGATAGTGAACAACATGATGAACAATGATATTTAAACAACATGGTGAACAATGATAGTAAACAACATGGTGAACAATGATAGTAAACAACATGGTGAACAATGATAGTAAACAACATGGTGAACATTGATAGTAAACAACATGGTGAACAACGATAGTAAACAACATGGTAAACGACAATAGTAAACAACATGGTGAACAACGATAGTAAACAACATTGTAAACAACGATAGTAAACGACATTGTAAACAACGATAGTAAACGACATGGTGAACAACGATAGTAAACGACATGGTGAAAATGATAGTAAACGACATGGTGAACAATGATAGTAAACAACATGATGAACAGTGATAGTAAACAAAATGGTGAACAGTGATGATAGTGGGAAACTTTTGTATGGAAAATTGAGCAATCATTTCACACCTGTGTTAAGTGCTTATGGAGACAAATTAGTTGCACTTCATTTCAATATGCAGTTCGAATGATGTTTCTTGGAAGAACTAGTGATTAACTCAGTGATTGTTTATTTAACAGTTTTTTATAGGCTTTACATGACATTGAATTTTATCGATTAATCACGATACAGTTTTGGAGGTTGATCGATTAAAATTATTTTATTATCTATTTTTAATTATTTTATTATTCTAATTGTTACTTCTGCTTGTGACAGATTCTGATGTGTTGTATCTATGCGATCAGCAAAGTCGTGGATCGAGAGATTAAGTTCAAAGCGATCGTTGCGTCCTATCGTGAGATCTATCCACACGTTTCACAGCAGGTGGTTGACCGTTTTATTATTCTTAACTATTGCACATCTTGATTCTTGTGTACTTGAGATTGCTCGTGTCGAGAGGAAGCTTATGAAATCTATGAAATCTGGCATAATATGAACACATCAGGAGGGATAAAGTGGGAGTTGTTTCGGGAAGTGAGATAGTTCAACGCACAACACGAGGATCACGTGCACGAGGTAGACCAAAAGCGAATTGGATGGATAACATCAGAGCATGGACTGAACAATCAATGGCAGAAGTTCTGACAAAATGGGGTCGAAAACAGATAGCAATGGAAAGATATTGTGCTTGACGCAGCCAACCCTCGTAAATATGAGGATGGTAGAGGACAGGACATTACTCCCTCAGCAAAGTGAATGAGTCGTTTCAGTCTCTCATTCTTTTGAAGGCATATCTTTCCCCTGGAATTTCCGTGGCAAGAGCGCCTCTGAGTAGTTATTCTGTGAGAGGCGCTATATAAATCTCGATACAATGCTGTGAACTCTGGCAAGTGCTTGAAAATAAATTTTTTCCCATCCTGTGTTTCTGCTGTTAGATTTGGTGGGTCGCTAATGAGTCTCATTACGAAGTACTATGTGAATTTTGTTCTAGCAAATACTTATTGTGGTAACTCTTAAGTGATTTTCATTGGTGCGGTTGTCGCAGTGATAATAGTTTGGTTATTCGGTTGCGGTTAAACAGGTTTTCAAGCGTGTTCTTGTCAACGGCGCCGAACACGACTCAATCATCGCTTTCTACAACAAAGTCTTCATGCAATCGTTGAAAGCCTACATTCTGCAGTATTCAAGCTCTAAGGTCAGTCGCTGGTTCTTTTGATCGTCATCTGGCTTTTAGTCACAGGGTTTGCCTGTTCTTGAAATTGCAACACAAAGCATTTATGATCATCACTGAAAAAACCCGTGAAATTTTAAAAGATAAATCGCAGATAATGCTTGCAGAAGGCCAAGTAAGAATAAAATGGATTAGTATACTTACTTGTTTACATTTGCTATTGCTCTGACTTACAGAATGTAAGTCTGTGTGTAGAGTTCGGTGTATGTGACTGTATACATCTTTAGTTTTAAGTTTATTGTGATGCCTTAGGGCAAGGTGGCAAAAGGGATAGAGCGCTTGGTATGTTGTACGGAGTGGATGGTTTCAACCAGTAAAACACACTCAGTGTCGATGGCAATTGGCCAACAGCTTTTTTATAGGTAGGAACCTACAAAAGGTTTCCCAGGGCTGCGAAAAATAGACAGGTGTTGGCCTTAAGACATGGCTTAACGATTTTAAAGGTATTCGTTTAAGCACTTTTAAAAGAGATGTCAGAATGTCTCGATTAATTACAGCGAGTTGATCATTTTTTTCTTGTGTTGTTCGTTCTTTTGAGCAGACTTCTTCATCTTCTCCACATCAGACGACTGCCACAGTTTCTTCGCAGGGATCTCCCAGCTTCCCGTTTGTAGCATTCAATTGTTTTCGTAGTTTTTGTCAAACTGTACTCTTGTCTGATTACACAAATCTTTCCTTCGAGTGAAATTTAAAACACAGTTGTGTTGCATTTGTTGAGTAGTATTTGATAAAAAAATGTTGCATTATTGTGAGACTGTTTAGGAAGTTAGGCAAGGTCGTTGCTTGTGAGTCGTACAGGTGTACCACAGTTTATTGATAATCCGTTAATGCTACTAAGTGTTGCTATATATATATATGTGTGTGTGTGTGTGAATTCTTTAGTGTGAAATTATGGTACAGCATGTAAACTAGTCCAAATAATAAAAGGGATACTGCTGAAAAGTTTAGCGCTATGCTGTAGTCTTTTACGATGAGTTAACCAGTGTATCATGTTATGTTAATAAACTTTGGGGATGTTTCTCCTTTTCACGTTAAACAGTGTGAAGTGTTATGTTTATTTGTATGTGCACTTGTTTTAGCGCCCCTTTAAGTTATGGTAATATCTCTGGGGAAGTAACACCACCTTACGCTAAATAGTATGGCGTGTTTATGTGAATGACTTGGGGAGATTGAACCATTTCACATTTCAAATTTGGCTTCATAGGTTTCTTGCTCATGTAAACGAAGAATTCTTTTCACGGATGTTGCTAAGTCATAATTTAGGGCTGTTTGATCTTAAATAAAGATGAGTTGATGCTGGTTTGATTTTAACTCTGGTTGCTTTCAGTGCTTTTCAGTACTTTTCACGACGTTTAGTTTGGTATTTTCTATAGGTGACAGTGCCACCATAGGTTGCGGCAAGTCATTTGACATATACTGCCTGTTTTACTCTTGACCTGCTTTCTTCGACCTGTTGAATAACTCCCATGGCATCGACGCGGTCGGCTGAAATTGTATTGCTGGCACCAACGCTGTTTTCTATTTAGACTTCATTAAAACTACTTTATAGACAAGAGCACTCATGGTTTAATTGTTAACCCTTTTTTTAACGATGAGTTTGTGTTCAGAAACCAACGCAGATACACGTTGAGGTGTTATTGGTTTAATGGATCAGAATTGTGGTATGATTTTAACAGGAAATTGTGTTTATTTAGAATGCCTGGAAGACAGAACTTCTATGTGTCACCGATGAAGAGTTCTCCGTTCAAAGCTCCTCCGTCTCCGAGTCTGATGACGCCGAGGACCAGACAGCTGTACAGCTTTGGTGAAGGGCCTCTCGTGAGTTTCAACTTCGTCTCATTGTTATCACTACTTTATTAAATATTTCATTAATATTTTATTAACTATTTTATTAGTAATATTTTATTAATTATCTTTGTTTAATTTGTAACTGACACAAATTCCCGAATGATTAGGCTTTATCAAATTTTGTCGCACTAATGATACTTATGATACTAAAGCACTAATGATGCCAATGATACTAAAGCACTATTGATAATAATGATGCTAATGATACTAAAGCACTATTGATACTAATGATACTAAAGCACTAATGATACTAATGATGCTAATGATACTAAGGCACTAATGATACTAAAGCACTAATGATATTAATGATATACAGAGTGAAGCTGAGAAATTTACATGTAATTTAGAAGCGTCTATGAAAACACCCACGTTCTTAATTTCCTGCTTTGCATTTTCACGCTCTTGGTAAAAATTTAACGTGTTTTGCCCATTCCTGGAGAAATATCTTGCGGGCACCTATCGTTCTCAGCCACGGAATTGAAGGATGGGAAAACATCCGTTTCACTCTTACGTATTCCAGGTTTTTTATACGTTTTCACCGAGTACTTTCTGTCAGAGAGATTGGTTATTATTTGATTTGAGTATTTTCTTTGTTAGTCATCGCTGAGAACAATCAACGAGCACATCCGAAACGCTGGCATGCGCTCGTCAAAACGATTGAAATTCGACCAGGCTGAGGACGTCCAGCCTCAGAGCGAGTGAGTGATCTTATCATTGGATTTCTTTAGGTTCATCCATATAAAGTGTACAATGAGTTGCCAGAGACACCTAAATTAAGCCCAAAATGATATGGTACAAGGCACGGTGAGATTAGGAGATCCATTGATGTTTTGTTTATTAGTAATTTCTGTAGTCTCAGTGTCTGATGTTAATGGAAATTGCAAGTTTATTTTTTTTCAAGAGAGATTAATCGAACGTGCAAGACATCGACAAATGGTGCATCAAGCGAAAGCTGTGGTCATTATCGATAAGATCAGACAGATCTGGTTGATATTCAATCTGAAATGGTTTTACATTGAGAACAAGTTGACGTCGTCAGCGAGTGAGCGAAATGAACAAGAGACGAAGTTTCAAGTGCAAAGTATTTATTCGTACGAGGAATTTGTGCAACTGAATCATATGCTTCAGTTTTGTTTTAAAAGCCACAAAAATTGCAGTTTGGAAGGAAACTGCAATTGTATGGCTTATGGGACATTTTGTGTTTCTCGACAAGGACTTTTAACTATTGTAAAGCAGAATTTACCCTTTTTGTCTTGTAATTTATCTTGTAAATGACTATCTTGTTGGAATTGTTTTTAAACTTCAGTGACACAGTTTTCGACTGTGAGCCGATCATGAAGCGCAGAGTCCCCACAAGTCGAAAGAGTCTGAGTTTTGCTGATTCGCCAAACACAAACGGGTCTGTCATTTTCTAAGAATTTTGTTTTGATAGTAATAAAGTTTTGAATTTTCGGTTAGAGCCTTTTTTTAATGCCATGAGTGCAGAGAACCTGCTTCTTAAATAAAATTAGGATAGGAAGTGAGGTAATGAGGCAATCTCTAATCAAAATGATAATTGTATTTTATAATCTAGAATAATGATCGAGTTAGACAATTTTGAGGAGAATTGGTTGGAAATAATAAAAATTGTATTCATTTACGTGAACGTGTGTAAAGTGTTTGATGATAATCTTATATTACAATATTGTGTTAAAATGACGATATAATGTATTTTAAATGTTGTTAGATCAGTGCGTGTGTTATTGTAATGAGGTCAGTTCGTATGTAGATTATTATGAGATTGATGCATAAACAAATTATTGTGTTGTCAATGCAAATTACGATTAAATAACGAGATTCGTGCATGCGCAAATGATGATGTAAATGCATATGTACATTATTATGAAGTTACTAGCTGGGGTACCCGACATTGATGATATGAAGGCATATGCAAATTAATGAAGCTCATGATTATTCAAATTGCATTTATTATGCGGTTAATTTGTATGCAGGTTTTTACTGGGAGAATTTTGAAATTTTTTCATTGATTTGTTTTTGCAGCAATTCTGACGAGAATCCCGTGTGACATCAAATTTGCGTCTGAGACAAATTTTATTTCTTCGTTGGACAGCAAAGTTGCCCGAGTTGCAACAACCGTTGTCTCCAGTTGCAGAAATTTTCATTAATGAGTTCTGTGTTTGTTTTTTATCGTTGTACTTTGTCGAGTTTCAACCAAATGTTTTTGTGGTAAGAAATTGATGGTATTATTTTTATCCTATTCATGCAGTTGTCTGATTGAAGAATTGCCCAGAAGATCAGATGGTTATATGATTTTGTAGAATATATGTCAACGGTCTTTTGTGTTGTTCTCTGCTGTTTGTTGCTGAAAACTGATTTCTCTCTGATGCAACTGGGTTCTCTGACCAAAAGCAATATGACGGCAGTTCTTTACAGTATTTGTGTTTTGTAAACTGAAACTATTTCTTTAGTGCATGATAGCTGATTGGACTGAAAACTGAGAATGTTATGCACTGAATATGTGTTTGAGCTACTGTTCAGGTTATTTTTTGTGTTGGAACCGTAAGTACATCTTTCACGCACCCAAAATTTCTCGAATGTTCTGTCGTGTGGTCGGCGTGTGCATATCCAGATGTAGGTAGGAGGGCGATATCAAATTCTGTTGCGTTGTATTCGTTGTGCAATACTTGAGAAAATGTTGCGTGATTGTGTTTAGTAAGAAGAGTAAGGCTGTTGCTACTTACTTCATTTGCTTCTATCAGCGACAATCCTTGTTGAAGAATCCTCAAGTGCAAATCCAATGACAGTCTAACAATTAGGAAGTCTTAAGAAAACTGTCAGAGTCAATAGGATGGAATTCCGACAGTCGGCAAATCATTCTTTTTGTCCTCACCACAGGTCAAAATGTGTTATTGCACAAGAACTGGACATTTGAAAACATGCGAGTGTGCAGCAGTAACCTATCAATTATTTATAGCTTGGTATTTTCCTGATGGAATTTCTTGATGTCATTCAACTTTCGACAGCTATCCTTCAACTGACATATCCCACCATAGCCTGGATCTATCTCAAGCTCCAATTGGCTTTTGCAGTAGATTATGACTTTAAGATCGCTGTACACTTTGAAGGTGATTAGATTAGATTAGATTAGATGGGTTGCATGGCACTACATATCTACCAAGATTGACTCTTGGTTATACTTGGTTTTAGAAAGAGAAATTGGTCGACTAGTGTTTATAAGTAAGCCTACATTATGCCAGTATGTAGATAAAAGATTTTTGAGCCACAATTTGTTTTGTTTTTCAGTTGGTTGTGCTGACATGTTGTGCTTAAGATTTAAATTGACATTTCCAAGCAGTCGAAGAGATGTTGCACGATACAGTTTATCGGTAGAAAGTTGCGTTTGTGAGATCTTCGTAAGTATTTCAGATTTCTTAGAACTGCCATTGAATGATATTGTTACATGTATCAAGGTTTTGGTCCGTCATCAAAGCTCTTTTGATCATGGTTCGTTTGCTCTGCACTGTAATGCCAGCTGGATGATACTTTTTGTCTAGAGGAGGTAATTGCTGTCTGCAATTTAAATGTTATAAATTTTTATGCTTACAAGAGTTTGTACTGGTCTGGTGATTTGTGGTAGAAATTTAATCGTGGACCAACGTTTATGATGAAACTTTCGGCTGCTTTCCGCTCAGTTAATATCCCTCAGTTGCACTGATGTTCCGTCTTACGGTCATCTGCTCTTCTGAAATTAAGACAGAGTGCAATATAGACTACAGTTGTGTTGCATTTGTTGTGCGTTACTTGAGAAAATGTTGCACAAGTGTGAAACTGTTTAGTAAGTTAAGTAAGGATGTTGCTTGTAAGCAATTCATTGCAGATGGTAGACCTATCACAGTTTGTAATGCCACATTTTAGCCTTATTGTTGCTACTTAGATATAATAAGTAAAACTTGCATTAGAAAGACAGTGATAGGTTAGGTTTGCATTTCTGGTGTGGACGAACGAAATGTAGGATTCTGAGACATGACGGTGCTAATGGTTTTGTTGTTTGACAGACTTTCACGAGAGTTGACTTTGTGCTATGAAAATTTGCAAAGTAACTGTGAATTCTGAATAAAGTGAATCTCTTATGTTTTCTTGAATGACGTAGATCTTTGCACATTCGAAATTGAAGTTACACCTCTTCAAGAACTATTACCCTGTCTCATCTGATCCTCCAATTCCTGACAGGGCTTTTTAAAGGTGCAGGGCTTTTTAAAGGTGCAGTTGTACACAAAATGTGCAGTTCTAAAAGGATTTGTGCTGTTGTATAAGCACTTCTGTACAGTTAAAACTAGCAAAAGAGGTCATTGTCCTCCGATTGGGAGTAATTTACCATGGACGATAGGAAAGGAAAAAAGGAGTTGTGCAGTTATAAAAATTCCTTTAAAACAGCCCTGATTCCTGACCAAGACAACACCCGCCTTAGTAGCCCTGTCGAAACTGTAAATTCATTTATTATAATAGACATTTTAGAGAATGGTCTAAAATCGCTTACGAATGAAAATGTTATTTCTTGCTGTTTAGGGCGTTCACCGTAAAATTCTTTTCATCCGCACTCGGCGCAATATTTTCGTCTGCACTTTGGCTGCAGCAAGTCTTTCAGCTCTTCCATTTTCCTTCACCGCCAGATGCCTCAGCACAAACCACGTGGTCCCACCGGCCTGGGTTTAGGCAGTGAATTGGGAGTGATAGAACCTATATATACCTTCACAATCTGGGAGTCATTCCCAACTCTTGTTAGGCCTACATAATTTCACATATTTCACCCACTTTCACATAACGTCAGAGAAATATCATATAGGCTAATCTATACTTTTCCAAAATAGGCCTCGTGCATGAAATTTGCCGCCGCCAATTATTGGCGGCAAATTTAAGCCAATTATTGGTGGCAAATCTCGTGGAACTTAATAGAATAAAATACAATTTAGTGATTACGGTAAATTAGTCCGTGCTCCTAATATAAGAGAATTAATGCCTTTATTGTTAGGCAGACAACGCCACACAACTGGTCACGCTAATTGTAATCTACAGTGGCAAATTTATGAGATTTAAAAATGTCGCCGTGGCGACCGCGAGACAATTCAAAAGTCGCCCAAAAAGCCCGAGGACGAAATTTTCAATCGCGAGCCCTTTCAAAAGTCGCCCAATTCGCGCTTTTCGCGACGACCTGGCAACCCTGTATGAGATAATAATTATTATGGTAGGCTACAGTAGGCTAGACCAGAAACCTCACGTCAGAAGCTAAACGTGTGTGGGTGTGTGTGGAAAGATTATCCTTTATGGAAATGGAATATAGGCTAGTGTGAACGATCACTCTGGAATTAACGACCGGCTTTCCATTCAACCATTTCTTTCTGCCTGCTTATATATAGGCCTACGTTTCTATCTATGTCTGTAAGTTTGATCGACTTACACACAGAGACACGTGCCTGTTTGTCTATCTCTCTATTTGTCTGTGGTAGTCTAACTCTGTCTGTCTGTCTATCTGTATTTTATCTGTGGCTCTCTGTCGGTGTGTGTGTCTCTCTCCAAGGGCGGATACAGAAATTTTCGAAGGGGGGCCAAAATTTTTGGTGTTGCCGGCGAAAATTTTTTTTTTACCGCTGAAAAAACTGATTTTTTTTTTTTTTTTTTAGTCGTCGGCCAATTTTCCGGGGAAGACATACCAT
>OX457039.1:68252868-68342868 GCA_949752735.1 Lumbricus terrestris
ATTCGGACTCGGCTACCAAGTACCAATCATTCCACACGGACTCAAAGGGACAGACCAGTTAACATCAGGAGGCCCCAGAGCCGGTATACAAGAGGCGTCAGGCTGGCGTGCGCCACCTACCGTTCGCCATTCACGTGCTACCATTCACGAGAGACAGATATGGACTTTCGTCTATGGCGGCGCGGACGTAGTAGTAGGCTTATAAGATCCACTTGGGAGGCGTTGAACACGACGCCTGGAAAATTGATTTTGTTGCTCCGTCTTATAATTATTGACTTTCTACAACTTGTCACGCTAGGCGGGATCGAGGCAGACAGACAGACAGACAGACAGACAGACTGACTGACTGACACAGGCAGCAGACAGACGGACGGACGGACAGATAGACAAACGGACAGACGGACAGACAGACAGACAGAGACAGAGACCAAGACGTCGGACGGAGGGAATTGCAACGACAAATGGCGGACTTTAGAGACATGTGGCTCGAAGCGATAATGCAAATGGCGGTTATAATTAATGACACGGCAGAATGGAGCCCGATGATTGTGGTAGCCTACATGCTGCACAATGTGCACATACGGCTTACATTTTTACTGCAAGTAAAAACATATTTAGGCCTATTTGTTATAAAAGCGAATTTAAGGAATTAAACTTTAGTTCCCGCTATTGCTTTGTCCTCCCCCTCCGTCGAGCCTTTGCGTTGGCTATTTGAGGCTGTGGTCCAAATGGGGTCGTAAAAAACAAAGTTGGTTTTGGTCGAGGACGAAAACACAAAAGGGAACAGAAGCATCTGTTCTATCTAGGTCGCCCTTGTTGACACGCACTGTTCAAATTCCTTTTAAGATTCGATCGATGTTGGCAACATGCCTGTACAGTGTACACCAAAGCAGATGATTGCGGTGTAGTTTGTGGAATGTGATATGGCAGTGAAGCGACCCGCAGTTACGACAAAGGTATCTGACTTAGTGACGTGGACAAAGTCGCTTGCCCTCAGGCCCGGCCTTAGGCATAATCAAAGTAGGCAGTTGCCTAGGGCGCCGGAGTCTTTGGGGGGCGCCGCGGCACCGGCGATTTATATTTTTTACACTATATTATTTTAAACTGAAGACTTTGGAAAGAATTTAAGATAATTTTTGATTTCATTGCACAAATCCAGGCAGCCCTAATTCAATTTCAAGGACTGCATAGATTTTATATCGACTAATATGATTCGATTTTAACGGCATTCTTTACGCTGTGTTTTGTAGTCTATGTTAATAATAGACCAGATGTCTTTGGGAAGTTTGGGTTAATACTGAGTTACTGACATCAATTTTTACATCTTTCGACTGAATACGCCAACAACAGTTACTGAAGATGTAAGATTTTTTAAAATTTATAGTCGTTGTGTATGGTGTGAATCTTTTGATAGCCTATTAAAAATTAAAGGATATCAAACCTTATGATTCCATGAAGCGTCAAAAGTTATCGGGTGCCCAAAGCCATAAGAAAAACAGAAGACAGCAGTTAGAATAAAAAGAAACACGGGTCAGTTTCCAATTATTTAAACAAAGCTGAGACAAATTTTATCTGTCAATGTTAGCGCCTAGTCGTCAGCTATATGTAGTAATTCGGACTACGCGACGCTCAATTTCGACAGTGAAGATCAGGGCTGGCCTTAGGCACAGACAAAGCAGGCAGTTGCCTGGGGCTCCAAATTCTAGTGGTGAGTGTTGTAAAGGACCAGCCCTTAGCTCACGTACCACGTGATACGGCCAAACGGTATAGTGGAAACAGCCGAGATTTAGCGGGCGCCAATTAATTACCCATAGCGACCGACTGATAGTCAACGCTTTAAGATTAAGATCTTTCCTTTTTCTGGTTGCGTTCTGTAATGGCTGACACGTTGTCATATGGCCGGTTTTAGTAATTTTAGTTGAATCGGACAGTTTGTTTGCGATTTTACTTTAATGATAATACACTGCGAGTGGTGATTAAGTTTGCGAATCTTTGTGTGTTGTTTGTTGGTGAACTGATGCAAGATAAAATGGCAACCCAACAAAAACATTCCTCCCATGATTCAACCCTTAATACTGCCCACGTGTACTCGAACATTAATAACTCCGCCTGCGATCGAGCAGAAGACGCATTCACACGGGATCAGAGGGAAACTATAATTACAACCGCGGCAGACGACGAGGCCCGAGCGGATGCCCGAGTAGGACTCATGCAGTTGTGGCACGCTAGCGTGGTGTCAGGCCAATTAGAAGCAGACTACGGCAGGGAGCAGTCGGACCCAGCCCGACCCCTGGCGGCGGGCGTTCTCGGACAGAGAACCGGCGACGATATGTCCTTTATTCCACTCGAGCGGCGTCCTGGTAGAATAACCGCTAACTCTGAAATATACGACTCCTATTCAATGAACCATTCCGTTTTGCAACCTATTCCGAATTCTGACTCTCTAGGTTATCAAGCTACAACGCCTCTTCATAATCATCCATCCATTGCTCCCTCGGCGTCCCCCTTCGATGAGATAGCGACGACATCAAGGGGGCGAAAGTTTACAGTGTCATTTGCACAAAAATGTATGATATCAGCCTTTGTCACTTATAGCCATTGTGCACGATATTGAATTTTATTCGGCCTTCAGTGTATACACTGAAAAATATAAATTATTCAGCTGAGTTTAAAGGTTCTGGCTGGTTCATCTTTGGATTCTGGCGTGGGCTGAACAATTGAGTGTGAGTGGGGATCTGAGGGCGCCAAATGTATGCTCAATGCATGCTTTGCCTATGGCGCCGAATGCATGCTGGGGCGCCAAATGCATGCTTTGCCTAGGGCGCCATTTTAGCTAAGGCCGGCCCTGCTTGCCCTCTCAGTAGGCCTACTCAACCTTGGAAGTAGATTGCTATAGTTTATTATTATTATTATTTTTATTATTATTATGAAAAAACCATCATTTATTTTCAAAACCAACAGAGCAACATCAACTGGCTGGAACTGATTAACGGTGAGCGCTATAGGCTAGACACTAGCAAAATGTGCTAATTGTATTCCCACAGATGCATGCAAAGCCTAATACATAATGCATAATAATACATATTATTATTATTATTATTATTATTTTATTTTTTTAAATTTTTATTATTATTTATTATTATTATTATTATTATTATTATTATTATTATTATTATTATTAATTTCTTATATTATTATTATTATTATTATTAATTTCTTATATTATTATTATTATGCCTAATATTAGGCCTATTATTATTATTATTATTATTAGGCTATTATTATTATCATTATTATTGTTATTATTATTATTATGCCTATTATTAGGCCTATTTTTATTATTATCATTAGGCTATTATTATTATCATTATTATTATTGTTATTATTATTATTATTTATTTATTTTTTAAATTTATTTTTTATTATTATTATTTTTATTTTTGTTATTATTATTATTATTATTATTATTATTATTATTATTATTATTATTATTATTATTATTATTATTATTGACTTTTTAATATAACGCACCTTCAAGGTTTTTTTTAAGGTCAGATCGCCGCTGGACACCAGAGGTGGGACAGCAGAGCTCCTGTAGGTACATGTGCAATTGTGCATTGTGCATGGTTATATAAGTCTGACAATTATGTCACCGCAGCCATGTCTAATTAAGGCTCTTAGCCTGTTTAGTGTCTACTGTCTATTGTAACGAACGTTACTTACTCCGTCCTCGTTCGCACAGTCGGGAAATCCAACGTATACGAATGCATGAACCCAGTGCCTAAAGTGTGGAAAAAGATGTGCCTGAACGCCCCTTGCCTTTATAGTCATTGCTGGCCAATAAGTGGCTGGACGGCGTTCAGATTTTAAAATAAGTGCATGGACGCCGTCTATGACCGTCCAGCCACACCTTAAGCCCTGCATGAACCCGGTGTGATTTTATCACATGAATTATATTCATTATTCAAGTGAATCTATTGTTGTTTTCCTTTTTACTTTAGGCCTATCAGTTTCTCACACAGCTCCGAACAGGGCCGGATTTAGGGTGGTGGGGGCCCATGGGCGCTACTGACGGTGGGGCCCTTTTCTGTAATAGATATTTTGCTTTTGATGCACAGTCCCCGGCAGGGACATGCCCATGCATACAGTCATAAAGTGTCACAGGCAAAGGTTCTAAAAGCAATGTTTAAATTGTTGACTTATTGTAAATAAAATATTAAAATGCAAATGAAGAGAAATTGAGAATATCACAGTGCTGATAAATAATTATAGGGACCTATTATTTTAATTGGTATCAAATCATTTTTTCAAATACAAAGTTAATTAAAGGATAAGCGTTAGGCATCTTATTCTGTTTTTTGGAATTTTCGTAGGCCTACAAGTCACTGGCATAAAAAAAACACACAGGCAGGCTGAAAGTGAGCCGGGTCTGTATTTTGGGCAAATTACAAAAAAGGTCGTCAGAAATGTTCTGGTCAAAGGCGTCGGTTCGTCCGCAAAGTCAGACCCGGCAACTTTTCCAAACCACTTTCAGCCCTGCGCATAGGCCTACAAAGAAAGTGAAAATGGTGATAAGCACTGGTTAAAGTGAAGATGCCCTTCCTTTTCCAGGCTGTGCTGCCAAATAAGTGGCAGGACTGTGTGCAGATTTGCAAATAAGTGCATGGACGCCGTCCATGACATCCAGCCACACTTTAAACCCTGCACTGATAAGCAAGACCTCCAAAATAAAAACGGACAGATGTAATCAGTTACCTGTAAATAGCATGGTTAGGTCTAGTTATATCTAAGTTTGAGTATGTCTTTGTGTATTTTTCTTTTAGCAAAGTCGTTAATTAACCGATTAAAATACAGTTGGAATTGGCATCGAGTATCACTCTCTAAGCCAAACACTGAATGCAAGGTGGCTAAGTCACCGTGTGGCATAGGCCTACTTGTGCGAAACCTGCTCTAATTATCTTCATCTTGGAAAACGAGTGTTCAGCACTACAGTTTGTGGCCATGGGCACCAATTGCACTCTTAGCATAATTTCCACACTTGGAAATGAACTTTCAGCACATTTGTCAAGTATTAGGCTTAATTGGTTCATGATTTATACCGAGGCCTGTTCTTCCTGTCTCGTAATGAAACATTTTGACAAAATAATGAAACCTCAATAGCTCATTGTCAAGGCTTTCATATAGAGTCATCACCATTAGGCCCTATATAGCCTGCCCTAATGCTACATGGTTTTCGCAAACTTGAGAATTTCTTCATCACGCGATTCAAGCTTAGAAAGAAAAATCAAACCTTGAGCAGAGCAGTTCTTTGATGCTAGTCTTTTTGTCATCCACGGTGACAGCAGATATACTTAAGAGCTGCTGCCTCAAGTAATACGAACTGTCTTTGAAGTGGCCGATTTGCTCATTTTTGAGATGCTTTTTCTTTACTGAACTTGGGCTTTTGAGTGCCGCTCTATATGCTGATCTTCAATTCGGTTCATGTCTATAAATTACTAAGAATCTTCAAATTATATTAAGTAGGCTAATGCCTATTCAAAGCTCACACTGTGCTGTATGGTCCTATATACCCTGCATATTATAAACGCAGAGCCCTATAGGACTCAACGGCTCTGACAGCAAAGAAATGACTGCAAACAGCTGTGCGCTATACCACAGATGTGGACATTGGGTCACACGAGGTCAAAAGCGCCAGCCCAACGCTGGAGTTGAGACAGACAAACCTTTCATTCTGCAACCTGATACTCGTGGTGAGGGCGATGGAACTCAGTACGCTGCAGACCACCACACGGTCTGTTCATTGTTCGCTACATATGCGACCAAGTCGAGGGAAGCACCTCTGACACTGTATCTGCCTACACCAGTAGACTATCTCAGCTTGAATTAAAAGGAAGATAATCTGTCAACAACTGCTGCTGCTGCTGAAGATGTTAGGTCTAAAGCCCTATATTGGTGAACAGTATTAACGACTATTACCAGTGTAATAATTAGTGGTCAGATCAGGAGCCTATACTAATCACCGCTTAAGATCCAGTTGCAAGACTCTTATAAGAATCCAATCCTTAATCAAAATTATTGGATACGAACTGATGGGGCAAAAAAATAAAGCTGCAACTGGTGGGGGCCCCTAAGTGGTGGGGGCCCCTGGGCTGGAGCCCGTGTAGCCCATGCCTAAATCCGGCCCTGGCTCCGAAGACGTCTGTTATGTTTTTAAATGACATAATTATTACGATTATTTTGTCATTGTAGGCCTACTCTCTGGTTGTTTGTTTTTCGATGCTCCCAGCCTCCCGCAGTGCGTCCGCAGGCGGTTCAATAAAGTACATGCTTACTCACTTGATTTAATTAATTTAAGTTAAATACAAAAATCGACAAATGTGGTTTATTTACTGCGTGCACTGTCACTGAATGCACTCAAATTAAAGGGTACTTGAGTTGAATAGGGTACTTGAGTAGAATAGGGTACTTGAATAGAATATGGTACTTGAGTTGAATAGGGTACTTGAGTTGAATAGGGTACTTGAGTAGAATAGGGTACTTTAGTTGAATAGGGTACTTTAGTTGAATAGGGTACTTGAGTAGAATATGGTACTTGATTTGAATAGGGTACTTGAGTAGAATAGGGTACTTGAGTTGAAGAGGTACTTGAGTTGAATATGGTACTTGAGTTGAATATGGTACTTGAGTAGAATAGGGTACTTGAGTTGAATAGGGTACTTGAGTTGAATAGGAGTGGAATAAAGCAGATGGAATAGAACTCTTGAAAATCCACGAAGAGAATTGAAGCTACGAGTTCTCCATTGACAGTCGAGCACACTGAACACTGAACACCCACCCATAATTATCCATCTGCTCTCGCATTGATTACTGCAACTCTCTCTTGGTCGACATTTCAAAAGTTCGTCTCTCCCCCCAGTCCGTTCTAAATGTAGCTGCTAGACTAGAGTACCCCGCCATCCTCGCTCATCTCACAGCTCTTCGTTCATGCTCGATCACCTTCACTGGCTCCCCTCACTGCTCGAATCCAGATCAGCAGGGTTCTTACTTTAATTCACCGGTCTCACTTTGGCTTTGCGCTCAAGTATCTTCGTCATCTCATCTGCCTTGTCAACTTCAGCCTATGCTGACTTCATTCACTTCGGTCACGTGATATATGTGATCTTCCTGTTCCGTGAGAAAAGACTGCTCGCGGAAAACTCGAGCTTTTGCCTTCGTTGATCCTGCACTTTGGATCAGCTCACTCTCCTTTGAGACACATTCTTTGTTACTAACAGATACCAGAAGCATATCCTTCCGCTGTCCTCAGAAGCATATCCTTCCGCTGTCCTAAAACTACTTTCTTTTCTCTGGGTCGTTCGAACTGGGAGGTTGGAGCGTCTCTGCTTGGTTTGCATTGTGAGAGGCGCTTTATAGATTTGCAGATGCAATGCAATAGGCCTACAAATATATACAAGTGGTGCATCTTATAACTCGTTATTACACTAACCATGATGCATTAATGATTAATGTAGTAGACAAGGCTTAACAACTCCTTGCAGTCGCAGAGCTGTGAGATCAGTAAGTAGGCCTAAGCGTTTTCCTGCGGTTGCCCATCAAAATAATAAATCACCGGGTGAGACCCATCACCACCGCAGTCCCCCAAACTCCCACCCCAACCCAGGTTTGAATGCGATTGCTGGTGTCGATTATGCGCTTAAGCCGACGACCGATCGTGGTTTGATTTACTCAGTCATCAGTCCGTCAGACCATCCGACCATCTTCCTGTGATGTTCTGCGGATCGCAGAAAGCGTCGGTTTCTTTGATTTCTACGGCGCTCCGTTCGGGCCATCGGGTAAAAAAAATTAAAAAGTCGTTATAACGACTTTAATCTCGTTATAACGAGATTAATCTCGTTATAACGACTTTTTCGTTTCTACGACTTTTTGGTGCTAAAAATAGCAAATAAAATTTCCCAATTCCATCTATGAATAAACTTTGCTGCGTCTTAGGTAGGCCCTAGTATTATGATTAGGTCTTGTTTATATCGGTTAGTAAGTAGCCTACCTAGACATCATTTGTGAAAAATAAATATTTGGTTGTATAGTAGGCCTTCAACCACTCCCAGTCCCAGGTACAACTTACAAAGGAGGTTTCAGTTGCTAGATATGGCTGAGGCCCATGGCTCGAGCGGCTACCTATAATTATACAGGGCTGATTAATTATAGGTTTTTATTGAAATTTCCAGTGATTATACAAGGCTATAGCCCTATCATCCCTATGCCGTCACATTTATAGTAATTTTATTATAAAATAAACTTACATAATGAATTTATGCAATTGTTATAGGCATACGCTATTTTTAATACGGATGTATCCGCAATAAAAGGTTGACGAGAGGATACCTGTCGGGGGATCTGAGTAGACCTTTAGGCTATTTATTTTATTGAACAATCCGGTTGACAGGCCGCAACCGGTTACAGTACTACGTGTATAGGCTACATTTTATGCAATTGAAACAATTCACAAAATGCATTATAAATTTATGACAGAAGACAAATCTTCAAACAGAACAGGCAGTACTGTTTGCAAATACGTACGGCGCTAATAGAAGCCTACATACAAAGCATGTCCATTGTCTATTGCGCATGCCCTACTCTCCATGCTAGTCCTCACTAATAAGTGTAGTGTGTTTTTTGAGTAGGGCTGCCAGATGCACTGAGGAATTTACCAGACAATGAGTACGGGCTGTGGGAGCGGTATACTTTAAGACTTAATTTAGGGTCTATATGATATATATATATATATAAATATATAACCTAATTTAATTCCCAGGGAAACGTATACGTAGGTAGACCCTAATTAAGCTTAATCCGCCGAACGGCAATCTCACGAATTCGTCAATCCTCAGAACGGCAATCTCGTAGGCCTATTCAAAATAGGCCTACGTGTATTTTAGCGTCGTGCATGAATCCACTGTATAAATAATTATTTATACTGTTATATGAATCACTCGTTGCAGCATTATTATTTTTAAATCAATCCAACTTCTAGTTTGGCCAGAATCCTTCTAATCGATCCAGCTTTTGCTCAGGCATGAATTATTCCAATCAATATCGCTTCTAGGGCCTATTTAGGCCTATTTTCATCAAAGCCAATTCTATTTAACTATAAATATTTTTATTGTTCGTCAATCCAGCTTAGATTTCAGCGACATCGCTTTCATAAATCCCATGGCACTTCGATTTTACTAAAAATTATTTTCGTCAATCAGACTTCTGTAAAATAGGCTAAATAAGCTAGGCTAGTTTTAGCGAATTAAAATTTGGTAATTTTTCCGATTTGTCATTTCATAATAGCCTGGCGAATTAAATTATTTAATGAAATAACTTAATTATTTATCTATGATAGGCCTACAAAAAGCATAATTATATGACTAACCTATTCTTCATTAATTCGACTTCTAAGCTTACTTTTGTAGCATATAGGCCTAAATGAATGAATCCAGTTTCCATTTATGCATGCAAGCATTCCTTTAAAGTTTAATCAATTCAGCTTCTAGCTGAGCAACAATTGTTTTTTATCAGCCTGACTTCTATTTAAATAACAAATATATTTCACCAATCCAACTCCAATTTCAACAAGAATCTTTTCATCGATCCCACTTCTATTTATGTAAAAAGTTATTTTCATATAATTATTCGACTCCATATATTTAGCAAGAATTATTTTCGTCAACCCGACTTGTATTCGACAATGCTGTGCCGAGTGTAGCCTACTCTTTCGATCAGTTTTGCAAGTGATCAGAATTATTTGGGACCGCCGTTCAAACGATTGCGAACATCTAAAGACAGTTTTATTTGACCACGCTGAGGTTGGGAGCGCCTCTGAGTAGCCCCCTTGAAGAGGCGCTATATAAATGCATCTAATGAATTAATTACTTAATTAATATAGGTCTAGTTTAGCGCCGCAACTTAGCCGATTCGCCATTATTCCACCACCTGTATTCGACCATCGCTGCAACGCATGCAACGGTGAATAATTTACGACGCTAAGCTACTGTAATACGTTTACCACCCTTATGCCTACTATTATTATTTATATTATTATTATTATTGCTATTTTGAGTCCTTGCTATTGAACGTGAAGCACAAAGATTGTTTGTGCACAATGCAGCTGATAAACACGAAAGAAAAAGCAAACAAGTGTTTATTTATAGAACAAATTGAAATTTTCCATTCTATTTTTAGCATCAAAAAGTCGTAGGAACGAAAATCTCGTTATAACGACTTTATTCTCGTTATAACGAGATTAAAGTCGTTATAACGACTTTAATCTCGTTATAACGACTTTTTAAATTTTTTTTACCCGATGGCCCGAACGGAGCGCCGTAGATTTCTGACATTCAGAAGTGGATGATAAATTATGATGAATCGATGCGAACCATTCGCATGTCTTTCTACAAGTGCTGTATCTATATAATAATTGATGGTACGCTTGAAATGCACACGCGCGCACACACACATACACACGCACACGCACACACACACACGCGCACACACACGCACACTGCAGATATAAAGACGCCTATACACACAGCACCACAGTATAAGACGCCGACACACACCGCAGTACCAGACGCACGCACACACCACAGTACAAAATGCAGACATGCACCACAGTACCAAACGCACACACACCACAGTACCAAACGCATGCACATACACGCACACACACCACAGTACCAAACGCGGACCCACAAACACATAAACACACCGCAGTACCAAACGCGCGCACAGAAATACACAAACACACCACAATACCAAACGCACGCACACATGCACGCAAACCTCATTCCAGGCTGTTGGTCGTTCTTTGTCTTTTTCCGCAAGTATTTGCTTCTTTTTGTCGCCGTCAAATAAACTTTGCTTTCAACGTCGACCACTAAGTCGTTAAGTTAGTCGCTAACAGTCTAACTCATCGAGTCAGTCACTATATCATTAACGACTTAACCTACTCCATGTAAGCCTACTATATTATCCACTA
Source organism: Lumbricus terrestris (assembly GCA_949752735.1). Lineage (NCBI taxonomy): Eukaryota > Metazoa > Annelida > Clitellata > Crassiclitellata > Lumbricidae > Lumbricus > Lumbricus terrestris. The sequence goes on from OX457039.1 coordinate 68,263,892, forward strand.
ACTATGTAGCAATTTCCTTTATTCAACAGACAGAACGCAACCGGTTACGGTGTACAATAATGCAGTTGAAGCAATTCACAAGAACATAACTCTTAACCACAACAGAGTACAGACAGCCTGCAGAGAATTCTTATGCTGCTTGACGTTGTCTCCTATTTTTGCAGCTCATTAGATAAGTCTTCTTGTTATTGCTTTTGTGTGTGTAAATATCGCTAATTGACCAGCTGGCCGCCATCTTTTGAAAATGAAACAGAGGCTACTGTTTTTGTTTTGTTTCCGCCTAACTGTCACTTGTTGGCTGTCTGGCCGTATCATTGTCTGTATTCGTCTATCAGTGTCTTCTTTCAAACTTTGTATGTCGCTCTGTCTGTGTTACTGTGTGTCTGACTGTATTGCTTGATTTCTGTCTGTATGTCTCATTATTTGTGCCCGTATCTGTGAGACTGTGAGTGTCTTCTTTGTTTATCTGTCTAGCTGTGTCTGCTTGCCTATGTTTGTCTGTCTGCCTGACGTCTGTCTGCCTGCTTGACTGCTTGCATGCATGTCTGTCTGCTGTTTCTTTATTTGTCTGTCTATCTGCTTGCCTGCTTGACTGCTCACCTGTCGGTCTCGCTGTCTGTCTGCTGACGTCTGTCTGTCCGTCCGTCCGTCTGTCTGTCTGTCTGTCTGTCTGTCTGCATGTCTTCTCTTTTCTGTCTGTATTGATTGCAGGGCGTTAGTCAAACGAAATCGACCGTCTGAGACTTGACTCGCCCTTGCATGACCGCATCGTGCGCATGCGCACACGTATACTCCCATTGCTGTTCATTAGCTATTCATTGATATGTCGCACTACATTGTATTCAACCGCACCTTGTCATTCACCCGCCTCTAGTCTCGGTTGTCGGCCACCAGATGGCATGTGTCCAAAAACCATGTCGACTCCTGTGCGACAGCCGGTCTCATCTGTACACTGGCCTTAATAGACGAAAATTATAGGCCTTGGCCGCTTCTGGGTAATGCAATTATTTATACTAAGCTCTTCAAAAAATATGATTATATAAAGCATCAGTTCAATCATTGTATATTTAGTTTTATTCTATAACGCGAGCACATTGCAATACGTCAAGTGTGTTTATCTCAGATGTCCATTAAACAGTACGGTGTTTATAAATCGGGTGTTAACGTCGCTCTATTCATAATATTCATCATGTTGTTGCTCTCTCCATTATAGGCCCTAGGCCTAGGCTACTTGAGATATGCGTCTGAGTTTAAACCAAGGCCACGGTACAGTAGGGCTCTGTGAACCGATCGCCTGTTTTCAATACCACACTTGTGATGGTGTTTGTATGTTACTGCGCTACTGTTCTCGCTCTAACAGTGCCAGTCCCAAGCCCGGATAAAGGAGGAGGGCGACGCTACAAATATTTGCTATCAAACCGCTTCGTTAAACTGAAGATACACTGGTGTATATATGTGTGTGTACGTTTGTATGTCTATGGCCATTCATAATAATAGTCGGACTTTGGGTCATCCGAAAGATTTTGGTTCCTTTCAGCCTCATTATACGAGCATGTGTTTCGAGGTGTTTTTATAGCGCCTTTCACACAAATAAATTGCTGGACGCCGCAGGACGCGCGACTGTTTTGCTCAGCCTACCAATTGCATTTGAAAGAAGACTCAAATGTTCCAGATAAATGACACAATGTTTATTATACATGGGCGTGGCCAGGAAAACATTTCGGATGGTTTTCATGGGTGGGGGGGGGGGCACTGGGGGGTCTAATGGCCATGGTTGCCTATACACATAATTAGTTTTTACGAATTCGGAAGTTATTCATTAGGATGGGTTGAACCCGAACGAAAAGCTCTACCGCCCATGGAGAATTGCAGAGCATTGGACTTTACGTTGGACTTTGACCGGCTTTATGTCGATATACAGTGGAAGGATGACATAAAGCCGGTAAAAGTCCAACGTAAAGTCCATTGATCTGCAACTCTCCATGGGTGGTAGAGCGCAACGGGATCGCCGCACCAGTTGAACTCCAGACTGGAGCACAGACTGCCAGATAGCACTGGCTGGAAGCTCAGTGTAAAATTTGTCTGTTAAAAGAATTGAACTTTTAAACTGATTTCTTTAAGGTGATTAATTAATTTAAAAAATCAATTCGCTTTGCGTGTATATGCTGCTTAGGCGGCTGACCGTTCACTGGCTTAGCCGTTGACTCAATGTCATACGTCAATGTTATACATAGCCAGATGGGGTTTAGGCCTACTATTGGAACAGCCGAGGTGATGGCCTAGTATAGCGACACATTCCGGAGGGTGACCCAACTTTGAAAATTAATGACTCGCAAATTAAACATTAAATTTAAAACGTCAAGCGAGACTGCAATAAATAATTATAATGATCATGGTGGTAAATTCGAAACTTTGGACAGTAAGAAAATATTAGAAGAAAACTTAATGTTTAAAAATAATAATTACTAAGGCCGCAGAAAAACTACCTAGGCCTATAGGCTAGATCGCAGAATGTTAAACTCATTCATAGGATCCCACCCCAGTGGCCCCGCTACAGCTGGGCATACCAGAGCAAATGCCCTGGTAAAAAGTCTTTGCCCTGGTCGATGTCCTGTGCCAGAATTTTGCCCAACAGAGAATTTATTTTGGGCATAAATCACCTCTGCGCTGGTTACTTGTATGACTGCCAGATCTCTGTCCTACTTACAAGAAAAGTATGGCACCGCTTCTACACCCTTCCCCACCCACACAAGCAAGGCTTCAGAAGAACCGAAAATGATAGCGCCCTTATTTTAAGTCATCTCCAAACTAACAGCCGTGTCTCCGGTCCAGTTAGTGCAGATAAAAACGAGACATAAAACGTCGGCGCAATCTCGCCAATAATAATACGAGAACGCTGAGCGTCGTAGCAAACGGAGCAATAGCGGGATTTTCTCCAGCAGAAGGGTAATCATCCCCCCCCCCCAACTAACCCGCAGGTGTTCCACGCGGGGGATGGGCTGATGATAGCATAATGGGTGACTCGAGATGGTAATAATTCACAATTGAAGCGGTTGAGAATCAGACGCCGCTTCCCCGAAAGCGGATGAGCTGTAATTTAGTTTTCTTTCATGTGGCGCCACCTATGCTATAATCCAGATGTCACGTGGTGACGTGGTCTAGCGTACAATACAATAGACGAAACAATGCCAGTCATTGGACAGAAATGTCAGATGTGGGACGATGAGGAAGCTCGTGAATGTGGTCGGCGGCAGACGAAGAAACCCAGACAGACGGACGGACGGACGCACAGATAGATAGACGCAGAGGCACAGATACAGGCACACATAGCCTAGGACTACACACGTGTAAGCTACTGAATTTTTATGTAGGTCACGCAGCGTTATATGTCTTTCGCAGCTATTATTGAGTCCAAGACTTGTTCAACTTGCAAAGACCAACTTCTGACTGTTGACAGACAGACAGACAGACAGACAGACAGACAGACAGACAGACAGACGGACGGACGGACGGACGGACGGACGGACGGACGGACGGACGGACGGACGGACAGACGGACGGACGGACGGACAGACGGACGGAAGATCGGACGGACAGACAGATAGACAGACAAACATACGCATACAGGCAGACAGTGGAGACAGATGATACAGCGAGGAACACGCTGCCAATGTAACCTTTGACCCCACTTTGTTGTGGCTGCCCTGCCTCCAGCCAGGTTTGTGGGCCACCATTAGCCAGCCGCAGCGCCGTGACCTGGTTACTGCAGCCGAATTAAACAGCCGATTTTTTCAGCAAGATCACACAAAATACGAAATAGCCCTTTGGGGGACAATTAAACGCCTGGTCCTGCATCAACCCCTAACCCTCATGCAGATATTTACTCCCGGAATAATTTATTTTAGCCTTGACACTAATCTTAAATCTCCCACCCAACGCCCCTCAACCAGCCGCGGTTTTGCTCTGTTCTTGTCCGGCGCACCTCGTCCCAGGACTAGGCCAAAATAAGGGCAGACGAAGAGCAAAATACAAACGCACTCGGTACCGTAATACGACAACTGTGAGATTTTATTTTAAAACAACCATCAATATTGACATTTTGCGTGTGTTTTCAGAGACTATTTTAGAATATATTATATAAAATATTAAAATGAAAAATTGAGAATGCGTTTTTAATTTCACCGTTAAGTTACTTATACCCGATGCGGTTTTCCTTCACTGCAGACGAAAACACGGCGGCGCCGGGTGGCGACGGCCGCGTAGGGCGCTAGACGGATCGGCCAGCCAGGTAGCCAAGGCTGGTAGACTGGCCTCCCTCTGCTGCTGGTGCCGTTGTACGCTCCTCCCTCCGCTGGCTGTGCGTGGCTGTTCGCATAAACACGCGAGACAGTTTTGCAGAGAGACGGCGAAGAAGAAGCAAGAAAAACGATTGAAAATCGGACGAAATCTCTCAATTTTAATCAATTTTCCTTATTTTAACGAATACTCAACGCGGATATGACGACCGTGTCGACGAGAACGGAGCCGCCCGGACATCGAATCAAACGAATTCTGAAGAGCTACAAGGAGTCGGCCGAACGGACTCTGAACGGGCCGACTACTGTGGACTCGACGGGCGGTGGTGGAGGCCGTGGTGGTGGTGTTGTCGGCGTCGGCTCTGCGGTCGGCGGCCGAGTTGTGTCGAACGTGAGACCGGTCTCACGAAACTGCGCCTCGAAGGGACCGTTGAAGAGATGTGGGCCACCGTCGGGTTACGGGGTGGAGAAAAAGACGGCGATGGAGCGAACGGGAGGACCAGGTTTACTGAAAGCGATGCCGCTGGGCAAATGTGATATTGTGGAGACGAACTTGGAAGGTGAAAGCATCGCTTGCTTCGAGGTCGGCGGCGAACAGAGGTTGTGCATGCCGCAGATCCTCAGCACTGTCCTCCGCAACTTCGACCCTGACGAGGTCTTCCGTGTTTGCGAGGAGCTGCACATCTTCTTCACGCGTTGCGATGGCGGCCAACTAGAAGCCCTGAAATGGGCGAATATCCTACCGCAGCCGGTGACGACTTGTGGACTGATAACGTACACGAACGCTGAGCGTATCTGCAGTACCCTACTGCGAAACCAGGCCGCCTATAAGTATCGCCTACCCGTCGCGGCGGACGGTCTTAGGGTGTACCACGAGTGCTTCGGAGGGTGCAAGGGCTTCCTCTTGCCGGAGACCTTCACCTTTGTGTCGGCACCGTGCATCCAGTGCGCCGAGTGTGGGGCCATGTTCGCCCCGGGCCAGTTCGTTAGCCATTCGCACAGCGAGCTTGAGAATGGGACGATCCACTGGGGCTTCGATCCGACCAACTGGAGATCGTACCTGATGTTGTCCGTCGATCAGGCCGGGCACCCGAGGGCGCAGACGCTGCTGGACAGCTTGAAGTGCAAGTTCGAAGCAGGGACGGAGAAAATGGCGATCAAGCAGGTCTGGCGTCATTCTTTAACTGGTTTTAGTCTGTTTGTAAGGAATATTTTATTTAGTAATGCCTATCGTGATGCTAGTTGTATGCAAGGAGCCTTTGTGATGGCACGGCTGTGTAACAGTGCCGTGGAAGTTGTCATTGCTATTATTGTTATTTTAAAAATTATTTTTATTTTTGTAAAACTCACGCTCACCCACTTCGTCAATACAGGACTGACTTTTCCTCATAGAAGGCTTCTGATTTATTATGATGTTTGTTCTGCTGTTTAATCATCATTTACAATGGAAGATTTGAATTATGGTGACCCCCATTTGAAGATGCCTGCTATGTATTCATATTCTTGTTAAATAACGTGGGTGGTAGAAATCATTGCACAGTTAACTATCATATTTAATGTAATGTAATTTAAATTACTAATTTGTTACTCTGACTTGTATTCACTGAGGTGGCCATTCAGTAGTGCTATCAGTGTGAGCACCACAAGAAAAGAATTAGATTTTGAGAGACAGACAGAGATAGACATACACTGACAGACAGAGACAGACAGACAGAGAGAGTGAGAGAGAGACGGAGAGAGGAAGAGTGACAGTGTTTCATGTGCTAGAAGATTGGTAATCTAGCCTCAAGCGTTGAGGATAAGGTGGTTTTTGGCTGCCCCATTTGTGTGGTCTTTAACCATTAGACTGACCTTATGGTGTGACTCTGTTTTGATGAGGATTGTTGCTCTATTCCCCTTGGCCATTGAGCTTCAAAATGACCTCAAGTTTGGCCTTGTTTAAGCTAGGCCACCTATTTGCCCCTTGGCCAGTGAATAGTAAACTATGTCCTATTTAAATAACAGACCTGTTGTTTGAAGTTTGAACCTGGAGCTGTGACCTTACAGAATGCAGCGTGACCTCAGGGCTTTATGGAGGGTTTAATTGCAACCTAATGTCTGGTGGCAGTGTCTTGCAACAGCCACCACTGGCGTGGCTTCAATGGTCCTTGGAATAAATGATGCAATTAAAACACCCACATGCAATCACACACATGTATGCAATCCTTTATTAAAATAACAATCACGTTTATTACCAGAAGAAGTGCCATGAACATAAAAACTTGCCATCTACAGGCTGCTTCTAAGTATCTTTACTGAAGTGTGTGTGTGTGTGTGTGTGTCTGTCTGTCTTTATATCTGTCTCTCTATCTGAGCATTGTCAGCAGGTACTTCTAAACTTGTATGTTTACTGGTGTGTGTGTGTGTGTGTCAGTCTGGATATCTGTCCCTCTATCTGTTTTCAATGGCAGGCTTCTTCAAGCATACTTCTAAGTATATTGATTTGTATGGGGAACTATGAATACATTTCTTAAAATGTATAATGTATGTGTAGATGTATTTTAATGTCTGCATCTGCCTCTCTTAAGAATGTATTTGCCCATTATGTCACTTCAAAAGGACAACAGGCATAAAAGTTATTTTTTATGGCTGTTATATCATGTGTGTCTGGTATTCAGGACTTCAGCTTGCATGCATAAGCACAAACAGTACACTTGTGCAGACAGGCATAGTTGGCACTCGAGTGTACTCGCATGTGTACATGCATACATAAATAATGCACATGCACATTTATGCATGCGCCTATTTCTATGCTATACATATTTGCTTGTAATTGAAAAGCAAATACATATATATATATTTCCATATGTATATAATTATATATACATAAACATGTGATTATGTATGCAATGCATATATATATATATATATATATATATATATATATATGCCCATATTTATGTGTGCTTGTCTGTTTGTGTACGAATGAATTTCTTTCAATTTAAAGTTTTACATGCACTTGCAGACTCGCACATACACACAATCACACATGCATATATAAATTTATATACATGCTCATGCAGCTCGTATACAGGAAAAACATGAATAATCTGTGCTACTGAATAAAAAAATTAAGAAAAAGAAGCGTAGACAGACCAAGACTATTCTGGGAGGGGTAATAATGGTGAACAGTGTGGCATGAAGAGAACACGTATGCAGAGTAAGCTTCTTCCCTCTCTAATCTTCCAAACGTCCACTCAACCTTCCAATCGGTAGATTGTGTTGGTGAACTGAGTTGTAGGATGTGATTGCATCAAGTTGCACGACTACCAAACAGTTGAGCTTGACTCGTGTATTGTGACTTGTGATTATTTATCCATTCATGTTCTGAATAGTAATCGTATACTGTGTTGTGTTGGTTCGAAATAAAAAACGGATTATTAATATAAATGAGGACATACTGGTAACATCAATTTTGTCTAAACACTAGGAGTAGCAATGACTAGATAAATGAATCGGGATAAATTATGGTGATCATTTATTTATATTCATCGCCACAAAAAATGAGAGGCGTCAGGAGCTGATGATGATGATGATGATGATGATGATGATGATGGTTGTTTGTATGGGGGAGGGTCTGTATGTTGGCTATATGGAAAACGAGGACAGTAGATGGGTGGAGAATTGACCCAGTTTATCAGGCGACTGGAAGATGTTTTCCTGGTGGTACCGGAGTATTTGTGGTTCTGTGGATGGATTTACTGCGCTAGATAAAGTTGTTTTCTTGCATTCGACCCATTGCGTCTGATTGGTCCTCATGGATTTCATTTGCCTTGCGATGAGAAGACTATGGTGTCTGGTGTTTGTATATACACTTGTTATAGCACTAAGACTATTAAACCGACTTGGTGATTTTTACAGATTTTATATTGATTTGCTGATTTGTTGATTGGCAAATTATATTGATTGAATGATTGGCTGATGTTTGGGTGGATTGATTGATTGATTGACTGATTAATTGATTGAATGATTTTGATTGATTGATAGACAAATTGATTATTTGATATCTTGATTGTCTGATTTATTGATTTGATTTATTGATTGACTGGATGAATAATGATTGATTGACAGATGTATTGATCACCTGTTTTTCTGATTGATTGATTGATTGATGCATTGACTGCTTGATTAGACTTGATGATCAATCAATCAAATCGATTGCTTTGCTATTGGTTGATTTTTTCATTATTGATTGGTGATTGGACTATTTTTCGTTGATTGATTCTTAAATAGATAGTTTGTCTGATTGTTTGCATGGTTTTTACAGAGCATGAGGACAATAACGTCTGTTTAGAATTCTGTACTGTCTACACGAGTTTAAAATATTTTAAAAATCCGAATAAATTAGTTTTAATGTGTACTTGAAATGCAGAGGCTGTTTTAGCCTTGGCCTGTAAAAAGCATGAATAATTTGGCAGATTTTTGCTGGTTCATATTTCAGTTGGCTGTACTGTCTAGAGCTGCCCTTTGCAACAGTCTGTGCTTAGGTTATCCTGATAGTTAGGACAGCTTAAAACAGAAACGGTTGTTTTTAATTCAGAATATATTAGAGATCTTATCTGGACATTTATATAGACTCCTCTCCAGAGTGGACTAATGACTCGTGAACGTGCGTGTGTGTCTCTTTGTGTCTCTGTGCATGTATGTATGTGTCTGTGTGCCTGTACGTGTGCGTGCTCGCTGCGCATGCGTGCAGGCACGGAGGCGCTGCTCTAAGTCACGGAGATTTCAATACGAATTTCGGAGTCCGCATCTAAGTACAGAGGCCGGGGATAAAATGCTTTCAAGGAGAAAGTGGGACTAGGAGGAGACCTCAGATATGAGCCTAGCCTGCAGATGAGGGGAAGGTAATTCCAAGCAGAGGGACCCACAGCAGCAAACTATATTGGGGACCAGAGCAGGTTTTCGTTGCCAGCATTAATAGCATTTCGTTGGCATTAGCGTGACCTTTTACAGAAGTATTTGGATGTAGGAAATGTTCAACCATGTTACAGTTTCTGAAGTTGATGTATTTAGTCGATGTTTTCATTTATAATACACTACATAAAATTACGATCATCTTTGGCTGGGAGTAGGATACCGTGTGTCCACGGCCTTGTAGCTCATAACTGAGGCCGGAGAACAGCATGGGCGAAAAATGTCCACAAATCATGACTGCGATTATAGTCTTGCTATCAGCCCATGAGCCTCATAGTCTGGTGTCAGCCCCATCCCTGGCGGTGGTGGTGGCCTCAGGACAATAAGGGGAAAAGTGCGCTTACCTCATAGACGCCTAGTATTGAAGAGCTAGCTGCGAGACGGCAATTACCCGCTATTGTCAGACAGTTTGCTTATGTCGAGAGCAGCATTATTATCAGACAATTGGCTTGGTCTATCTATGTTCGCTAGCGCCTACGTACGTGCGCGTTATTTTGAGAGCGGTAGCAGAGCTCTCGGCGATTGACATATGCTGATGTTTATTTAAAACCGGACCAGAGCTCAGCGGGAGGGATGAGGGGGAAGGGGGATGGGAGGGGGAAAGGGAGGGTTGGCTGTGTCCATAAATTATGACAGTAGAAAATTGTTATCTGTGAACGGTGGCTTGTTGTTCTTGGTTAACTGGAAGGCCTTGGAGCATCTGCAGAGCTGTAGTCAACATGGTGTGGTGGATTGCAGTGTGTGTGTGTGTGTTGCCATATGTCTCTGTCTGTCTCTGTTACTCTGTATTTTTCCCCATTGGGCTCTCACTCTCTGTGTGTTTCTCTCTATCTCTGTGTTTCTGTCTCTCTGTCTGTCTGTCTGTCTCTCTCTGCCTATCTCTGTTTCTGTCTGTCTCTTTCGTTCTCTGTCTCTGCCTCTCTCCGTCTCTTTCTTTGTGTGTGTGTGTGTGTGTCAATGTGTGTCACGAGCAGTGAGTGACCGCAGGATGAAGGTAGAAAGCGAGACATTGACAGAGACAGACCGAAATGCAGACACAAACAGAAAGAGATAGACAGGTAGACAACTAGACATAGACAGGAAGGAAGAGACAACACACAATGGAGAAAGAGACACAGACAGAGAAACATGGGCAGACAGAGAAATCGTAAACAGATATACAAGGACAGATAGAGAGAGAGAGAGAGAGAGACATGTATCACTAATATATATATATATATATAAATTACATAAATCATATATATATATATATATATAATATACAGACAGCGAAAGAGAACATGGAACCAGCCGGCAGTTTCCTTTATAGCAGTGAGGAAAATTCCCGAAGTGGCCTTCGAGAGGCTCGTAAAACAGTGCAATAAAGGCGTGCGTCACATGCCTGCACGCATGCGCAGTGCGCACGCACACGTGCAGGCACACAGACAGACACATGCATACACAGAGACACACAGAGACAGGCACGCACGTTCATGGGTCAAACTCCAGCTTTAGAGTCCATTGTCTCTTTCTTCATCAGCACATAATAGTGTAATTGTAATGTAATAGTAACTTCTATGGCGCCTGGTGTAAAATGCATGAGGCATCAGCAGATGCTCTAAAACCAGATGTCAGATGTAGTTAGGTCAATATCCTCTGCAGGCTGAAGATCAGCCTGCTGTTTAAAGATAGGAGACAGCTATGGCGGATAAGCATTGTCATAATTGGTTGTGATTGGTGGTTATTATTGGTGGTTATTATTTATTATTATACTTGTAATGTGCTAAACTGGTGCACCAAAATGAGAATCTGAGGATGGAAATGAGAATCTGAGGATGGAAATGTGAATCTGGGATATAGATGTGAATCTGAGGATGGAAATGTGAATCTGAGGATGGAAATGAGAATCTGAGGATGGAAATGTGAATCTGGGATATAGATGTGAATCTGAGGATGGAATGTGTATCTGGGATAGAAGTGTGAATCTGAGGATGGAAATGTGAACCTGAGGATGGAAATGTGAATCTGGGATAGAAATGTGAATTTGTGGATGGAAATGTGAATCTGGGATTGAAATGTGAATCTGAGGATGGAAATGTGAATCTGATGATTGGAAAAGCTCGCAGTAACTCCTTTTGTGTTGCAGTTTATTGCATAGAAATTTCTTATGGATTGAGGTTAAATATAATATGTATTGCAATATTGCTCACTTCTAATATTCCAAATGTTGAGACTGTATAAATTTCCTTTGATTGCTTACTTTGTAGTGAGTGTATGAGTCCCTGACATTAAGACAGTTTCAACTGGCGCTATATACGGTAGCCTACAGCTGGTGCTTTCACTGCTTTGATTAGGTTATTTGAATGCTAGGACACAGATTAATGTATATAATATATATGTATATAATAAAATTATATTATATACTATAATATTGTATATAAATTTTTTAAACATTTAATACATTGTTGATGTATGAAGCTTAAGATATTATGTAACCTTGTGTATGGAAAGTCCCATTTTCAGGTGCCAACTTGATTACTCTGTCTTTTTGTCTGTCTGTGTGTTTGTCTCTCTGTCTGTCTGTGACTGTGTGTTTATATGTTTGTCTGTGGTTGTCTGTATGTGTCTGCCTGTCTATCTTTGTCTCTCTGCCTTCCAGAGACCTTCTGTACTGTTGTGTTTGGCTGTGCTTGCTTGCTGTGCTTGCAGCTTCCTCTGCACCATAGGCAGCCACTGGTATTGACTTTTCCCTGAAACTGTTCTTGAAACCAGCGTTCTTTAGGAAAGGATGATATTAGATAAAACACACACACACACACACACAGGCATGCACATGCTGCTAGACATGCATGCATGCATGTAGGCACCCAGCAAGCAGAGCTCGGCAAGCAGGCTGGCAGAACAGACATTGGGCAGACTACCATGCAGGAAGGCTGAGAGACATGATCACAGGCAGACAGACAGAAAGACAGACATATAGACCGACGACAGAAGACAGGGTGGCTGGCTAATAGGGATACTGTGAACATAGATGGAATGTAGGGATGACATTGTGTTTTGTGCTTTATAATTAAGTGTTCTTTCTGGTTATTGGTACTGCTGCTGCTGCTGATGATGATTGGTAGCATTCTATTAATGTGATTGTGCGGCGATCATATCTGACATTTTCTTAGTAAATTTCATCATATAGGGATCTTCATAATTAATCCAGTGCAGTTGGCAATTAAAACAAACATGTGTGCATGAGTACAATCACAATGATATTCGTAATTATATTCTCACTGCCAAGAGATTGTTGTAATAATAATAATATTTAATCAAGTTTAGCATACGCACGATCACCCAGACATAGTGCCACTGATTAGTTCAGAGCCACTCCCAATCCAAGCGAATCGGAAGCTCGGGGAATCGATAAAAAACAAGGAAGATGATATTTGCAAATGGCAAAGTCTGCTTATCTACATGTATACTGATGTTGGTTTTGGAAGTGATATGAGACAAGAGCATAAAAACATGGCTATGGGTTGGGGAGTTGGGAGGGGTCCCACGTGAGGTCGATAAACCTTTATGCCTTCATTTCAGTTGCTCCTCACGCTTTGCTCTTCGTTTCTTATCTTTCAGTTTGTTTTCATTGCGCTTCGTTTTTTGTTTTGTTTTCCCCGTATTTTTATTCGGTTTAAATGACACTTTTTCATATTCTAATTTTTATTTGGGCAACATTGTTGGAACCGGTTTGGAATGTGATGGCATGTCTTCAATAAAATGGGGTTGGGGGAAATCAGTGCATGATGGCACTCATGGCTATCATGACCTTGGTTGGGGGAAATCATGGCAAGATGGCACTCGTGGTTATCTTGGCCTTTGTTGGGGGAAATCATGGCAAGATGAAACTCTTGGCTATCTTGGCCTCTGTTGGGGGAAATCATGGCAAGATAGCAGTCATGGCCTCTGCACTGCTGCAATTGTTGCCAAGCATATCTGCAATTCAGAGGCAAATCCCAACCAAAGTCCGTGCTATTGCTACCGAGTCAAATGGACTTGAGGTGTTTCTGAACCAGAGAAAGAGACGGAGCTCAAGGTTGACTTGCAACTTAGAAGATTTATGATATATTGCTGTTTATTGGAAATTAGTTTTGACATCAGGTGCTGGTAGATTATGAGGCTTATTGATATACGGTGTATGGGTGATCTGGGGTTGCATTTCTCATCCATCTCATGCAGTTAGTTAAAGGCGTCTCGGTAATCTGGAGTAATATTTATAATCCATCTGAGGCAGTTGGTTCAGGGCATGTGCCTATGAGAAGAATCTTTTAGAATAGAGAGGAGAGGTGAAATTAGTATATAATTGGAATATAGGACCAGATGAGGGACTGTGTGAAGTATGAATGCAAATTAGTTTGAAGTCAGTAAATGTTGGTAAACCTTGATCCTTTTCTGTATTCATCATCAATGCTACACACATTCTTATCTAATCTAGTCTTTAGAATCTAATCGAACATTATCTAATGACATACACAACACTAACAAAGCAACGGTTTTAAATTAAACAAGAGACTAACAGCACCAATACGAACCACAGTATTTAATTATAGTTGTTGTGGGCAAATCTTGATTGCTGGAGAGGTCCTGTCAAAATCTGATTGTATGCCTGGTAATGGTATTGGTAATGTTAGCTAATCATATGTAACACCACTTCAAGCAGGACTCACCATAGGTGGCTCCGGCATTCAGCATGCATTGCATTTAGTCACATGTTGTAAAAGTAATTGTCTTGCAAGGTTTGTCTTCGACATGCAAATGATACTCGAATCATTTTATAAAAGTTTGTTGGTTGAGAGAGGTTGCATGGAAAAGTGTACTAACCCGTGTTAGTTAATGGTTTGCTAATGGAGTGTATATGTCTAATGTGAGGAAATGTTCACTTCACAGGAAGTTGATGATGCAACACCGTTGAAACGGATACGTTACGACAAGTCATCCGACCATCTTGCAGATGACGCACCTCCAAAATGGCTGCCGTCGGATGTTAATGGCGCGTGGCAGTTCTGTATGACGCTCTGCAAGCAGCTAGATGTTTGCAAAGCCAGGTGAGCTAATTAACGCTCGTTATGTTTGTTCATTACTGTGGTTCTTTTTAGTGCCGCTACTCTCTTGTTTATTACTGTGGTTTTTGCTAGTGCTGTTAGTCTCTTGTTTATTACTGCGGTTTTTTGTTAGTGCTGCTACTCTCTTGTTTATTACTGTGTTTTTTGTTAGTAGGCCTACTGTTAGTCTCTTGTTTATTACTGTGGTTTTTGTTAGTACTGTTAGTCTCTTGTTTATTACTGTGGTTTTTGTTAGTACTGTTAGTCTCTTGTTTATTGCTGTGGTTTTTGTGAGTCTCTTGTTTTTATATTACTGTGATTTTGTTAGTATTGTTTGTCTCTTGTTTATTATTGCGATGTACATGTTGGCTATTGGTATGACAGTGTGTAATCGTGTACATGTATGTGTTCCTACATTTATATGACATTTATATTACCTTTACGAAATGCTTAAATGCGACCCTTTTTAATAAGACAGGTTTAGACGAAATGACCTTCAATATAATGAGAATGTCTTGACAAAGAAGTTGTCCATGATGCACTGAAGGCTCGACCAGACAGAGACCCCGAATTGGATCCTGCTGACTAAGGCAAAGGCAAACAAATTCTAGAACAATGACAAATATCCTGTTAGAATATCAGTTTCGGAAGTGGTTATTAAGTATCTTCAATCTGCGATTTTAATATCACTTTGTTACTCATAGTACGGATTGATCTCAATGGCAGAAATGGCCGTTCAGACATATTAGCTTTGTATCACATTGGCAACAACTCAAACACACCCATGCCGAAACACAAAACGGCAGACACATAAGTGAATAAATAATTGAATAAATAAGTGAGTATCCATGCTTTATTAGTCCTCTTGCAAAGGCACAGCATTTGGTGACGTACAACATAGAACATTGTTACAATTTATCTCAATGCAATAATTAGCAATTAAAGATGCAAATTAAATGAGAAGTTGAGTGAGGAGACTGACATATTAATTAGTGTAATGCAATTCATCTATACAGCAGCATCCTATGGTGCTAAATTTATATCTAATCAACGAATCACAGCAATGCATCCCTAGATCTTCTGACCTTGTATGCAGACATGTGCAGTGACTTGTACGGAATGTACCAAGTCTCCATTTTATGTCACCAAGTCTCCCTTTTATGTCGCTAATTGGGTTGTGTTGGAACCGGTATTGGCATCGGATATATTACAGCAGATGCTATGATTTACCCTGGATAATTAGAGCTGGGAGGATCATATGATGATTTTGATGTTGTGGATAGATTGAGAACCAACATTATTATGGGAGTGTATTCGACTTGGTGAGAGGCACTATTTTGTCTGATTGATGTTGACTCCATGAACAATTATATACCGCCGTTACATACTTTGAATCTTTGAAGTACATTTTTATACCGCCTTTACAATCTTTGAAGTACATAAGTAAGTACCTCTCTGGGATCAAGCACTTTCGCATGATCTCTTAGATTGTTGGATCTTCAATTTTTGGATCTTTATTTTTAATCTTTTTCTGCCAAGTGGTCGAGTGACCTTTAACATACTTGAACCAGCTGTATGCTGAAGAATATTTGGTAAAGTCTGTTTTGAAAACCTGGGCCTATGTGATTTCTAATCAACTGTATTCGTAGTGATAAGGAGGGCTGCTGTTGTTTACAAGGTATAGTCCCACTGAGGGTTTGACCATTTAGTACTATGATAATAGACACACAGTTGAGGAGATCCTTTGTGTCTAGTCCAGTTGGTCTGTAGCTGTTCAACAACCCTGTTTCATAGCAGATATTAGATTCGCCCTCCTTCTTTACCCAGGCTTGGAACTGGCACGCCCAGACTACGGTCTGACTATATACAGTGGTTACATGATTACATGAGCGTGTCGCAAGGTCGTAGCCGAGACTACCATGTGACTGACATCATGTGGGCCAAAGCGACCAGGCCAGGCGGGCGGGCAGACTTGTTTCAGGCTGATCACGTCATCAACAACGTCCCGATATAGATTCACATAATATATATATATATACATATATATATACATATATATATACATATATATACATATATATATATATACATATATATATATACATGTACAATTGTGTATATATATATATATATTATATAAATATATATGTATATATATCGCTGAGGTCATTGACCGATGTAAGCCTGCAGTGTCATTGACCTGAGTAGTTTACAGACGATTGTTGCATGTTCTGACAAGCGGATGAGATAACAAGGATTTATAAATTACTCAGTTGAGCTCCGGGACGCAGCACACGCGAATGTCGCAATAGGCCTAGATTATCCAGTGAATTTTTTGTCTCTGTTTTAGAGCACAGTGTGATTTGCGTGTAATGGTAGGATGGGTGTGTGTGTGTTTGAGTGTGTGCATGTGTGTGTGTGTATGTGTGAGGTCAACGTTCTGTAGCTTATGTTTACTGTTGGTTATCGGTCCTTAACAGGGGGGGGGGGGTTCATAAGGAGCTTCCTTTTTTAGTTGGTAGATCTGTCCCAGATTTTTGCCATGCAATACATGTACAGAGTGATCTAACAGTTGTTCTTTGTTTGTTTTTTAACTTCCATTTTACAGCATGGTAGACTTTTTCAAGGTTGGAGATCTTTCAGTGTTCTGTTATACATGTCCAAACTGCTTTCTCTGAATTGATTCCCTTTTTGACAAGATTTCTCTTTTTTTAATCAGACTTATCTTGGGTTTTGAGTATTTTGACAAGGCTTCTCTTTTTTAATCAGACCTCTCTTGGTTTTTAGTGAGATTCCTCTGTTTTGATCAAACTTCTCTTGGTTTTTGGCAAGACTTCTCCATTTATCAGACGGTTAATGTTATTGTTAGTATTATTATTATGGTTATCCATTTTAGCTAATGTAAGATGGAGGAATCTCTGCGACAGCCCTTAGTAGCTGCACGTCAGGAGTGACTGGCTGCTATGAATGATAAGATTCCAGCTTCAAGTATAATAAGTTGGATGAGAAGAATGCTGTTAAAAGACTTCAAACGATCATCGGTCTGGATTTGCAGGACAGCAAACTGAGTCCTTCATTTCACGATCCATTGGTGAATCGATCCATTGGTGAATCGGGTGAAGGGAGTTCTTCCTCTTCTTCATCTGAGCACTGCTTATCTGAAAATAGAAAATCCATTGGGCCACATTTGACAGAAGAAGGTAATCGATATGGGATGGAGGGTGGGAGGTAGGGAGGGATACAGAGGCAGAGGCAGAGAGGGCAAATAGAGACAGAGAGATACAGACAGACAGACAGGCTAAGGCAGATACAGAGGCAAGAGGACAGAGAGAGACAGAGACTAAGAGAGGAGAACAAAGACAGGTAGGCGAGAGCAGGGACATAGACTATCGGAGAGGGAGAGAGAGGGGGAGGAAGGTAGAGGGAGGCAGACAGACAGACAGACAGACTCTGACAGCAGAGCTGAATATTTCTGTTCATGTGCTATTGTACTGTACCTCTATAAGTTTTCTTTTATTGTCTGTGTGTTTGTTAGTTTGGAGATGAGGCTGCCTCCTTTCCTCTACACCGATGCCCCAGTTCTCGCCAACCCAGATCGAATTGTACCCTACGCAGAAACACAGTGGTAAGCTTAAAAACAAGTCCACCATCGCCACCACCACCAACCTCCATCCTCTGCTCTCTATTTCTTCGTCTCCCTTCTGCATCATCCTTTGTCTTTGCCAACAGATTTTTTCGGCCTTGTAAGGATGATATCAGTGTAATCTGAAGAGCATTGTAGTGGCATCACCCAGCCCCCCACCCACCCACTGGCCAGGGGCTGATAAGCCAGTGGCATGATGCACTGGTGATTAGTCATAGAAATTGTCAGGGTTGCAGATTTTTACACAGATCTATTAATCACCAGTTTCTATCGACTATCCAATGTTATGCATTGATTACGGAGATTTATATAGCGCCCATTCAGGGTTACTACTGAGGAGTAAAACAATAGATGGCACTGTACAATTGTGAGTCAATGTACCATGGAGTTTCATGCTTTCTAATGTGCCACTCACAGCCGTAACCATTCAGTAGCGCTCCCAGTGCGAGAACCCGAGAGAAGGATTAGATTTTAAGAAAAGAGACTGAGATGTAGACAACAGTCCCGAAAGCTAGAGTCCCATGCAGAGTGGAGGGAAGGAAGGGAATTCCATAATGAGGGTCCAATAATAGCAAAGGATCCTGCTTACCAACTGCTCAGTGCTAGCCACTGCTCCTTTCTACCTACAGAGATTAGGTGGCTAATCTGTGCAGTGATATATTTCCTCAAAACTTGAGCTGGCATTTTGAATCTGATTATGTTGACGAGTTACTTACTCCTGGGGACAGACAGGAAAATGTGTAGTAACCAGGAACAGGCAGACAAATGGGACACTCAGACAGACACAGACATACAGACAGACAGATACTATACGATATATGCCATCTCTGTTGCTATAGGACGGACAGAAACGTCGCTCCGAACGTGTCTCTCGACCCGGCGCCCTACAAGCACCTGCACGACCTTTATGATGATGACTGCATTGACCCAGAACCCACAGACGACGAACATGATGACGCCCACACCATGATGAACCACCCATCATCATCGTCGTTGTCGTCACACAAATGGTCTTTGTCGCTGTCATCATCGTCGACGAGTGTCTCATCCGCTGCTCCTCTTCCATCGAACGCGGATTCAGGGAACGTCTCTGATGATGATGATGACTCCGAGGAGGAAGAGGAGGAGGAGGAGGATGCAGCATCCGTACTATCGGACAAATGTACGTGCCTTGTGTAATCGGATCAATAGATCAATTGATCAATTCATCAATCAATTTCTCAATCAATCGATCGTTTGATCAGTCAGTCAATCAATAAAACTTGGCGTGTTGTGTGAATGGTGTGGGTTGGAGTCTTCACTGGGGGCAGTTGCAGTGTATGGACCTTGACCCAGTCCTTAGTTAAACACAGTTGCATAATGTATGTTCTATCATATGGGTGTGTGTGTGTGTTTGTGTGTATGTGCTTGTGTGTGGGTGTGTTCTATTGCTTATGAACTTTGGAAGTAGGGCAGAATGAGATACAGTTGTTTTGCATATATTGTATTGCAATGGGACAATGAGATGGTTTGCAGACTGTCGTCCATCTTAAAGATAACCAGACTCACGATGCTCACATTGCTCTGAAAACTCAATAATATATTGGCAGATGGTCCATCTCATTGTGCAATGTGCATCAGTGGCTTGTCTCTTATTATTGTTATTATTATTTGTTATTATTATTATCGCTATTATTATTGTTATGATTATTATTATTATTATTATTATTACAAACATTTATACAAACAGTTTTATAGTGCACAAAGAATAATTAAACATACTTTGTTTGTTAACATACTTGTGTGTTTGTGAACATACTTGTGTGTTTGTGAACATACTTGTGTGTTTGTGGTGGGGGCAGTACTTATTAACGTGAAAATATTGTTGTTGATATATGTGTGTATGTGTGTGTGTGTGTATGTGGGGCTGATTTATATAGCTCCCTCGTGTGCATGACATGGCTTGATAACTCGCAGATCTGAATGGGTGTGCCTTGAGAACGTTCTGACTGTTTGATAATGATGCTTATAATGTAAGCAGCAACGTTTTTTTTACTATCATTGATTAGTATTGATCAGCTCCTGTATACAGTGAGTGATGTATTTCCTCCGATCTTAAGCTGGCGTCTCGAATCTGATTATGTTGATGGGTAATTTGTTCCTGGTTCCTACAGTCCCTGAGGACAGACAGGAACGCACAGGAACGAGGAACAGACAAACAGACAGACAGACAGACAGATGGCACTGGACCGACAGACAGACAGACTGGATCAGTGAATTGTCAGACGGATTATAGTCAATGGCTTTTTGGGGTATGGGGTGTGGGTGGGGTGAGGGTGAGGGAGTTGATTGTGATTGGTGGGTGGGTGGTAAGGGACGAGGGTTAGTGTGGGCTTCAGACCATTCCTCCGGATAGTCGTCTTCCAGTCTACCCAGACCCAGAGGGATGCTTGATGGATGGCTGGGTCAGTAACCCCAGAGGCCAGTCTTAAGTGTTTCCGTTTTTATTGCCTACGATAATGGAAGCGACGTCGGGAAAAATTGGCGGCCTTCGTTCGATTCACCCGGTTTTCTTATTAGCACTGACCTCGTAAATTTCCAAGTTCCCGATTTTCATGGATGTGAATTGGGTCTGGAATGTTAAATATGGGTTTGGTTTAGAGAGATGTGTCTGCCTTTGTAGGTAACCCAGGTTCTGAACAAAACGAGGTTAATTTATTAATTTTGGTGTCTTATTGGTTTATTGAAATTTCTAGACGTCACACCACCTCCAGATCATTGCATGAGGAATGAGATGGTTCTGTGCTAACATTGTTCTCGAGGGTCCACAGAAATTTTAGCAGGGGGCAAAACACAATGGTCACAGGGAGATATATATTTGGCAGAGACAGAGTTCCATAATGTAGGTCCGTCAAGTGAAAGCTCGTTCACCAAAACCAGTTTTAGGCATGATATCTGTATATGCAGATGACCTGCTTGAATAATGTTTGAGTTTGGGGATTACAGACTTATTTGAAGTATATTGTGGCGGACCAGAATTCTATGTTTTTATAAGCTGAGCCCTACTTTGAAGCAAATCCTTTACGGAATTGGAGGCCAGTGTAGATTCAATGCAAAGAACTGATTGTGGAGGTTATATTTTCATGCAGTAACGAATTGGTTCTGGCCCTATCTGGAGCATCATGTCTGTCTGTCTGTCTGTCTCTTTCTCATTCACATATACATGGATTTGGTGTTTGTGGACCAATGTTCGATGTCTGGAGAGATAGGTTTGTGGTCTAGAGACAAATTTCTGCTGTTTGGAGTAACAAGTTTGTGTTTGGAGACAAAATGTCCCATGTTTAGAGAAATTGATTTGGTGTTTGAAGGCATATGTCTTAAAGTTTAGATAGACAATGTTTGATGTTTGGAGAGATAAGTTTTTTGTTTTTGAGTCAACTGTCTGATGATTCCAGAGTTTGGTCAGATCTCTTTGATATTTACAGACATGCATTTCATGTTTGAACTTATGTAGCCGGAGTGTATTTTCTTTCTGGACCGAGAGTAAATTATTTAAAAAATTAATTCTGCGCAAAGAGATGGAAACTTGAGAGTCACTTATTTCAAAATTGTGTTTTCTTCAGTACCTGCAATAAATGACGACGACGAAGACGATAATCAGATTTGCAGCAAAGTTTCGTCCGTATCGAACGCACGACTCGGAATTCTCATCCAGGCGCTGGAGGGCGAAGTGCAGAGATCGGCAGGTCACGACCCAATGCACGACTTCATGGTCCTTCAGAAGCAGCATTCGGAGATCGTTGCCTCGCTGACCGACTCTAACGACTCGCTGCTACAGGTTGGTGGTTGCTATTGGATACTGTTGCCGTGGTAATGCTGCCATTGGGTAGTTGTTGTGGTACTGTTGCTATGGTTATGCTGCCAGTTGATGGCTGTTATGTTACTGTTGCCATGGTAATAATGCCAGTTGGCGGCGGCTGCGGATACTGTCTCCATGGTATGCTGCCAGATGATGGTTGCTATGGATACTGTTGCCATGGTTATGCTGTCACACTGCAATTCGATGTGATGAGTTCTGAGCGCACATGTTAATAGTTCTCTCGAGTGGTTTCTTAGAGATGCTGAGTCTTCATGCATATGTTTGTTTGCCTGCTTGGTGTTATGCGTGTGTGCTTCAGGATATTTGTTCAATGCCTTTTAGGACCACATAAAAATGGTTGCAATATTGATATGCTTGAAATGACAGACTGTTGATTGAGACAGATGTGAAGACGAAATCGCGATAAATGAGATGCACATTGCATTTTTGTTTACATGGGAATCTTAATGAGTTCCTGTGGTTGCTGTTGTGATGTTTTTAGTGGGATTCTTTTCGTCTCTTTTGACAAGCATAGAGATGCATGTAGCGAGACGAGTGTAGTTACGAGTGTAGTGATGTAGCCAGAGTGTATTGAGGAGTGTAGTGATGTAGTCGGAGTGTATTGACGAGTGTAGTGATGTAGCTGAGAGTGTATTGACAAGTGTAGTGATGTAGCTGAGAGTGTATTGACGAGTGTAGTGATGTAGCGGGAGAGTAGTGATGAATGTGGTGATGTGTAGTGATGGTTGTTCTGTTGACAGAGACATCGCTACCTGTATTCGCTGATGGAAGAGAAGGTGCGTGAGATGGAAGAAGTGCGCAAGAACCAGGATGACGAGCTAATCCGTCTGAAGCAAGACACAGCGATGAAGATGCGAGAAGCGATGCTCGACCGATGTCGACTCATGCAGCAGATCGAAAAGCTATCCAGCGGATCAATTGACTCCGATCTTGCCGTGGTAAGTCTCACCACAGAGTCGTCTGTCTCTCTCTCTCTCTGTCTGTCTGTCGGTTTGTTTCCATCTGTTTGTTTCTCTGTCTGTCTCTCTGTCTGTGCATGGGTGTGTGTGCGTGAGTGTGTCTTTCGGTTAGTCTGTTAGTCGGTCTATCTGTTTGTCGGGTTCTGTCGGTTTGTCTATCTGTCTCTGTGTTTGTCTGTTGTTCTGTCTGTGTGTTTGTCTGTCTGTGAATGTGTGTTTTCTTGCCGTTTTCATCATGTTTTGTCTTGTGGCAGAAAATGTCATTTTATATCGTTGTCTTGTTGTCTGGTTTTTTTGTTTTTTGTGAGACAGCCATTGTTTTCTGCTGCATCTCTGTTGTTACCACTGCTGTTGTTTGTTGTTTGAGTTGCATTCATGAGGTGATATTAATTATTGTATGAGCGGCGGGGTAAGTTGCATTATTTCTTGTGCAAGAGGATGGGTTGCAATATTATCTCATGCAATCGTTGCAATGCTATATCATGCAATCGTTGCAATGTTATATCATGCAATCGTTGCAATATTATCTCATGCAATCGTTGCAATGCTATATCATGCAATCGTTGCAATGTTATATCATGCAATCGTTGCAATGTTATATCATGCAGTGGGATGGTTTCAATATGATCTCATGTGGCTCTGTTGCAGTTGCAATATTATCATTTAGAACAGTATTGACTGTATAGTATCATATTCAGTGGATAGGATAATTTTTCGTTTGTCCTTGATGTTAGTTAATAATATACAATGTTGTTGCCATTGATATGTGTGCGGATGTTCGGTGGGAGGGGGTGGAGGTGGTGGTAGCTGGTTTTTATTGCTTTGCCCTCTGGCCTGAAGTAAAGGTAATAAAATTAGATAGGCATCGGACAGCTTGGCTGTTTGCCAAGAATGGTTGCCTCTGTTCAATAATAATAATAATGATAATAATAATGTCCATGAATATGAGGAGGAAGAGGAGGAAGTGAGGGCAGTAGGAGTCAAGAGTGGAATGGAGGACAGAGTAGGAACCAAGAGGAGGAAAGGAGGAGGAGGAAGTGGAGGAGGAAGTGAAGGCAGTAGAAGTCAAGAGTAGAATGGGGGACAGAGTAGGAACCAAGATAGGTAAGGAGGAGTGGTGGTGGATTGGGCAGAAGTGGAACTGAGGAGATTGGGGGGATGCTGATGTAGAGTTTGGATGAAGTGCATCAACATAGTAAGCGCTGCAGAAAAAATGCACGCACGGCTACTGTACTGACCCAGAGAAAAATGTACAACTCGTAATAGTAATCGTTATCTCCAAATTTCTAGAACTCCACTTGAAAGCCAAGCGCAGGGCACCAGCTTATTCAACGCACATGCAATTGGTGCCTGCTTGAATGTGCTTAAAACATAAGGCAGTACTATATATCTGATTTGTCTCCTCTAACTGCTTGCATTAAATTCAAAATTAATCATCATCTTGGGCTCCAAAGCAGAACGGGGTCTTGCCACAAAATGTTTGGCCGATGTAATATGCCTCTTTCAACCTCCTCACGTCGTCTACTTCGCTCTTCAAACAGATTTGATCTTCTAGTTCTTCATATTAGAACAACTATGTCTCAGTCCTGGTCCTTTACATCAATTGGTCGTCTCTTTGCAATATGCTTTCCCCACCTACTACTCGTTTTCATATTCTAGAGTTCTGGCAATTCCTACTCGTCACTAGCACTAAGTTTATTAAACCATTGTCTCTTTTCTATCTAGTTGTCTATACTTTATGTATCTACTTTATTGAGGAGCCGGTCATATGCCATGGTGTATTGTAAGGTTATGATGATAGTGTGCACTTGAGACGTTCTTGTGACGTTCTTGTGATGCATTTGGACATTGAATGCCTCACCGTTGATATGTAATCTGCTGCTTGCAAGAATCCTTTTGAAGAATATCGTCTGCCTACTTTGCCGTTGTTGAGATCGAAGCTATTTGTGCGTTGGCTTATCTTGCGATATATAAAGGCTCTTTGTTCGACATTATTGGCCTTGTGTTGAAGTAGGTGGTGGGCAAGACTGTTACTCAGACAGCAGCAGTCGGCCATGGGTCCATGGGTCAATGGCTATTATTGGTCAGCATTTTATGACAAAGTCTTAGTCCGGTCTTACTAATCATCTCTTAGAACTGCCCTGCCGTGAACTCGCTTTGTCTAATAAGCAAGGAATGTCTTCGCGCTGCATAGGAAATGTTGCAATAAGTGACGTTTGTTGCTTTGCTGAAGAACATAACGGGTTGTCACCTGGGGTATGGAATGTTGCATGAGGTTTATAGGTTGAGAATTTATTTCATAAGCTTAAGCTTTATGTGCGGTTCATGCATGGCATGGGGCGATGGGGGGTGATGGGGCTTAGTATGACTCGCTTAGGCAAACAAGAAGCAGGCAGCCTCACGCAGTGACGAGAACCTGCTGAAATTCACATAGAGAATAGTATTCTTGTTTATTATACCGATGGTTGTAATCTGACATAATTCGTAAGGCATCAATTTATGAGTAAATTCGTCAGTTTGGACTCCAAACTCACTCACTGTCAGTACTTGTGAACTGGGGAAAGGGCAAACTGAGGAGTTCAAGCCACATCAAGATAGACAGAGACAAAGACACACACACAACACGCCCACCGAGCCTTGCAGCCGGAGGGTTGCAGGTTCGAATCCACCTCAAGTCGCCGCGCAGGGACCTTGGGCAAGTCCTTAACTTGCAATTCCTAGGTGCTTCGGCGTGAAACTCCGATACAGTGTCCACGCTGCAGTTGGAAGCACCTCTGAGTAGAGAGCTTGAAGGGGCGCTATAAGAAGTGTGCATACAATCAAAATCAAACAGAGACCATATTAAAGAGTAATGATATTTTCTGGCAAAGCGTAGAGCAGCTTCGTGCAGTGGGCATCCAGTGTGGTCTATATTTAGACGAGCTGCAATTAACAACGCTTCAAACCTATTGACCTTATCTATGTCAAATGAATGGAATGACGTCTTTACTTCAGTTGAAGTGCTGTCTGTTGCAACCAGACACGGTTGCCTTACTCTCGAAAGTAATGTCTAGCGGATGGTGACGCTAATGTGGCTGGAGAAGTTGGAGACAGACTTTGACATCGTGGGTTTTAAATGAAATTATTTTTCTCAAGAGGGAGAGACCCATGGATTCTGCTTCCAGGATATAGTTGGAAGAAAGGTGGCAATGGGTGAGGGGTGGGGTAGTCTTCTGGGGTTAGTGGGGTCGTCTTCTGGGGTCAGTGGGGTCATATGCCAGAGGGTTGAATGAACTGGAGTGCACTGGTAAGGTAGGTTTGTTTATTAGGCGGCTTTCCAGATGTTGTGGGCGCCAGGTGTAGTCATTATCAGCCACAGTCTGGGGTAAGCATCCTTGGTGGAATGGGGTCATGGAGTCATGCGGGCAAGGTCACGAGGCGTATTGTTGACCAGTTTGCAGTGACCAGCTGGTAGACAGAGGCACAGGGAGAAGCAGACAAAATCTTGCTGAGGTAGAGATCGAGAATGAGACTGATAGACACAGACAGACCTACTACACAAGGAGAAAGAAACAAGGAGATAGAGTGAAATTGTCACTGAGAGAGGTGGAGTGAGAAATTAAAACAGACAGACAGACAGACAAACAGACAGACAGACACACACACAGAGAAAGAAGCAAAAATACAGCGAGGTATAGAGACAGACAGACAAACAGAGATGGATAGAAGAGACAGGCAGAGAAAGAGAGACAGAAAAAGGGATAGACAGAGACAGAGACAGAGAGACAGATAAAGGGATAGACGGAGAGAGAGAGTGAGTGAGCCTGAAGGCGGGACAGTGCAGGGTGCCTTCGGGGGCGGTGGTGGTGGTGGTGGCACCTGCTGCCTCACACACACACACGGTCTGCTCAAGTACAGATTTTATGACGACAATGGACCTCTGTTCGGCTGACCACAGCGCACAGACGGACCACGCACTGACCTCCCTCCCTCCCTCCATCCTCCTCTCTGCTGTTTGTCCATGCCATGAACCGAATGACCCCTCCTAACTCATACACACTGCAGTCAATGTCTTCTTCTTCCACATACATCTGACGAACGAACGAACCACCGTTCTTCTT
The DNA here is from genome assembly GCA_949752735.1 of Lumbricus terrestris. Lineage (NCBI taxonomy): Eukaryota > Metazoa > Annelida > Clitellata > Crassiclitellata > Lumbricidae > Lumbricus > Lumbricus terrestris. Next base: position 68,290,767 of record OX457039.1, read on the forward strand.
CGGCCAACGAAGATAGATTGACTGCGGGAATTACGGTAACTCTATCCGCTGGAAACTCAGACAGCTGCGAAGATTGGAGTAATTTGTGCGCCCGGGTTGTTCCGATTCTTTTGTCCGGGGACATTTCTGATGGTGTTCGGACCGATGTACCGAGTAGTTATTTATTGCCTCGTTAAGTGTCCCGACCATCATCATATTTCGTCTGCGCCCTGAAATAAACCTGACGGGGTTCGAGAGGAAGCGGTCTCGTTAGGTCTGTGTTATTTTGATGTGGGTGTGTGTGTGATGGTGTAGACGTTGAGAGGCTGGTCTGTAAAGAGAGAGGTTAGGGTTCGAATCCATTTGTTTGGAGGTTTCTACTCCACTTGTACCTATAGCATGAAATATTTGGCTCCGTCCCACCACAAATTTCGGAATAGACCTGTCCCTCCCTTCCTTTCATAAGTCTGGACCAGTTGCACTGTTAAGTATTCTTGGGCCAGTTACAGCACTCTACTTTCAAGTCAGTTGCAGCTACTATTGGGCCAGTTATACCAAGTAATATAGCCTACTTTGAGTCCAGTTATCATACCGTAATACCTTCCCTTGAAGCTGCAATTGTGTGAACTGTAATCAAGTCGAGTATGATCTATGTATCTTTTGTATCATTGGTGAAGTGTCATTTGTCATTTTATCCCCTCTGTTCCTTCGTTCTGCAGAGCCATGGACAATGGAATCCCATGCAAGCATTAGATTTCAGGGCAAGCACTCGACTTAATCGGGTGCACCACCGTCTGCACCTGCATCAGACAACATCAGTGCAAATCATCGCACGTGCAAGATGCTGCTGCTGCTGCTGCTGCCCTACTTGGAAGTGATGTGTGTGTGTGCGTGTGCGTGTGTTATGTTGATCTGGGCCGTGGGCTTCTGATAGCATCTGCCAGTGTTAGGGTGTCGGTTGCCTTGCCGATGGGAAAAGTTGCGTGCGTTTTGCGTTCGCTTAGGTTAAGCAAACAGCGGGGTGGAGGATAAAGGCAGACAGACAGAGAGAAAGAGAGACAGACAGACAGACAGACATACAGACAGACAGAGATGGCTGCCCAAAGCGGTTTCGTGCACTCAACGTTAACTTATGAAAAGTTTCGTGCTTTTTCCGTTCGCTTAGGTTAAGCAAACAGCAGAGTGAAGGAGACAGACAGAGAGACAGAGACAGAGGCAGAGAGAGAGACACACATACATAGAGACAGATCTCCTCACCGCTGCTTCGTGCACTCCACGTCAACTTATGAAAAACAGTTCTTTTTATACTGCGCTCCATTATTTCTCGTCATGATGATGTTGATTGTTGTTGATGATGATGATGATGATGATAGTAATCAGTTTCTGATGTCCTGTATGAATTTCCGGTTCAGAATGTGCTAATCTGCATATATGATATTATGTCAGTAGTCATAACCCATCTCTTCTTTCCTTCATAATTCTCGTCAAGACGGTGGTTTTTTAATCTGCGATGGATGCAAATGATGATCTCATTTCAAGTCTTTTATGCTCTCCAGGGTGTGTGTGTGTTTGTGTGTGTATGTGTTTGTGTGTGTGTGTGTTTGTGTGTGTGTGTGTGTGTGTGTGTGTGTGTTTTATTTGTCTTTCGTTATGCTGCTTATGTTTGCTATCAGTATTAGCGTTGCATGCTAGTGTTTATTCGAGATAAGTGTAATCGTAGAGCAGTCAAAAACTTATGGCAGAAGCTGTTGTGATTATCTCAAATATCTGTCGTCATCCTTCCTAAAATTGATGATGATGATGATGGTGCTCTGCCCGAAGGCAGGTTCATTGGCTTTTACGCCCCTGGGGATGAGATGAGTGAGGTGGTTTCCCGTTGCCTTCCCCACAGACAATGATGGGTAAGCAACTTGCCCAAGGTCGCTCCGCAGGAGCTTGCGCCCCTGCGTCCCACACGTGCTAGCCCGAGATATCTAAATCTCTGAATGTCAACTTCCAGCCCGGGGCTTGAACCGCAGTCCGTTGCAACCAACAGACGAATGCAGCTGTCGCTTACCGGTGTAGCTAACTAGGCCAGTTTCCTAAAATTAGGAAACGATTATTATTATTATTATTAATATTATTATTATTATTATTATTAATATTATTATTATTGTTGATATCAGTATTTTACTTACTGGTGTTATTATTTTAATTTGAGGTTGCTATGATTCCTTTGGTTCTTAAAACAATGTACATAATTCAAATAGCTTCTGTAGCTGCTATACCTTGTCTTCATGTTCCAGCGTATTGTTGTTAGTGCTATTTTTATTAGTATTTAGTGGTAGTGGTAGCAGCTGCACAATGCACATGTTAGTTAGTTATGCTACTATTGGTATATTGTTCCGGTGGTAATATTATGACTATTGTTGTTATTTCTATTGGTGTTGTTATTGTTATGGAAAATAAAATATAATTTTCATTCTTCTTATTGTTATTGTTTTGGAAAATTAAATATAATTTTCATTCTTCTTATTATTATTATTATTGTCGATTCTCGATGAATTTCTTGATTTTTGCATTAATTAACTGGATTGTTATTATTTTTATTTCTCCTCTTATTATTGAAATAATTATATGACATGCATGATGTGTGTTGGCTGAGGTTGTTTGTAATTTGTATTTTGAGCTGCGACTTATTTAATAACAGTCACTTATTTAATAACAGTCACTTGTTTAATAACAGTCACTTATTTAATAACAGTCACTTGTTGCGAAAGTATCTGTCAGTGCTGCTGACTATTTGTTATGATTGATAATTATCTATCTGCCTGTGGTTTTGAGAGAATATGAAAGTGTTTTTTACTTGCTTCCCTGTTTTAATATTAACTGCTGTGATTTATTTTGAAACAAAGAAACAAGAGAGACAGACACACAGAGAGACAGACAGAAGCAGGCAGACAGAGAGAGAGAGAGAGAGAGAGAGAGACAGAAGCAGACAGAGAGACTGACAGACAGGATGCATGCAAGCAGATAGAGAGAGAGAGAGAGCCAAGCATTCCATTTGCTTATGCTTCCTCATTTCCTGCCTTCTTTTCAATTATCTGCTGTCATTGTCTTCAATCTTCTGCTTAGAACTGTATTCATTGTCTTTACCCTTTTGTGCTGTGACCTTGATGCATCTCTCTTCATAATACTCCATTTAGTTTCGACTCTGGAAAAGTCTAAGTGAAAATAAGTTAGATCCTGCATCATGAGCTTTTTTGTCAACATGCTCTCAAATTGGTTCCTGATTTTGAAAGCTTTGCAAGTTGGATTCTGGTTTTAGAAGCATTGTGTGATGTTATCATCAAGCGTTTGTAAATCAGTCTTTGAGCAGATATCGAAAACGCTGTGGAGTGTAAATTAGCGATAGTGTGCTTTAGTGAAACCCTGCAATGATCTCACTGGCATATATACTCTTGTGTGGTTTGCTGATTTGTACCTAACCATCTGCCGGTCTAGTCAGCTCTGCCTCATCATGTATTCAAGGTACGAAAAGAGTTGCCATTCCAAGCATTGATTATGTATCGAGTACATTCGTAATATGAAATACCGCGGAGAGGGATTTCATGCAACAATCGACCTTTTCCATCATGGGGAAATGATGTCGGACTGACTGACTCACCCACTCACTCACTCACTCGCTCAAACACTCACTCGCTCACTCAATCAGAGGAAGGCAGACAGGCGAATGAGTTTGCAAGGACTGTGTCCGTGGGTGTTTGAGATTTCCAAGATTTTCGATTTTAATTATCCGGGGTTTCCGTCTCTTGTTGCCGGGGCTTCAGACAATAATAAAGTTGGGCAAAACTGTAGATCGCGTCGTCGGTGATTAATTGTCGTTCGTTTATTTCGGAAGATCTTTCGTCGAAAGAAAGACAATAATAATATATTGCCAGCTGTCGACGAACGATCTCTCTCTCTCTTTCTCTGCCTGTCTGTCTGTCCATGTGTCTCTGCCTTTGTGTCTCAGTCTCTCTTCTCTGGCTGTCAGTCTGTCTGTCTGCCTCTCTGTATGTCTGTGTGTGTCTCTCTGCCTCTGTATGTCTCTGTGTCTCTATCTGTCTTCTCTATCTGTATGTCTCTTTGTCTGTCTCTGTGTCTCTATATTGTCTGTCTCTATATTGTCTGTCTCTCTGTCTGCCCCCCTCTCTCTCTCTCGATCGGTTAGTACAGCACTAAATTCTAATGGCCTCTCGATTGCATCTGGCCGACAATTCGTCTTCTTAAACTGACAGTTTGATGGTCCTGCTTTCGACGGAAAATGGCCGACCGCCCTCATGCTGGTCTTTGTTGGTCAATAGTCTGGTCAGACCGACGACCGATAGTTGCACGCACGCACGGACGAACCGTAGATTGACGGTTCGGCCTGGCCCGGTCCGACCTGGCCCGGCTCCTCCTGGCCCGGCTCCTCTGTTCTGCACCCGGAGACCCCAACTCGTCCTGGTGAATGTCTAATGCTCTGCCTCGCGTTGCCCGTGTACCGTGTTTCGCATGCGGAGCGAGGGACTCCAGCCGAGTGGAGTGGGTCTGTGCTGTGGATCCATTGCAAAGCTACTCAGTCTCTCACTGGTCGTGTCGAATTAGGTCGGTGGAGCTTTGTCGCTGTTTTTACCTCTGAGGCTTCCACGCTCGCTGGCAACGTGGGATCGACTGCATAGCGCTACAGATTTAGCTCATCTAAGGATAGACGCAGCAGGCAGGAGACAGACAGACAGGCATTCGGGCAGGCAGACAGATAGATAGACAGGCAGACGGGTAAGGTAGGCAGGAAGACAGGCAAGTAAGGTAAGTAGGCTGACAAGTAGGCAGGTATGGTAGGCAGGAAGGCTGGCAGACGGGTAAAGTAGGCAGGTAGGCACTCCGAAAATTGAACAGATAGACTTAAAGTTCAGCACAGAAGGACAGAATGATACAGATACTGAACAGTCAATGATACAGGTAATAAGCTGAAAGATAAGCAGACAGACAGAAGCAAATGCAGAGAAAGGGACAAGCACCCAGAGACAGTCATTCAGAAAGACACACACACACACTTACATTGCACGCATCAGATAACAATCGCCCAGACAGGATGCATATATATATATAATACACATATATATATATACATATATGTATAAATAAACAAAGTGTTTGAGAGTAGACACAAGATTTATGGCATGTTGGTGTCGCCTTTGGTTCCTGTTTACATTCTATCAGTGTTTGTGTGTCTGTCTCTGTCTATAAGTCCCATTGTATTTGTGTCTATGTGTGTTTTGTGAGGCAGATATCATATGACCTGGCAGTATGATTTCACTGCATAGCCAGACACAGACAGACAGCTACAGACAGACAGATAGACGGCTGACGTTATAGCTCTTCAACTTTCAGCTTTTATCCTTATCAGCAGAATATAATAACTCAGTTTGTCTGATATTCTGTCAGTTTGCCTTTCTGCATATCTTCCATTGTGCGCGTGGATATACAGCATAGCTCTGGAGAGATCTGCCAACGTGTCTGTCTGTCTGTCTGTCTGTCTGTCTGTCTGTCTGTGTGTTTGCATTTGATAATATTTCACTCGGCTCCGGAAACGGATATCTCCATGTTCTTTCTAAGTGGGGTGGTGTGGACAAAGCAGTTGAAATCTCAGTGTGTAACAGTAAGCAAAATTATGAGTGGAGGTCTTGCACTAGGTCCCCACACAATTACGGACCAGGAGACCGGAGGGGAAAGGAGGTTCAAACCCTCGCTCTCCACCTTACTAGGCAGGCACTCATATGCAATGAACAACTGTGTCCCGTTGTACCAAGCATCAATATTTATATTAATGTTACTAAAACAATTACACACATAGAGATATATAGAGATACACGTAGACATACATGTAGACATGCATATGGACATTGGACATCCATATAGACTTACTTGTAATCATGCATATAGGCATACTTATAGACATACTTACAGACGTACTTACTTGTAGACATACTTATTGACATACTTATATTGTCATTTACACTTACTTCTAGACTTGCTTGCATACATACATGCATTATGATCCAAACAACCACATAATTATACCAACATTGCTCCAGCACACACACACACACACACACACACACACACACACACACACACACACACACACACACACACACACACACATACACACACAAACACACACACACACAAACACCAGGGCTTAAAGTGTGCCTGGACGGTCATGGACGGCGTCCATGCACTTGTTTTAAAATCTGAACACCGTCCAGCCGCTTATTGGCGAGCACAGACTGGATAGGTAAGGGGCGTCCAGGCACTTCTTTTGGAGAGGTACGGTGGCGTCCAGGCACTTCTTTTTCCACACTTTAGGCACTGACAAACACACACACAGGCATGCGTAAAATGTTGATGAAGGCAGCTATAAATGTGTATACCTGTGACCTTCCTTCTCAAACCCGAGACAGTGCACAAAAAACCAACAGGACGGTAGCTATAAGCTCACCTTGAGAAACGGCAGACCTGTGCATTGAGTCTGGCCACCCCCTTCGTTTCCCTAGCCTCTCCATTCCCCCACCCCACCCCACCCCGTATTTGACGGCGAGTCATCCCGTCGCTCTATTCTTGAGTGAAAACAAATTTAGTTGGGCGGTAAATAGCGCTAGCTATACTGGCGTCGTCGGTCTTGCCCTAGACCACGCCGGTGAGCAGAGGGAGGCACGGGCGGATGTTCTATCGGTTATGACTGAGGGAGGAGGGAGGGAGGGATGTGGGAGGGGAATAAATTGAGATGGATTGGTGGTGGAGGAGAAGGAGGAGAGGAGGAGGAGAATGCCGGGGGTCTGTAATCGATGGGTTGTCGAACTCGTTTTTTTGTCTAGCGTCTAGTGCGTTATTTACTGGTGTCGGCTATTATTATGAGAAGCGCTTTCTAAGATGGGAAAGAGATTGAAGACGGTGCGAGGTGGGAGGAGATGAGAGCTGGTGGAAAAGAAGATGGGAAAGGTGGAGGAGAGGAGATGGGAAAGGTGGAGGAGAGGAGATGGGAAAGGTGGAGGAGAGGAGATGGGAAAGGTGGAGGAGAGGAGATGGGAAAGGTGGAGGAGAGGAGATGGAAAAGGTGGAGGAGAGGAGATGGAAAAGGTGGAGGAGAGGAGATGGGAAAGGTGGAGGAGAGGAGATGGGAAAGGTGGAGGAGAGGAGATGGGAAAGGTGGAGGAGAGGAGATGGGAAAGGTGGAGGAGAGGAGATGGGAAAGGTGGAGGAGAGGAGATGGGAAAGGTGGAGGAGAGGAGATGGGAACGGTGGAGGAGAGGAGATGGGAAAGGTGGAGGAGAGGAGATGGGAACGGTGGAGGAGAGGAGATGGGAACGGTGGAGGAGAGGAGATGGGAAAGGTGGAGGAGTATGAAGAGGTATCGCTAGAGCCAGGTGAGGACGAGGTAGAGGAATAAAAGGAGGAGAATGAGCTGCATAGGATGAGGAGGAGGAAGAGGAGGAGGAGGAGGATAAGAAGAGGAATAGATGTATACTGGCTTTCTTTTGTCCGCTGTTTTGATTGACAGACGATTGGAGGAGGAGGAGGAGGAGGAGGAGGAGAAGAAGGATGAGGTGAGTTTGGTGCAGATGCTCTCTCTCCCCCTCCCGTCTGTCTATGTCTGGTGGCTGAAGAACGGTTGGTGGCTGGCTGCTATGGATTGATGGATAGATGGATGGTAGAAGGACCGATTGGCTGTCTGGTTGGTTGACTGGTTAACTGGCTGGTTGGCCGACTGGTTAACTGTCTGGTTGGCCAACTGGTTAACTGTCTGGTTGACTGGTGAGCGACTTGTTCACTGACTGACTGGCGCTCACTCACTGACATAATTATAATCATTACGGCGATCCTAATCCTAATGGTGATGGTGGTGTTGATTATTATAGGGACAACGATAATGATAATGATAATGGTAACAACAACGATGAAATAAAATATAATGATGATCGATGGACAGCTGAACTGCTGAGAGCTAAGGCAACGATTGGCGATGATATTAACGACGATATTAACCGTACAACATTAACTTTTGTAAGAAGAAAGGAGTTGGTGAATTCTGTCGAAGTACTTGGGCACTGACCGACCGACTGCTGTGCGGCGAACCCTTCGTCCTAGTCTGGTATGGTGGTATACGTGCATTGGCAGGAGTTCCAGCACCTGTCATCAGGGTGGTTGAACCGGTGTCAGCCACAGTGCTATGACTGCAACCCAACTCTGTCGGTTTTGTCAATCCCCCCCACACACACACCCCACCCCACCACACGTGCCGACCCTAGTTTTCTGCGTCATCCCTCCCAACGGCGAAATCGAACCGTCTTGCTTGCTTTTTAAGACTTGTTTATGAGATCTTGTTGTATTAAGAGGATACGCACGTGTTACATACACCGCAAGCAGTACTACTCTAGGCAGCCAGGCGGTTTCAGGCCTGGGGGAATAGTGGCTTCTTCGCCTGCTAGGCGGTGGGGCCTGGTGGCCGGCTGCTGGCTGGCTGGCAGGCGTGACGGCTTTGCTGGCGGTACCGTCTGGGCGACTAAGCCTCAACCACTAAGTGGACCTCTGGCGTCAGACAGACGAACCAGGGACAGACTAATGTCGGTGTTTATGACAATATGGCCCTTGCGCAAATAGTTTGATGAATTATTATTGTGGCTGTTTATCGCAGTTTCTCGAGCACTCATGACTATGATGAATATCGCTGTTGCTGGCTATTTATAAGTCACTGTCGCCTCGGGGAGTGGAGGGAGGGAGGGAGGGAGGGAGGGGGGATGTGGGAGTGGGATGCGTGGACCGGTGGGGGTGTTCGGTGGGCTGAAAAACATGGAGAGGGGTGGTGTCGAGCTACCCGTTTCTCGGAGATTAGGGAAGACTGTAAGCCTATTTGTGCGAAAAGATTCCACAAACTAACATATGGAATTGGCAGTGGATGTAAACATGCTTACATCCAACTATAGCTATTAAATGTCTGATCTGATTACTGTGGGTTACCGTAAGTGCTTTGTTCCCTGAAGAACGAGTCCCATGCAACAGACCCAGGGAACAGCGCTCACTTTGGTTAGCAGCTGCAGGAGTTAACGTGGTATCAACGAGTGACTAATATTGCAACGTTATGTCTGCCGACTTTCCCCATCTTCATGTTTTTCAGCCCACCGAACAGCCTAAGACTCCTTAAGCTTAAAAACTGCTTTTTGCTTCTTTGGCCATGTGTACACAACGTGAACCTTGTGGCTGGTATCATGCTACATATATATGGCTGTTGTGGCTGTAAGCACAATGCTCTTGTGGCTACCTAGTATACGACCAACGAGGCTTTTTCGGTTACCCTGGCTCTTTGTGTATTGGTCTGAGTGTGAAACTGCGAGTAGGTAGTCTGCAGAACGGGTCAGGCTGTTTGAGATTCTTTGTTCAGAGCGTTTACGAATGCAGTCTATGTTGAGGTTGAGTGAGTTGACGGATTGGAATGACTGATATGCCAAAGCACTAGACTGACATCACCTGTATCAACAATTACCTTTATAACATACTTCTCAGTTTTCACCATATACACATGTAGGTAAAGGTATTAAAATTGCTGTATTTAGGCCAATTTTCGTCCAAGTCTACCATTTGTTCACGAGTACACACTATCATATTGTAAATAAATTGCAATTGCTATATAATTTAATTCAGGGTATTTCTTTCTCAAATGTATTATGATATTAATTATGTACTATGACTATGCATTCATACCGTTTTCATGCCTTATGTGTATGTTTCCACTTCAAGTATTTAAATAAATTGACAAGTTTTTAGTTTACCATTTCTCATCTACCAAATGTAACCATAATACTATATATCTTACTGTACAAGTATCAATCAATAAAATGGTAACAAAGAACTGTAAACAGTTACGTTTGCATAATAATAAATTGAAAATAAAATCACAAAATATTAATTGATTTTACGAAAGTAGTGTAGGCCTGAGAATAACAAAGTAATTTCTTCATTGCCCTACTTCTCAACTCCTTTCTTCACGGATGTCAGTCTCGTTGGAGTGTTTTCAATGAGCCAACCACAGAGACCTCAATCAACTCTGTCTATGTAAACACTGTCTGAAGAACAATGTGGACTTTGAAATCACTGTATATAGTAGCTTGTTGCTTGCTGCATTAGGTCGATTTAGTCCACAGGTCTGATAGGCTGATTTAGGTGTTGATTTAGTCCCTAGGATGGACGCCATTGTTAAATGTGGATAATGTTGCTTGACAAACAGATCTGGAAAATTTATCCAGTTTCTGGTTTGTCAACATAAACAGTGTAGCAGTGGAAACTTACTTTACGCTAGAGGGAAAGCCTTTAGAGAATGAGAGATTGATGAAAATAAACAAGTCAGTAGTTTTTAACTCCTATAGTGAAGGAGGAAGGACTAACCACAGTAAACGCTGATTTAGGACCACGAGTAGCTCAATACTTGCGATATTCTGTAGTTATTTAAATATTTTTTACATTTACATCTATCTGTGTTGCAAAAAGTTGACACCACTCTGACTCCACTTGCTATATCTCGATTGCTTTGACGATAAAAACGCGGCAACTTGTCATCATATTATGTTTGTCGCGAGGCGTTTTGAGAAGCGAACCGAAATTGCGGTTATTTTCAGTGGGTTTGCGCCTCGTGTTTCGCCGGCTTTTGTCCAGATTTAGAAACGTTGAAAGCTGTTTTGTCGGAACCTGTCAAGTTCGTCTTTCAGTTTCCTCCTCGTCTTCCTTTCGTCGGCTTCCTGTTCGCCCCCCGGATTGCATGTTGCCTCGGGTTTCTTGTCTTCCGCTTGGTTCTCCGTTCCCTGAATCTCCTTTTATATGGCTTTTATGCGACTCCTACCGCTGAACACAAAGGCTTAGTTTTTACGAAGTTGTTTTTGCGATGACTCTTTCGAAGTCTACGCCTTTGGCGCTAATCTCGTACATGTCAGTTTAACGGTTGTGTTCAAGTCATCTGCAGTCTGGTTGGTCTACAGACTACAGTTAGTGTGGTGGTGCTATAACAAAATCGGGTGAATACGGGAAATCATGGGCATCCACAGGTTTTTTGCAGGAGGGGGGGCAAAACACAATGGTCAGGGTAAAATTTTGTGGGCAAGAGCTTGAGAATCCAAAGCTGGAACTAAAGAGCACCATGGGTATTTTCATCCATCAAGTTTTCTAAATGTGAATTTCTCCGTTTCTCTCTGTGTGTTATTAATGATTTGTTGAAAGAATTTTTGTTTAAACCAAAAGTTTTTGTAGAAAAATAAATGTCAATTTTCCATGGTAACCTGGGCAAGTTCCGCCTCTTGTTCCTCTGTGTGGGCACCCATGCCGTCAAATTTGGCAGTATTGTGACATTATGTGCGCCATGTCTTCCTAGAGTTTTGTAGTTTCTGATTATAGTCATGGCGTCATTGTTATATTATAGTCCAGTGTTGTGACGTTAGTGTCGTGGTGTCATTTCTGTGTACTAGGATTGTGGCATAATGACACAATGGCAATGATTTTGACCAATGATCTGGTGTTGCTACATATAAATTTGTGCTTGCAATTACAATGTGGTGTAACTACTCCAGACCAATGTCCTGTCCATTCTAGGTATGCTATATGGCATTGGTAATACACACCATGCTAGGCTTTTTTCAGTGAAGCAGAAATGCCGGCATAGTGATGACTTTTAAGCGTTGAAGCAGTTTTGACAATGTGCAATCTTTCTTGTTGTCTTTGGGTTTGACATAAAATTCAGTAACTGAAATACTAGTGAGTCTATGGCTACCGATGATATTGATGTGACAAGACCTTGGCAACTAAAACACTGATATATCAGACAGTGTTGCTGATACTACTGATAAGATCTTGGTAACAGTGCTGGCGCCATGATAGGTCACGGCAGGTCAACTTTTGACGTATACTGTGTATTTTACTGTTCACTTGCATCATGACCTGCCAACAATTCTTTGGAATTCTATTCTTTTCTTTGCATTTATGGTCCTTCAAACTCTAAATAACTCCATGACCCTGACGCAACTTGTTGAAATTCTATACAGCTGGCTTGGCTTGTATAGCTATAGCTTAGCACTGCTTGTGGTAACTGAAATGTTGATGACAATACGGCTACTTACATAAACTGATAAGACTCTTGGTAACTGATGACAGTGATGAGACTTCTATATTCATATAATACTAGTTATGTTCTGGTATAATAATAATGTTTTGTTGTCTTTGTTCAGATGGCGACAAAGTACAAAGAAGAAGCGGAAGTGCTTCGCAAGCAGTTGCAGAACGCCGAGGATTTGAACGCCAATCTGCGACGAGAGATCAGCGAACTGCACCGTGCCATCGACAACTTCACGCGATCATCAGACGCTGGAGGGGGTGGTGGAGGTGGTGGCAGCTACCCCACCATCGTCGTCAAATCCGAAGTGGGGGCGACTGTCGGGGGCGGCAGTGGACGCTCCGCCTGGGGCCCCACCGCGAGCCCCCTATCCTCCGTCAGCTCACACGCCGTATGAGTCCCTTGCGGCGTCGATCAACCCGGGGGAACGTTGGAACCTTCGCTCCTGCAGTCACGGACTCTATCTATCGCTCAAACTGTAGCCAAACCGTGTGCCGTCGTCGTTACTACGGCAACGGTTACTATGGGGACCGTTATGACGTTACGGAAATGGGGTGGGGGGGGGGGCAGGGGTAGCCAGGAAAGCTGTTTAAAGCGAACGGACGAATATCCTGGCGTTCTGTATAATATGGAGTTTTTTTGTCAGTCGATGTGAGACAGACTTTGTACATTGAATTGTTGTTGAGACGATGACGATGGCAATGGCGTGGTCTGGCATTCGGAAGGTGCCGGTCAGTCTGAGTTGGAGACGGGAGAGGAAGGCGAGGGAGAGAGGGAGGGGCAGGGGAAAAGAGGGAGGGGCAGGGGAGGAGAGGGGAGTTACTGGCTTCCTATGGAAGAAGTGGTTGACTGTGCTGCTGCTGTCTGTCTGGTCGGTTGGTTTAGTGGTCAGTGTCTGGGTGGGATTCTTAACATCTGTTGATCATGTCTGGCTGCTGCTGTAGTGTGTGTGTGTTGTTGCTACCTTTGCTATAGGCGAAACTCAATTGGACAGGCTTCCTTCCTTCCTTGGTGCCAGGAATCTAAAACGCCGCCACTGACTGCATGTGGACCTTGGAGCCAGGAATCTAATTTCCTTAAAGCCTGTGGCGACGGCATGTTTTCTGTCTCTCTATCTATCTGGCAATCTATCTGTCTGTTCAAATGAGCCATGATCCAATATTGTTGTCTGGTAAAACAGACGAGACTTTGGATGTGGATGGAATGGATACTACTTGTAGACGCAGTGTCTGGTGTTGATGCCGTTCTGTTTGAACGTTATTATTAGTGCCATTAAATGGCCGCATTGTGGTCTGACTGTGTGAGTCAGTATGATTTCTTGTCTATCACCTTTGAACTGCAGTCGTCTCTGGTGTGTGGTGTCTAGACATTACTAGGGAGATTTGAGAGTCTGTCTGCAGCGAAATAAGAAGAGGGAAAACCGGGGTTTGTTCACAGCTGGCGAGACAGACGCACGGCTCTGCCACTGCTTCTGCCTGTTTGATTTCTTTCATTGCTATGTTTTCCATTTCTACCGTTTTTCTTTGACCCAGATAGTATATCTGTTACCGCGGATACCATACCGCACAGTTTCTGCTGCTGCTGGAATTTCTGGCAATTTAAGCCGTGCTGGGATGAAAGTTCAAGTACGACGTACAGCATTCTTTGCTGCTGGTAGTATATCTGGCGCCGATGTAGTTTTTGTTTGCACCACGACAGACGCTGTAATGTTCAAGTGATTTAGAATAATGCGTGTGCCCGGAACCTTGCTCTTATACCGAGGTCCGTGGCCTGTAGCATATGGAGTTCTGTTAGTTATAGAACGCTGATAGAAGTTAGGATCTTCGTGCAATTAAACGTTCGTATGAAATGGAGTTGGGCATATTTTTTCGTGTCGTTAGGTTTTATCGTTGCTGCGAAGTTGTGATCGAAGCTGGAATTCCGATAGCTGGAGACAATTTAAGGTTTTTTTGGCAGCGTTTCTGTTATGATGTGTGGCATTTTGGAATTTATGTGATTGTTGCTTGATATTATTATTATTAATATTATTACTGCAAATTTTTTACTATTATTATTAATCATTGTTTTATGCCCCGAGGTAGACAGAATCCCTCAGGGACTTCAATGTTATCTAGTAAAAAAATAAAAAGTCTGGAAAGGAACCATTCTCATAGGAATATAATCATTCGCATTAGTGTTAATTATTATTATTATTATTACTGTCGTTATCAAGAAATTCCCTGGTGAATAAAAATCTTCTGGTGCAGCAAAAAAGTTTTAGGCTTCCAGCCGAACAAAGATGCCGAGATGGTGGCATTTAGGCGTTGAAACTGTAGTTAAACATGTGCTATCATTGTTGTCATTGGGCTACAGTAAAAACATTTATCGCAGAGTAAAACTTTGTCGTGAATGGCTGATATTATGATTATAATTATTATTATTTTCTTATAATTGTTTTAATAACTCGGAAGGGGTATGGGTGCAAATCTGTATTTTGAGGGAATGGAATGTTTTATTAATCGTGGTTATGCTGATTATGATGTAAATTTGAAAGCTTGCTGATCTTGCTTTTGCTCCGTTATTCATCCAAACAAACGAAGCTGTTAATCGTTGAAGGCAGAAAAACTAATAAAGTTATGATGTTGAAAAACTGTCTGGCAAATTAATTTCTTCATGGAGGTTGAGCCAAATGTATCCAGAAATGTAATACAAATTGGTCACTGAGGAGTAATGGGTGTCACTGCATGGCAAAAGCTATCCACAAAACCTAGTATATGCTTCCAGCCACTTCCTCCCACAAGCATATCTAGCTGAGTTCAGAGTTCAAACCACCACAGAAATAATGTTCAAATTTTTTTAATGAATGATGTGTATTTTGCAACCATGTCCATTGTTAACTTCAAAATTGTTTCCTTACACATACGCACACACACACACACACACAGTCGTCAAACAAAAGGTTGAGGGTTCATTATATCGGCAGGTCTAATTTGTTTCAAGATGGCTGCTTCATTTTGGCCTCTAGTACTACACTGACGTTTTGCAATACACTGTCGTTCGGGAGAGAAGAGGATGCGGGAGAGGCTAAGAATATAAAGTATATAAAGAATATACCCGTGCCCAGTGCCTAAAGTGGGGAAAATAAGTGCCTGGACGCCCATGACCTCTCCAAAAGAAGTGCCTGGACGCTCCTTACGTTTCCAGTCAGTGTTTGCCAATAAGTGGCAGGACGGCGTTAAGATTTTAAAAGAAGTGCATGGACGCCGTCCATGACCGTCCAGGCACACTTTAAGCCCTGCTCGTACCTATCTGCCTCCCTGCATGCGTTACCTTTTAGTACTGCTGTTTTTAACGGTGTTCACTGTTCATGCTGAACACACAGTTCTTGATTTCGACCACGACGCAATCAACAGTCAGCCGTCAAAAGACCAGACTACACAGACAGACAGACACCATTAGCAATCGGAGTATAAGATGATTCTTAAGATGTACAGATGATACATAAAAACAATAGAAGAGAAGTTGGTGGTTGTGAACTCGACAGTAACGGAGGAAATTCAGAAAACCCTGCAGCTGCAGAAAAAACCGGTCTGATGGTCGATAGGAATTATTTTAACCCGTTACGTGAAAAAATAGACCGAGTAGCAATACTATTCTTCGCTATCATGAGCCCAGCAATATTTATGTGGAAGCGGGTTACATTAAACCAGTATTCATCACTAAGCTGGACCATACATTAATTATTCTTATATGAATGAATGACACACAGAGTATAACCCGTAGACTATAAGGTCTTTGGTATAACTATAATATTATCCATTTCTAAACTGGATCCAAACGTCAATAATTATTTACGGCCTGTATAGACAACGTAACAGAGCAACCAATTTTCGTTTATAGCTGTTAAACTACTAGTGCTATTAGCAATTAGTGCTATTAGTATAAAGGCACAAGCAATGGCATGCAGTAAACGCCGGTGCAAGCAGTAGTAGGCTTATATGGCCTATATACTGTTCTATCCTTGAGAATGTTGCACATTTATCAAATCATTCGGGTTGGAAAAGAGGGCCAGTGAAGAAATTCCCAATTAATTATCTTCAGCCTCGAATATTTCTAAAGCCGGGTTTGTTTGGTCGGCTTGTGGGAGACACCGACCGACAGAGACTGCCACTATCGCACTCTGTATGTGCGTGTGACTTTGTATGTATCTTTGCATGCACGTTTGCGTGCGCGTTGAAAAAGCTCTAGGCTTACCTTTGCCACGCAGATGGGTGATTTAAAGCGCGTCTTGGGGGTTACGACCGCGTCAAGCAAAGGACATTTTGTCGGTGGACCCCGCCCGGATCGAGCAAACATGGGTCTGGCTCGGCCAATTTATCTGACTTGGGAATAAAACGACGAGTCCATCGGACTCTCCAGCGAATGCTTAGGCCAACGACACGAGATTATCTTAAACCGATCATGGCGTCTATTAAGCTAGGCGGCGCCAGCATCGCCGGTCCGTTTTTTGCCAACAAAATGGCCGTCTAGTCAGGCTAGCGGAGCACGCTTTGGCTGAAATTGCCATCTAAAATGTTCGTCTGCTCCAATTATGGAACGCGCTAAATCTGTAAAAATTACTAACCCTGGGCCCAAATGTTCGTCTGCTCCAATTATGGAACGCGCTAAAACTGCAAAAAAATTACCAATTATGCCTACTCCAATAATGGAACGCGCTGAAACTTAAAAATTATTAGCCAAATATTAAAATAAAATTAATGGTCGTCTGGTGCGGTAATGTAATCATGTAACGTACCGAACAGCTGCATAGCTGCTGACGTCATTCGGCTTCGTTACATTCATTTGCCGTGGATCCATTTCTATGACATCACGTGTCTGTAAGCTGCACTGGTTGTGGTGCAGTCTGCACAAGCCACGGCTGCTCAGCCGATAATGTTGCCGGGTCGTACACAACTGTTGGCACGTACGCACGTACACAGGATAGGAGGCCTACTTACGCAAACTGGTTAACGCAACAGCGCAGTTTCTAAACGAACTCGACAGACAGACAGACAGACAGACAGACAGACAGACAGACAGACAGACAGACAGATGTAAACAGTACCACCCAGAGAGAGATAGAGAATAAAACAAGGGTCGCGTATCAAAAATCACATACATGTCTTTTTTTTAGCTTCATGCCATAACGAAGTTGATTACACCCTTACTCCCTTACACCATTTTCATTTATCCAGACGTGAAACTGGCAATGTCCGAAAACGACAGAGACCCCCTTCTCTGCATCGTGCTTGCGCCTACGTGTAGGGACCTATTTACATCGCTGCACTTGTTCCATAACCTTTGCCCCTGCCCGGCGCGCGGCACGGCACCACTTGACATACATACTCACACACACAGCGGCCGGAGACGCGCTCTTCAGACCCGCCGCCGCCTCCATTCAGTCTGCCCGTGTTTGTCTAGCTCTCTGACTGTCGTCGTCTGCCGTCTTCGGCCGTGGACCCAGCCCGACAACACCGCCAGCTCATCGGTCGATCGAACGCAGTGGCCCGACGACAGACCTGGACATTGTTGGCCCGCGTGTCCTGGACTTCTGAGAAAAAAAACGAGGCCGCGCGTCGATAATCTGAAAGCGCTGAACAGCAATCTAAAATGGCGACCGGCCGCTGCAGTGCGTTGGACTGCGCGGCCAGTAGTCAGTCGCCGTCCGCGTGTTATTATTATTATTGAACGGCGAGGTAAACCTGTCGACCAGTCACGCCTTCGGTCCGTCTGTTTTGTAATGTTATCGGCGGCACGCAACCTTTCAGTCTAGGTAATGCGCTGAGAGTCGGCAAGCAGCCGTGTTGACCGGGGTTTACGAGGCGGAGGCCGCCATGACATCGAAGTCCGTGGGATTGTGTGGGCAAACAGACGCTCCTCGTCTGAGTCAATTTATCGGCATTTTTCTTGATGGGTCGTCTGCTGATGACGTCAACGATCTGCGTCGGCGCGTCATACAAATCATTCGGCGGTTGTTGGCGTCACGGTTGCCATGGCAATGCAGCAGTCGGCAGCTGAAAATAATTGGTTTAGCATTATTCGTATGATGGGCTACTAGGCCTATTGTTACCGTATTGCCGTAAGAATATGTAAGAAAGGCCTACTATTGTTACATTTGCCCACTGAAACTGTAGAGGAGATTACGTACATGCACTCTCGAGACCACAAAACACTATGCTAAAAAGCATAAAAGGAAGTTAAAATCCATGGAATTTTAAGTATCAACGAGAGTTACGAGACTAGTAGGCCTAGGTCTAGTGTTTTGAGTTTCAGAGTCTATAACACAGGTCATTTCGCAGCCAATTCATACTCGGCACATTAGTAAATTATGATGGGTGGCTAAAATCCACCGTCTCTAATGGCTAAACCCAGTCGGAGAATTGTTGAAAATAACGGGGTCATACGTTGATTTACGTGGAGTTCGGGAGCGCAATGAAGAGTTTTTCTGTGGGTCCAAGGAAAGACTAGGGGTAGAATCCATAAGTAATTCTCACCATGTCGAAGCCTATCTGAGTAGATAGATTAAGACTATTCTGGGACATTTGACCCAAACTATGGTTCAACTTTTCCAAATCACCCATAACCATGGTTTAAAAATGTGTCGACGCATAACCATGGTTGAAAAATATATCGACCCATAACCATGGTCAAAAAATATATCCACCCTTAACCATGGTTCAAAAATGTGTCGACCCATAACCACAGGTCAAAAAATAAACCACCCATAACCATGGTTCAACTTTTTCCAACACACAAATTTATTTTTTTTTCCTATTTTATAAAAAACACAAAAAATATTTTCTTGCCAATTTCTGCCAACTACCCAAACCATGGTTCAAAAAATTTGCCGACCCATAACCATGGTTCAAAAAATATGCCGACTCATCAAAAAATTTGCCAACCTCCCAAACCATGCTTCAAAAATATGCCACCCCATATCCACCCCAGCACACGCCTATGACTCATCATGCGGGGAATTCCCAGTAGTTTCGATGATGAGTCATAGGGTGAGTGGGAAAATACTCATCATCACATGGTCACTAAGTCTTCATTATCGACCCAAGAATTAAATGACTCTGGATATCCTAGCCACTTCACAAGCGATTTCTTCCCACGTTTCCTGATAATCTTTTCTATTCTAAATATTTCTTGAGTCGTTTTCTGTAGCTCCTCTTCATAAAAACTACCTTGTATTTCCTCACCATTAGAATCAGTAATCTTATAAGTTGGTGGAACCGTGTATTGAATCTGGGATACTGTAAATACCTCCTCAGTCCATCGGGGTGTATATCCCTTCTCAAAAATATTCTTCTTCTTAGTTATTCTGACTTTATCACCAATTGAAAACTTTGGTACAATAGGCTCTGAAATCTCTTTACCGTTTAAATTCATAAATACGGCCTTTTCATTCACTTTCATACTAGCCTTAACGGGTGTCATTTTAATGGAAGAATGCCTTGTATTATTATAATTGATAACCATTTCATCTAATATATCGATGTATCTTCTCGTTGAATTAGCGGTAAAGTACTTGAACATTTTATCTTTCATCGTTCGGTTCCATCTCTCAACGACGCAAGATTTTTCCTCATTCTCAGTAGAGTACAAATCAACCAAATTCTTGACGTCCTTGTTATAAAATTCTTTGCCTTTGTCAACCCATCATTTAACAGGCTTCCTCCCACCCTTGAGTATCTTCACGAAACCGCTTGCTGTAGATTTCCCACTCTTATCATTCAATGGTACAATCCAACCGTACTTGGAAAACACATCTATAACGGTTAGCAGGTATTTTACACCATCATTATCTTTAGCAAACGACTGCATATCTACTAGATCAGCAGCCCAAATCTCATCTATCCCATTAACAAACACTTTTCTCTTCCTAAAATGTCTGACAACTGGTTTGTGTAATTCATCGGCTAATTGATCAGTCCATTTCAGTTCAGAGCTTTTTTTAAACCTAACCCAAGACTCGCTTTAGTAGATAATATAGGCTTAACTATAGCCCTCTCCACTCGTTCTCGCAAGCTAGGATTAGAAATATTATTCAAATCATTTATCATAGCTAAATCCGCAATATTTCTAGAAGCTGTATCGGTGTGTTGATTGTAAGCTAGATCGTGGATATATGCTGCGTTATCTACTCGATTAATAGGCCTGCTCCAATCTTTAGGAGTCTCGTTCGGATTCAGTCTCTTGTCTAGCCTTGTACCTGGACCTGTAAAATGGTGGCCTGGCAAATGCATCTCGCCGGGAAACTTAGCCCATGGTAACTTAATGTTACTAGTAGCTGCATTCAACGAACTAACCAGGTCTCCCCCTTTCTTAGCTCCTTTTACGAATTGAGTTTTAGTTTTCCCGCATACAACGCAAACACCCCGAAGCATCGATCTTCCGTTATTCGTCACTACGTTCTGCACATCTCTCGTTTCAGTATGTTTTTTACATTTTACGCAATACATCTCGCTTTTTTAATACAAATTAAAAAAATTATATAAAATGGATATCAAAGATCTGAGTTGGGGCACTGCGCTTTCGAAAAGATTTAATAATCCTCTTTTACCAAGAAGTATACGGGGGCTCATAATCGGGAAATCAGCGTGCGGTAAAACGACGCTTCTTCTGAATCTATTACTCAGGCCGGACTGGTTGGACTATAATAACCTCCAGGTATTCGGTACTTCTCTGTTTCAACCAGAATATCGTATTATTAAAAAGGCATTCGAAGAAAAATTACCGAAAGAAGAGATCGTTAGGGTATTTGAGCACCGAGACAAAATCATGAGACTAAACGCATCACCAGCCCTCGTTATAGAAGAAATAGCTAAAAACTCAGAAGCTAAATCCGATATCAATGCCAAGTTCTTTGAAAAAGCTGAAGATGTACCGGACCCGAGAGACTTGAGTAGCGAAAAGAAGAATCTAATGATTTTCGACGATTTACAATTGGAAAAACAGAACACATGCGAAAAGTATTATATTCGGGGGAGGCATAGTAATGTGGACTGTTTTTACCTCGCTCAGAATTATTTCAATCTGCCTAGGCGATCGATCAGAGAGAATACAAACTTTATTTGCCTGTTCAAGCAGGACCAGAAAAACCTTAACCATATTTACAACGATCATGTTAGTACAGACATGCCGAAAGATGAATTTAGAAAACTAAGCGAAACGGTGTGGAAACAACCGCACGGATTCCTCGTCATCGATCTAAGTAGCGAAAAGTACAATGGCAAATACCGCTGCGGTTTCGACCTATTTTATGAAATCGAAAATCCTCTGTAGTAAAAAATTATTCTTGACCTAATAACAAATGGAATCATCGCTTCTCAAACAGATAGCTGATAATACGGAAAAGACGGCTCGTAACACAGAACCAAAAAAGTCATTTTACATTTTCCTGAGCGAAAAGAGCTCACGAATCAGAACAGATTTTAATCCGTCAATTGAACTGGACACAAATAAAAACTATGAAATGGCTCTTCTAAATCTCGAAACGTACTATTCTTTTCCAAATATCGACGCGACAAACAACAACTTCACATATTCACCAGATGATGACACAGACTGGATTACCATAAAAGTCCCTGAAGGATGCTATGAAATAACTGAAATCAACGAATGCATACAGAGAATAATGAAGAGGAGAGGGCATTACGATGAGACAAATTCAGAGTACTGTATCTCAATACAACCAAACACTAATACGCTGAAGTCTGTGTTAAATATAGCACAGGGCTATCGGGTTAACTTTGACCTCAAGAATTCAATCGGATCAGTTCTAGGTTTTGAAAGATTACTCTATCGGAGCGGATATAACGAATCGCAGAATTTGGTAAATATAATGAGTATTAGCACCTTGCGAGTGACTAACGACATTATCGGGTCTTCGTATATTAATGGATCAACGGCGAACGTGATACATTCTTTTTTCCCAAACGTAGGGCCAGGTTACAAGATTTTCGAAGTGCCACACAATTTAAAATATTTTCCCATTACGCTATCTACAATTTCAGCGATGACGACGGCGCTCACAGACCAAAATGGGAAACAGGTAAATCTTAGAGGAGAAGACTTGACGATTCGTTTTCACATCAGAGAAGTTTGAAAGTTTTTTGTTAATTTATAAAATGAGTCATTACACGTGCTTAAAAGTTAATATTTCAGAAGCGCAACAAGAGAAAATTAAAAAATCTCTTCAAGCGGGAACTGGTGTGAGTATCAAACTAAGCCATAGCGATATAAACGGAGAGCATGCTTTGGTTTTCACGCGGGCACAGGTCAATAAATTAGCCAAAGCGTATGAAAAAGGAACAGGTGTGATCATCAAAATGAGTAAAACGCAATTGGAGAACAATAAGAAAGTCCAAGGGGGATTTATAGGCGCCTTACTTCCGTTTCTAGCAACAGCGGGTAAATTCCTTGTGTCCACATTAATACCTAGTTTAGCTACGGGGGCTATGGCCGGCTTAGGTTCCGCGGCCACGTCGAAGATTGTCGATAAAATCAGCGGATCTGGTGTAAAGTACCTGAAGAAAATATATGCGAAGAAAGGCGATATGACGTGTAAGATAAAATCAGTCGGGTCTGGTTTGTACTTATCCCCATGGGCAAAAGGCGCCTCGATAACAGGATCCGGGTTGTTTTTGAAAACAGGGTCGGGGTATGTGCCTATAGGTGAAGGACTTTTGTTAGGCCCTAATTCTCCGCTTAAAAATATTCCGATACTCGGCATGATATTTTAATTTTGTAACTATAAACGCGGGAGATTACGTTATGTAAATTATCTGTTATAAAAAAATATCGTGTAAATAAAACCGAATGGAATACGACGGCATCAAAATAACACAATCACTCTATCCGAAGCTTCCATCGGCACCGGAAGGAGAAATACATATCGTCACAGGGTCGGCGCAAACGTATAGACTTCAAAAGATTGGTGAAATTAAGAAGGAAATCGAGCAAGTACGAGACAAAAGAGCAGCGTTGAGTAAAAAGTATCATAGAAGTGTAAGCGTAATCGGTGCAGTAGGTGGAGTCCTCTCAGCGGTCACGATGGGGCTTGGAATTTCAGGAATCGGAGTATTATCCACTATAATCGCAGCACCCATTGCTATGGCTTTGGAAGGAGCGGCATTAGGCGTGGGGTTGCTAAGTATAATCGGTATCTACATCAGTAAAAAGCTCGCGCTGAAGGCTGAGAAGCATGAAAAGATCAAAACGCTAGCCGACGCGAAACTCAACACGATCAGCGACCATATTTCAAAAGCTCTCATGGATGATAACATTTCAAACGAGGAATATTCTCTGATTCTGAGCGAGATTGAAAAATTCAACGGCATGAAAGAAGAAATTAGGAGTAATATTAAAGTTGCGATAGACGCTATGGATGAGGTGACGAAACAATCACTCATCGATCGTGGAAAAGATGAAGCCCGGCAGTACTTTCAATCTATGTTTGAGAAAAAAAAAGACTAACGCAAACATACGTGAAAACATGTAGACGTATGTTGTTACGTCTGGAAATACGTCTAACATTCGCAAACATACGTGAAAACATGTAGACGTATGTCGTTACGTCTGGAAAATACGTCCAACTTATGTTTTGAAACATGTCGAAAAAACACGTCTGAAAACATTATATTTTTTTCTACTTAAAATGTCGTTTCCAAAAAACACCGACCCCGCGAAAAGAGAGTTTATCGTTGCAGAATATCTGGAAACCAAGAAGAATTTTCAACAAAACTTTTTATCGGAGAGATTGGGAGATTCGGGACTGCAAAGTATAATCGCCAGCTACATCTGTAAAAAGCTGATGATGAATGAAAAGATCAAAACGCTAGCTGACGTGAAACTCAACACGATCTGCGACTATATTGAAAAAGCTCTCATGGATGATAACATTTCAGATGAGGAATATTCGTTGATGCTGAGCGAGATTGAAAAATTCAATAACAAGAAAGAAGAGATTAGAAGTAAAATTAAAGTCGTGATGGATGTGGTGAACGAGGTGACGAAGAAGTCAGGTAGAAAAACAAAAAACGAATCTATCAAAAAGACAAAACATACATGAAAACATGTAGACGTATGTTGTTACGTTGGGAAATACGACCAACTTATGTTTTTCACACGTCTGAAAACATTATATTTTCTTTTACTTAAAATGTCGTTTCAAAAAATAACCGATCCCGCGAAAAGAGCCGATTTCGTTGTAGAAAATCTGAAAATAATCGATGAACATAATCAACAAATTTTATGGGGTTTAATAGGTGATTCGGAGATGGGAAGTTTAATCGACAGCTATAAAAATCAGATGATGAAAGCTGAGAAGCACGAAGAAATCAAAACGCAAGCTGCTGCGAAACTCAACACGATCAGCGACCATATTATAAAAGCTCTCGTGGATGATATCATTTCAGTTGAGGAATATTATCTGATTCTAAGCGATATTAAAGAAATTTGGGGCAATAAGATTACAACCATAGCGGAATCGTTACGCAATCAAGTAATAAGTCAGGAGGTACTTGCAATCTATGTTTGAGAAAAATAACGAATCTGTCTGGAAACACGTCTAACTTATGTTTTGAAACATGCCGAAAAACACGTCTGAAAACATTATATTCCTAATTTTAAAATGTCGTTTTATAAAATAACCGACCCAGCGAAAAGAGACCTTATCGTTGCTGAATATCTGAAAACAAGGCAGAATATTCGACAAAACTTTTTATCGGAGAGATTGGGGGATTCGGGGCTTCAGCAAGATTTAACCAAGTTCTTCAAACCTATCGTCGATTCCCAATCCGCAATTTCCAAAGAGCAAAATGTCTTATTGTCCGCGATCAACCAAAATTCGGTAGCTACTTCAAATGCGCTACAGGCACTTCCTTCGTTACAGGGTCTTCAATTTCCTCAGCATCCTTCGATAGAAGCGTATAGCTCCGATCCGACTGAGGATATCAGAACCCTGTATTTGGGAGATCTGGCAACTAAGTACCTTCGTCAATACGCCTCCGATAAAAAAATCGCCGACACGACGTTCGGAATAAAAGAAAAAAATGGGCAATTCTATATCGGTGACACTCCGATTTCGATTCAAGGAGATGACGTGACGGTTGTAAATAAGACTTACACAGGAACACCGGGACTTTGGGAGTTGTTGACGATGAAAGAGCCGGACGTCGCGATATACGATGATAATGACAAGACCGATTACGCTGAAATTCTGTACGCGACGAATGCTATAGCACAGGAAAAAAATCCTAACAGACCTAGATCATCTGTGGGTCTCAAATGGAAAATTGTCAGACCGATATGGGAAAATAGGCCCCGCAGTACGGTAGGTAAAGGTGTCGACGTAATCGTCATCTCCGAAGACCCAAATGTATTAGCGAAACGGCTAGATTTATTAGTTAACAGCTTCATCGCAGGTAACGACGGAGTAAGAAACGAGCTCGTATCGATATGCGACGCGCTACTTCGACAAGGAGTGATGAACGAGGATACTTACAAAAATTTAATGTCGATATTATAAAATGATGATCAATAATAGAATGAGTTACAGGAGGCGATACGTTATCGGTGGATCTGGTATAGTTGATGCTATTTCAGGATTTTTCAAAAGACTAGTCACATCGAATGCCGCCAACCAGCTAGCAGCGAGAGCTCTTAGTGCTAGCAAAGACATGGCGATAGAAATTGGGAAAAAGGCTATCGATGTTGGGAAAACCACCGCAATCGACGCGGGTAAACGATTAGTGCAGAAAGCAGCGGTAAAACTGTTGGATGCTCCAAAGAAACAGGTCACGCAGGAAACTCGAGATATTCTTGCTCGATATAGTAGCATCGGAGCGAATCCGGAGAGCGCTAATATCAATAATCTGATGATGGGGAATGGCATATTGATCCAAGATTTAGTGCGTAAGCGAAACGGTGCGGGAATGAAGGTCGTGTAAAAAAAAATATTATTCTACAATAAAATGATGTCTGATATTCTAAGATTAACCGATGAACCTATGATTGATGTGTCTATCGAGAGCTACGAATGGCAACAGTATAACCCGATATCGGGATCGCAAATAAACACCCCGTCGAATATTACAATTACCATCGAAAGTCAAAGTATTTATTGCCATCCAGCGGAATCTTATCTATTATTCGAGGGTAGATTGACGAAGGCGGACAACCTCAACACCGCGTACGCTAATGACGATGCTGTAACCCTTACGAATAATGGACTTATGCATCTATTCCAACAAATTTCGTACAGAATGTCGAACCAAGAAATTGAAACGATATCTAACCCAGGCCAGGCAACGACGATGTTCGGTTTACTCAAATACCCAAATGATTTTCAACTGGCACAAGGGTTAAATCAGCTGTGGTACAAGGACAGTGGCAGGACGGCTGTTATCGCGGATAACCAAGGTTTCAACATTCGACAGTCATATCTAATTCAAAAACCGGGGGTAAAAGGCACGTTTAGCTTTATCGTTCCGTTGAAACATATTTTTGGATTTTGCGAAGATTACAACAAGGTTGTTTATGGTGTGAGACATGAGCTAATTCTTACTCGTAAAGCCGACGATGACGCAATTTTTAGACACGCTGATGCGGATGCTGGGAAAGTCGTACTTGATAAAATCTCGTGGTTTATGCCTCATGTTATACCATCTCTTATGGAGGACTACCAATTGAACAAAACGATCGCATCGAAAGCAACGTTCCTAGTTGGATACAGGGCTCGCCAATGCGATGTTACAGTCGTCCATAATTCGACTAGTTTTGAATGGAAACTTGGCGTCAAGTCATCTCCTGAACAACCTAGGTACATCATAATTGGATTTCAAACCAATCGAGATGGCAACCAGGAACGTAACCCATCGATTTTCGATCATTGCAATCTGACTAACATGTACGTGATGATGAATACAACCCGATACCCAGCCTTCGACTACTACCTATCATTCCCGAATCAGCAATTCTCGCGAGCGTACAGAGCAGCGGCTACGTTTAGCGAAAAATTCTACGGAATGGACGAAAAGTTAACGCAAAGCAATATCACGCCGGTAGATTTCAAAGAGCTGTACCCGATTATGGTGTTTGATTTGAGCAGGCAACCCGAGCGTCTGAAGTCCTCGGCAGTCGATATCCAGATCAGAGGTACTTTTAGTGTGGCGCCGCCTGCTGGGACGAAAGCATACGCGGTGCAGATTTATGACAAGTTATTCAATTTTCAATCGGATGGTGACAAAATAGGTAAGATCTACTAAATTGTGTAAATTCAAAACTAAATGTGGTTTCGAATGTTAAGGTCGTAAGTACGCCGCTGAAAAATCCCTGCCTAATATGACTACAGGGGCGTTCGCTTCAGCAAATATCTCGAGGTATTCGGTATTTGTTAAGTAAACTACGGTATTGCCCGTTGCGTTAATATACAATCCAATAACGCCTCCCCCACCAGCAATCTGCATGTACAAGGTTCCATTTTTGTATAGGAAAACGTTACCGTAATTTTTTGTTATGTCGTCCTGAAATTCAACATAAGCGGAAACGATGTAATATCCAGCTTTCTGGGGGAAGAAACGGCTCGAACTGGTGATGAAACAAGAATCAGTATCAAATCTTGTTGTATTAAATAATACTTTTGTGTGAATTATACCAGGAATCCCCTGAAATTTGGAATCGGAATTGTAAGCACTAAACGCTGGACCAAACGCAGTCGAATGCATGTAATTCTTTGTGACAGCGTCTTGAAGATCGGAAGGATCTGCCACATTAATCAGCTTCTTGGAACCCAAGTCGATATTTTCCACCGCTGCGTTCGCTCCATCTCGTCTTAGAAAAGTATTGTTGATTTGAGGATATGTGACACCACCCGCTTCTACCCGTGATGCCGATCCACCATCCATTTGTCCAAAAATGTTAACAGGCATTTTATTACGTAGTGATATTTTCTAGAATTTAGGGTCGTAAGTACACGGCCGAAAAGTCATGTGCCTCAATGTTTGAGTCAACGTTTGACATTGCAAATATCTCGAGGTAATCGGTATTATTTAATCGAACTAGACAAGTACCCGATACATTATTATTCGCTCCAGCCGTACCTCCGCCACCGAAATCACCTCCACCACCAGGCATCTTCATGTACAAACCCCCATTTTTGAGTAAGGAAACATTACCGTAAGTTCTAACATTATCGGCGCGAAATTCCACAAACACCGAAACCATATAAAATCCGGCTTTCTGAGGAAAGAATCGTTTCGAATTGATGAAACAATTATCCGGATCGAATCTTTTTGTATTAAACTTTACCATCATGTGGGTGTTAGCGGGGATAGCCTGAGCAGCGTTGGCGCGAGCACTAAACGCCGGGCCAAAGTTGGTCTTTGTGAGTCTAGATACTACCGAAGCAATTTGTTCGTCGACATATTTTTTATTAGTCAAATGATTATCGTTGGATGGAATGCCAGGGTGATTCGTTATCAAATCCACACCTTGTCCGTAACTTAGAGCCTCATCCATTCCACAATCCGGATTATTCGTTATAGGTAGGCCTATGATGCAGTAGCCATTCATATTTAGTTCTCCAGTAGCCGGATTTGTTCCATCTCGTCTTAGAAAAGTATTGCCGGCTGTGGAAAATGTGGTACCGCCCGCTGCTACCCGTGGTGTTGATTTAACGTCCATTCTTCCAAATATATCGATAGGCATTTATTATAATTAAGATTATTTTTTTCAGTCGCTATGGTCGTAAAAATGCGATGGAAAAGTCTCTCGCCATTATGTTTGTTTTGATGGTCGAATAAACACCTATCTCGAGATAATCGGTTTCGGTTAGAAAAACTAAGGTACTACCTGTTGCCACCAAATCCCCTCCACCCGAAATTTGCATGTACACCCCGTCATTTTTATACAGGTAGAAGAAACTACCGGCAATAATACCGGGGTCTCGGTTAACAAAATCTACATACATCGAAACGATATAACAACCGGCTTTACCAGGGGTGAAACGAGTCAGCCTCGTACTGTTGACACTACCTCTTTTGAATCTTACTATATCGAAAGAAACTCTTGTGAAAGTACTAGCGTCTATGCTTTGCGTAGCTGAAGAGTAAGCGCTAATCGTGGGCCCTGTTGCATCGATGTATTTCGTTATTAAATCCATAACCTGTCCTCGACTTAGAGCCTCATCCATTCCCGCTTCCGGAGTATTCGCTGTAGGTAGACCTTTTATCACGCGGCCATTCATATCTAGATCTCCTGTAACAGGGTTCGCCCCATTTCGTCTTATAAAAGTATTGTCGGCTTGGGATGATGTGACGCCGCCTGCTATTACTCGTGGCGCTGATTCGCTAACCATTTGTCCAAATATGTTTACAGGCATTTTATTAGTATAAATTATTTATAACGTCTTGAAATTTACAACCGTCTGACACAGTCTTTTTTAGGACGTATAGGCATAGATGACCGCAAAAGACTTCATTATCCGGTTGAATTCGTTCACTGTTGTAGTAGATGGGGCTATGTAAATACTTGACGAGTTCTGTGGGTGGTGGTAGACCGTAACTATCGAAATATATTTTATCCTTGCCCTTCTTTAAAAACGAGCACCAGTGGGTCCCTCTTCCTTGCGAGTCGTCCAAGTTTAGTATCCCGCACTCATTTCGTCTAGGTTTTTTCGGTAGTTCATCTCGTAAGAAGACGCCTCTGAAGTTTTTTATGTTTAGTTTTTTCGCGGCCTCGATCAGCTGTATGTTCGAGAGAGGGACATTTGGTAATACAACGCCTTCAACGTTTATTTCTTTGTTTGTTTCAAAGCTCATTTTTATTTGTTTCTTCTAAATATTTTATAAAATCATAAGCTTTTTCCGCCCGATCTATTTTGTTCGCTTTTTGCATATTTTTTTCCAATAGCACCGGGCGTATATTCAGCCAATTCACAGCTTTATCAAGTTCTTTTTCATCGAACGATGATATTGGTAAAACAAAATCGAGATGCCAAACCGAGCCGAAATTGTCCATAGTCATACCCTCTTCAAATTGGAACTCGATCCATTTCGTAAATGTTTTAAGACCGATACCGAGTTTACTTTTGAGACATTCTGGGATTTCCATTTCACATTTTAGGTCTGTCATTTTATCACGCCGTTGAGCTAGATAATAATTATGTCTACAATTTTTGCATACATTAGCATATCCATCTTTTTGGAATCGATTTTTATCGTATTCCGATATGTTCTTCTCTATTTTGCACCCGCTGCAAACTTTTCTTTCCTTTGTTTCTCTGTTCTCTAGCATTGCATATTTATGTGCACGTTCCTTTGCTTTGGTATTATGACACGTTTTACAGCTCGTATAAATTCCGTTCCTTTTTGTTTTATCTTTATGAAATTCGTTAAAACTTTTTTCAATCTTACAGCAGCAGCAAACTTTTTTGTTTTTTGTTTCCCCCACTTCAAGCTCTGAGTATTTTTGTCTAAGTTCCTTCGTTTTGATAATGACACACTTTTTACAAGAAGCGAAATAGCCGCTCTTATTACGTTTGTTTTTGTAAAATTCAGTTAAGCTTTTTTCCATTTTGCAATTGGTACATAATTTTAAGTCTGCCATTTTATATTAGGATATTTTTTTTCTTAAGTAGATTTCAATAAATAGTGCCATATGCTAACGTGCTTATACCATCGTTCATTATTACTCTTTTATCGTCTGCAGCGGATAGTGCGACTTTGTTTACCTCTTCTGTATAGATATCGTGAAGATGGGATCGAATCACGTTCATTTTTCTCGATTGTTCTTTCCTCGTAAACAAGCAGTTCTTATAATCTTCATGGCTTATGGATTTCTTAACGACATTTTTCTTAACACCCTTGCATTTTTTATGGTCTACGCCGGCCATCTTATACGAATACAACTTGGATCTAAGTCCCACAAATTCTTCTATTTGTTTACCTGAAGCTTCGTCCTTGAACAAACCGATCACTTTCTTGTTCACTCCGGTTTCAATTCCGGATGGGTGGTCCTTTGGATAGTCTGACGTGTCAAACATGCTTCGAACATTGGGAGCTATATCAGCGTAAAAGTCAACGGTTCTTA
The DNA here is from genome assembly GCA_949752735.1 of Lumbricus terrestris. Classification (NCBI taxonomy): domain Eukaryota; kingdom Metazoa; phylum Annelida; class Clitellata; order Crassiclitellata; family Lumbricidae; genus Lumbricus; species Lumbricus terrestris. Next base: position 68,322,013 of record OX457039.1, read on the forward strand.
TTTCATAGGCTAACGAATCCGTATCAGTGAATAATAGCTTTGCCCTATCCCCATACTTGGTCTTGATGTAATTGTAGTGAAAATCATACATGAGCGTTTTACTCAAGTCTAGGATGCACATACCAAGATATATCGGCTTGTTATAGATCAACGAAGTCTTCTTCATATGAATAGCAATTAAATTTTCATCAAAAATAGTCCGACTGCCGTAACTCGTTTTAGCCGCTAGTTTTATGGCTTGCTTCTCGCTTGAAACCAGTTTAATATCTACGCGAGACTCTATATTTTCACAAGTCTTACCAAACACGCTATTGTTCATAAGTTTGAAAAAGTCTTTCTCGAAATCATTGGTGGCTTTAGTCCTCAGGTTAGTATTTAGGTCGATATATTTTTTCAACCAGGTGCTTTCTTCAAATTTAATTCCTCGATGAATTTTAGTAATCTTCAAACCTAGGCTTTCATACTGCTTCAAATTTTCGTAATGGGTTATGTACTTTACTTTATCATTCAGATTTGGGATGAGTTTAGGTACAGTCGAAGATTCGGGTGTAATATTCTCAGGGGCGAGAGGGTAGTCGTTGTGAAGATCGTGTAAATCTTTAGGGTATTCCAAGTCCACCTCCAATATACACGGTATCGATCTCCATGCGTTTTGCTCATCATCAGTCATCCATTCGAAACCGTGAGTTGGTAGTTTCTTACACATTGCCCAACCGTACAAGTTGTTAGCGTCTAAATAGGTTATAAATGATGAAGGTTTGCTATTGTCAAACGTGGACATGTACTTGTTATTTGCTTGCCCATAACGATGTGAAATTGTGCTAACACCACCTCTTATCCCATGTTTGACCATTAGTATCATATCGTAGTCGCTCAATAATTCTAACTTTACTCCAGTCAACTTTAATGAGGCGTCCCATGCTAGTCCAGGAGAAGTGTAATACCAGGCGGGATCCAGGTTGTAGTTCTTCATACAAACGTCTCTGAAATTCTCAAAGACATCGGCTAGTAGGAGAACATCACTCACGTTATATAAATCGTGATATTCTCTGAATGTTTTGAAACCGAATTCTTTCCATACCTCCTGTGCATGGTTGTAGTCTTCGTCACTGATGCCTGAGTCGTTTAGTTTTGAATAGAATGCTGACTTTAGCGGTAGTTCTGTTTCATTCAATTGATCGATGGAACTAACGTGGTCGTATGGATAAACCCCTTTTCTAAGCAAGAGATCGAGTCGATTACCGGAGTAGTACTTGCTTACATTTTTACACTGGTCTTTACTTAGATTCTTCGATAAAGCGTCGAGACCTGCTGGCATGAATCTAAAACTATCGATGAAACGTAATTCTCGTTTGACCGCTTTCTCTTTCCCTTCTTTGTTTATAAACTTATCGACTACGATCTCTCTGCTAAATGAGATATACTTTTCTTCGTTGCAGGGGATGCATTTAATCTGTTCATTATTACCACCCCGTAATTTCTTCACGAATAGATGGCTATCGTAGCCGGTTAGATTATGGAATACTACTGGGAAAAACTTGGGGACTTTATACTTTAGATTACAAATCTTATGAGCTGCGCCTCTGAATTTACCAGTAAGATGACAGTGGTCCCTTACTCGCATGTTATTGTCACTATCATCATCAACAAAGAACTCGCCCCCGCATATATGACAAACAGTAGCCGAGTCGTATAGCTCCTTGTCGTCCTTTCCAAATATCATTTTCTCTGGAAATTTAAATCGATTATAAATATCTTTTATATCCACTATAAGACTGTCAATAAATATCTGCGCTACATCATCGTCTTCGCTCTTCGCTGTGAATGTTACGGGGGCTTGTGAATATAGGTCATCGTCGAAACATTTTATGTGGTAACAAAACGAGCTAGGAGTATGTTTCTGGTATTTATTGGTGTAAGACGTGCTGGGATCGGGTTGGCATGTATCGATCGGTTTAATGAAGGATTCGAAATCCGCATAGATAATAAAAGGTACTCGCATTTTTCGATAATAATTTTTAAAACTCAACATAGTTCCTGGGTTTGGGAGTTCTATTCGTTGAGCGTCATGTTGCGAACAGTACTCGATGTGTTTTTCAAGCGAGTCTTTCGTTCTGTAACCGATTAAACATCTTCTACAATAGTGCATCGAATTTACAGATTTTTCTGTTCGTGCCGCCATCAATCTATTAAAGTTCTTGATCCAACAGTAATGTTTCTTTTCATCGTCGGAAATAAGCAGTAGATCTACGCAGGTATCGCTTTCATGCTTCGATATGTATAATGGGTATACGCTCTTTTCAAAGCCGAATACGCTAACGCTAATGTTATTACAACGCTCAAACTTATTTATAATATTAGCATCAGCAGCAACTGGGAACACGATACCGCTCCAATCGAGTTTCTTAGATTGTTCTATCAGATCTTTAGTGATTCTTTCAGGGTGTTCATCAACTGGATTCAACGCTCTAGTAATACACCATTTGAAACATTCGTCGTCTTCGTTTTTCATATTAATAATAGCCTTTTTATTAGCTAAATACTCGGGAAGCTGAATATATGAACTACCTTTCAATGGCTTGTATACCACTGTATCGATATCCAACTTCAAAACGGCCTTGAATCGCCAATTACTGCCCCGCATCTGATAACTCGCCATGCTCTCCTTAATTTTATCCACTGCGTTGGTATATATTTCCTTCACATCGGTTGCTTCTAAAATGATATCAGTCTTTGATTTGAAATTAGGCTCAGCCGTTGCTATTTCACCGGATTTTATGTCTACTTTCTCCATTACACACATGAGATTGAGTTGAACTTTTACTCCTCGATTTTTCGCTAACAGTCTAACTACCTGCGATTTTACAGCCTTGAGAAAAGATTCAACATCGACACCGCTGGTTCCTTCGATCGTGTATCTTTTTGTAAATCCTTTGATGGCCGTCGCAGTCTCTCGAAGATTGAACCTATGAACGGGTGGTTTGATTTGAGGGGGTAACTGACTAATCTCACTAGTCAACCAATCCGAAAAAGTAGCTTTATTTTTCCCCACATATTTCCAAGTATTCTTTTCCAATAATGCCGTAAGTTCCGCTATTCCTAATCTTGAGTATCCTCTTTGACCTCTCCGTTTCGCAATTTCTCGCAATTCTCGTATAGTACCATGAGTACGCGTTGGAGCCTTGATGACTGGAGCCCAAGCGCTTTGTCGATCTCCCTGCTTTATGAACGCGATGAGTTCCGTTTTTGGTAGTTTTGAGTATCCTTTTTGTCCTCTCTGTTTAGGAATTTGTCGCAATTGTTTCAGATTATACGCTGTGTAGTCCATTTTATATTGGGATTTTTTGTCTTTAAGTCGAGATGCATATTCCATTTCTCAGTTATTTTATATACACAAGAGAAAAAAAATATTTTGATCGAGTGACTCATCATCGAAACTACTGGGAATTCCCCGCATGATGAGTCATAGGCGTGTGCTGGGGTGGATATGGGGTGGCATATTTTTGAAGCATGGTTTGGGAGGTTGGCAAATTTTTTGATGAGTCGGCATATTTTTTGAACCATGGTTATGGGTCGGCAAATTTTTTGAACCATGGTTTGGGTAGTTGGCAGAAATTGGCAAGAAAATATTTTTTGTGTTTTTTATAAAATAGGAAAAAAAAATAAATTTGTGTGTTGGAAAAAGTTGAACCATGGTTATGGGTGGTTTATTTTTTGACCTGTGGTTATGGGTCGACACATTTTTGAACCATGGTTAAGGGTGGATATATTTTTTGACCATGGTTATGGGTCGATATATTTTTCAACCATGGTTATGCGTCGACACATTTTTAAACCATGGTTATGGGTGATTTGGAAAAGTTGAACCATAGTTTGGGTCAAATGTCCCAGAATAGTCTTAATCTATCTACTTATCTGCTTTAGGCTCCATTCGGACTACATAAAATGTAGGCCAATGAGGCATGAATCTGAAATGGTCGAATACCGGATTATGCTGCAGCAGATCGAAGCATACTAATTTTGGGTGACGCGTCCCCGCTTTTAGGTGGCATAGGCCTAGCTAAGACGTGGCTGAATTTGATGACTGGGTGACTAGAACTTTCGCCGTCTGATATTGGCCTATAATAATAATAATTCCTTCAGTGTGTGTAACACTGTTGATGCTAGGGCTGCCAACTCTTGATTTTGTCATTCCGGGACGCCCGCAGTCACTAGATATGACATTTATAGGCTACCAATTTACAATGTACATATAGAGACTACATGGGCGGAGTTTACCAGAGGTTGCGGGGCTAAACCCACCAAGTAGGCCCAGATTAGGGGTTTTTAACCGTGTATATGGTATCTTTTTCCGGGCTTAGCCCCCGACCCCAAGAAGGCGCAGACTCGTAAAGTTGCTCGGGGGAAATGGTTCTGTTTACAAGCGAAAATTCAGAACAACTAAAAAAGGTCATTAAATTTTTGGTCCGGGAAAATGTTAAGCTATGGTTTTGGGGAGATTTCAGCACGACGACTAAAGTAAAAAATTATTTCAAAAAATCATCAACTTTTTGGGCCGAGAAAATAAGCCCAAGTTCTTCCCAAATTCTTTTATAGCCCCTCCAAGAACGGAACCCAAACTCCGCCCATGTCTACATATATTGCATATAGGCACAAAGTCATGGAAATTGGCACGTTATTTCTCAAAAAGCATTATAGGACGGACTATATTATAACAGTTACATTGGACACAATATGCTAATGAGTATAAGTGGTTTGTAAGGTTTTCAAGACTTGAACCCAGCGCTGTCCAACATTCGATGTTCAGTCAACGTTAGGTTTAATAGAGCGCAAACAGCAAAATCATCACACAACTTGTCAAATTTAGTGTGCAAAATAACAGCATTTTGTCAAGTGCATCTCTACCACAAATTCCGGGACATTTTGACATCAATCCGGGACACGGGACGCACAGGGTCGATTCCGGGACTGTCCCGGCGAATCCGGGACGGTTGGCAGCCCTAGTTGATGCACGCACGTCGAATGCTAAAATAGCAAGTTCTTATCCGAGGGTCGTTTTGAATTCACAACCCGGAATGTTATCGACTAGCCTACACTAGGGTGTCCCACGATTGCACAGGAAAAATATTTTTCTTGAAACTTGAAATGCAGTCCCTCCAAAAAGTTTCCTTATGGTCCTATGATAGTACCTGCCAAATTTCTGGACATTTTGAAAATATTTAGAGGCCGCTCAAAGCTCACATATAATATGTGTAAGTTGTCACAAATTATACGTGCGACATATAGGCCTATGAGTTTGAAATTTTCGGAGGTCCACACTTTGATCCCACTAGCGTGCTTATGTATTGCTTAATAACCTTATATTGCTCTGAAATACTAAAATCTACAAATATGCAACCTTATTGTATTTGCGAATGAGGTTTTTCAAGCATAAGGACGACAGTTAAGCTCTCGAGCAAACGAATGATGTAAATGTCGTGCACTAGGATTGCAGGTCGCTACCTCCACATGGCAATCATCAGTGGAGTAGAAATGAATAAGGTTAACAGATTGTCAGTCTGATTTTTCTCTAGTTGGTGGAAGTAGCCTACAAACATGTTGGTGTGCTAAAGTTGACCTCTGGACCAGGACAGGAATCAACGGTTGCAGTTTGAACCTTTTGAAGTCGTGAAAGTGTGATGCATTAGGCCTAATTATTGGCAAATGCTTTGAGACAACGGCTTTCAATAACTGCATATTAAATAGAGTTTGCAATGCCTTGCACCCTTCTACATCAGCCATCAGTCGTAACATCTTGTTAACATCACAGAAATCTTTTAAGTCCAGTTGCCTGGTGCATTCTTTGTGTCCTTGGTAAAAATTTGTCCATCAATGGTCTGTAATTAAGCTCTGCAAGCCATTTAAAGATGAATGCTCCAATCTGGTTCACCATCAACCAAACCCTCGACCAATGCTACTGCAGTCTGCATCTAACAAATCATAAGAATTCATTACTGAACAGCTTTAGCGTGGCCATACTCGAAATATGACTATCAAGAATTTTCAAAACTCTTGGTATTCATGGTTGGATTGAACAATTCGGTAGCATTTCGCAAGCCTGTTGCCATCACAGAGCAAGTTGGATGGGTAAGGCAATATAGATCTAATTGCTTTATGATGGAAACGAATCACATATACAGTTGACGACCGTGAATTACAGGGCATCCAACCCAAACAAGTCTCAGATTTGTGATTGACATCTACAGTCAGGCGGTGTTCTCATGTAGAGTCACTGCTCTCTTTGAATTAATCCATAGCTTTATAATTCTGGCAATGCTGCTCTAGATGACAAGTCTGAAAATGATGCAACATCATTCTTGGTATACCAGCACCTAAGATATAAGAGATAGCAATTCTCTCTGTTCTTTCAGTGAGTTCTCATTAATGTGGAATAACGGGGTTATCTCTTCCTAAAAGTTTTTCCCAAACCATGCTGCGTTCAAATATAGTTTTCTCGATCTTTCGGTGAAAGAGTGGCGAGATAGCCAATCGTATAAGACCACGTGTGATTTTTCATAACGTTGGTCTGTGTAAATGACTGTGCTGAACAAACATGACGCAGCTTTGATACAGAATTTCAGCTCAACGATAACGAAGAACGTAGATCGGAGACAATTTCTCGTACAGGTTGTCGAAAAACACAGGCACATGTTTTCTAACCACAATTGTGACAATCTTGTTGACATGTGTAAATGTAGAACGTAGAACTGAAGAACAATTTGAGTGCAGTGATGTAGAATCAGCAGATCAGTATGAGAATAGTAAAAAAATAACGGTCCAGACGTTGATTTGTTGTGTAGCTGCATCCATGGGGTGTGCAATTAAAACTTTACTGTGTGGTCCTAGGACAAATAGGGGTTGAACCTCACAGCCCCCTCAGAATTTCTTACTATGAAGCAGATGAAGGTATGGAGGAGCTAAAACCACGACTTGTTACATTATCAAGAGTTTGTAATGACTACTCCCAATGATTAGTTGTGTGTGCACTGATATTGTGTCCAAAGTTCAAAAATCTCAAATTTTTCTCGATTTTGCATTTTTTGAGCATAAGACTATGCCCAAAATATCCATTGTATCCAATAAAGTTAAATACCTGTTAATTCTACCATTCACGAGCTTTCCAAGGGTAGTAAATTTGTTATAATAGGATCAACGATTGGGATATAAAGGCATTTAGAAGTTGGACACATCAGGCGCAAATTATGCCAATATGGGTTAAATTTGGGCGGCTTGAGCCACCCCTAAATATTTTTTTAGTGTCATAAAACTTTACAGGTGTTATTATGGGACCATATGGAAACTTTTTAGGGGGACTGCATTTCAAGTTTCTAGAAAAATATTTGTTGGGACACCCTAGCCTACACTATCTGTAACAAAGCAAGCTTTGGCAAAAGCTGCTTGCTATTGAGTTCACCGTACTTGTGAAGTTGTGAGTGTTGTGATCGCCGTTCGACAAGGCCAGCAAAGGTCATCGAAGAAAAGATGGTCCACCTAGCGAATTCAACTAAAGTAAAAAGACCAGTCTCGGCCGTGGAGTTAAAACATTTAATCTAATAGCCTACTTAACGTTGAGTAGTCACATGTCAGCACCTGCGTCGGATTGACTATGGCGCTACATAAAATGCTCCACTATTATCAATAATGTTCCACAAGAAACACAGCAAGAGGTTTAACCAAAGCAAACGAACCGCAAAATAAAATTGCAAATGATGGTGCGATTTAATTTACTAGGTCTTAGCATAGGGTTACTTCGTTGAAGAGTAGGCCTACAGAGCTGTGTGTATGTGCCAGTGGGGGCATAGCTGAATGATCATTAATTGCATCTAACCTACTTCATCTCAAACTGACCTTTACATAGGCCTACCAGTTGAGGTCATTGTGCACCAAGGACTATATTTAAAAGTAAAAATAACCACATATGATGAACACACAAGTGCGTTCCACCACTGTTGCGCGAATGCTTTATTCTTCACCAGCATGGTGGGGTTTTGCAAATGAGGGTAAGAGGAGTCGTCTGTCCGCTATTATTAGAAAGTTGATAAGACAGGGTTTTTTGCCCTCTAACACCCCTACTTTTGACATGTTATGTTCTAAGGCAGATGTATCCCTCTTTTCTTCTATCCTCTGTGACCCCGGGCATGTCCTCCATTATCTTCTTCCACCTGAACGTGTAACTGGTTACTCCCTTAGGCCCCGATCACACAATCTTGAAATACCACGTTGTGATTCGTTGATTGCAAAGGGATTTATCACCAGAATGTTATATAGTTAGCTTGTTTGTCGATGATAGTTTAGTAATTATATTATATTTAACTTTTGATTATAATTTGCACATTTTTATTACCTATTATTACTTCTATGTATTATAATGATGTTCTGTGTCCCATTGTGCGTTTGCAAGTGGAGTAATAAAGAAAATACTTACTTACTTACTTACTTACTTAAGATCGGTTACAACTCCAGGATCAGGTCTGTTATATTGCAATTCGAGCTCATCAACCAGTTTCCCATTATCAAATTGCTCCTCCAAAACTCCTAGTCATTCTGTACAAATGCACTTTAACCATGTCGATTACAATTTACGCAACACTGGCTCTTCATTTGACTCTCAGGTTACCCAGTAGTGCTGGTAGTGTAAGTTTAACGACACTGATAACAAAGATAATCCCCTCCTGTATCCAGGCTTGGGAGTTGGGACATGCACATAATAAAGTAATTTTAGTCACCAGAAACGTGTTGTATGGCTTGAAGCATACGAGTATTAATGGTATTATACATGCAAAAAATGTGACAATGTACACTTTTAAATACATAACGCACTCCTGCGAACTCACAAAAACATTTAGCATGACGTTTTTACAGACAACGGAAAGCCTATCAGTGTTCAAGACAATTGAAGCAATTGATTTTACACAATACAATCGACTATAATAGCATTCTCCATACCAAGTTCAGAAATCCACACTGCAACCGGAACATTAAAAATTGCAGACAGACAGCAAGACAGAAGTTTTTAGACTGAAGACTTAAAGTCAAATGCAACAAGGTAAACTGATAATTGATAAATGCAGTGGATGGAGAGAATTGGTACTTCTGAAGGGAAGAAAAAAACCTGCTAGGTAGGCTCTAAGTGCATGGTAATCCATTTGCGTATTTCTGAAGGGAAGAAAATCTTGCTAGGTAGGAGCCGTAAGTGCTGGGTAATCCCTGTAAGATGTTGGGAGATCAACAATTGTTTGTGGAAAGAACAGTAATAACAAAATCAATAAAACGAAATGCCAATCTAGAGCCTCTCCAGAAACTAAACTAAATGACAATAAATTTCTGCAGGAGTAGATATTATTTTCTGTTATGTGTAGTACTTGTATTAATTATTTCTTAAAGCATCAACCACTAAACAGGCAGCAATGGTTTAGAATCACATCTCATGAATTGAAAAATGGGCACAGGGTAAAAGGTCACTATACAGAAAAATGTGTACATTTATATTTATTTTTATCTCCTGTTTCCAGTTATTCTCCTGTTTCCAGTTATTCCCAATGCATTTACGAATGATAATAAATTATGCTAAATTTAAATTGAGCAGAATTTGATTAAAAAATTCCTTCTAAAATGAAAGATGCAGCAGGTAACTGAAAATTTTGAATGTCTTTTAGCCAACTGAACAATGTAGAACTTTTGTACCAATGTATAGAAAGTCAATTTTATAACAAAAACAGAATGTTGGAAACATCACATGAAAAGTTCATTACAACAGTCCAGCTTATTGTGAACATACATTACATAATGCTGCAACTGCAATAATGAAATATATTGGAGAAGAAGTTATATTATCCAATGCAGAATCAGCAATGAATGTGAAGTCTGGAGCACCTCTGACAAGTTTTCTTTAAGAGGTGCTATATAAATACTTGAATGAATGAAGCTGTAGACACTTCACTTTGCTAGCTTTGGTTGACAGTGGACAATTCTGCCCAATCCTGCAAATTGACCGTTCTTAATGAAAATCCTAAAGATTTCAGAAGCAATCTTTCTATATTTCTTTAATTATAAACTACAATACAGATACATCTATACAGCACCTATCATACCAGGCAATACAACCAGAACAGCTAGCGAATAGTTCTGTGCACCATTATGTTTCACTCACACGTAACACGGATCCATTGAAAAAAAATTGGTCAAATTCTGGCATTGTTTGCAAGAGTCTTTCTTCACCTGAGATAATTAAGGCGTAAACAGTTTCGCCATCAATTTCACTAATCATGTTCCGCATGAAGTCAGAGATTTGTTTTCGATGTAGGCAGGCACTTGGATCTCTACGACTGTGCAAGCTACGATGCAATCTCACATCTTCAATGGAGATAATGAGAAATGCTGATGCAGCGAGTGTTGTGATGTAGCCAGAATGCATGGTGCAAAAGAAGTGGTGACGTGGATGAAACTGGACAATGCCGATGCATCAACCGTTCTGGCACGATGCCCCACCTCAAAAAACCGGTAGCATCTCAAAGTTCTGGCAGTCACCTCAAGTTCTGGCAGTCACCTCAAGTGATGGTAGCCACCTCAAAGTTATGGTAGCAACCTCAAAGTTATGGTAGCCACCTCAAAGCAATGGTAGCCACCTCAAAGTTATGGTAGCCGCCTCAAAGTTATGGTAGCCACCTCAAAGCAATGGTAGCCACCTCAAAGTTATGGTAGCCGCCTCAAAGTTATGGTAGCCTTGCAGTTCAGTCTCCCAAATCCTTGTACTTGTCCATACAGCAAGTCAATAGTCACGGCAATGTTTTAACAGTAACCGAACGACTTAACTATCTTACTACGCAATTCCATTTCTGCTCAGGATGGCAACACGGTCAACAGAAATCATCACTGCATTCTAATACTGCTCCGATTATCTAATATTGCAATCTGAGCAATATATTTAGGTGCACAGACCATCACATACAATCCTTAATCCATTTTCAAATGCCAGTCCATCATCCTTAAACTTTGTAACAAACACCCGGCAGCCTTTGAGGGGTCTACCCAAAACAAAAGACCACCTAATAAACACCACAGCAGTTCCATGAAACTCAAACTGACTTATCTAAACAAACTGTTCCAAGCGGCTCACAACATAACATCCTCCTCTTTTCTACAGATTCAAGTGACTTAGTGTTAACGCATCGTCCCATCTGACATCTCCCTGCTCTACAAGAACCGTTACTTTACGTCGAACGTAAACTTAAGGCTTGTTCCTTCGACCTCGATCTCTCCGTAGCACCAAGTCCGATTGCAGCGACACTCGGCTCCGCACTTTTCCGAGCCGCACTTGGGACACGGATAGTGACATCCGATACAATCCTTGATGAGGCAATCACAGACATCCTTCCGGTTGGATATCAGCAAACCTTTCTCGTCGTAGAGTGCTTTTCGACGAGCCCTGGTTACAGAAAATCAAAAATTCGTTAGAACAAACTTCAGGTTGGGCAAATGTTTATTAAATGTGAATGAAATCGAGAGAAAGGAAAGATATCTAAAAGAAATTGTGACAAAAAGTAAGTATTCTCAATGAGAAATTCTCAGATTTGGAAAGCAACATGGCATCCCGTCAAAATAGCCCTGTCAAAACAGCCCCGTCATAAGCGCCCACCGACAAAATAGCCCCGCCATAATCGCCCTTGACAAAACAGCCCGTCAAATTGCACAGCTCGACAAAATAGCCTTGTTGTAATAGCACATAGCACATTTGGTGCCAATCAAAATAATTATGCAATAATAACAACAACAAAATAATAAGAACAGCAGAGCATCAAAACCAGAAAGTACAAAGACACTAGTGGGACGCGGTGGTGTAGTGGTGGCGTCGTTGCCTTGAAGCCGGAAGGTTCAAATCCACCATAAGTCGCCGCATAGGGACCATGGGCAAGTCCTTCACTCACAATTGCTCAGCGCTTCGGCGTGAAACTCCGGTGCAGTGTCCGCTCTGCAGTCGGGAGCGCCTCTTAGTAGAGTGCTTGAAGGGGCGCTATAACAAGTGCACATACAAACAAACTAGTAATAATAACATTAGTATCAATAGTCTGTTAGGAATACTAAAATAGTGAATGCCAAGTAGTTGCAAGTCAAGTGAAGAGATGGAGTGCGTATTGTCCGAATAGATAATCAACCATACAGTACTCTAAGAACAATACCTTCTTAACTTCCTTCTTGAACGTATTTAGACTATTTTCCCTCTTACCAAATACATAGGTCAATTAAGATTGAACAATTCAGAATATAGGTCAATTAAGAGGATGCAAAGGGTAAACAATAATAGTAGAAAATGTCACTATAACATGTGTAGTTTTGTGTACACTCTAACCATCACCAACATAACCACAACACCTTCTACCACCACGATGGTATCCACCAACATCACCACATTTGATTAATTTTAAATGCTCAGTGTACAACTAGTTCCACTTGTTCGGCACTTCATTTCAGAACAGCTCTCAAATTACTCTACACCACAACCTTGGAAAATGACATAACAGAAACTGTGCAAATCTAAATTGGAAGGGTCTTGCCTCTCGGTGTATATCCTACGGTGAACCTTCCTCATTTCCCTTGAGCTTCTCTCCGGATCAAAGTCTTCCATGAACTTCCCCGGATTCCTGAACTGGAGATTCCGAAGCTGCTTGGACGTAAGCTGAAAGAATATCTTATACCAATCAATCAACCAATCTATCAATTAATCAATCAACCTTTATTGACTACCATGTAGTAATACAATAGACAAATTCAATCAATCGTATGCAGGGTGACAAATGGTTAACCCATAGAAACATATGGTTCCATTAAACAGGATTGCCCTAAATTTTATAATCAGTCATTAATAATTAATTTATTATTATTTATTATTAATTTATTATTATATTCATGGTCACCATTTCCATCACTTCCAACAGTCATATAATAAAGCTCTCTGAATTATTTCCTCACTACACCTTCTCAACCGTTCGTGATCTGGGTTTTACCTTAGATAGAACTTTCTCTTTCTTTTAAAGACCATATATCTAATTTTACACGCTCTTCATATTTTCAATTATGGCGTCTAAGGGCTGTTCTGCATTCTGTTTCATCTTCTGTTTTTACCACTCCGGTTCAAGCCTTCATTTGCTCCAGAATTGACTACTGTAATTCCCTTCTAATTGGTCTGCCCATGGTTCGTCTTTCACTTTTACAGTCAGTCCTAAACGCTGTCGCCAGATTAATTGCACGCCTTCCACGCTACTCTCATATCTCTACTTTTATGTTTGAGCAGCTCCATTGGCTTCCTCTAACTGCACGCATTAAGTTCAAAATTTTCATCTTGGTCTCCAAAGCAAACAAGGTCTTGCCCCAAAATATCTAGCCAATGAAATTCACCGGCCTCTTTCAGCCTTCTAACATCGCCCACTCCGCTCTTCTAATTCCTCCTACTAGAACGGCTATGGCTCTGTCCCGATCCTTTACATCAATTGGTCCCTCTCTTTGGAATACTCTGTCTCCATCTACTTGGTCTCAACTTCCAACTGGTAATCCCTCATTTTCTTTCCTCAAAACCTGTATCTTCTCTTGTGGCCTTGTGCACTGGGAGCGCCTCTGAACGGTTCACCCTAGTAGAGGAGCCTTATAAATGTTTTATTGTATTGTATATAAGCATTTATAAAGTACCTCCTACAGACTAGCTATTCAGATGCGCTCTCAGCGTGACAGCCCCGAGGAAATAAAAAAGACTTCAAGTAGCGAAGAGCTGAAGATGAAGATAAAGCATCAATAGCTGATTTTAGTGGCAAGTGTCGATAGTTGATTTTAGTGGGAGCTCAAGGCTACTCCGCAAGGCTGACAATAGAGACCAAATAATGATAAACAAATAAACAATCATGTGGTAAACGAGCAGCAGTGCAAGCACAAATATAAACTTAAATGCATGCAAGGATCAAGGTCACGCAAAAAAGCACAAATTCACACAAAAAACTAAAACCATTTTGAAGTGTGTACTTTGTACTTCAAAAAAAGGTAGTGCTGATAGACAAAAGGCACATTCATAGAGTTCTCCCGAAGGCTGACATTTGAATGCGAAGAACGTTTCTAATTAGTAATTAGTCTAAAGCTGTATCTCGGTAACTCTTGTCAAAGTGATATTCACTCAGAATGTGGTCTGCAACTGAGAATCAAAGTTATGCTTACTTACTTACCTATGTTGAAGCTCTTAAGCCTCGTTGAGAATACAGACCACATTAAAGACCTCCAGAATGACGAGTTATTTTAAACAAAAGTATTTAGGACTTTCCTAAAACACACATGCACTTTTGTGAGGCCCCTTGCAGCAGTAGCTGCGGTATGGCCGTGTTAGGGCACCATATAAATTGCCGTAATCATTTTTTATATTAGTATTATCATTATTATATTGCCCTGTCAAAGTCTATTAGAACACTTTTTCAACAAATGACTCTACAAAAATCAACGAAACAGCGCAAATAAAGACTTGAGAATGGAAAGTGGAGCTATTTGCTGTTGATAAATGTAGTCTAATACTTTAAAGTCCATGGAGGCACCTAAATGGACAAATCGCTTCATTTAATAAACCGGTTAAAAGTAAACGGTCGATGCGTTTTCAATCAACGACTGTGTTACGTAAAAACGACTCATTAAGCCAACGAAAACTAATCTAGCAATGTATGTAATGTTTACGGGCAAAAACTATAGTATCGATGTGCCGTTTAAGATCAGGCTCGACGTCGTGAGGGTCTGTTATGGTCAGATTAGACGTCGTGAGGGTCTGTTATGATCAGATTAGACGTCGTGAGGGTCGGTTATGGTCAGATTAGACGTCGTGAGGGTCTGTTATGGTCAGATTAGACGTCGTGAGGGTATGTTGTGGTCAGATTAGACGTCGTGAGGGTCTGTTATGGTCAGATTAGACGTCGTGAGGGTCGGTTATGGTCAGATTAGACGTCGTGAGGGTCGGTTAGGATCAGATTAGGCGTCGTGAGGGTCGGCAAAAGTTAGTGTCGTCACTCGGTCCCGATACTAGTTATCCGTTTGTTGAAATACTTCAAAAGATAGCTCACTTACTAGCAAGGTACATCATTTCCCACGCAGTAACGATATTATATCCAAACGAAGAACACTCACATCAATAAAATTGTCACAGTCATTGCTATAATCACTGTTGGTCGAATCCATTCGACTATCTGAACTGTTTCTGGGCAGTCTTTTCTCTTTTCTCATAACTTTCTTCACCGCACCGTATTCGCTCGCCATCTTTGTAAGGCAACTAACCAGCCGTCTACACGTCGTCCGCCATCCATCCAGATTAATAAATATCGATGCTGCCATCTAGCGACCATATCATACAAATGCTTCCGTTTGAAGACGGTTGTCTTCTTTTAATAATTATTATTGTTTCTTCACCGCAATGAATTCTGACTTTGTATGTAAAGTGCCGATCGCGTGCTTGAGCCTCTAAAATTCAATTCACTACATTATTCTTCTCTCTTCTTCTTTAGGTTCTCTGCCCTTCGGCAGGTTCCAACCTCCAATGACGCCACTCCTCTCTGTGCTGTGCCTTTTGCTTCAGTTTGCTGTATCCGTTGACCATCATCCATCCGAGCATCATTTGCCGCGGTCTTCCTCTCCCTCTCTTTCCTTCCATTCTCCCTTCTATGATTTCTTTCAGGAGGGAGTCTCCTCTTAATACGTGCCCAACCCAGTTCCTTTGTCTTATTGTTGTTATTAGCGATCGTTTATTCTAAGTTTCTTAAAGTAGCTACTTTGATTTTACGCACGACCAAAAATAATCAGAAAGCACGCTTCTGTAAAGTGGATGTGCCCTTCCCCATAATTTTTTATATCAAAAACTTAAAAAAATAAGACTTCAAAAGCCTAAATGTGACATATCTGACCAAAACCAGGCGCATGTCGCATCAAGCTTCTGAGATAATGATCAAAATGTGGAAAAATTTATTTTTTAGTTTTCGACAGAAAATGATAAATAAATATGTTTTATACACATTACAACTAAAAATTTGCCAAAACTTTATCTTTAATGATTTTATGGTTTTATTTTTTAAATAATTCAATGCCTTTCCCCGCCATTAATATCCATATTCGGCATATGGCTAGCAGAACAAATTAGGCATGAGTGAATAGCCCAGACTTCCCTCTAGCCTATTATGCAATCTGTTTATTTCTTGCACATTTAATTTAATTCTGAACATGGTTGCTAAAGAATCTTGCATTCCAAAGTTATAGGAAACTTTAAATGCATTTTTTTCGGAATTGAAATTTGAATGGTCGAACCATATTTTTACTCATAACTTTGGATAGGAACATTGTAGAGCAATAAGATTTGTGTCATTTTAAAGAAGAAACTCTATTTTTTAAAGAAGATAAATGACACTCAAATTGTACAGAATGCCACTTGAGCCTAATTTTGGTCAGATGGGTCAAAAATGTCTACCTCCCACAATTGTTCACATTTTTATAAAAATTTCCACACTGTAATAGCTGCATTTTAGTCCCTCATTTGAACGAAATTACTCATGATTTCAGTGCTCAGTGGTGTGGTTTAAGATTTCAAAATTCCCCCTCTCAGGCTATCATTAATCTTTTTTATTTGCACACTGAATGGTAGCATTTTAAGCCGCCATCTTTAAAAAAATTACTCAATATGAAATGAATAAACAGTAGATAACACTGTAGAAATTCATATTGATATTTACGAAATACTTTTGAAATATTCGGAGATATATGCATCTCCATCCCCACTACCAACTTTGGGGATCGTTTCCCCTGCCCCTAAGTCTCTGCCCACGGTTACACAGGTTGACCACGATAGGTCTCTGTGGCACACGTTGAATCCAGTAGTTGATTCCAACAATTCTAGCAACTTTTTTGTCATTATTGAAATATGGTCATTGAAAGTCAAGTGTTCATCAGCAAACACACCTAAAAATCAGTGACTTGGGTACTTTCTTTGCTATACCAGAATTATGAGACAGGAGAACTTTATTTTGAATGAAATATAATATAGTTAGTTCTGGATAAATTTAAGGACAATTTATTGGCCTAAACCATTCGGAAAGACATTCTAATACCTTTCCCGCATTAGCATCAAATGTGTCACGAGATTTATCAGATAAAAATGAATTCGCATCGTCTGAAAAATTTAATGAAAACTTTATGAAGAATTTGAATTATCATTTATATATATATATAAAAAATAGCAGTGGACCCTATATATTGAACCTGGTTGAACTCCACATCTTACACTAGCTTTTCAGAGACATGATTATAATTTATCGAATGAGTCAAATAGTTTTCTGTTATGAAAATAGTCACAGAACCATGTAAGTCCTAGCCCTCTGACATCATAGTGCTCAAGCCTTAAAATAAGAATTTTATGATCAATAGTATCAAAGGCATTGGATACGTCAACAAAAAATCTTTATCGAGAATGAATTTTTATCAATTGCTTCTGTAATCTTTGTATGCATTTCTAATAGTGCCATAAAGGTGGAGTGGCCTGTTGGGAAAACATATTGGCTGAGCAGCCAATATGTTTTCCGAACAGGCCACTCCACCTTTAGGGCACTATTTAAAAACACTTCTTTACTTACTTACCTGCCTACTTACTTACACAAAATTAAGTCGACTTCTGTTTATACAAATGTTTTTAAACAATTTTTTTATTAAATAGTCCGGTTGACCCGCAACCGGTTACAGCTATTCAGTACGAACAAGTTATACAATTGAAACAATTCACAAGAACGCAAATTACAGAAAGCATAAAGTACAAATTTGCAGCCATGCTAGGCACATTATAATATTTTTTATATATGTTAATAGTAATAATAGAGAAGATTTATATGGCGCCGTAAGATGGACATGCTGCTACAAGGGCACTTGTTATCTCTTTTTACTATAGTGTCATGTGATCTGACTGGTACTTGTCACATTAAAGTAATCATTATTGATTTTCCCTCAAGGCAAATAATTGTGATCCTTTGGATTGCAAAATTTACAGGAGCAATGTTCTGGAATAACTTGCATTGTCATTATTTAATTTAGCCCCAAGGTATACAGAATCCACCAGGAACTTCAAGATTATCTAATATACAATGAAAAGTCTGGAAAGGCCCTACTCATCTAATTCCTGGTTGGCGAAGGTAACCCCAAAGGCAACAGCGTTTAAGCTTATAGCATTGTATCATGATAGAGATTCGGTGAAAAAAAACCTTTCCACCAGTTCTCCCAGTAAAAAAATTAATCTAAAAAAATCTGGGTTCAACCAACTAAATAATCAAAATTGACATAACTAAAAAGATGGGGCCACTTTAGTCAATTTAATTTCCTTTTACGCTCATTTCATATCTGTTTGTATAATTGGATATTGATATATAATTTATTTCTACTTATTCATTTTTATTTAGAGCACTTACTATTACATGTGATGTGGGCAAATCTTAATATGAGGTACGAATGAACTTTTGGAATGACTAAAAACAATACAACCACATTTACTATAGTAGAGTGGGTCAAATGATCAACCACATTTAATATAGTCTAATGTGGTACAAACAAAGGACTTCGAGTCTTCGACTAAGGTATGACACTTCCTATCTCTACTGTGCATTTAGCGTGGGTGGTGATCAAAGTCATTGACGTATACAATTCGATGGTCAAAGTACACAAACCGTGGCGCCACATAATGACTGGGTAGACAGCACCCAGCAATCATAGTGAATCTGAGTAGAGACCTTAAAGGGCGCCATATAAATTTATGTGATTGACTGATTGATAGATACCACATATAGCTATGTACAACAACTAAAGGATAATAATTGTGGCTGGAAAAACAATCTCTTTCACAACACCTCGTTCATTGCTGTCCTGAAGTTCAGCAGAATGTAATTCATCACCTTTAATTTGCTTCTTTTGGCAAAACCGTTCACGTTTGGCGAATTTTTCACAACATGTTGTCGCTTTTGTGTGACTGACGATGACTTCTTTGGAAAATCAAATACTGTTGGGATTGCATTCCAAACAAGCTTGTCATGTTTGCTGTTCATAAACTGCGAATCCTCAAAATGTCTACTGCACAGTCGAAATTCTTTGTTCAGTGCTTCAAGACTTTTACCGTCGAGATCTGAACGCCGTATGTTGACTTTCCACTTCTTACATCTGT
This sequence comes from Lumbricus terrestris, assembly GCA_949752735.1. Classification (NCBI taxonomy): domain Eukaryota; kingdom Metazoa; phylum Annelida; class Clitellata; order Crassiclitellata; family Lumbricidae; genus Lumbricus; species Lumbricus terrestris. The sequence continues at coordinate 68,341,250 of OX457039.1, forward strand.
TACCACATAATAAAATAAAAACAGCATAAGACAGGGCTATGCAATTTAAATCAAAGAATTTTAGTGGGTCTGTTATAAGCAATTTAATCTATTCACAGAAAATTTAATATGGTGACATGGCCGGAATGGCACTCGGGGATCAGCCAGTTTTCAGTTTTTTCATTATCATTGTCCTCTGGCCCAGTGAAAGTTTCAGTCACTGTTATTACCAACCCTAACGGTGAAGGGGATTTATGGGCACCCAATATGATGGAAGCCTTTGTGAAGTGTCTTGTCAGGCCTTTGTTGATGCACACTCTCTGACTATCTAGTACAATTACCTCAAAATTATGCTTATTTAGAATAGTGATCATTCAGGAGTATACCACTTAAATCTATAGTAACTAGCTACCCTAGAATATCTTCTCTGCTCACATGGCTGATGCAGTGAAGGGACACAACCTGATGAGTCCATGCTTACATACGAACTAACATTCCACAGTTGGCGCAATACAGATTAAAAAACACAGTGTCCAGAAGGTCACGTTTAAAGTTTACTTCGGAATAACATACAGTATTTGATCAATACAGAAACATAACTCTAGCAGTGCACAATTCCACTTCTCACAAAATGTAATTATCCTTATAGTTATAACCTCCACAGAATCATCCATAACTATTCGAGCAGACGGCATCCTGAGAAGTGCATAACAACTTAAACAGAAAAAATATCATTTTAGAAACCGAATCCCTGAAAATGCGGAAAATACACAAAAGCCTGATTTCCCGAAAATAGTTTAATAATAGAAAGCGGTCAAGCCCCGAAAACATTTGAGAGTCAAATTTAATACATATATTTTCGTTTATTCAAGAAAATTATGTTGACATGCCGTAGCTTGTTAATTAAAAAAATGAAATGCTGACTAAACTATCGGTTTAACTGCAACATTCTAGGATGGGAAAAGATTTTTTACTGGTCCCTGGAGCTAACAATATGAACAGTCCTAAAGAGTACTCGGACGATGAAATTAAAATCATCTTTTATGGGCAGTTCAAAGTCATGCGGTCTGGAGTGCAGAGCATACAGCTTATGAACATTAGGTCACAGGCCACGGAGAATATGATTTAAGTTCCAGATAATCCCCTTCAAGAGTGTGGTGCTTGCTTCGTCAATCAAACAGTCAACATCTAACATAGTGAGGTGGGAGGTGAGCCAGTCGCTCAACCAATTTTTATGAAACTTTAGAATTTCAGACGATCGCTTGCAGTGGTTTACTCCACCAAGCATAATGGACCTATAAAGTGTTGATGACAACATATCTTATGGCAATCATGCAGACTACGGTCCTGTCCAAGTAAACAGTATGGCCGAGTCTAAAACTCACTATACTTAAATTGCGAAAATCGAATCGGGATCCGACCGAAATTTATTTTGAGGGATTCTGTTTTCGGGATTCGAGCCACACCCATTTACGGAGAAACACTGGGCAAATGTATAGTGTATCAAACACCGCAGTTATCGAACACAGTTAATAGGGTACTTTATACATACCTTTCAGCGTTTTTCGGAAATCTAAATAGTGAAATATTTTGTAAATTGTACGTGGTAACACTACAATTTATAGCAGCACAACAATTTC
>OX457039.1:68347868-68455368 GCA_949752735.1 Lumbricus terrestris
ACTGTCTTTAATAAATTATAAGTGCTAGCCTAGTAGAATATATGGCGGCTAATTGCATTAGTAATAATGAGCAACAATGATAATTGGACAGTTTTCGTGCATAGTCGCCTAACATGGACCACACATGTTTCATCTCAGGCAACTTGCACACACCCACTTCCAACTCATAATACCTTTAAAACAGTTATGATATTGGATTTCCTTTTCAGCAGGTCCGGCCCCGATTTTATATTCATTTTTACCCCAAGCTATTATTGGATCAAGCAGTGTTAATTAAGGTCTTGTTTGTTTTCTCGAAGGTGTTTCTGTGTAGCGGATGTCTAATTATTTCATTCAATCTGTCTTGTGACCTGCTAGATACGACAGCATCACATGACAATTCAGTTTCAATACTTGTGGTCAATCACAGAGTGGTCCATCGTAGGCGCCGGTCCATCTTAAGCATGAAACTTATGACTCAGAGACGATGCACGCTAATTCTTAGCATCGAAAGTTGGCATTGTAGGACTAAAGCTTGCCACACGTATAGATGGCCGGTGCGTGCTGTGTAAATTGTCGCTATTGCAGTTGCAGTAAATGATAGTTTGCTATCCACTCAACTACCTTCAGCTATCCCATACACATGCATTTAGCGACCTGGGCAGATCACCCAACAATTATTGTAGCATCATGCATCGTTAGGTGCAGATTACGCCCAAAATATCCTGTTTGCTGCTCCGGATCCATGCACGACAGCGGTCAAGAGCTACGTCGGGAACAGTTACTTCGGAAGTAGGCGTTACGCCCGGTGTAGCTTACGCCTGTCTCATGCATACGGCCCCAGATGTTTATCTCTTTATCACAGGTTCTGGTTTAGGAACATTGCGTGTGTAGGTATAGAGGATCGAGGTTTTCTGCGGGGTGTTTGCCAGCAGACACTTTTGTTCGCTGATCGACCTCTTCTCTGTCATCTTCACGAATTAGTTGTCGAAACGAATGATTTCGTCAGTAATGTCTAACGATTTGGTGTCGTTAATTTGGAATTGGTCCTCGTTTCAGTCGAAGATTTTTTACTTTGGATGTACATTGTATGGATGATCGGATGATTTTGGTCGCATAGATGGACAAAAAGAGAGACTGAAGAAAGGAGAATGGATGAATGGATTGATTGACTAAATGATCTGATTGACTAAATGATTTGATTGGCTAAATGATTTGATTGACTAAATGATTTGATTGACTAAATGATTTGATTGACTAAATGATTTGATTGGGTAGACCGGTAGATGGACTGATCATTGGATGGATGGATGAATGAATGATTGATTGATTGAATAAATGAATGAATGAATGGGGGAATGAATGAATGAATAAGTGAGTTGAGAAAAAGAATGAAGGTGGAAGGAAGGACGAATGGATGAATGGATACATGGATATAGAGAATGATGGAGGAGTGGACTGATGGATAATGATCGAATGTTTGTCTCCAGGGTCGGTCTGATCCCAAATGACCCGCAAGCAAAGCATGCATTTCTCCGACCCCCCACCAATACCATGTGCTCGGTTCATAACACGTCATATAATATATGAAGAATGGTTTACAAACTATAACCTGATGAATTATTTATTATCATTACGATTTTTTTCATTTGCCAATCCTGAATGATTGAAAGTCGATGGGAATAGGAAAAAGTTAAAGCGATTCAAATTAACGAAAATTTTTAATTAGGGCCTATCTAAAAAAGAAAAAAAACGTGCGCATTACAGAGAATTGACAATAAGAAATCCTTTTTGATAGTAGCTTTCTACTTCAGATTTCCGTTGATCAGAACTGATATAATATGTTTTAGTGTCTTTTTCTTAAAAAGTACTTTTCTTTCTCTAATGCTGCAATCTTTTAACAATAGACCTATTTCCGTAATCTAAGGTTCGAGCTACATCGTTCTCAATGAACAGCTTATAGCAATCTGAAATAAGTTTGGTCCTGTGTCATCGAGATCCCAAGGTAAGCACGGCGTTGCATGCCTAGGCCTGTATGCTTTAGTAGCTTCAAATCTTAAAGACCTCTTCCATTATTGTTGCCACAACGACTGGGATAATGCGGAGTTTGAAAGTGAAATACGTGTAAAGGTTAACTGAAACTTATCATAAATTTGTTCCCTGGGGCCTATGGGCGAATGTTTTGAATTCAAATGAGAAAATAAGTGTAAATTTCGAAATGAAAAACAAACGGATAAAAGCGAGAAATATGAAACTATTAGAACACAATGCATACTGGCGCCCCTATAGACTTTGACATCCCTAGATTCTGACGCCCCTTCTGCCTGCCCCTTATAGGCCAGCACTTATTGGCCGAATGCATTAATGGTGTGTGTGTGTGTGTGTGTGTGTGTGTGTGTGTGTGTGTGTGTGTGTGTGTGTGTGTGTGTGTGTGTGTGTGTGTGTGTGTGTGATCGGCCCACATGCTCATGGATCGCATGGCGTTACCCGTTGCCCTAGGGTAGAGGCGAGAGAGTGTGGGGGGGGGGGACAGAGAATAGAGACGGAGATAAACAGACGGACGGACAGACAGACAGGCAGACAGACAGGCAGACAGACAGGCAGACAGACAGAGCTGAGCTGCGTTCCTTTCCCGCGGAGACTCGAAGCCCTGGAAAGAAGAATTTCCATGGAGATCGATCGCAATCTATACATGACTGGTTAGAGGTCGAAGCAAGGGCGTCGTGGATGAATGGACGGACTGCATGGAGGGAGAGATGGATGGGTGGATGGATCTATGGATCGGTGGATGGATAGATGGATGAATGAGTCAAAGAAGGAATGATGGAGCAAGAAAGAAGGTCATGCTGGATGGATGAATAGATGGATGAATGTTTTGGTGTAAGAATGGATTGCCCTGTGGATGGATGAATGGATGGACGCTTCGGATGGATTATGGAATTTATGGATGTAGGCTAGAAATGGATTATGTATGTATGTATGTATGTTACAGTATGCATGTATGTTACAGTATGCATGTATGTATGGATGGATGGATGGATGGATGGATGGATGGATTGGAGGATGGGTCGGTGGATGGATGAATAGATGGATGGGTGGATGAGTTGATGGTGGTGTGGGTTTAAAGGAGGACTGAGGGTGAATGGATGAATGCATTGATTGATTGATTGGTGAATAAAACTGGAATATTTTTGTCCTATTGTTCGATACTGAATATGTTATTGACTGCTGGGTGAGTTGTTTTTTTATGCCAGCCGGAGATAATAATTGATTTCGGCGTTTTATCTTTCCAGCTGTCATCAATAATTCGTCGGTGTCTAGTGACGTCACAGGGCTATTGTTATTAATCCTTTGGGGGCCTTTTGTTCATCGCTTCAGTCGTTTCGGTCGGCTGATGCGTGTTTGCCTTTTGCTGGATGGTCGGCAGTTTGAACCCAGGTGACTCATTTGACGCTCACTACACTCTGTGCACTGGAACGAGGGTATGCATGAGTGAGTGATTGAGTGAGTGAGCGAGTGAGTGAGTGGGTGAGTGAGTGAGTGAGTGAACGAGCGAGTGAATGATTGATTGAGTGATTGAGTAAGTGATTGAGTGAGTGAGTGAGCGAGTGAGTGGGTGAGTGAGTGAGTGAGTGAACGAGCGAGTGAATGATTGATTGAGTGATTGAGTAAGTGATTGAGTGAGTGAGTGAGCGAGTGAGTGGGTGAGTGAGTGAGTGAGTGAACGAGCGAGTGAATGATTGATTGAGTGATTGAGTAAGAGATTGAGTGAGTGAGCGAGCGAGCGAGTGAGTGGGTGAGTGAGTGAGTGAGTGAGTGAGTGAGTGAGCGAGTGAGTGGGTGAGTGAGTGAGTGAGTGAACGAGCGAGTGAATGATTGATTGAGTGATTGAGTAAGTGATTGAGTGAGTGAGTGAGCGAGTGAGTGGGTGAGTGAGTGAGTGAGTGAACGAGCGAGTGAATGATTGATTGAGTGATTGAGTAAGAGATTGAGTGAGTGAGCGAGCGAGCGAGTGAGTGGGTGAGTGAGTGAGTGAGTGAGTGAGTGAGTGAGTGAGTGAGTGAGTGAAAGAACGAGGGCATGCGTGAGTGAGTGGTTGAGTGAGTGATTGAGTGAGTGATTGAGTGAGTGAGTGAGTGGGTGGATGAGTGAGGAAATGTGTGACGAAAGGAGTGCATGATTGAGGGAGGAACTTAAGGAACCATTTCCTGAGTGAGTGAATGAGAAATGGCGGCATATTGAGTAGATCAATCAATTCAATATAAGCTGATTACATTCATTCATTCAAGAATTTCTATGCTGTATCGTCAGTGACTACTCAGAACCGCTCCCGTCTCTAGCACCGTATCAATTTGAGTTGAATAAAAGGAAAAGGCTTCCGTTGGAGCCCTTGTAAGCAGACGTCGCTCCAGTGGAAAAGCCCATTCCAGACCACTGGGATAAGCATGGATTCTGCATATAGTTAGAATCCAACCATTCCTTCGTTCGTTCGTTCGCCATTAGCCCAGTCATCAACCCATTTACATTCAGTTTTTCTGCCTTTTTCACCCATTGTGGTCATCACTTCAGACACGATGGTCAGCAAACAATGGCCACTGTCCAGTTGGGAATGACCGCCATTCTCCAGCATTTACTGACCGCGGGACATTAGGATCTTTGTAATTGGAGAACGACATTTCCGCTAACAGGATTTTCCCTTATTATCTGCGGTTGGGTAGATCCGGGAATGGGAAACTAATGAGATTGGGTTAATGGGTTCAGATGACGGATGCATTTCAGGGAATTCTCTATTTCCCCTTTCATTGCTTCTCGTTCCCCGCTCTAAACAGTTTATTTCTGTTAACGAAAACTGTAACTGAAATAGCAAAATAACTGGATAATGTTTGAGTTAACTGTAACTGAAACTTTAAGTGAAAAACCACAACTGAAGTATAACACTGGCTGTAAATCGGGTTTTCCATAGATCTCTTTCACAGAACGAATCCAGACTTTATTCCGCACGCGTTTTTTGGTTTCAGAGCTTCACAGGGTTCCGCTTCCCACCTTAAATAATTAATTTATCTGCACATCGCCACGGAATGTTATTCATTTGCGTGGATGCAACAGAATCACACAAGCATATAGGCGCTTTCGCAAACCAGCTGCGGGAATAGTTTTGCATTCTTTAGGTGTTTCTTCCTAGGACTAAGTCTTGTTGATTGTTGGATTTGATTGTTGGAAGATAATTTGTGGCAGAAACATTGATACGTTGAATGTTGACATAAGCGAGTAAGTAAGTAAGAAAGCACTCACCTGAGTGGCTGAGTAGGCGACTGTAGGCCATGCGTCTGAGTCTTCGCATAAATAAAGAGACTATTCAAAAATGTGTAGGACTATTTAAAGCGGTTGTAGTAAGTTAGTAAGCAGGGCCGTAGCAACAAAGAACGTGGCCCCCTCCGAACATATGTCCGGGGTGGCGGGGCCCCTTACAGAGCAGAAACTGGTATGCGCTGTATATGTAATTCTGCAACGTGCCTATTCTATGTAATTTCATGTCATTCTTATTATTAAGCTCTAAATCTGACATTATGAAATTTTCTAGAATTGGCATCAAATTGCCTTGATCCAGTAAAGGCCTACTGCATATCTGAAAATCCGTTGCATTTTCAGCAGTCAAAAGTTGGCTCTTAGGGCCCCTACAATGCAGAAATTGGAATGCGGTAGCCTTTTTATATTTATACAATAAAATTATAATGGGGTTCATTTTTATGTATAGCCTACACGGGTCTACATTGTAAATGTATTCCGTACTTAGGCCTAAGGCTGCTGAAGTCTTTCTGGCAGTGCTTTTCAACATGGATTGTGCAATAGCTTCAATAAATGTCACTTACAAATAGCTGCACCTTACATTTTTTGCCACTTTCTGGGGCCCCCTTTCTGGCGGGGGCCCCCTTCGGTCGGAGGGTACGGAGGGCGGTCGCTACGCCTCTGTTAGTAAGTAAGTAAGTAAGTGCAGAATATATCAGTGGATCTATCGGTGATTCACAGTCTACAGCTAGTAGATCACAGTAATGAGTTTTTCTATGGTTTATCTTAGTCAAGCTTAAAACATGCAGCTCGATGCAAATAATCGAATTATGCCAATTGCAGTTGCAGCAACTAAATAAGTTAGTAAGTTAGTAAGCAATTTAGTAAGTGAAGAGCTAAGTAAGCAATTGAGTAAGTGGATTTAAAGTTCAGCTGCATAGCCTCATCTATTGATAATTTAAATGTAGTCCATAATTATTGTCTTATATGCCATGCAATTATCTGGTGATAGGGTCTACATTGCTAGTTGTCAGTACGCACTGACTCTGGGGCCTGGGCCACTATAGCAGGCCAGTAATATGTACAACGCAATAGGTATTTTTGGATAAACGTATTACCTGTGTATTTTTAGTATTTTATTCTCATGTTCTTTGTTCACGTTTGCGTTTCTGCATTGTTCTCCTGTTCTTTGTTTTCTCAAAGAAATTGGTGTCTTTGTATTGGTCGCGCTTGCACGTCCATACTGAACAGGTAGGCGATTCACTTTTGGCTTGCTGGTGCCACTGATTTTTGGCCAATTGCGCGCCATAAATCAATCAATCAGTCAATCAAGCACGCAGTCAATCAAGCAATCAATCAGTCAGTCAATCAAGCAATCAATCAATCAGTCAGTCAATCAATCAAGCAATCAATCAATCAGTCAATCAAGCAATCAAGCTATCAAGCACGCAGTCAATCAAGCAATCAATCAGTCAATCAATCAGTCAATCAATCAGTCAGTCAATCAAGCAATCAAGCACGCAGTCAATCAAGCAATCAATCAATCAATCAGTCAGCTAATCAATAAGGAAATACATGTAGCCTAGTTCTATAAATAAAAAAAATTTATTTATGTTCTCTAATTGATAATTTTGTTATGGTGACTGAATATCGGTGTTATAATTTGTCTGTGTGCGCTCGTCAGCATGCATGCATGCGCCGATGTCGCGGGATAGATCTATATTCTATCCCCCCCTTAAAGCTATCCGGGGGATGAATTAATCTATCTCCCGGATGGAATATACCGGTCTAGACTCTAGACTATCCGGGGGATAAACCATTCTTTCCCCTTAATTGAAAAATGCGTATTTATAGTTAAGAACCTTATGCTGTAATCAAAATTTAAAGTGAATCTATCCTCCGTATTAATTTTGTAAGTGTCCTAGACAATGTTCAGAGCAAGGCAACTCGAATTTTTGTAGTGGCTCTAAGTGTTCTTAAGTGTTCCAAGTGCTCTAAAACCAAGGCAAACAGAACTATCTAGTAAGAATAAACATACCTGTTAATGTCATTGTTCAAAACAAAGCAGATGGAGATTAATTTGTAAACATAAATACACGCGGAAGTGGCTCTTTCAACTTATCTTCATCGGGGGGGGGGGGGGAGGGGATACGATTAATACGGGGGATACTCTATTTCGTGACACCGGCAGACATCTCTGCAGGTTTTTCCGGCAGACATCTCTGCAGGTTTTTCAGAGGAAGTGCTTTCGAAATTGATATCTTCTATGACTTAATTTAATAGACTGATTCAGATAGGCTTGTTGGTATTCGCTTCTTACATCATTTAGAGGCACATGCAGGCCCAATAATAATAATAATTTGTTAAATTTGTCATTGTTTTGTTTACGCATGTACGATTATGTTCTCGCGTAAGCCTATGTATGTAGACCTGCACATGCATAAATGCATGAATGCATGCATGCATGAATGCATGCAATGCGTCTGCATGTAGGTCTATAGCCTACCTGCTTGACTTCCCATACTTTATAATAGATCTGAAAGTACCTTTAGAAGTAGGCTACTGTTCAATGCTGACTAAGCAGAACAAGTTGATCTGTGAGCAACTTTGTTCAGACAAGCGGGAAAGTTGGCACACACACGCACAATATGATAAAGCCCAACCGAATAAATTGTGTTGATCAGGCTCCATGGGCGCCGCGTAAAGTTCGCAAGAGATAGGCACCATGTACTTACCCCTTGGAAAATTGATTCCAATTTTCTAATTAGCCTACTACTTTTTGGTTTTAAACTAATTTATAGGCACTAGTGCACTAATAGACCAATATAGGCCTACCTACTAATCAGGGCTTAAAGTGTGCCTGGATGGTCATGGACGGCGTCCATGCACTTGTTTTAAAATCTGAGCGCCGTCCAGCCACTTATTGGCGAGCACAGACTGGAAAGGTAAGGGGCGTCCAGGCACTTCTTTTGGAGAGGTTAGGGGCGTCCAGGCACTTATTTTTCTGCACTTTGGGCACTGCTACTAATGATGCACAAACTGAAACTGAGAAAATTGCCGTTAGAAACCCCCTATGAAAAATACCCATATGTTCTTAATTTCCTGCTTTTGCATTTTTCAAGCTCTTGCTAAGGTTTCTAACCGTGACCATTAATTTTTGTGTTTGCCCCTCCTGCAAAAATTTATTTGAGCGCCGAAGTCTGATGCCACATAAATATTAGGCCTAACAGTGAAGCAGACAGCCATCAATTAAGAGCTGGCTGCATGAAAGAGAGAAAGTTTTCGTTTCAGTCGAATAGAAAGGAGACAATTTTTCCTTTCTATTAAAAATAATTTAACTTGCAAGTCTAAGTCGGAAACGATATCGAAAAGAACATGATGGATGTTGATGCTGATGGGACAGTGGCATGTGCATAAAGCTGATGATTAACAATAGCCTATTGTTGTTACGGTCTTGATGAATTGGATGCTGCAGAGGTTGTGAAAGATGAACAGGAGTTCAGTCGATGCTATAAATATAAAGTGCATAGCTATATATATTCAAATCAAAATCAAATCAAATCAAATCAAGTTTATTGCTCCCACAAAAGAAAACGAAATACAGCAATTACACAACTTTGAATTGCTTACATAGAGAAGAAGATTAGGTATAATTACAGGTTAAACGGTAGTATTACAGGGAGGCAATAGGAACCCCAGAAGGGAAGATCCCGCTAGGTAGGGGCCCTAGATAAATGATTATTTATAACCGAGATGATGAGAAGTAAGACGTTAGGTGAATTAGTAGCATTAGTGGGAGATTAGCATGTAGGTGAGTACTTAACGGAGGTGACATGACGGAGTGAGTTGTAAGCACAATGAAACATAAAAGGAAAGAGAGAGAGAAAGAGAAAGGAGAAGAGTAAAGCCATTATCTAACCAATCGCAAACGACAGTATTAGGCTTTATATAACATTTTTCCCTGCATGAGCACGTATCAGACGTTTAAAATGAGTGAAGGCCATGCCCATCTTAAGGCAAGGGGGTAGACTATTCCATACTAGGGGTCCTTGGTATTTTATAGAAAACTTACGTGTGTTAGTTCTAGGATAAATGCTTATGTAGTCCCGTTTGTTTCTGGTTGCGATGGAGTGCTCTACTTTATTAAAATAGGATACAAAACAGGGTGGAAGGAGTCCGTTATGGAATTTATACATAAATTCGGATGTTTGGGTGAATTTAATCTGACTGATGCTAAGAAGATTAAGATCTAAGAAAAGAGGTTTAGTGTGGGCACCAGCAGGCGACCTGGAGATGAGTCTAATGGCCTTTTTTTGAAGTATTTTCAAGCTAGTAATATGGGACTCATATGTTGCGGTCCAGATGAAATTACAATAGGTAAAGTAGGGTTTCTTTGTCTTCATTCACCGACTGTGACATTCTGCGCAACTGACTATTCTGCATTTAAAAATAATAAGTTATAAAAATAATGATAATAATAATAATAATAATAAGACTTAATAATAATGATAATAATAATAATAATAACAATAATAATAATGTTAATAATGACTTCAGTGGGGACGAGGCTCGGTAGTTCCAGAATTTCAATCTTAGGATAGCTTTTAAAAATCTGAGGGATCATACTATGTAGGCCTACCTCGGGTAAAAAATAATAATAGGCTAATAATAAAAAATAATAGTAATAATGACAATGCTGCTGCTGCAGATGATGATGATGATGATGATTATGATGATATGCCATCATTATCATCATCAGTAAGCCGTTGTGTGCACAGCATCAGTAGGCCTAACATACATTGGAGGCCAGAGACCCATCGTCATTTTGTCGTTTCATTTCGTCTGATAATTATAATAATAATAATAATTATCTTGTCTCTGTGTGTCTCTTACTAAACGCATGCATCCAGTAAATCTTATTCCGCAGTCGATGCAAGATTAAGAATGAAGATGAAGATGAGTATCTGGCATTCATGGCCTCAACCCTGAATTAGCGCAGGGCGGACTTTCAGTCACTCACTTTAGCCCATGGTGTAAGACCGCCATCTTGTCAGACTTGTCCTCTCGTTTGCTATTCTGGACGTCATCGGAGAGTAGTTCTGTCAGTGTTCCGGCGAGCTCACACTCATCGTCGTCTGAATCTCATTTTGCATTGCTCCGACGCATATTTACCCATGGCGCTCCAGTCTTAATATGTTATTGACGGTTGGAAGTTGAAGCGGACAGTCTTCTGGCGAGATCAGTCGTCAAAGTGACAAAGTGCCATGAAAAATGCAGGAAATTCACGGAAGACGTCTTTCAGAAATCCTTCAATGCACATTGCAACCTTGGAGAATTAGGCCTACTTAACAAATTTAGGATGTGAATAACTGATGTTTTAGTAGGCCTATTGACGATGTGATGATGATGATGATGATGATGATGATGATGATGATGATGATGATGATGACTTTTAACACTCTTGTCTTGTAATGTGGGTCGTATATTGGAACTTATTGAAGTTGATTGACAAACAATGACTTTTTCATGTAACGAACAAATTGAGCACTTATCTAGCCTATACTTTGTTGACTCCTTCATTTATTTTACTTTCCACATTTTCACTTGTTATTAGCGCTTTTTTTGCATTCGTGTTGCTTTTTTTACTCAACAATAGGCCTATGCAGTAACCTTTTTATTATCTCAACTTATTGCCTTGTCTAAAGCTTTTCATTCTGTCACATTTTGTACATATTATCTTCATTCTTGCAGTCTCGTCTTTGTTTTGTACATATTAACAACATTTTGCACGTATCTTCACTTTGCACTTCGCCTAGGTTACTGATCGCATTTTAAAAACTATAGCCTAATTGTCTTCATTGTCAATTTCATTTATTTGGGCCTACTTTGTTTCGCATTTATTGACTTCGTCCCTCATACATTGACTTCATTCTGCATTTATTGACTTCATTCTGCATTTATTGACTGCATTCTGCACTTATTGACCCAATTTTGCATTTATGTACCTCATTTTTCATTTATTGACTTCATTCTGCACTCATTGACCTCACTTGTTGTCATCGCACCAGATGTTCTTTGCGTCACGATTCATCCAAATCTCCAATAACAATTGAACAGATGACGAATATATTGATGGAACGTCATTGAAAGAATTACTGTTCTGATCTTTCTGATTTATGCCGACACAAAATCGATAAATCTCGTGGGACTTTTGCGAACTTGCGTCAATTGCGTTGCCAGCGAATAATAATTCTTCTATAGTCAGAAATGTTTCGTATAGGGAATTTCATTTGTTCGGTTGCCACGGTTACGGGGGTGGGGTGGGATCTGGTTCTGTGCCAGTCAACGAACCCCCTTCCGTTGTTGGTGTCTTTGACGTTTCGTAAACTGTCGAATGGATTATGAATCTATGAGAATTCGAGAACAATAACGGGGCAGGGATCAGACTATGATCCACGTGGAGCTGGGACGTGGGTGTGAAAAGAAGACTCGACTATGGGGCTTAAGAGAGACTGGGAAGGGCGTTGAATCCCTCAACCTCTCCCCCCCACTGCAATTCTCGCCCTGAATCGACGTCATTCTCGCAAACATGGACTCATACTTAGGCCTATAGGAAGTGCGCTCTTAACCAATATGATTATAGCTATAATCATATTTGGAACGGACTCCCAACATACCTCCGCATGTTCGCTCACCCTCCTATCTCTCCTGCAGTCTCACCTCCAAACAATAATTCAACCTCTCCTCCGCTTGCACTCTCCTCTGCTGCATTCCATTCACGACTGAAAACCGAACTCTTCAACCTATCCTATCCAGATTCCAATCAGGTTCCATAACCCAACCACCACCATCACCGACAACCACCGTAGCACCACGCTGTCTCCTCGGCTTGACCTCCCCGGATTTTGACCTGGCACCGGAACGAAAACGGCAGCTCTGGCTATTGCGGACTTGATTTGATATAGCGCCGGTGAATAAGCTGGTCTCCCTGACGTGGCTTTTGTGGGCGCTGAGAAATTCTCGAAGATTTACATTACATTACATTACATATCCCACCCATGAATAGATTAGATCATAGATGCTGTCTTGTAAGCCTATATACTTACGCTTCGTAGACTATAGTGACGTTCTGTAGAAGGGTATTGTTTTGTTGTCCCGGGGGGAGCCCGGATGCTGTAATTTCCACCGGAGCCCGGAGGCGGAAGGGGCAAACTCCTCACGATCTCCTGATGGATGTTGTTCAGGTATTAATTGAACTCTGAAGTCGGGTTTAGGGGTTCAACTTTAACCACGCGGTTCTTCGTTAGATTTAACTGCTGTCTGCCATCAATGCAAACCTTAACTTCTTCCGTTACCTTTTCATCACGACCACGTGCAAGTTGTAGCAAGAGCCTACATTTGCCATAAAAGACGAATTGGTGCTGTCTAACATTATTAGCATTTTACCGCCTCTCTCCCTCTGTTATAGCTTACCATGCACAGTGTCGTAACAACCTGGCCGGGGGCCCGTGGACATTCTAAGCCTTGGGGCCCTTGGGCTACCCGTTAACGACACTAAAGAGTAGGATTAACGAGATGGCTATTTGGATAAAAAAAAGGAAGTGTGAGATTATATTTATAAAGTGCTAATTAATTAATTATGGTGTCCTGATGCCATAACAATAATAGGCCTAATAGCTAATTAATTAAGAATAATATTCTATCCATATTATGTTCACATAAAATTATAATGTTCAAAGGTGTCTGATAGGCCTCTACTGGACTGGCTGTGTTGGAATGGGGTGCCAAAACAATGATGACTCATTGGTTGTGCATGGGGGAGATTCTGCTGGACTTTGGAACTTTTAGTCTGCATCTGCATGAGTGTGAAACATTTCAGAATGTGAGAGTGAGCTCGGTAAAGGTCAAGTCAGGGTCAGTCAATCTTCCATGGCAACCCGGTTGATGTTGTGTGTGTGTGTGTGTGTGTGTGCGTGGGGAGGGGTGAGGGGGTGTCTCTTTACTCCTCCGGGCCCCTCTTCACTCACACACATGTACCATAGATAGACAGAACAGAAATATTTGGGGAAACACAGTCAAACCTAGAATGAATGATGTGCGCTGTTAATGAGGGGTTAGGCACGTAGGCGTTCTGGCAACCCACCATGACGGGCGGGTCTGGTCTTGGGGCGCTGACATACAGCCAGGAGGGGCGGGGACCGCCGGGGAGGGTGGTTTACCTCAAGCCAATTGCTAAATCCACCCATGCCTGTGTCACGGAATATTCTATCCCCTTAAAGCTATCCGGGAGTGGAGATGATTTAATCTATCCCCCGGATGGAATATACTGGTATAGACTATCCCGGGGGATAGACCATTCTATCCCAATTATTTAAAATGTTTATAAATGAAACATTTATGCTTTAACCAAAATTTAAAGTTACTGTAATTGTTCTAAGTCCTACGCAATGTTCAGAGCGAAGCAGCTCGAATTTATTTAACTTAAAGTGTTAATTCTTAGGTGCTCTAAATGTTCTAAGTGCTTTAAAACCAAAGCAAACAAAGTTTTCTAGTATACCGTTAGGCCTAGTGTCATCGTTCAAAAAAGCAGATGGAAATAAATTTGCAAAAATAAATGCACGCGCAAGTGTGAAATGCAACCGACTGCAACTTAATTCATCCAAGTCGGAATTTCTCTGGTGCTCGTCTTCGCGCAGAGTGGGAAAACTAGACCGCAGCCCATTCGTCATTGGTGGGAATGCTGTCGTGCCAAAGAATGAGGTCCGCGATCTCGGTCTTCTACTCGACAGTAACCTGTCAATGACATCGCATATCACTGCAGTTGTACGAACCAGCTTCGGAATATTGAGACAGCTGAGATCTGTGTCTCGGTCACTCACACAGGAAGCGACACGCCACCTGATACAAAGTTTGATTTTGGGCCGCATCGATTACTGCAATGTCGCCTTTGCTGGCTTGCCACAGCGCAGTATCATTCGGCTTCAGGCGGTCATCAATGCTGCTGCTCGTCTGGTCCTGCGATTGAAAAAATTCGACCACATTTCTAACGCGATTCGGGACCAGCTTCAGTGGCTTCGCATAGGTGACCGCATCAATTTCAAACTTTGTATCCTAATGTACAAATGCCTCAACAATTGCGCACCAGCCTACCTAGCGGACAACATCAAACCGTTAGCAGACGATCCAAGTAGGTCCCGGCTGCGATCGTCCAAGACCGCTGACGTATCCGTTCCTGCGACGAAAACAAAAATGGGCGATCGCGCCTTTCGCGTCGCAGGCCCACGCGCCTGGAACAGTCTCCCATCAACTATTCAGGAAATAAAAACCGAATCAACTTTTAAGAAACAATTGAAGCCAGGGCCTACTATCCCCCCCTGGAAGGTGGAAGCAATCCCCCCTAACAGAAACGTTTTGCCTATATTGCAAGCGCCGAAGGCGCGAAGCTGCAGCTGCGAGTGCCGAAGGCACGAAGCCCATAGCGACTAGGGGGTCTGAGGGAGCGTCGTAAGCTCTTCAGCGGGGTCTGGGGCGGAGCCCCAGAAACCAACGCATTTTCAGCTGTTGGCATCGACTAGAGCGCATGTTTTAGGCTCTTGTTTGCTAGCTGTTTATGAAGGATAAAGTCATGAAAATTTCACTTTTTTGGATTTGCACGCTGTAATTGTACCTTTTTAAGCTGTCATCTTCACAAAATTGCTCGTGAATTCAATGCTCAGAAACGTGGTGTATAGGATATCGTAAAATGTCGCCTCCCCATTATTTGTTTATTTTTTATTTGCACAATATAATGGTAACATATATTCTAAAATTTCTCATTATGCATGGGTTAACAGTGCGTTACACTAGTAGGCCTAGTCCTGTGAAGTTTGGAAAAGTCCAGCATTCAGTGAAATATCAACTTCTTGTATATATAACAAATGCAGTGTCAGTAGATATAAAATATACTTTAATTTTTTTAAACAGTTAATGTATAATTAATTATGAGTTGTGAGAGCGTGTGCCATATACGTGCAGGAGGGACAAATGTAAGTGACTGCAAAGCAAAGGTCATACTAAATGAATATATACCCTTGAGATGGCGGGATGAACGTTCAAGAGGAATCTACCGTTGGTGCGGGGAGGGATGGTACAGAGGGAGATGCCGGGGGGGAAATGTTCAGAAAGAAATCTCTTATGCCCATCTATCAATAGGGGGGGATTTCCCTCTGGCACAAGTTGGATCAGGGCATCAGACTACTTACTCCCCCCCACTTGGCAAGCCCTGGTGGGTGCGAATTTGATGGAAGTGCAAGGACAAATTTATGTGAGTGTTAAGCAAAAGTCAAATTAAATGAAGATTTACCCTGTGTTATGACAGGGAGGGTTTTTTTGGGGGGGGGGGGATTTACCAGGAGGAAGTCCATGGCAGATGCTGGGGAATATCGGAGGAAATGTTCAGGAGTAAATATTCTATACTCAACTTTATCATTAGGGGGGGGAAACCTTTCCCCCCCTAGCCCAAATTGGAAGCAGTCTGCTTCCATCCCCCCATGGCGTAGTAGGCCCTGATTGAAGCTGCACTTGCTCTCGAGCTCATGACATTTACTCTGACATTTGACATTATGCGTGTAAAGCATCCTAGAAGTGGCTTGCCTCTGACGATGCTATACAAATTGTCTGAATTACATTACATTACAAGTGGCATTTTGGACTTCTCTTCATCTGGGGAGATAAGATTAACACGGGTGGTACTCTATTTTCGTGACACCTGCTGACCCCAGTTTGAAATACTGCACCTCTGACCCAAAATCGGGTCAGATGCCTGCTAATTTATGGGTCTATGTCAAGATCTATCCACACTAAGAACCTTGGGTCTATGTGTGTTGCAGTGTTGTTAGCCTACTGCTAATTCCAAATCAACAGCTGAGGTGCCGCAGAGATGTGGAATAAAGAACACTAAACTAAACTAAACTAAACGCTGCAGAGAATAAACACTATAGCCTACCCTTCAAGACGATTATAACTATTGTCCCAGTAATTAAAGTACATAAATTATTTTTGGGTGAACAGCTCGGGGGCCCCTGGAACCTCGGGGGCCCGTGGATTTTGTCCACCTTCGTTATATGGTTGTTACGCCACTGACCATGCAGCCACCGGATTTCTGATGACCTCTGAGGTTTCGTCTTCTGCCTTCCTCATCCATTAGGATCTTGAACTGGAACTGATTTCACCTGCACCATATGATTCCTATCAATCATTAGAAAATGCAGTGATTAAGTGCTTATTATGTGATCAACGTGTTTCCCATGACTTTGCTCATTTGGTAATGCCGTGGAGGAATCGAGATTGCGAGTACGATTTAGAGTCATGTCCTGCACTGCCAATTCCAGTGCAATACCGTCTTGTCGCTGTGGAAAGGATAACCAAACAATCAACTGATGCAATAGTCTTTGCTTGTTCTGCCAACGAAAATTGAGAAACGGTAAATCGTTGTGCATTCCATGCATTGGCCTACACTGATATTTTCAGTCACACAGTTTTCCACATTCCAAAAATATTTACTTGGGGACCTGATCATGTGCAAGCTACCGCTACCCCACCACAGCGCCACTTCACCTCAAATGTCAGACGTTGGGTCGCCTGCATGAAAGCACTATTTACTATTTGCGCGAATATTGAAGTAATCAGCACACGGTCAAGTGAGTGAGTGGAGGGGGGGGGTGTCGAATCTCAATTACCAGGGTCGCAATTCGATTCCTGCTCCACCTGTGCCCCAGTCAGTTCACATACAAATAATAATAATAATAATAATAATAATATGAATGTGTACATTGACTGAACACTCTCAGTAGGAAGACGATCCCTTGTTTCCAATGGAGAGGACTGACCACCTGCCGAGACTAAGAAAAATGAAGTCGCTTCTTCTGATGATTTAATATAACCTGCGATCTAATATAATCTCTACTATGATAAAATAATCCCTAATATAATCTAATCTATTAAGTAGAATCTGTAGTCTCTGATCTAGTTTCTACGGTAATCACTCATCTCTAATCTCTGCTCAAATCTAATCTAATCAATTGGAATGACTACTCCGCCTTTGTAACCATAATGCGCCAATCGTGGTGACAACAATGACGCGTAACTATAGCCGTAAAACAATAGGCCTAATAATATTGGCCCTAATATATATATAATCCTAATCCACGGGATTAGAGTCCAGCAGATCGCGAACACCGAGAGTAGGCCATCGTCAGCGGGTAGCCTAAGCAATTTTAAACAGACCCCTGAGACCAGCCTAAAGTTTAGTCCTTAGTCACTACTATAGCAGGCAGGCCGGACCGATAGTAGGCTACTAGACCAACGTTCACGGCAAGACAGAATTTTATGGATAGATGTTTATCTGCAGGAGATGATGACTAATGCACGGGCCACGTATAGGGGAAGTTCCCCACTTCAAAACAAAGGATCTCTAGGCTACGCAGATAGAATTACCAAAACCTCTGGCTCATCCTTAGGCCTACAGTAACTGATTACATGCAGGCCTATAACCGCTCCCTGGAAAGCAGGATGTCTGCATGAAATTCTCAGCCATATCCGGGTAGGTCCTACCTCGTGTGCGAACATAAGACTGGTCAATTGATGTGATGTTATTTTTGCAATCATAAATGACTGGGTTTTGTTTATGCAATAAAATCATTGTTCCGTTGTAGGCCTATTAATAATAATTATCATGGACATAATTCGCTCAAATCTTCTGTCTTTCCTTAATATGTTGTCTATTTGTGAACTTAAACGTGTCATCAATGCCATCCATTTTAAACGAGCAGCAATGACGATCGAGGAGTTTCACTCGATCAATAATTAATTCATTGAAATATTCTGAACAGGGCCTATTCATGTCATGTATGGTCGCTACAGAAAAAACAGCTACATAGCCTACATAATATTCACCTCCCAAGAAAACTTATTCATGTAACATCTCCCCCCCCCCGATAAATTCGACAGCGTTTGATTAATGCATATAGGCCTATATTAGGCCCCTATGTTGAAATTTTAGCAGAATGGCTAAAAAAGGTCATACGATTTTAAAGCAGGCTATGACGTGTACAAGTAGAATTTACTATCGGGATCAGTGTAATTTAGCCGAATGACTAAAAAGGGGACTAGATTAAACTGATTCTTGTTGTTGTAGGCAGTGGTCTTGTTAAGCAGTAGCCTATTTCGGCATCTCTAACATGTAGGCCCCTTTATATAGGTCAGGACACTCCTACAGTAAGTGGTCTAGTTGTTTCAGCGTATTAGGCCTAATGTTCAGGGTTGTTTAAAATGTTGGATTGTTGATGTATTAACAAAATTTGGCCGGAAAACTTCGGACGACTTTAAAACTTCGTAAACTTAAGCCACACGTGTTGTGTGTTTAGGCCTACATTTCTTGTAGGCTCAACCCGACCAGACCCGCTGCGCATGCGCGCACGACATATCGATTCAGCCTATTAGAGCAATAACATCTGTAGGGTATGAAGAAATGATACTGACGACTCATTTTACGGCACAATTCCTCATTTGACCAATTGTATATTAGGGCCTACACATTGTGATATTGTGATGAGATCCAAGATTTGAATGACGCATCGAAAGTAAATTCATCACTAGCATAAGACTAGGACAATACACGAACTCATTATAAGGCTGTCCTGACATTGAACCAAAGATGTCATCATGTCACGAATTTTGAGTGCAGCTCTATTCAATCTAACTATAGGCTACACTCGCCAAGCACGGTCGATGGGAAGATGATACGACGAGGGAGAGGGCTGTCCAACAGTCCTCCTACGCCGCGGCTATGAAAATGAAGCCGTTAACATTTCATACCTACTCTTGACCTTAGGACTTGGTTGCCTCAGGGCTGGCTGGCTGAAAGGACAGCCCTTCTATTTCCAGACCATCGGGGTTACTCCGGGAGAGAGCGGACATGAAAATTCAACTGTTGATTCCTAAAGGTCGTGCGTTTAATTGCATGCTTTTCAACAGCAACAAAGCTAGTCGCAGAAGTCATTAGGACAATTTTTATGCAAGCATTTCCTTTCGGTCGTTTGCCCCTCGCGGCCATCTAATTCTGGACTTCCTAGAATTTGGAATGGAATTCTTCGCATCCAGATGATCCAATCTGTTTGAAGTCCGTTGCAAAACAACGCACCGTCTGCTCCGAAGTTCATTTATATGTCGCGTGATGGCGCTTTTTCTGCACTGAATAACTGAGGCGAGTTGTACGTTTCAGCGTCTTTTTACAGCTATCCTTGGAAACATGTTACGACGTCACCGACGAGTATCGTCTGCTTTTATGAGACGTGCGGAAAAGTAACGATGGACGGCATCTGCATTTTACGATTTTCTGTTCTCTGTCGACGCCATTTCTAATTAACGTCAATTGCAAAAGACAGAGTCCGTTCCAAGCATCGCAGTTCTTGACGGGTTTTTCTAGTCTGGCCCAGCTGCAAATTGACATGCTCGGTCTTATACCGTCAGACTAGAGTATGAGAATTGTAGAATAGTAACTGAAACTATGATCTACGTGGTGTTGGGGTCATGGGTGCCCGCACATATGGGCAAGAGGTGGCACTCGCTCCTACTCCCACCCCACTTATTTTCCCATCCCACTCAGCCACCGATCCCTAAACCGCCGGACCACCTTGCCTCCACCTGTCTGGGATACTGTGCATTGGCCGATAAATTTCGCTTTTAGACGACACTAACCAGCCCCAACCGCCGGCTCCCCAACCGCCCGCTCCTCACCCCACCCACCCACCCAAACTTATCAAACTCCGACATCCTACGCCTCTCGTGATATTTGCGTTAACCGGTAAATTGTTTCACCCCTTCCCAACAAGACCCTGCAACTAATTATTTAACTTTTTTGCTTGGAAAAAAATGGTAAGCTTACATGTTGAAGAGATTATAGAGATTTCGGCGATGAAATGAGTAAATGACTAAAAAGTCATAAGATTTCTCGGCCAAAGATCAACGAAATTTGTCCCGACCCAATTTGGCCCCCCGTTCGAACATTTCTGTATCCGCCCCTGGTGTGTGGGTGAGTGCCATCATAAACAGGTCCTGACGCTACATTATAAAGTTCAGTTGTTTTCGCTCAAAGTCATTCGGCTTCTTTGTTCGTCTTTGTCCACACCCACTCCCAACACCAATTACCCAACAAACAATGCGTAACCGCCACATTAAAATACACCATGAAACGTGTGAATCTCATCCAAAGTTCAGTTTTCTGTCCCACCGTCTTTAAGACAAAGCACAGGCCGAATCTTCTTTACCAGTAAGCTAATAGTAAAGTAAACAGTCACCAGCAGTACTCTGGCCCCGGTTACCTGGAAAGCTTATTAGGAGAATTCCGCGATAAACAAATGATGGAAAATTTAACCTGCCCCTTCCGCTCACCTGCCGGGCTCTAGATAGCAATACCCCACCCGCCGAAGGTCTCTATCTTCTCATTATTTCACAAATTCTACCCTACTGTTCGGGGCGCGATAAGCCGAACCATAACATTTATAACCTCGTAATAAAATGGCGCCTCAGTCTATCGATTCATCGGCTGGGAAGCGAACAGCAGCCTGTCTGGCCGCCCAGCCTATAGGGGCCGCCGCGTTCAGCCGCGTGTATGCGTGCGTCCTATTGGATGTCCGTCTGCGTGATTCTGTCGGGCTCTGAGTCATTTGAAAACAAGAGAGAGCGCGGAATCAGTAGATGCGGAGATCACACCATCCGCCCACTCAACCTAGCGCGCTCGTGCAGTCCGTGTGTGTGTGCGTGTGTGTTTTCATGTTAATGCGACGAATACGCTTAGCTGTGGCCTATAGACCAGGCTTGGAATCTCAAAATGGCACTCCTAGAAGCAAATCATGTAACAATTTGCTAACCGGTGTTTCTAGACTAATTTGACCCTGCTGAAAACGAAAATCGCTGTTAGCAAGCTGGATTTTTGGCCGTTCAATGGGAAAACAAGATGGCGGACAAAATGGCGGTCAGTTGCTTCAAATGGCTATCAGTAAAGTATTGTATGTGACAGGAACACGATTTTAGACTCTAAATTAAGATTATAGGGTGCAAGGAATACAATGGAACCAAATACACATATGTAGCACTGCAAGAAAATCAAAATGGCGGACAAAATGGCGGCCAGAATCTTAAAATGGCTGTAAGTGAAGTTAAGTATGCAGTGGAATCATTATTTCAGGGTCTAAATCAACATTTTCGGGGTCAAGGAATGCAATGGAAGCAAGGTAACATATGTGGCATTGCACGAAAACCAAGATGGCGGACAAAATGGCGGACAAAATCTTAAAATGGCAATAAGTGAAGACATATATGCAACCAAATTATGATTTCAGGGTCTAAATCAACATTTTCGAGGTCAAGGCATGTGATGAAACCAATGTCGCATATATTACACTGCCTGGACACCAAAATGGCGGCCAGATTCTTGAATTGACTGTTAGTGAATTTCTGTATCTAATGAATACATCAATTCAGAATGTAAATGATAATTTTCGGAATTAAGGAAAGTGAAATTAAAGGCACTGAATATATTATGTGACACTGCCAGAAAAAAACCCCAAAATGGTGGACAAAAACTTCAACTGGCTATGAGTGATGTCTTGAACCTATACGATGGAGACTTGATTTCAGTCTGGACTAGTAATTTCCAGGTCATATGCTTCCAACAAAATCACATGCAGTGTTATGCAGTGAAATTGTCACACCTATAGTGGAAATTTTTAGTAGCCTATGACTGGACTGCAGTTTAACTATTGCTGGCTTTATGTATATACAGTATGCATGCTTGAATGTTTCATAACTTGACGTATCAATAGTTTCAACTTTTCGTGACTTGACGGATATAGGGTACCGTAGAGTCAAATCAGGCCTTGTTGCTGTCAATCCAATTGCACCTGAGTGCACATGACAAGATCGCACTTCGATAGCAGCAGGGTCTGATGCTGCATTTGTCAACTTCACATGATTTGCTGTAGCCTAGAGGGCCTAGACAAACTCTATAATGTGGCTTTGGCACACACTGGTAAAGATTACTTTCTTCCACCACACTCCATCTGATGAAGATGAGGATGATATCTGAACATCAATATCTAGTAAAAAATAGGCCTTTCCAAACTGACAGTTTGGTAATGAGCTCATAAGGAAATGTTCCAAATGTAGAAAGTAAGTGGGAACTTTCAAGTAGTTTATTCAAGCATTCTTTCAGCTTATTCCTGCTAAATATGTCAAATCACATCCAGTTGTAGCATGAAGGCCACTCGATCAATTCTTCATAGTTTAATACGTGAATTGGATGAGCTTCTGTTCCGCTGATGTTCCTGCCATCACCAAAACACCGTTAAATAAAGCAAACACATATGACCCAGCAGTGGACAACACCTTATCTTTTTTTCACGTAACCACCAGCAACCGCTCTAGTCCATATCTCCAAATGTGGCTACTGAGAGCTGAATGGACAGGAATGAAGCTAGATCAGTCTTTCTTTCAAGCATACCAAGAACATTCATCCAATTTTCCGACAACGGAGTATTTCAAGACTCCACACAGTGGCAGAGTTGTGGTTGTAATTTTCTGTACGCTTTCACTTTTTAAAAGCAATGCCCACTATATCTATCGAAGGCAATAATTATTAACCCTCTTGTAGCCAATCGAAAGTAGGCTACCTGTACACAGGTATCCACTGTATCTGTCAGGTCACCAACTGTCTTCGCGTTTGGAGGTTCCCTATTGCTTGAGCCATTGCTTGTCCTACAATAATTTGTCTGCAGCAGGTCGGATGAACTGTGTCGCGACTTAGCCTATGGGCATATCACAATATTTGGTCATGTCTCATACAATATGCGGGATGTCTTTAGGGTTGCCAGGCGTCCGGTAATGAACCGGACAGTCCGGTATTTACACGAACTGTCCGGTCAGAAATTTCAGACATTACCGGACATGGCTGTGTCCGGTAAATAATTATTGCTAGCAACAAGTGTATTGTATTGTATTGTATTTATAAATTTATAAAGCGCCTCTCACAGTGCACACCAATCAGAGGCGCTCCCAGTACGTTAGACCAAGAGAGAAAAAGGTAGTCTTGAGACACCGAAATGAGGCATTAGGCCCACCAGTTAATATGGAGGAACGCGTTGAAGGAGGAAGTTGGTTCCACAATGCGGGGCCAATGAGAGCAAAGGCACGGTTTTTAGCTAAGGCAGTCCTAGCTCGCGGGACGAAGAGATCATGCCGATCTAAGTGTATTTGGAGTGCATATAGTTTCTTGGGGCCATGAAAATATCTGCTTACGATTTTCCCGCGTATGGATCGCCTAGTGAAACAAAGCCAAATTTATAGCCTACACACCGATCATCGTCGAAATGACGGCGTTGTTAAATAAACTATCATAACAGAGCCAAATATGTGCATGATGCACGGGTCATACTAGCCTGTATATCTTGTGCGTATAAAGTTGGAGGCTGGATTCATAGTTCAAATGATGGCTGAACCGAATCTCCGTATTTAGGCCATGTCGCTGTCTGTCTGTTTGTTCGTCTGTATGTCTCTCTATCTGCACAAATGATCTCTCCATCTCTGTCTGTCTATCTCTCTCTTTTCCCTTAGGCTTAAACACGGACGCTTGTATGCCTAATCTGTCCATGCTTATCTGCCTCTCTATCTCTGTCTGTCTGTATGACTGTGTCAATCTGCCACTCTAGCTCGCTCTGGTCTTTCTAGCCTGTCTCTTAACCACCCCACCCCCTATTGATTAATTATATCTGTCTGAGTACAAAGATATTCGCGCCTTAATGATGCGATCGCATTTAGCTTTGAGGGTCTACAGGTCAACTGAGGTTATCTACAGAATGGAAGTGCTTGCTAAAATCGTTAAATGTATTTTTAATATTGTTTAATATCCGAATTCAGTCATTACTCATTCGTACCGGTGTAAAGGTTTCAGATTACCCCCTCCTAAACATTACCCCCCTGCAAACTATAAATTGCATCAATCATCGCATTTATTGCACTAAAAATATCAAAAAATTCATCCCGCTTCCTGTCTTGGTCTGAAGATTTTCATCCGTCATCCCACTTCGTGGTTTGTTGTCAATATTTTCATCTGTAACTAAAATACTATTCGCTACAGAAGTTTACATGGAGAAAATGGCTTCGAGGCTATTATTTTTTTCGAATCAAAATATTGATAGCAAACCGCGAAGTGGGATGACGGATGAAAATCTTCAGATCAAAACAAGAAGCGGGATGATTTTTCTGATTTTTTAGTGGAATAAATTCGATGATTGATGCAAATCTAGTTTCCGGGGGTAATCTGAAACCGGTTTCAAGTTACCGGGGGGGGGGGGGTAATGTTTAGGAGGGGGTAATTTGAAACCTTTACACCGGCGCCAAATTTACAAATTAACCACTGTAATAATTATATACATATAGGTCTATGCATAATTTTATCCACCCTTCAGATCTATCATATAGGCCTTGCTGTACTTGGCTGAGTTTCCAAACGGACGTCTGGATTTAAACAGCCAGTTTATCTAGGCGTCCGTGGTTTGGCTCTCACATTGCGACTTTAAAACATCCCCGGCACCGATACTGCCTTTTATATATGTATATATATATACATGTATATAACTATATATATATGTATTATAATATGAATTACCCAACGTTGCCCGGGAAATTTCGGTTTCTCGCCCCCCGCCAAGCCTCACCCCACCACACACACACACACACACACACCCACACACACACACACACACACACACACACACACACACACACACACCCACACACACACACACACACACACAGTCCTGTAACGTGATAGCCATTGTCCGGTAATTTTCTGAAGGCCACCTGGCAACCCTAGATGTCTTGCATTGGCTCCCTTTCCCGCAGCGAATTGACTGCAGGCTCTGTGTATTGCTTAGGTAGTGCCTTGATGGACTATAACCCCACTATGTCTGAAAGAACTCTGTTTTTTAACGTCGGATGTCCAGCGTCGATCTACTCTTCGGTTGGCGGAACAAGCTGAGCTGGTTCACTCGCGGTCTGCTATTCGACATCACCTTTCATTCACTGTAGCTGGTACTAAAATCTGGAATGGGAAGGGCCAACCCCTTTTCACAGCGCTTATTGCATGCCCATGGGTCACTCCACTCTGTTCCGTAAGAATCTAAAAACTGTCCTATTTAGTTGTAGTTAAGTCGGGAGCGATTCCCGACAGCCCACCTTGAAGAGGCACTACGTAAAATATTGTAAATAAACAAATGCAATGACTCTGCTATAGAAATGCGGACTGGACAAGTTACTTTTGCAGAGAGAATCCAATCCCATTGGTTTTGAGAAAAGTCCATGGCACAATCGTTTTTCCAGATCCATGGACAGTCAGCTTGATACGATCGAATAAGGCACTGCATGATATACCAATCTTCTTCCTTTATAATTTTGTCAGTTTTCTTTTGAAGAACACTCCTTGGTTTAAGACTTCCTGAAGGCATTGCGATAATTTGAATGATCATATCTGTCAAATAAGGGAACATTGGAGATAAATTCAACTGCAGAGGTCTCAGATACCATCTTGCAAAGACCTGGCAAATTTTTTTAATCAAGTTCCCATTGCATGCATGACTTCACTAACATCCATTTTGAAACTCTTGCCGCCATTTTGTTCGCCATTTTGGTTTCCAGGCAGTGCTATATATGTCACATTCGTTTCGTCACATGCCTTGGCCTCGAAAATGTTGATTTAAACCCTGAAATCATGATTTAGTTGCATATATGTCTTCATTTATGACCATTTTAAGATTTTGTCCGCCATTTTGTCCGCCATCTTGGCTTTAGGGCTGCCAACTTTTGATTTTGCCATTCCGGGACGCCTTCGCCACTCGATGTGCCATTACCAATTTACACAATCTAGGCCTACAGAAGCGTATAATGTAACAAAAGCTGTGTCAGCCCAGTATATAATCTACATCTACAATCTACTAAAAAGTCCTTGATAATTTCAGACAAATCATCAAAAGACACTATTATATAGCCTAAATTTAGGACAAGAATCATCCTCAAGAAGAAACATTTCAAACTCCAGTCACCTAGGCTTATCAGAGTAAGACTTATGAACCCAAATTGAGGAAAGTCCTGCGACCGGAGAGCAGAATTTATATTAAACCTAGAACCTATAGCCTACTAATAATTATATTATAGGGCCCATTTTTATGTGCAGTTCCAGAACACTGGGCACAAAGTCGCAGAAATCAGCACATGTCATGCTTACAGTTGTGCTTTAATAAGCCGGTGAACTCTAGGTGTTCCGGTAATTGTGATTGTTAGACAACACATCGTTCATAATGCTCATGGGCGCCCGCACATAGGGGCAAGAGGGGGCACTTGCCCCCCCCCCTGGAAAACTGACGTCCATTTTTTAACATATTATTAGTTTTGGGTTTTAAACAAAAAAATTGTGCATGGAAACTTAATTTTCTTAATGCTGCACAAGGTGAAAGTAAGAAATCTACATATATTATAAACCTCTATAACAATAAACACGCTTTGAAACACTACTTTCAATCGTCTGTCTTGCACTTTTCAAGCTATAAAAAGTTAGACTGAGAAGTTTACACCATGAAAATTCTCTGAAAAAAGCCCATGCATTTTCTTAATTTCATACTCTGCATTTTTAAACCTCCTGGTATAAAAATATTTGACCGCGACCATCGCGTTTTGCCCCTCCTGTAAAAATTTCTGCGGGCGCCCATGATAATGCTGAAAGCTCTCTCGCAAAAAACATTAAAACTGGACACAATATGCTAAACCGAAAACCGAGTATCAGTGATTTGTAAAGTTTTGAAGACTTTAACTCCCGATGTTCATTGTTCAGCCAACAATTAATGTAATGTATATAAATTATGTCTGATAGAAAGCAGAACATAAAAATCATCGTAGCCTACAAATGGATGAGTTTAGTAAGAAAAAATCAATAGGAACAATAATTGTGGTAAGTGGATTTCGATCTGGACCAAATTCCGGGACAATTTGAGATCAATCCGGGACACGGGACGCACAGGGTCGATTCCGGGACTGTCCCGGCGAATCCGGGACGGTTGGCAGCCCTACTTGGCTTCCGTGCAATGCCACATATGTTACCTTGCTTCCATTGCATTCCTTGACCCAGAAAATGTTGATTTAGACCCTGAAATCATGATTCCATTGCATACATAACTTCACTTATAGCCATTTTAAGATTTTGTCCGCCATTTTGTCCGCCATCTTGGCTTCCGTGCAATGCCACATATGTTACCTTGCTTCAATTGCATTCCTTGACCCCGAAAATGTTGATTTAGACCCTGAAATCATGATTCCACTGCATACATAACTTCACTTACAGCCATTTTAAGGATCTAGCCGCCATTTTGTCCGCCATTTTGATTTTCTTGCAGTGCTACATATGTGTATTTGGTTCCATTGTATTCCTTGCACCCTATAATCTTAATTTAGAGTCTAAAATCGTGTTTCTGTCACATACAATACTTTACTTATAGCCATTTGAAGCAACTGACCGCCATTTTGTCCGCCATCTTGTTTTCCCATTGAACGGCCAAAAATCCAGCTTGCTAACAGCGATTTTCGTTTTCAGCAGGGTCAAATTAGTCTAGAAACACCGGTTAGCAAATTGTTACATGATTTGCTTCTAGGAGTGATTTCTAGAGCCCTTTTAGAATTCCAAGCCTTGTCTACTATACAACAACGCATGCGGCTGACTGACTGAACGTGAGGGTGCGTTTTTTTCCCAACAGCCAGCGCTACGAGAGCATGGTCGGTAAGACGGGGGATGCTCCTCTTCGTAGTCGTCGTTTCGACTCATCTTTTTGGCTGAACTGCGAGGAGGGCTGCTGCTTTGTTGACTGTAGTGAAGAGACGGCGGCGGCGGCGAGCAGAACGCGTTGAGATGTGTGCTCAGGATCAATACGTGTCAAGCGAACGCTGAGGAGAGGAGCTGTGCAGGAAATCGCTCCGAGCAAACACCGAGTACATCTTCGTTGACCTCTGTGATCACTGACCCGATTTGTCTTAATGAACTTCTAACCTGCGACCTCCTGGATTTAAGTGATTTGGATGGGTTCCCATGCCACGAACGATGATGGCAATGTCGGACATGGGTGATTGTAATAAGTCTGGGGGCGGTGGGGCGGTCGGTGCTGTTGGGAAATGCAAGGCTTGCAATGACCTCGATGACCAAGAGAACAAGTAAGATCATCCTACCGATCAATAATAATTGTTAATCTATGCACTTGTGCGTGTGTGGATGCACACGTGTGTTTACATGTGCGTGAAGTGGACGTTTGTGTGCTTGTCAGAGATGGGTACGATTAAATTTGCTAATCAATTAGACTTGGAATTATCAATTTTTTTAGCTCATCAATAAGAATTAGAATAATTGACTGTTTGTCAAATCGATTGAAAACGAATGGATTGGTTTTCCACCTTTGGACTCATGTGGCCTACGTGTGTGTGTGTTTGTGTGTGTGTGTGTGTGTGTGTTTGTGTGCGTGTGTGTGCCTTTGGTTGTCTATTAGTGTACATATCCATGTAGGCTATGTGTGTATATAACTCTGCTCCTACTCTGGCAGTGCCAGCCCTAAGCCTGGAAAGGAGGAGGGCTACATTGATCATCCTTGATAAAAATGACAGTGTCATTTTAACAGCAATAATCAAACTTGAATGTGTGTGTGTGTGTGTGTGTGTTGTGTTTATTATTAATTTTTTTCTCGTATATATGTATAATTGTATAATACACAATAGTATATATTATATACTATAGGCTTGTGTATAATTATATTGTATTTCATGCATGCTATGTTGCAGTTATTGAAATCGTAATAATGACAATTTATGCAGCTACAACAGGGCACTTATTATTTATACTACACATGTGCTATTGTTTATACTTAACATCTTCTTCTATCAGGTGCTGGGCAAATAGGCCTAGTTGCTACCTTTTACCAGAGTACTTCTGATACAGGTCTACGACCGTTTACTTTAAGCACTGGCATGGGCTACTGGTCTCCTTGGTATACCTTTTACTATATATGTAGATGCCGAGTATGAAAGCCCATTTGCTACCCTTGTCATGCAGGTATGCTTCTAATATACATGTAGGCCTACTTGCCACCTTTATTGGGTACTGAGCATGTAGGCCTACCTGCTGCCTTTTAATATATGGCCTACTTACTATATACTGTTTACTATAGGTACTAAGCATATTGGCCTACTTGCTACCTTTTATCAGGTGCTTCTAATGTAGGTCTCTAAGCCTCGGCCTACTTGCTACTATTGGCTTGTTACTGTTTAACAACACTGCCATTTAAAAGATGCTTATTGTCACCCTCCTCCTTTATCCAGGCTTGGGACTGGCACTAGCACAGAACAACCAGTGGCGGAGTTCCCTGCATTTTACTAAGTCCAGTACTTGCTAGAATCTGTTCTATTATATACTAGAGCCGGAACATCAAAAAGATTCTAAAATGGGAATCCTGGGGGGGTTCTTCAAATAGTTTGGGAGGTTCTCGCAGTAATTAACGGCACGTGTTTGATGTCCACAACGATTGTGGCGAAAAGGCTGGAGCAACAACAGGCGATGCTTTGTTTTGAGAATAATTGTTGATGTGGACAATTATGATTATGGCGCCACCAGCATTGATTGTTACTAGCAGATGATAAACGTAAGTTTGGAATTTTCCTGCCAGTCATATCTGCCTACCTATCACACGCTTGTCGCTTTATAAACTTAATTTATTGGAATATTTATTATTGCATGTCGGATGCGCATTAATGCCGTAGTTAATTAAATGATTGTTAATGGCTGGTGTACAATTCAAAGAACGTGGCTGATGAACATTTTGTTTGATTTAAACGGTTTAATGTGAAAAATGAAAAAGTACGTTTCTTTCACAGAAAGTCATCCAGCGTATGATTAGTCAGCCATTTTGTTTTTCTTTTAATCTTGTGTATTCATTGTTGTCCATTGTTGTTTATTGCATTGTTGCTGATTGTTTATTGCAAAAATTCAACTCTGTTGATACAACCATGAACAACTAAGTACAGTGCAACTTGAGCCAGCAAAAGCTAATAGCTTATACTATCCTGACCCCTCTTCCTTAATTATTATTATTCATGACTGAATGCATTTTGTGGATCATATTTTTGATGGTCGTTAACTGTTTTTGTTCCTAACCCTGTATTGTTCCTGGTTGCATGCCTTCGTAAAGGTTGGAAAACATTGATGGTTTGTTATATCGCTTATGTTGTTGTGTTTTCGTTGGTGCAATAAACAATGTGGTTACGGTGCAGCGCCGTCCATTGTTTTCATTGTTTTGAGCATTCGCATCATGATGCCGAACCGATGCTATTGTTAAAGGACCTTGGGAATGTTCTTAATGCAAGAATAATTATCATTGATTGTTGTCCTTCATGGGATGCATGTGATTCTAGGACGTGTCCAGGGAAGAGCTGCTCCTCCATGTCATTCATCAGTGCTATGAGTTTTGTAGTGGAAAGGACAAAGTCCATGGATGCAGGAGTCCATGCATGCTGGATCAAAGGTCATTTATTTTCATCATAGTACCTTCCAGTAGACCACGTTGAGAGGAATGTGACTAACTATTGCTAAATGGATAGTGACTGACTTACTGACTGACTGACTGGCTGGCTGGCTGACTGACTGGCTATGTAACTGACTGACTGGCTGACTGATTGACTGGCTGACTGACTGACTGACTGATCTACTGGCTGAATGCCGGGCTTTGTTGGCTGGTTGTGTTGTTGCAGTCTATAGAATAGTTTTGCTTGTGAGCAATACATGTACATGTATGTGGGTCGATAGGTTTCATTGTGAGAGAGGGAGGGAGGCAGATGAATGAATATGCATTTGCACCAGAACGACTCTGTGATATAATTGGATGCATCCAGTGCATAGATGGAGCGAATGAATGAATGAATGAATGAATGAATGAATGAATGAACAAATGAATGAATCATTCGCATGATTTTACCTGAAGACCTTGGATGTTGGCAGAGTCCAGGTTTCTTTTGCTTTTGAACTCCGAAAGATTTCTTTGAATCTTTGTGCTTTTGTGTTGGGATCTTTGCACTGAGTTGCGCTTTTATCTCTGAAATTTGAGCTGGAATAATTGCACTTTGTGGTGAAATCAGTGCACATGGTATGTAATCTTTGCACCTTTTTCCTTTTATACTGGAATATTAGAGCTATGTATTGAAACCTTTTCACTTTGCGTTGAAATCTTTTACACCTTACACATTTTGTGTTGAAATCTTAGCAGTTTGTGTTGGAATTTTGTGTGGGAATCTTTCCAGTTTCCAGGTATCTGGTACTGTGTTTGGAATTACAAGACCTATTCAACTTGAACTGCAATGCTACAGCAGCCTGTCTCTCACTATGTCGTCGGTTTTTTAAGCCAAAGATTTGCTGAATTACAACATAGCTTGTCTAGGGGTTAATTGGGGACAGTGGGTGAAACTTTGTCTAACGTGCACAGGAGACTGCTCCAGCAATCCAACAGCACTAAGCAATCTATCGCTTAATTATATAGCATATTCTAAATATTATCATTTGCCCGATGCAGTGTTATTATTGTTCATCAATCCGAAACTGGAACTGGTTGTATCTAAAGTGGTGTATAGTGTATACTCTGTAGCCTGTATATATATATAACATTAGTGTAATCTCGAGACTTCTATACACCACGAAAAAAATCGCAACCATGGTAACCACCCTTTAATTGACAAGCGCTTAGGCAAGACAGGGTCGATGGGCAGACGGTCAGAATCTGCTTTTTTTGAGCGGCCAATGTTGAGAGGCGCAGAGAGTCCAGGCTTAACAGCTTCGTAACCTGCTTGTCGCTGTTCCCTCAGACTTTCTTGTCCCTTATGCTGCTCCAGCCTGATGGTACCTTGCCACCAGCTTGTGAAAGTAGCAGACTTGAACACTTCTTTGCCAAAATGCAGATGTTGGATTTATTGTCACCTAATGAGTTTTTTTGAGTCATTGGTTGATGGGGGTTGGGGGGTTGGTGGGGTGGAGGAGGGGGCTGAGGGACGACTGCTGAAAACCGTCGTTATCAATGAGAACTTTGCATGTTCTGCAAAGTTTGTTTTCTTCCATAGGTCAGTGCCTTTATGACCCTGGGCCGAACTATTTTTAAACTCCCTGGTAAAGATGACACTAACTATACATTATTCCAAGGTTGCTTTATAGACGATAACTTTCTTCGAGGGCTAACTTTAAATTTTATGTAACTGTCATTCATCTCAGTTGTCACTGGTTGTGGTTTGTCACTCACGTTTTTAATGAACGAAGATGCCGTACATATTTTGCTGTTGACTCCCTTATTCTCTTCATCACTTTCTTTCCTCTGAACTCCATGAACTACTTGGACTAATTTCTCCTTTTGTCCTTAATTTCCTTGTCCTTAATTTCCTTGTCCTTAATTTCCTTGTCCTTAATTTCCTTGTCCTTCCTTGTTCTTCCGACTTCTTGTCCTCTTTACACAAGACTTCTGTGTCCTCATTACTCATGATCATCTCGACCACATTTGCTCATGAGGGATGCGGTGGTGTATTGGTGGGTTCGGTGCCTTGGAGCCAGAGTGTCCCAGGTTTGAATCCACCCTCAAGACGTCACTTAGGGACCTTGAGCAAGTCCTTCACTCTCAATTGCTCAGCGCTTCAGCATGAAACTCTGATTCAGTGTCTGTGCTGTAGTCGGGAGTGCCTCTGAGTAGGGAGCTTATAGCAAATGCGAGAAATATTTTTTTTTAAATGACCTCAATGGCCGGATTCTTTATGACTTTGTACTCGTTCCTCAGGACTCTTTTTGTCTTTATTTCGCATGACTTTCTTGTACTCATTAATTCTTCATAACCTACCTGCTTCTCTTTACTCATGACATCCTTGTCCTCATTAATTCTTCATTTGCTTCTCTTTCCTCATGACAATTCTTGTCCTCACGACCTTCTCATCCTTATTCCTCATGACGCTTACAGTGCAACTTAATAGCCGTCACACATATTTTTGCTGATCAGAGAGAGAGAGCGAGAGAGCAAGCAGTTGTTCGGCCAATAGATCTCCATGGCTGGTCGTGATGTGCAATCGATTGCTGAAGGCTTCTGGTTGGTGGTACATGAACAACATTGAACAACATTGAACACATAATATACATGTACAATTGTACATCAATAGGTTTGATCAGATTCAAGAGAGCAGGAAGAAGATCAATACACAGCAAATATACAGTGACGATTGATTATAGGATGGATTCGGTATTGGTCTCTCTTCACGACAGGCAATCATCGTCGTCGTCATCATCATCGTCGTCATCATCGTCGTCGTCGTCGTCATCATCGTCATCATCATCATCATCGTCGTCATCATCGTCGTCGTCGTCGTCATCATCATCATCATCATCATCATCGTCGTCATCATCGTCGTCGTCGTCATCATCGTCATCATCATCGTCGTCGTCGTCATCGTCGTAGTCGTCGTTGTAGTCGTCGTCATCATCATTTTCGTTGTCATCTTTTTTGTCGTCATCATGGTCGTCGTGGTCGTCGTCATCATCATCATAGATGAAATTTCAATCTCAGGATATTGTAATGTAACATGAAAAGTGATATTACAATCTGCAGGAAAAATTTCAGGTAACATTTTGTTATATGAGCCCAAAAGACTAATTGGCCGGATTTTTTTCTGAACTTTATGGATCAGGTTATTATTATTCTTTTTGTTTTTGACAAAATCTCAAGGTCTTTGATTATCTTGCATTAAATTGATTTTGAATTAAAGCCTTGTCTGAATTGGATTTATGAATATTATGTGAAGTTTGAAAAGATCAAATTATGATCTTGTAAAAGTTTTGAATGGCGGGTGTACGTGAGATCCTGGTTGTGGGCAAACATGAATATGCAAATATATGCAAATATATGCAAATGCAGTTGATTAGGATCTAGCGTGTCGAGCTTGTATCTCTCTCTGTTTCTGTCTATCCGTCTGTGTCTGTCTGTCTCTCTGTCTATCTGTCTGTCTGTATTACTGTCTCTGTTTTCTGGTTTTCTGTCTTTGCCTTCGTCTGTGCATTTGTGTATCTTTGTGTATGTATGCTTATGTTTGACTGTCGTTTTTCTAGGTCTGTCTGTCTGTCTATCTTCTTGTTTCCTTGTCTGTCTGTCTGTCTGTCTGTCTGCTTGTTTGCTGATGTGTCCCTGTCTGTCTTTTTGTCTGTCTCTCAGTCCGTCTATCTCCTTTCTATGCATTCATGTCATAGAAGTTTCTAGGGTCAGTCAGTCTAGAACATAACCGGATTTGGCATCTAGACTGTCATCTTAACTGTGAGTGCAAATCTATAATTTCTACATGCATGCATACATAGATGAACAAGATAAATGTATACATGTATACAACACATGTACGCATGTGCACATGCATACATAATACATACATACATGTATACACATTGCAAATAGCCTACACTTTACACTTAGGCCCAGAGGTATGGAATATTTTAATAGCTTTAGGTCAACATTGTTATAATAGACTTTTAGACAACAGTATGGCTCGCATAATTTGCACGAAAAAATCAGCCTGAGATGAGGACAAACCATTGAAAACTCACAAACAAAACCGCTGCAACCAGGATGCTGGGTGATGAAGACAGGTTTGAGAAGTGATGATATTAAGTCATCAACAATGGGAGGTAAAAATCCCCAAATGGTCAAAAGAATAAAAATAAAAGATTATTTATTCTAATCTAATAAGACATAAATTGTAAAGCGCTTCTCACAGCAGATTTACTTGCATGCATAATATATCATGCACACGCCCACACAGTATGGTGACCTATAATTATTATGAAGTGTTTATAAGTTCACTTGTCCAGATGCCTATGATTGGTCCAATTTACTTCATTTACAGAGCAGTTATGAGTGAAGGGCTTCTTGTTCAAAGCCCCTAAACAGTTACCATACCCTTTCAACAGAGGCAAGAGCCTCTTTAATATTTCCCCAATTTTAATAACTATGTGGAGTCGGGGGGGGGGTGTGAATCTAACCAATCGTCAATCGTCAGCGTGAATTTATATAGTGCCATATTTATTCGTTATATATTTTGTTTTATGTATGAAACATACGTCAGACTCTTCGATGGGTAGGGGTGGGGGTTTATTTGCAAGATGAATCTTGAACCTTGAGGCCTGTTTCCACCTATTGTTTGTAGGAATGTAGGCCGTATGCTCTAGACTCCAGACCGCAGCATGACTTTGAACTACCCATGAAAGAAGACTAAATTCATCTCTCGAATACTCTTTCTCAATACTCTTTCGCAGTGTTCGAAAGTGTTAGCTCTAAGGACCAGTAAAAAACTCTTTCCTTGTCCTCCCAGGGTGATCTCCCCATTCCCCGAGCACGAACTGCTCTTAGACACAACACAATGCCTTCTCTCTGTTATTTTCCACATGGTATGGAATGGACTTTCACTGTATAAACGTCTTACGCTTTAATAGATTTTGCTAAGATGCTTTTTATCACAGTCTTAAAATAGCACTTTTCAGCTGAGGTTGGATTGAGGATGCTCTTGAGTTGTAAGATTCATGGGGCGAAATCTGCATAATGAATGAATATTTATCATTAAATCTGCATAATGAATGAATATTTATCATTAAATCTGCATAATGAATGAATATTTATCATTAAATCTGCATAATGAATGCATATTTTATCTGTGGTTATCTATATTAGATTGCAGCACCGCTCTTCTAGTAAAATGCCACTTTTAATTTTTCTAGCTTAAGTAATCATGCAAGTAAATTGTCAACAATAGATTTGGTAATCAAATAATTTCCATACAATCCAGAAATCCCTTAAATAATCCGGAGGCAGCTTTCTGTCCATGCACTTCAAGATCCATTACCCTCTGGATGTCCGCCAGTAATAGCTCTTTGATTGGAATGACCTTGGGCCTAACAACCTTGCCTCCACCACAGACTGTGTTTTGCTGTGGGAAACTTAGATTCATCCATGGACGTCTTCATGTATTTTTGTAGGATGGGAAAACACAATGGTCACGTCACTCACGTGAAATGTTTTAGCAAGAGCTTGAAAAATGCAAAGTTGGAAATTAAGAACATATGTGGGTATTTTTCATGCCGCTTTCTACATGTGAATTTCGCAGTTTCAATCTGCGTATGTCTAAGTGTAAGTGTAGGCTATCTCTAGCATAATTAATGCTTTTGCGGGAAGAAATTGTTAAAAAACAAAATGTAGTAGTTAAAAAATAGAAGTGAATTTTCGAACCGGTGGGGGGGGGCGGCGCGGCAAGTGCCCCTCTTGCCCCCATGTACGCACGCCCATGGATTCCACCCATGCACAAACAGATGATACCACATCATTGTTTGTGATTTTATACGTTTGCAATGAGGCTGCTGCAGCAAATGAATGGAACAATGGAACCGGCAGACATTCATTATATATGCATGACTTGTGTATTGATCTAGATGTTTATGGATGGAACCGAATGAATGACTGTCACAGTGGTTTGTCCTTTTTAATCTGGTTTATATAGCAGATGCATGTGAAAGTCAGCCGCATGCGAGATGAAAATCGTCATTTGTTACCGGCGTTTTCTAAAGCGCTCACTTTCTAAAGCTTGCACTTTCTAAAGCGTGCACTTTTTAAGGACTGCGTTTTCTAAAGCTTTCACTTTCTAAAGCTTGCATTTTGTAAAGCTTGTACTTACAAAATCTTGCTCTTAGCTTACATTTTCTAAAGTTTGCACTTTCTATAGTTTTCATTTTCTACAATTTTCACTTTCTACAGCTTGCACTGTCATAAACTTGTCCATTTGAAGGCTTTCATCTTCAAAAGCTTGCATATTACATACATCGTACATATATACGCTTACGGTAGTCACTTTCGTACATCATGAATACGTATACATGCACACTCACATGCCAGGATCACTGCATCAGCCCCACATACGTAGATACAGGTGGACACATGCTGCATATTATGTAGGCCTACATTATTGTACATCGTTTATACATGCATTGCATACAATGTATACCGTCTTATTCACCTATAGATGTGTCATAGCTTATTAGGTTTCTGCAGACGGAGATGAGTCACTAGTTGCTGATGAATTCTGCATAGAAGCATGGAAATGCCACACTGTTTAAAGCAATGTCCAGCAACAGCAGATACTGTTGTGACCAGAGCAGTTGTAAGTGAAAACGGCAGTTTGAATTAGTTGCATATATTGCATGTAAGCACTCACATTCTACTTTAAAGTGCAACAAAAAAGTTGGTGATTATAAATACATAGCATCGGACGAAACCGTTTAAAAGGTGATTGCCTATAGGTGATCGAATTATTTGGTGTTGTGACAACATCGTTAAATTTTTATTATTATTATTACTATTATTATTATAAGTTTTTATTTTAATTTTTTTAAATATTATTACTATTTTTATTATTACTATTTATTACTACTTGTTATTTATTTATTATTTTATTAATTGTTTATTATCATCATCATCATCTCACATTCCGATAACTTTCCGAATCTTTCTTTCCGAATTTCTGTCTCATTTTATCTTACTGTAGGTTAAATTCCAAGACACACAGTACAATACAGAGGAAATACTTTGGGTTTTTCCCATTCAGAGGTTTTCTGATCATGCGGTCATGAAATACACAGAATTTGTTTTTAAAAATCGGGAACTATCTCTGGGACCTGAACCCATACCCTCCCCCCATAAATACGCCCGTGTAGATAGGCTACACGTCCTACAAGTCGTGGTTGTCATAGCCTAAGGATCGGCATGAAAACCTATAACTTGATAAGGGGCAAGTTTCTTCTTTCTTCTCTTCCATCAGTTCCCTGACGATGAGGCCCGTATCAAGTTTCTCCACAGTGTTCGGGGGCAAGTTTATTGGGCATAAAATATCACCATGTATAAATCTTAGATTTTTATGCAAGAATAGTGGGGGGCGGGCGAAATACCATGGGGCAGATTCCGGCAGAAGATAATATGCTCCACAACAGAAGATGGGGAGGGTAAGTTGCCAAATGTGTAAGGAACTAGGGATACATGACATTTGATATAGGCCAGTATAATGTATGGTTTATTTGAGGTATGAGTTATGACTGTGATAAGACTTGCGACAGACTCCAGACAGTTTTAATACAGTTATCAATAAAAGATAAAGCATGTCTGAAAAATAAGTGCTTGCATAGAATGTGTTATATACAGCAACACACACATACACCGTGGTTCAAAAAAGTAAGCCAAACTGATTTTCTTATATATCTCCAACGCCTGATTAATTTAATTATTAGTCACTCTAAATTTTTTCAAATATATAGAAAAAATTGAACCAAGAATATGATTCCAAAATATCATGTCATAAATTTGAACGGATGGAAAGATATGAATCTTTCAACTTCATATGGCGAAATTTCAGTTTACAACAATTTTATTTTGGGTTTTTGTAACAAAGTTCTTCAAACATGAAAAAATTCCTTAATATTTTTGTGAAGCGACTTTAGGTAGTTATTGTTTGATTATTTACATAAAGAAGATGTTATATATATACGACAGGATTTAAATCTGGACTGTTCAGATGCCATAATGTGGGAGATATGAAGTATGGCGTCTCTCTTGTTAGCATTTCGATGGTTTATCTGGCTTTGTGGGCTGGTGCTG
This sequence comes from Lumbricus terrestris, assembly GCA_949752735.1. Taxonomy (NCBI): domain Eukaryota; kingdom Metazoa; phylum Annelida; class Clitellata; order Crassiclitellata; family Lumbricidae; genus Lumbricus; species Lumbricus terrestris. The sequence continues at coordinate 68,386,946 of OX457039.1, forward strand.
TTCTGCTGAAAAAGAAACAGCCTATCTGGGGCTATAGTCTATAGATTTCTGATAACAGGCAGATGCTGTGGTCACAGGAGAACATTACGATAAGTAATGGACTCCATTAATTTTTATTCCAGGATCACTGAGGACCAAAATTTGGGACTATCAAGCATCGAAAACCACAAAGAACACCATAACAGACTTGCTGAAAACTAAAATCTCTGGAGATGAAGTTTAATTATTCATATCTTTCTATCCGTTCAAATTTATGACATGATATTTTGGAATCCTATTCTTGGTTCAATTCTCTAAATATTGGGAAAATTTTAGAATGATTAATCATCAGGAATTAGATATATAAGAAAAACAGTTTGGCTTACTTTTTATTGAACCACCATGTATTATATGTATATAATATATATATATATATATATTATATGTATGTTATACATGTATATACTGTATTGCTGTATGTGCATGTGTATAAATATATTATATAAGCTCATATTTAAAAGATTATATAGCCTACAGGATCAATAAAGATCCTACATATAATTATGTATGTAATAATTATAATATGCATTGTATAATAATATATGTACCGCATATATGCATATAATTCATATGCATATAATAATATATGTGTAATTATGTATTATAGTGTGTATGAATATACAACAAATATATGCGGAAATTATTATCTGACTCTCAGTTTATGATTGTGACAACCCGAAGTGAACAATTTTGAATGCACATGCACACACAGACACACACATACGCACACGCGCACACAATACATACACACATACATACACACGCACATGCATATGCGCACATCTGCACACGCATACAATACATACATACATACATACGCATATATACATAATTATATAAGTACATACATACATACACGCACATATATATGCAATGTATATAAATTATACATACGTACATACATACACATGCGTGCACAGACACACACACACACACGCACACAGTCTTGTGAGTCTCTTAGCTGCCACTCCTGATAATCTGATTTGCTGACTGATTTTCTCATTTTCTCGCCCTCGGCCGAGGGTTTTGCGAAGTGTGATTCTAGGTAAATGTATACTCGGTATACTTTTGTAAATGTAATGTGAGATGAACAGGACCTTCAGGCGATGTGAAGACACTATACGACGGTTATACAGTCATATATACGACCAACCAGCAGAGTAATCAATTAGTTACCCACTGGCTCAAATTAATTGGCTTGGTTTTTTTTCTTCATATATATATATATATGTGTGTGTGTGTGTGTGTGTGTGTGTGTGTGTGTGTGTGTGTATATGTGTGTGTGTGTGCATGCATGTGTGTGTGTGTGTGTAAATGCAGATGTATTATAATCATCACTAGTCTATGAAACCCTCAGCTTAAAGGGAGGAGGGTTTGAATCGGAGGGGGACTATAATGTGAGATTGACATTGATTTTACAGAATCTAGGTCAATCTACATAAGCTGTTGGACTGCGTAACCTTGGAAACCGTCAATTTCGACGGCAATGCTTTGAAATGATCATAAAATTCTTGCTGTTGGCATGGAGAAAAGATCGGACAGATAGCGTTTCACAGCCTGCATAAATGGCGGCGCCAGCCCTCTATGCTTTAATATGGTTAAGTGTTTTAGCAAGATCTTGAAAAATGCAAAAAAGTTAATGAAGAACATGGGTATTTATATTAAATCTAAAAAACGATGGTAACGGAATATGAAAAAACCGGGGGAAAAGTCGTTTTTTTCTAAAAAAGTAAAAACGGAAAATCGCCAGGAAACGAAAACGGAAAATAATTTGACTTTGTAACATCTTCAACTGCATCTTAAACCTTGTTTATGCAATTTGATGTAATCGGCAGATAACACAACTTTATCAGTAAGCCAAACTTATTAATCTACAACATTTATTATTTTAAATAAGAGAAATTAAAGAAATTAGAGAAATTAAAGGTATTCAAATCCTTTCAAATTTAAATTGTGAACATAAGTTTGCATAAGATCATGCTGATCAACATAACGCAGTTAAAATCTATTCAGAAGTAAAGACTATAAATGTGTACTAACTTTATATACAAGTCTTAGTAAATAAAATTGTTACTTATATAGCATATGCCTAAGAAGTTCAAAATAACTCTTATAAATTTAACTTCTTGTAGGAACCTATTACATGCATTTATAAAATGAAGATGTAAGCAATTAAGTAATGACATCAGTCAGGCTAGTTGAATCCTCGTGACTACTGTGAAAACGTAAGAAATATCAGACAAAAATAAAATTAAGGAAAACAATAACAGACAGTAAACAAATAAATGAAGCAACATAAAAAATAAAAAATGGAATAAAAACGACACGAAAAATAAAAAAATAAAAAACGACGTTTTTTGTGGAAAAGAATAAGAAACGAACAAACTTTATAAACAACAATTATTTATTATTTTCATAGAGGTTATCATTAGTTACTTAATGCGAAGAAATGTGTTAAAATCAAAAGGTATAGTATTTCAAATTGGGTATCAGTTTTCCAGGGGAGCAAGCTCTTGCCTCTTTGTACAAGAGCACAGGGATTCAGGAAATTGGTTGCACTTAGGAAACTTGTTGTTCAATCAGTTGCGAGGAACAGAGATGCTGGTAATAGAGAGGAGATGAGAGTGGAGCAGAGAAGAGGTTAGGAGTGGAGAGGAGTACGCTATGCAGAGGAGAGAAGAGGGTAACAGAGCAGAGGAGGTACGAGGAGTGCAGAGAGCAGGAGTGCAGAAGAAAGCAGTGGAAAGCATGCAGAGCAGAGGAGTGCAGAGCAGTGAAGAACAGATCAGAGGAGCAGTGGAGAACAGAGCAGAGGAGCCGTGGAGAACAGAGCAGAGGAGCGCAGAGCAGAGCAGTGAAGAACAGACCAGAGGAGTGTAGAGCAGAGGAGAACAGAGCAGAGGAGCATAGAGCAGTGGAGAACAGCGCAGAGGAGCACATAGTCATGGGGAACAGAGCAGAGGAGCACAGAGCCATGGAGAACAGAGCAGAGGAGCGCAGAGGAGCACAGTGCAGTTTAGAGCAGATGAGATTAGAAGAAAGGACATGCATATGGTATTTGGATTGTCCTCTGAGACTTTTTTTCTATTGCTGCGTATAGGGACCTTGGATCCCAGAAGCGGACAGATGAGCTGAAGTCTCGAGACGACAATAATTAATTGTTAGACAGACAACAAGGACAGACCAAAAAAATTCTTAGAGGATCAGTGACTTAGTGTCTCCTGTGGAGCAAGAGAGAGGGGGGGGGAGAGAGAGAGAAATTGGATTTCCAAGTCCTCTTCATTTTCCCAAACTACAGCAGGAATCAGCCCCCTTGTCTATCTCAAATTCTCAATCACCCTCCGCCTACCCACATCCCACCCTTAATCTCATTAACCCTCCATATTTCTTCTTCTTTTCTATCTCTTCTTCCTTCTATCTTCTCAAAACCTGCTTCTTCTAACGGGGCCTTGCGCACTGGGAGTGCTTCTGAACGGTTCAACCCTACCAGAGCTGCTTTATAAAAGCTTAAATGCAATACAATACAATCTACCCACATCCACCCTTTGTCTCAAACACCCCCCATATACCCACATCTCATTTAAACAGTCGCATCGGGTGACTCGCTCCCTGGCGTGATAAGTGCGCTTCCGCGTTTTCTCTGGAAACAACCGTTTTCCAAAGAATTGTTTTCTATATACCAATAATTATTATATGACTCGCTGTTTCTGCGCTCTCTTCCCTCCCTCCTCTCTCGCCACTGCCCACCCATCACTTGCCACTTCCCCAAAGGGTTATATATATATATATATATCTATATATATATACGCGTTGTTTAGCAATGAATTATTTATAGAAGAATGACAGAGAGAAACCACTGAAAAGCAACATAAATTATTATAGGCTATTATATTAATATATCTGTTAATATATCTTTTAATAATGATATATGAATGTGCAATTCACACAACTCTGCAAGCAATATAATCACTTATACACTATGAAATCTTGTTTATATATATATGCATATTGTATAAAATTTATTATATATATATTTATGTATTGTATCTATTATATATATATATTGATGTGTATGTGTTTTTATGGAATAATCCTATATAGTAATTTAGATAAATTAGAATGTACGGACACATGCAGATGTAGCCTATACATATTTATTATTTATAATTCAATATATTTTTATTTTTGCATATTGTTTGAATAATTTATTGTATATCATTTATAATGACATCTGCTTGCGAATATAATTTATGCATGTGTAAATACATATGTATGCATAATTGCATATTAACACTATGGTGTGTGTGTATGTATATATATATATATATATGTGTGTGTGTGTGTGTGCGCGCGTGCGTGTATGTATGTGTGTGTGTATGTGTGAGCAATTGTTATATAAAATATGTTTGCATCTGTTATGATCGCAAGTGATGGCCAATTTATCTTGTGTGCACAGCAGTGGTGGCCACGGTGGCGGCCACAATGGAACAGCAAAGACCTCATCATCTGCATCTCTTGCTGAGGTCCAGAAGCAGAGTTCATCTTCATCATCATCTGGTACTAGCGGTCCAGCGGATGACCAGCAGCGCCGTTCCAATGCAGCTGCGGCTGCTGCAGGTGATGGCACCAAGAAACAGACAATGAAGATGACCACGCCCAATTCACAGCTGACCGATCAACAACAGAACGTTGACCTCAGGTCAGTTTGACTTCTGCTGCTGACCGTCTGCTTGTCCTTCCGTCTGTGCTCTCCTCTCTATGTTTGCATAACTCTGTGTTTTCTACTATAGGGAATTTGGTAAAGATCAAAAAGTATTGTGTCAATTTTTAAGGGAGGGGAGGTGGCAAGTGCTCCATCTTGTCCCTATTAATTGGAGGGCGCCCATGAGTGGAGGTCCAAGTCCGATTGTCACTGGGATGTTTTTTCATCTGCGGATTTTTCTTCTTTTAAACACTCAGAGGCGCTCCAGACTACAGTTGCATACACTCAATCAGAATTTCACACCAAAGCGCACGAGCAATTACGAGTGAAGGACTTGCTCAAGGTCCCTACGCGGCGACTTGAGGTGAATTCGAACCTGGAAGCATCCAGTTCCAAGGCTGCAGCAACGCCACCACTACACCACATTGCCCCAAAAAGACTGAAACTGAAAGAATAATAATAGGAAAAAGATTGTTTTATGACCTTGTGGTTGGTTCTTGCTGTCCTGGTTTCATGTTCTGGCGGATGTTGATTGGTGTGATTTGATGAAGTTGATGATTGTGGCTAATTGAAATTCTCTGTTTCCTGCATGCAATGCCATCGGCCGATGTACTCTCAAACATGAATATCCGCTTAGTTAATTAGTCGAATCTGATGATCGATGATCGAACTTCCCGTCTGATTTCGATCTCTCATCCGATTGGTCGGCTGCTGCTCTGGTGTAGTAGCGTGTTAGAGCGAATCAGCAGAAATTGATGTAGCCTATATATACAGGCATATATCTATTTGTATTATGCATATATATATATATATATATATTTATCCTATATTATATAATATATGTTTTATATATGCATGAACAGATGTAGATCTGATTTTACTGCAAGCGATCCAGGGTGGATTTGATTTATATATATATGCAATGCATGTATATACAATCAGAAACTAAAGGTGAAGGTGGGAAGGTCTGGTCTGTTTGAACTGAAATGACCCTACAGTGGATTGTTTGACCTTGAGCGACCTCTGAAAAATGCTCCAATCTGCTTCCAATTTGGTCCACATCTCACTTAAGAGATGTAGAACATTAAACTTGTGGAGACTGTATATAGTTGTGACAATAGAATATATGTATGTATGTATGTATGTATGTATGTATGTATGTATGTATGTATGTATGTATGTATGTATGTATGTATGTATGTATGTATGTATGTATGTATGTATGTATGTATGTATGTATGTATGTATGTATGTATGTATGTATGTATGTATGTATGTATGTATGTATGTATGTATGTATGTATGTATGTATGTATGTATGTATGTATGTATGTATGTATGTATGTATGTATGTATGTATGTATGTATGTATGTATGTATGTATGTATGTATGTATGTCAATATATATATGTGTGTGTATGTATGTATGTGCGTATGTATGTATGTATGTGTGTATGTATGTATGTATGTATAATATACGTACACACACATAATTTATGTATATATCTATTATGTAATTATAATGGAAATCTTTAAAAGCTGACTACCTCAAGGGATCGAGCTAGGTGGATTCCACTACTACTGCTACTGCTACTGCTGCTGCTGCTGCTGCTACTGCTACTGCTGCTGCTGCTGCTCCTCCTGCTACTACTACTACGACTGCTACTGCTACTACTACTACTGCTACTGCTACTACTAGTGATGCTACTACTACTACTAGTACTGCTACTGCTGCTACTACTGCTACTACTACTACTATTTGAATGTCTCTCTATTGGTTCATTGATTGCTTCAGTTATTTATTCAATCAAAAGCCGTACTGGGATCGGGAGCGCTCCTGAGTAGTTGTTTTCAAGGAGCGCTATATAAATTCTCGTGTGAATGAATAATGGAGTGACTGAATGAATGAATGACTGAACGAACGAACGTGCGAATGAATGAATGAATGAATATGTGAATGAGCGAACGACTGAATGAATGACATAATGAATGAACGACTGAATGGATGACAGAATAAATTAATGAATGAATGAACGAATGAATAAATGAATGAATGAATGATAGTCCACATTATGTCCTCGACTTCTTCTGCTCTCCAAACCCTTCACCTTCGTCGCCTCTAGTGGTCGGTGTCTCCCTCCACCAGCCACGATATTCTTTGACCGAAATCGTTTTCGGTTCTACTGTCGTCTCTCGGATAAATTCGGCCTTTAAGATGGATGGATGGATCCGATTTGACCAGGGTCTATGACAGCAGAGGTCGTTACCCTGGACAGAAATTTGCTCGGCGTATTACAGCACTTGAGAGCGCTTTAAGCCTTCGCGATAGAGGCCAATACGTCTGACCTCCGCCTCATGTACTTTGACCCGAGTGCCGTTACATCCCCTCCGTTCGTATTACCTGCTCCACTCCACGTGCTCTGATGGATTCGTAATTATGTGCAGAACAAAATCAGCCGTAATTTTATATACATGCATACATACGTACGCATGCATAAATAGAGAAACAGATGCATAGGACTACATGCGAGCGTGCATACTTTAGGTTATGGACCTATTTGTATACAGGCCATTACCGAGATTCATTCGTATGATTGTGGGGGCTATGCAGACTGCAGAGATTGGTTTAACGAGGCTGTGATCGTATAGCCTAGTAGTGTGGACTTTTGATTGGTTCTTTCAACGCTGCACAATGGAAATTTCCATACAATTGCAATTGTTACGTGTCTATGTTCACTCACATGCATGGAAACCTAAATACATACATACAATCGTACATACATAAATGCTTACATACATGCATACATATATACATACATACATACATACATACAAAGAAATTTTCCGAGTTACAACAATCGGACCTCTATATCAATACCGTATTACGTTACGCTGGCAGTTGCTAACTTCACCACTGTTCGTATACTCTGCCAGTGCCAGACCCAAGCCTGGATAAAAGAGGAGGGCGACCCTAATGATCTCTCTTATCACACAGTGTGGTCGTCTCTCTTATCACACAGTGTGGTCGTTTAACGGAAACTACATATTCATTGCGATTGGCCAGCTCTTCGTGACGCAGAGAATATGCGAGATGCAGACAGTTATTCCAGCTGCTGCTGCTGCTGTAGTTCCACCACCATTGTGTGATGCTTGGCCAAAGAGGAATCGATCATCACATACCCACCCCACCCCCAATTTTCTCCCCCCAACTGGAGGAGCCTGGCGCCGATCGCCTGCGCCGCCTCCGCTGCCACACCTCAAAAGACAAACGTTGAAATCAATGTGCCTGGCAGATATCTGACAGAGCGCTGTATAATTGCTGATATATTGAGCGTTTAGAATGCGCTGATGATGAAAATTACCATTCACGCGTTAAGGGCGCTATATAAATGCTCGGCTATCAGATGAGATAGGATGGCATTTGATGGCCAAGTGCCAGAGTGGTCATTTGTTTGGTCAGTCCTCTGCTTGACCCTTCGACCTGAGGCCACCGCGTAACTGGCGCGCGAGAAATGCAGAATTACTGAAATGCCGAGAGGTCGTCGTGAACCGCGAATCTGAATTGTTTTGCTACGGAGACCCGTGACAAACGCCCCTTTTCCGGGCTGGCATATGTCCAAGTTGCACCTGGCGCTGTCAGTTGTTTATTGGGCTGATTATTTACGACTGTGTCAGGTTTTCCGTTTCAATGATTCATGGTTGTGCTGAGAAGGAATGCTGACAACGGAAATGAGTTGGCAATGGAAAACTGGAAAACTGGAGTCATCGGAAGACTGAAGGTTATTAAAAAATGATCAAATGTAGCCATCTCTGAGCAGGCAAAGCATACAATGTTCTGAGTGTTAAGTCATTTTGTGAATCGTAAAATAACAATACAGCATAAAGAGTTTGTAGCTGTACTACTGTTACTGCTGCCGCTACCACTGCCATTACTACTACTACTACTACTACTACTGCTGCTGCTGCGGCTGCTACTACTACTACTACTAGGCCTACTACTACTGCTACTGATACTAATGCTAATACTACTGCTGCTACTCCTACTAATGCTACTACTGCTACTTATGCTGCTGCTGCTAGGCCTACTGCTCCTGCTGCTGCTGCTGCTGCCACTGCTACTGCTACTACTTAATAATAATAATAATAATAATAATAATAATAATAATAATAATAATAATAATAATAATAATAATAATAATAATAATAATAATAATAATAATAATAATAACTGTGTTAATATTGCCTTTCATACAAAGTTCAGAAGTGCGTTTGCGATCAGACATGAAAGCATCACTGTCACTCATGACCAATTATACTTCGTTGAGGACTTCGCTCAAGGACCCTACACAGTTTGACCGACTCTCTTTCTAGATATCCATCGACCCCCCTATCCCCTCTCCGCTCACCACCACCCCACAGTATTCGACATCAGAAGCATTCTGCTGCCCTTTAGAAACTCACCTGCAAACGGTGAAAGGCCGCGAAATCAGATATTATAGGAAAACTTAAACCTGCGGCGGCCAAAGAGAGAGAGAGGTTAAATGGAATCGAGTCGATATCGACGGATATATAATAGCGTTCAGAAAAAACCGCACCTTCGAAGTTCACTGAATACCCGTGAAAAGGGCGTCGGGGGTTGCTGGGTGGCCGCACTTGTAATGGATGGGGAAGGGTATACTACCGTAGTGCCGCTCACATAGTCTTGCACAAGCTGGAAATTGAGAACTCTTCAATGGCTATTGAGTTACAAAATCCAGCTCTATTGACAATTTGCTTGGAGCAGATCAGGGCTGAAAGTGAGCCGAGTCGGTCCGGGTCTGCGCCCCGGCATCGATTTTCGAGACCTGCTGTTGCCGGGTTTCAGCCGGGTCGCTTGCTTAAAAAAATCATTTGTGAAAGACTAAAAAAAGGTCGTCAGGTGCCAAAAATAGGTACAAATGGTAGGCTTTTCGAAAATTTTGGGCAAATGACTAGAAAAAACGTCGTCAGAAACATTTTCGGGTCAAAGGCGTCGACTAGCCCACCAAAGCAGTGGCGGCGCCAGGGGGGTTTAGGGGGGTAAACCCCTAAAAAAGCCATCGGGTTTGGGTTTTTTTTACAGAGAAAATGAAATATTTCCATGATAAGCCTAAAAAAGGCCATCAAGTTTTTTTGACAGGGAAAATGAGATGTTTCCTCGAGATTTCGACCAAATGACCAAAAAAATCGTCAGAAAGTTTGGTCGCGAATGAAAATGGAAAATATCCCAAAACTGAAATCCTGGCGCCGCCACTGCACCAAAGTCAGCCCCGGCAACTTTTCCAAAGCACCTTCAGCCCTGGAGCAGATCGTTGGCAGAGGACTTGTATGCGTGTGTTTCAAGCTACAGATGCATGGCTAGATGCGCAAATGTCGTTTTTCAATCGTCCTTTCATTACTACCCTCAGGTTTACATCGTAAAAGGACACCATGCATGATGAAAGTGTTATGCCTGCATAACGCATACAGGATATAATTGCGGAAGCATAATCGTTTGAACATTTGTGATTTTATACAAGCATAAATAAATGGATATAGCTACTTTAAATGCACCACTTGTATACTATCTACATAATTATGTGTATGTAAGACTAATATGCAGGCCTATGTACCAAGATACTTATAAGTACATTTTAAGTAATTCATATGTAATTACATGCATTAATGTATGTACCCATATTCAATCGTTCATTCATTAGATGCATTTATCTAGCGCCTCTTCAAGGGGATACTCAGAGGCGCTCTCAACCTCAGCGCGACCAAATAAAACTGTCTTAAGATGAGAGGAAAGCCTGAGGAAGATTTCTAGAAAGGGAGCGGAGTGTCAGATTAAGACCATTCCAGGTTGAGGGTCCTACCACCGAGAAAACACGGTTCTGCATAGTGCAAGTACGAACAAATATAGGCTATATATTATGCATAAAAATATGTATTTGTAGAATATTATTGTGCATATATTACGTCCAAATATTTATTTATTTAATATTTATTTAATTATATTGCCTAATCGTACATATTATGTGTGTTCATTAATCTGAAATCAGTTGGTATCTTGGAAAAAACCTATATATATATATATATATAAATATATATATATATATATATATATAAGTCTCGGAAGAAACAAATAAAGATTATATGTAATATATATAAGTTTATATGGACTATATAATATTCTGTGAATTCTGATGAAGCCTGGCAATGGACACGATTTCCTCCCTCTCTATTTTATCTGCCTTAAGTGTTAGAGCACAGACTCTTCCTGAATGGTGGCGCAAGGGGGCTATGGGGCTAAGCCTTTCCAAAAAGTCATCAGGATTTCTGGGGAACAGGGAAAATGAAATATTTTCATGAGATTTGGACTAAGCCCCCACTCCCTAAAAAAGTCATCAGGATTTTGGGGGAACAGGGAAAATGGAATATTTTCTTAATTTCTTGAGATTTCGACCGAACACCTAAAAAAAGTCGTATGTTTTTTGACTGTGAAAATGAAATGTTTTCTTGAAAATAATTTTGACCAAATAACTTTAAAAAAGTCGTCAGAAATTTTTTCCGAATGAAAATGGAAAATTTCCCCCGCGATTCGTCCCTCTCAACCAGCCGCCCCCCAAACTAAAATCCTGGCACTGCCACTGCTCTTCTTAACACATCTCGGTCGCAATGAGTCCCATGTATGTATGCGCTGGAACTGCCTTCTGCCGACGAAATATTATAGTCGGAAGGAAGGACACGGCGTGCGGATGGCGAGAGGGGTTCCAGTGTATATCTGCTGTTGTGCATGCATATATATAGAGAGAGAGGCTTGAAAGCAGAAGCAAACAGGAGACAGTACATTGTACATTTGATACAAGGAACACGGAAGGAAGATATGTACATTTGATACAAGGAACACGGAAGATGTGCATGGTGCACGTGAGGATATCTTATTCTTCGTATTGCAGAACATGATATTTGGTACATGTGTTCGGATATCATATCGTGATATACATCGAGGTCGTTTGTTTGCATTTGATGGATCGGATTGATGATTTTCATAAGGATCACGAGGATCTTATAACGCATCATCTGCCTAACAATAGATCATGAGGTTGAGTGACTGTACATGTATTGTATGTGTTGAGACCTTGCGTGTGTCTTTTTATGTGCATGTGTGTCCGCGTGTGTCTTTTTATGTGCATGTGTGTCCGCATGTGTCTTTTTATGTGCATGTGTGTCTACGTGTGTCTTTTTATGAGCACGTGTGTCCGCATGTGTCTTTTTATGTGCATGTGTGTCCGCGTGTGTCTTTTTATGTGCATGTGTGTCCACGTCTGTCTTTTTATGTGCATGTGTGTCCACGTGTCTTTTTATGTGCATGTGTGTCCACATGTGTCTTTTTATGTGCATGTGTGTCCGCCAGGGTATCTATAGTCTCTATATTTGCTTATATGTTTGCTAGTCTGTTTATATATATGTTTGCAAGTCTATTTTTATACATATATATGTTTGCAATTCTCTCTGTTTATATGTTTGCTAGTCTGTATGTTTATATTTGTTTGCCAGTCTGTCTGTTTATATGTTAGTGCACTTGCCGTGTGTTTATTTGTGAGTTTGCCTATATGACTGTGTTTTTTTTTATCTGCTTGTTTGTCTGTTTGCCAGTGTGTTTGTATGTCTGGCTGTGTTTATTTTTCCGTGTATGTGTGTGTGTGTGTGTGTGTGTCTGTGTATGTCTGGCTCTTGTGTGCTTCTATGTCGCAGTATGTCTTGCTATGTACATCTGTTGTCTTTATATGTCTGCCTATCTCTGTCTCGACCCGTCTTTACATTCTTAGGTCTGTCTGCTTGTCTCGTTGCATAGACTCTTTGTCTCCATTGCCATAGTGATACCTGATACCATTGTCTTCAGACTCCCTTGCAGTTCCATCTCTGGTCCTTTTGTTCTGTAATGGAACCCCCGTCTGGAATCGAACCTCACCCATTTCTTTCTTACCACAAAATACCTGCAAAGGAAGTGATACTAATACAGACTGTCCAATTAGCATTGTCAGATTTTGCTTTTGAGCAGCCTTAGAAGACGTCACATGTATGATATAGAACCCACAGTTGCCATCTTCATCAACCATTTCACTGATGTTCATGACTATAAGACGTGTTGCTAATGACATGCTGTGGTCAATAAAGATTTTATTTGTAACCATATGTGAATTTTTCCAAATATACGTTGCCATGTTAATACTCATAGGCCTATAGACATAGACCATAATTTACAAGTATCTCTGTTAAAAGTTAGATTTTTTTATATTGTTTCAGATGTTACAAATTTTTAATATATTATAACTCAGCCGTTGTTTGCACACTGACAGTGCCAGTCCCAAGCCTGGATAAAGGAGGAGGGGGCGATGCTAATGATCTTCGTTATTACAAAAGATTATGTTTTGAATAATCATTAAATTTAATAATTATTCATTAAACTGAAACTACTGTCACACAGGACTGGACACTCATTGTACCTAGTTTTTGGACGATAATTGTGGTTCTGGAAAATTTCACGCCTTGTTCGCATAGGAAAAGCATTCAACTAATTACATTTTATGAGGACAGATTGATGAATAATTTTGTTTGCAAAGGAGCCAAATTGCATTTGGAGATTTGAGACATCATCTTTGGCATTAGAAATGAAATTTCAAGTGGGCAACAGCTATTGTTGAGAGTGATATGGACGTACACAGAAATTTTCACGAGCAACAAGTCCTGTAATAAACCGTTTCGACATCTCAATAACCTGCATGTAGGTCAGGTCACTCCTACAGGAAGCGGTCTTGTTGTTGGATAGTGGACTCTAATATGTTCGTCTTCATGTTCTCTGCCCTCAGGTAGGTTCGCATGTCCAATAACGCCATTTTTCTCTGTTCTGTGCTTCTCTCTTCAGTCCACTGTATCCATCCTCTGAATCCAGTCCAGCAAAATTATGTTCTAGGTATTTTAAAATGTTGGGTTGTTGGTGAATTAAGAAAATTTGAATGGAAAACTATAAAACGTTGTAGTTTTGAGCCATGTGTGTTGTGTGTAGGTTTGACCAGACCCACTGCGCATGCGCAAACGACATATTGATTCCGTTTATCGTAAGGCCTTGACCTACATATTTTTAGCGCTATATGCAATTATGCATGTAAGATTTCGAAGAAACAGTTCTAACAAAAAATAGGGCAGACCAAGACTGCGCAGGATCGATAATATTATAAATGAGAGCATGACGTCAGTTTTGTTTTGGGCCTACGTTAAAGGAAGTAATGAATGTGACGAAAATGGAGATAACTTATTCGTACCCATTGAGATGCATAATATATATAATATACACGCTAGAGAGAGTATGACGTATCTGCCCTGCAATAAGATTTGAAGTCAAAAATTTAGCCTACAACGGCTCGTATCGTTCCGACCAATCATAGGCGATTTCTTATACCGACCAATCACACACACAGTCTTACAGCATCGATTTGAAAAATAAATTAAACGACATCAGCATTTTTATAATAAAACGAACATATCGATGCTTGTTTGTTAATTTTGCAGTTTCTTGACATATTGACAAGTAAACATCGACAAGTTCGTCTTATTATAAAAATGCTGATATTATTTTATTTATTTTCCCCACATCGATGCTGTACGACTGTGACTGGTCGGTACGAGAAATTGCCTATGATTGGTCGGCAGAACTTTCGACAGATATGATGTGATTGGTCGGCATGACTTTCGTCAACTTCAATATAGAGACTTGATACTCCCTCTAGTGATATATTCATTATATAATACACCTCTATGTTCGTACCCACCATCATGGCGTGTGTAGTCCGGAGTTCAGTGGACCCTAGGTGCAGGTCACAACATGGAATGGGAATCTCCATGGTCTTTAAGCCTTATGTCTTTGAGGTTTGCTCAGATGCGCTTTATCACAACCTTAAAACCGTTCTTTTCATTCGAGGTTGGATCGGGAGCGCTTCTGAGTATTAACCTTGAAGGGGCGCTACTTAAATTTTCTCGCCACGTGGGCGCCAATGGATATTTTTGCAGGAGGGAAGAACTCGATTGCTGTGGTTACATTTTTTTTATTAAGTTGTTAGTTTTCTGTTTTCATTAATTATGATATTATATTAACTTATGATATATGATTGTTGGGCCTATTATGTACTATTTTAAAATAGGATCCTATCAAAATTATTATCCCGGGTATAATCTACTGTTAATTAAATATTTGTACAAATATTATTGCCGAGCTGCACTATTGCACCATTGCCTTCCCGATGCATTAGTTGAATCCTACTTGCTTGGTTTATGCACGATCTGTAAACTATTTAAGTAATTATTGCATTCTGATCAGCAATTCAAGACAGGTCTTGTTCTGCAATGAGGATAAGCTGATCCAAATGTGTGATGGTAGATTGTGTATAAGTATATTCCCATCTGCTTTTTGCATTATAATCAATTATTATTAGACCTCAGACCTGCACCAGTGCAGTTTTCTTGGGTAAATGGAAAACGGAATGAATGAATACATACATACAATCATACATGTATGGATGCATACATACATACAATCATACATGTATGGATGCATACATACATACAATCATACATGTATGGATGCATACATACATACCATCATACATGTACAAGGGCGGATACAGGAATTTTCGAAGGGGGCCAAAATTTTTGGTATTGTGAGACAGTAGAAAATTTTTTTAGTCATCGACCAAATTTTCCGGGAAAAGATACCAACTTATCCGCCAAAAAAGTTGATGACTTTTTTTTTTTTTTTTTTTTTTAGTCATCAACCAATTTTCCGGGAAAAGGAGATGCCATTTCCGAACGGGGGGCCACGTCCCGTACGATTTTCTAATAGGGGGGCCTGATGTCCTGTTTTTCTCTCCCACTACATGTTTTTGAAACCAAATGGGGGGGCCACGTTCCATGCAATTTTTAAATGGGGGGCCATGGCCGGATTGGCCCCCCCCTGGATCCGCCCCTGTACATGTATGAATGAATACATACATACAATCATACATGTATGAATGCATACATAAATCCGCAGGGTGATGTAGGACATGCACTGCATAGGAAGCAAGAATGGCTCTAAGTGATGCGAGAAGACAATCCCATGAGGTATATTGGGTATGACGCAAGAGCCACATGTCCCCTCCACCCACCATCCTTATTCCTTTGCCTGCATGGTTGCCGAATCTTCGTTCTCATTCATTTTCATCGACATCATCCATCGCTGTTTTGCGAATTCAGTTGAATTAGGCGCCGACATCTTGAGATGGATGTCTCCCTTGGGACACTCATGACCACCATCCAGTCCTCTGACGTACACGCTTTCTCATCGACAATCAACCTCTCCCTAGCAGCTGCTCTGGCTCCTCCATTCTCACTCTATGTGCATATTAACACTGGCACTTTAGCCGTGCTGGGGTCGGGAGCGCATCTGAATAGTCGCCTCCACCATGGGGAGCTATATAAATCTTTTCATAATGAATGAATAAATTGAATGTGAATTCGGCTGTTGCTTTTTTGCACCGGTTGAAGCTATCGTGAGCTAAGAACATAGCGTATAATACAGAACAAATCGGTTTTCACAGCAACACCATGGCTAAATAATACGCTGAAATCATCCCAGGATAATGGCTTCCTGACTATGATGGAGTGCCTGTATTTCGATAGACAGACATACAGACAGTCAGCCGGACAGTCAGACGGACAGACAGATGGTCAGACACACGGTCAGACAGACGGTCAGGCTTATCAGACAGACAGATAGGCAGACTGACAGATTGAGAGACGGACAGGCAGACAGACAGACAGGTAGACAGACACAGACAGAGATAGACAGATCTCATACACAAGGATATGTTGTCTTTCAAACTGCCAGTGGGTCATTTGATACGCCATCCTTTTCTATTGGTTAATCAAATTCGGGAGTCCTGGACGATGTTACAACATAATAATATTATTGTTTAATTTAATAGAAAGACTGATACTACAACTGCCACTGCCACTGCGACTGATAATTATAACGTTGATATTGACCAATACATGTGTTTTACTATGGTACTTGTTTCAAAGATTCTCATTTGCTGTTTTATGTTGAAATGCTGTATGATGATGATGATGATGATGATGATGATGATGATGATGATGATGATGATGATGATGATGATGATGATGATGATGATGATGATGATGATGATGATGATGATGATGATGATGATGATGATGATGATGATGATGATGATGATGATGATGATGATGATGATGATGATGATGATGATGATGATGATGATGATTGATGATGATGATGATTGATGATGATGATGATGATGATGATGATGATGATGATGATGATGATGATGATGATGATGATGATGATGATGATGATGATGATGATGATGATGATGATGATGATGATGATGATGATGATGATGATGATGATGATGATGATGATGATGATGATGATGATGATGATGATGATGATGATGATGATGATGATGATGATGATGATGACGAAGATGTTGATGGTGGTGGTGGTGATGGTGATGGTGATGGTGAGTGATGGTGACGATGACGGTGACGATGATATTGGTGGTGGCCTTTTCGAGGCACTTTATAGCTGAACCAGACCTGGGGAGACTTGATGACAATTAATTAATTATTAGCACTTTTATCATAATTTAGAATGTTTGATACCTTCTCTTTCTCTTGTTAATTGTACTTTCTGTTACTGATGTTGATTGTTGAAGAAAACAAAAGAATAATAACAAATTATTATTTATTATAATAATAATAATTTATTATAATTTTGGTCAATATAACAATGTTATGTCATACGTAATGTGTCATATGTCGCTTGTGTTCCCAAAGGTATGTGTGTGTGTCTGTCTCTGTCCGTCTGTCTCTGTTTGTCTGCATGACTGCCTCTGTCTGTCTATCTCTCTGTCTGTCTGTCTATCTGTGTGTGTGTCTACCTGTCTCTATCATTCCCTTTGCCTCCCTGTATTTCTATCTTTTTCTGTCTCCTTTCTCTTTTGGAATTATGTGTTGCTAAGTCTGTTCATTGTTTTCCTTTCTCATTGTTCTGTTTCTAGCAACCATAAGCCACAGCAACCACAACAGCAACAGCTACAGATCGGTCCAGAAAAGGTAAACGACAATTTCTACAAGATTTTAAATTTAAAAAATCATCTTTGTTTGCATGCATTCATCCATCCAATCTCCCTGAAGGAAGAAGAGGATTGTCCTTAAGTCTGTTAAGTTTTTTTTGTTTCACTCCGGCGTTTCCAATAGATTTAGAATATGTTTCTTCATGAATTTCTTTTAATTCTAAACAGCCATCAGAGACATTATCATGATAATGGTGAAGAAGAAGTTGTTGGATTTAGGGATTACATTATAGACACGATTTGATTAGAGATTATACTAGATTAGAGATTTGATTAGAGATTTGATTAGAGATTTGATTAGAGATTTGATTAGAGATTAGATGAGGTCAGATGAGGTCACCAACACTTTCTACCATGGCTTCCCCTTGAGCAGTATGAGAATTCAAGAAAAAATAAGTGATGATCATCAGATGTTGATTTATGTGGAGTTATAGTTCGCAGTGAAAACCTTACTACGCGGATCATAAGAAAATCTAGGGGGTTGAACCCCTTCAATCCATCCCCACGGCAATTCTTACCCTTAAGGACCCGCTGCTCTTCATCAGAATATCTGTGTAATATTTGTCTGCTGTTTTTGTTGCTATTATAGGAGGCTCAGAATTCGCCAAAGACGGGGAAATCAAGACGAGACCAATTTTGCAAAGTCTTTCCAGACATTGCCGAGACCGATGAGGTCATCAAATGTAAGTGTGAACATTCGTTTCCATCACTCCAGCCCGTCTCTGTCTATGTCTGTCTGTCTGTATCTGTCTGTCTCTGTCTGTCTGTATGTCTCTGTCTGTTTGTCCATAATTAGTTCCTGAAACCAGTGGTTTTTCAGCGATAATTATGAATAGATGATCACAGTTGTTCGTTGTCATTCTATCTTTTCTGTGGTGTAGTCTTTGAATTGCTTTTTGTTTTTTTCTTCCTTTGAATGCTGCATCAAGTTGCATTTAATATAAGTTCTCCAATTCCTCCCTCAGGCGTAACATCCATGGAGTATGTTGCCGGTTCACGAAATACCCTTGGGTGTGTTGGAGAACAATGAGGCCTAATATTTGATTATCAATTTAATTTCTAATAAAGTGAATGCTGAGAGCTTATCCAACTGAAGAAGCAAGAATGTCCTTTTGCAATATCTTCGAACATCTTTTTTGCGAGTGAACGCATGAAGAACGTTTTATGTCAATTAACGTTCAATTCCTGAGTCAACTCAGGCTAAACAGCCATCCTTCCATACGAAGTCTGAAGTCTTAGCAACATCTGTTTCTTTGGCCCTGATTATATCAGCAAATATTTCTTCTCAGTGGATTTGATGGATATTTTGGCTTCTGTTCCAGTGCATGGAACCATCATTGGCAGCAGATATAGGAACCGTTCTTTGGCTTCTGTTCCAGGTCTATTACACATTTGACTTAAGTTATTTAGGACTTTTTTCTACTCACGCTGGAAGTGCTACTGAATGGTCACAGCTGTAAGCAGTGAGATATGTTTCTAATTACATTACATTACATTGCTTTCGTGAATCTCTTTTTTCCTGACATTAAAGTAGCATTGAACTTGGAATCATAATTTGTGCGTGCGTGGGTTTGTGTGTGTATGTGGTGTGGATGACTGTGTGTGTGTTTGTGTGCGTGCATGTATGTATGTCTGTCTAGCTTGGAACTGTGTTGTTGTGTGTTGGATAAACTTCCTGTAGGCGCTGGAAATACTTGATCGGTTCCAATCTCTGCCTATCTACTGCCCTCTCTCGCTCTCTGTGTTTCCGTCTGTCTGTCTGTCTGTGTGTCTCTCTCTCTCTCTATCTGTGTCTCTATCTCTGTCTCATTCTTTCTTTTTCTCTGTCTCTCTCTATGTTAAACATTCGTTATAGGTCATGTCTCATTCAGTCTTATTCTGTTTCAATGAGTTGTTTGTGTTCTTTGTCTCACAGCCTGCATATCTGTAGAGAGACAGACAGACAGACAGACAGACAAGGCAGGCAGATAGACAGACAGGCAGGCAAGGACGCAGTCAGTGAGAAGTGTGAAGTTTGTAGATGATTGAGGTCGTTAAATAGATAGCAAGTGATGAAGAGCAAATCTGAAAATTGCTCATGAAGATTGTTAGTCCATTGAATAGCGGAACATCGAGGCTCTTAGGTGTAGACAAAGGATGAGGTGAGCAAGAGAGAAGTGGTGCCTATAAAGTGCGAAATAAGATTTCATCCCCGCTCCTCCTGTGCATCGCAAGTCTTCTTTGTGACTTGAGTACAAAGCCGTTATTTGCAGGCTGCAGAACCATACCAATCAGACAGACAGACCTGTACGCTTATCGCCTACATCCTGTTACCACCGTGACCCTCCCTTTAATACGTAATATTTGGACAGCCTCTAAGTCTTCACTCAGTCAATCACTGTGTAGGGACTGTGAGTAAGTCCTTCACGCACAATTCGTAGCTGATCATTTTTGATGTTCGGTCATTGTGGCTTGTTTGTCTTTGAACTTCTGAAGTTTGGAGGGAGAGCAATTTTATATGCAGTATCGCAATTGTATAATAATTTGTATGGTATTGTATATTTCGTCGTGGTTTGTTTGTTGTTTCAGCCTATCATTGTGCTTTCTTTCGCGATATCCTGTTACAAGGATTTCTTTACATTACGCCAAACTGGTTTTGTTTCTACTCGAAGCTTCTTGGAAAGAAGTGCGTAAGTAGCGAAAGAAGTTTTCACTCTATGATGATCTTTTACAGTATATACTGCGTGAAGCACCAAATAATATATGCATGTTGCAGACATGATTATACTTTGTAAGCACCCACACACGCACGCGCACGCACACACGATTGCACTCACATGTATACACAATATTTATGTGTGTTGAAATTTGATGCATTTTGTAGATGATATAAACTGTTTGGGTAATTTTGAAAATTGGTAATGGAATTCGTTACCAGTTTCACTTAGTTTTCCCCCCGCAAGTCTGATCTGAAGACCCATCTTTCTCTCAGTTTAAATAACCGCTCTATCCTAGTTTCTGATTTTATCCTATTAAGTTAAATTAAAATTGAATAGATTGGATTTGGGAATGTCCCCATCTTAGCATCTCCGAACTCGAGAACTTATTTTGGCCAATATGTTATAATACCAAGTCTGAAGTGCGACAGCAAAGTTTCAGAACTTAACGGCGAGTATATAGGCATCTTAATGAAGTACTTGTCGTTACCGTACTATGGTATTAGGTAGTTTCTATGTCATTTATAAGTGTACGTAGCTACCCCGGAACTAAAATATGAAGTACATTTAGCTAGTAAGATGAGGTTTGGTTATTAAGACAATTGAGTTACTAAGATATGAGACATAGTTACAGATATGAAGTAAGTGTGGTTACTAAGATAGAAAGTACATGCACGTGTAGCTACTAAGTCTAGTAACTAAGTCTACTAAGATGTGAAGTATAGGCTACATCTAGTTACTAAGATATTAAGTATACAGGCCTTTGGCTACTATTTCAATTAAGTGTTTTATGGTTTGTTTCCAGGCAGGGTATTTTTTAGCAGCTTATCCAACTACCATGTCCGTGTGTGAAACTTTCCAAATTGCTTTCCAATGTTGTCTATTATCAGGAGAAGAAAAATTCCTGGCGCTGTATAGTATAAATAACTGGAGGAAACGAGCATTGATAAGATATCAACCATATGGACGTCTACGGACCTTCATAGGTCTGATGTAGGAAATTGAAGACCCTATAGAGTCCGAGACAATAATTCCCATCGGCTTTTATAGGTCGTGGAAAATTACCTAATAGTGTGTGGGGCGTTACTCGGTTGGGTCTTTGAACCCAATTTGTGGAGTACATGTTGTATACCCGTATAATTGAGAATCCAATACGAAATCCTAGGCACTCCACGCAATGGTTTTATTATGGAAAAGTAGATGATTAATTGCCTACAATATTATGCGCTGCGTGCAGAGCTAAGTAGCCCACGTGATCGGTAACTGTTTACAAGGTAGGCCTATAGATGGTTGTTCGTATAAAAGTATACTTTCCATAGCGACTTTTGAGTAGTACAGAGAATTGCTGCCTGCACATGTCGATATGATGTGAAACATAATTAAGAACAGAAGTGTCATTAGCAGGTTATAAGACAACGAACGGAACCTGACAAAGTCCTTTGGTTCGGCAATGGCAGCTTGGTGTTGCCCAGACAACCTGCGAGAACTCTGTTCCTTCCACGAGTATCCAACGCTCCCACCCTCTCTGTTCTGCACAGAATGAAGTGCTATTGGTTCCATTCCCATGAACTGCAACGTTGCCTTTTCCATGGTGGACCCAGTTGCTTGGAATGGTCTCCCACAGACTTCCTGCAGTTCTTACTGGAGCATTTCTCTACTAAACTCAAACTACTTTTTTGCCGGTACTGGAGTTGGGAGAACCTCTTAGTAGCTTCCTTGAAGAAGTGCTATATAAATCCTGGAATGAATGAATGGAAAAAGAGAAGAGTCACCAGTGGACGGTGGCACACACCACACCACACCACACACACACCACACCACACACACACCACACCACACACACATACACACACGCACACCACACACACCACACCACACACACACCACACCACACACACATACACACACGCACACCACACACACCACACACACACACCACACACACATACACACATACACACACACACGCACACCACACACACCACACACACCACACACACACATGCGCACACCACACACACACACATACACACACCACACACACACGCACACACACACACACACACGTGCGCGCACACACAACACACACCTAGAACACAACCAATGCCATGGTGTCGTTCCGGTAGTATACGACGACAACAGCAACAAGTAGCAACAACAACTAAAACAACAACAACAAAACAACTAAAGCAACGACAATGATGTTTGATATGACTTTGCAAGGCAGGCCATATCCTGTGTGGAAGAAGTGCCTGCAAACTAAAGTGTATGGTTGCAAACTAAAGTGTATGGTTGCAAGCTAAAGTGTATGGTTGCAAACTAAAGTGTATGGTTGCAAGCTAAAGTGTATGGTTGCAAGCTAAAGTGTATGGTTGCAAGCTAAAGTGTATGGTTGCAAACTAAAGTGTATGGTTGCAAGCTAAAGTGTATGGTTGCAAACTAAAGTGTATGGTTGCAAGCTAAAGTGTATGGTTGCAAACTAAAGTGTATGGTTGCAAGCTAAAGTGTATGGTTGCAAGCTAAAGTGTATGGTTGCAAGCTAAAGTGTATGGTTGCAAGCTAAAGTGTATGGTTGCAAGCTAAAGTGTATGGTTGCAAACTAAAGTGTATGGTTGCAAGCTAAAGTGTATGGTTGCAAACTAAAGTGTATGGTTGCAAGCTAAAGTGTATGGTTGCAAGCTAAAGTGTATGGTTGCAAGCTAAAGTGTATGGTTGCAAGCTAAAGTGTATGGTTGCAAGCTAAAGTGTATGGTTGCAAACTAAAGTGTATGGTTGCAAGCTAAAGTGTATGGTTGCAAACTAAAGTGTATGGTTGCAAGCTAAAGTGTATGGTTGCAAGCTAAAGTGTATGGTTGCAAGCTAAAGTGTATGGTTGCAAGCTAAAGCATGGTTTAGTAATGTATATTTAGTTGAATGTATAATACAATGTAGGACCCTCAACCTGGAATGGCCCTCCCCTTGACGCTCTGCTCTTTTTGAACTCCTTTTCAGGTGCAATCCTCTCTCATCTTGAGACAGTTTTATGTGGCTGTGCTGAGGTTGGGAGCGCCTCTGAGTAGTCTCCTTGAAGAGGCGCTATACACATTCATCTAATGACTGAATGATTGAATGATTAAAGTTAAGAATGGTCTTCGGTTCTGTTGGTGTAACTTTGTGGCCAGTGCGTTAGGTAATAATGAACCGCTGAAAGGCAGTCTAACATTGGCTGTGCACTGATTGGAGACCACGAGAGTATTTTCGGTGCAACGTTGAGACTTGAAAGGGTCGTAATATTCTGTTCGAATCAGATGCAGTGCTCAACGACCGACGACCTGTACTCATAATGACCCGCTCTAACACTACGTCTATGCTTCACGCCATGATCCATACGCAGGACCATAACTCATATCTGCAGTGCATGTCTGTGGCATTAGACACCGCAGTGCTGCATTTGATGGAGCTGATAAGGCGCTGTATAAAGGTTTGGATAGAGTAGATTATAAGGAATGATGTCTCCTGGAGATCTGTGAGTGGGGGGAGGGGGGAGCAGTGTTTGTGGAAGCAGTAGGTGGAAGGCTAGACCTGCTTTCAAGCATACCAAGAAATCAAATAAAATGTAGCGAAATGTGGAGAAAAATGGCCAGATATTAGCCAATGGTTGTTGAAATCGGCCAATTCTTCATGTGTTGCGAACTTGCTCTCCTTGTTGTGGTACTTGTATAAGGAAGAAGTGTAAGTTTACTAAATGTGAGCAGATTATCGAGTCTCAGACAAACAGACAGACAGACAGACAGACAGACGGTAGTGGCTGGTGTTTAGAATTGGCTAAGTGAAGAGGAGAATTCTGGGTAGGGTGAGATTTAAAGAGGGGTTTCCAGTTTTCAGTGAAGAACATGCGCTGCTTGTTAATAGGCTGCGTTCTTTGTACAGGAACAATTTACCGTCTGTTTGCCAAGACTGCCAGACGAAGTGACCTAACCTCTGTGACCTCTTATTCTAAACGGTAAACACTATACACCTCCCTCCCCCGTCTGCCTGTCTGTCTGCGTGACCCATGAACCTGTAGCGGATTCTGGCCTTACCTAACAATCGGCTTTCGTCAGAACAAACGCCTTTGAACAAGGTTGTTCCCATGACTTTGCTGTTTTCGACGCTGTAGAAACCTCGATAAATTACGACTAAGACTAAAATGGATCGGAGATTGCAATGAAAACCAGACCATATACCGGCCTCACTTATTAGGTTTTGACTAAGCAGTGTAATTGTATTAATTATATTCCAAATTTATGTAGTGCATTTTGAAAAGTGTCTCATGAAGGGCACTCAGACAAGCCTTTTTTTGAGCGCTCAATTAATCTGGAGGAATCGAAAAGGTCTAACTAAGTGAATCCAGGGCCGAAAGTGAGCCGGGTCTGTCCGGGTCTCAGACCGGCATTCATTTGTTTTCGATTGAATAAACACTGGTATTTAGCACCCTTTGGCCCAAAGAGACCCGGCAATTTTTTCAAAACCACTTTCAGCCCTGAGTGAATCATATTCATATACTCGTTGTTAGGCTACTAAAGTAAGCATAACTCATAACTTTCAGAATTTCTAGGGTGATGTGCAAGACCAGCTTATTCGTGATCACCGACTCAAGTCAGAGGGTTTCTCCAGATTGGTCTAGACTGTATGAAGAAAATATCTGTTTGCCAGAAGGCCATGGAAATAGGGAGAATATTCCAAATGTGTACTATCCCAATTTATTGCTACTAATAATTATTTTGATTATTTTTACATTTATTAATCAAGTGCTAAGCCTACGACCTAATGACCTGCAGGTATCAACTGATGCTTCAGAGCAAGGTTGAGTGAACGATTTGTTTAAGGTCTGTCAACATGGAACCCTTCCTTTTGAGCTACGCCTACACCCTGGGACTCTACCAGGATCCTTCCTTACTAAACTTAAAACTATTCTTTTTGGTCGCGCTGGAGTCGGGAGCGCCTCTGAGTAGGTTTTTCTTGAAGAAGCGCTATATAAATGTCCGAATGAATGAATATGGACCCGTGTAGAACCCAAAAGGTTCCACCTATAACTAAAACGCTCACGCAGAACCTTTCAGGGACTCGAACCCGCACTCTGTGCGTTGTGGGGCAAGCTCACTAACCAATCAGCTACCAGCTAATCATGTGGTTGCTTGTGGGATGATTGGATTACTATACTTAGAGAAAGATTGGATCTGATGTGTAGGATTCAATTAGTGAAAATCCGCCAGCATGTAACGCAAGCATTGCGGTCGCAACTTAATCCGGTCTGATCCGGATTTAACTGCTATCCTATGTCGTCTGCTTTCGTTGGTCGCCCGCATATTAAAGCTTATCAGCGCATGCGCAGGGTGCGTTTTTATAGCGGCTGCCGCCGTAGGGTGGTCCTCTGTGTTCATGGGCGCCCGCAGAAATTGTTGCAGGACGTGGCAAAACACGATGGTCAAGGTTAAATGTTTTGTAGCAAGAGCAGAACAGGAAATTAAGGACATGCATGGGTAGGCCTATTGTTTCATGGAGGTTTCTTAATGTAAAATTCTCAGTTTCATTTTTTTAATTTGTTTACGAATAGTTTCTTAAGTGCGAAGAAATTTGTTAGAAAATCAAAAAGTAGTAGCTGAAAAGTAGATTCCTGAATGGGCGCAATAAGTGCATAGAATGAATAAATGAATGAAAAATAGGTATCCGTTTTCCAGGGGCAACTTGTGCTCCCTCTGGTTACTTCTATATTTTATTCTTAATTTCAAAACTTCTAAGGTACAACTCGAAAGTCAACTGCAGGCCCCAGCTCATTCACGAGCGCTGCAGCCCTCAAGTCAGAGGGCTGTTCAAAGGATAGTCACAAGGAGTCCGAGTCCGGTTGCCAGAAACGCAAAGGGTCAGAGTAACTGTTAAGGTGGATGTCATTTAGAATTGGAAGATGGAGGATCCGATATAATCAGAGTGGGAGCTTGAAAATACAAAGCAGAAAATTAAAAGTATGTTTAGTTTCATAAAGGTTTCTAAACGTACATAGTTCCAATTTGTGCATAATTATAGTGTAATTAATTTTGTAATGGGAGGAAATTTGTTGAAAGCTCAAAAATGGTAGTTAGAAAATAGG
Source organism: Lumbricus terrestris (assembly GCA_949752735.1). NCBI lineage: Eukaryota > Metazoa > Annelida > Clitellata > Crassiclitellata > Lumbricidae > Lumbricus > Lumbricus terrestris. The sequence continues at coordinate 68,413,703 of OX457039.1, forward strand.
TGTCAATTGTCCAGGTGGGTGGGTGGGGGGCAAGTGCCCCTCTTGCCCCTATGTGCGGGCATCCATATCTGTGTCTCAGGGACATAGTGCATTTTTATGCCAAAGTGTACATCCGGTGGAGTTTAATCCACTTTGTGTCCGTGTAAAGTGGATTTTTGTAGTGTACAGTGTTTAATCCTCACAATTGCAAATGTTGCAGAAGTTAATTTGATTGACAGGGTTCTGATCTGTGGTGTGCCAGGGAAGTGTAGTCCTATAGGTTTTTTATTAAACAGTGGTCAATGTGGTGGAGTCTATCTGTGCATAGGAAATTAAGGAATGAGTCTGTGTGGAATTAGGTGTTTTTTAATTACATATGCAGAAAATCATAGTTTTGACTGTTGCATCTCATAAATTTTTTTTGAACCCAATATGTCTACGTTGCACGTATGTAGGAATAAGCTTCTCAACCCCCTAGGCCTAATCAAATGCCATCGAAAAACTATTGGATTCTTGAAAGCTATGAATAGACTAAATATGGATGTCATAATTAGAAATCTATTTTGGATATGTGCTTTTGTCGAGATACCATCCCCGCTTTATGCACCTGTAGTCCTGTATTCAAATTGCCTGAATCCGATGATCCCTACCACTTCCTTCGTACGTGGTTTAGGCTATGTATATCCTCTAATAATGTCTTTCGGTTTCAAGTGGAGGAACATGGTGGAAACTGACCTAATTGGAACATGCCATGGAAGAGATTCCTTTGGTTATTCTTACTCTTGAGTGCTGCGAACCCATCTGGCCATCAGTACTTTGAAGATCGAGTAAAGCATTTTGAATTGGCCAAGAGTTTTGTTTTGGTTGTGAGCTATAATTAAGCAATGTATAATTATAGCATTTTCTTCAGCATAACTGTGTTATGGTGTCATATAAGTCGTTATTGTTATTTTTACCTCTGCTGCTGTTGCTGCTGCTGCTACTGCATACCATTATTACAGTGTGGAGGCTTGTAATTGTTATTTTCATTATGATCTTTAAACTGAAAGCATTATGTAGTCTTCTTCTAACTGAGACATTTTAATTCCCCAAGCCTTAGTTGTAGATATATTTTTATTATCATTATTACTATTCTTAATATTGTCATTATTATTATTATTATTGGACATGTTATTATTATTATTTATTATTATTATTATTGTTAATGTTATTATTATTACTATTTATTATTATTATTGTTATTATTGATTGGTGTTTTCCTTATGCAACATGATAACAATATTTGTCTTCCTTAGGTTAATGATATACCAATCAGTCAGTTTGTTTGTTTGTGATGATCGAATGTTTCTTTTGTCTTCTTGTGTAGATTAAGATTCCGGTGTCTGTCGTGACGAACATAACAAAGAAGAAGACGGCAATAATCATTCCGAATGCGATCCGAGTGATAACGGATACGGAAAAGGTGAGCAACAGAACACAAACGTCCTGTAGTGATAACAGATAAGCAGAAGGTTAAGGCAGGATGTTAAGTCTTTTAGTGATAACAGACAAGCAGATAGTTAAGTCTTTTAGTGGAGATCATGGATAACAGGCCGCTTGGTGTTGTGTGTGTATTCGTTGCAGTAGGTCTGTGTCATGATATTTCACTAAGTAGGCCTACATGGTCTCATTTATTGTTCCAGTTTGGTCTGTTTTATGGTGTTTCACTAAGTACATGGTCTCATCTATTCTTCCAGTGAATATTTTATCTATCTCATGATGTTTCACTTAGTATGTCATCTTCTTTACTGTTCCAGTAGTAATCATGGGTCTGCTTGACTGTTAAAGTAAGTATTTGGTCTGTTTCAGTGTGTTTCATGATGTTTTGGTCTGTTTCACGATGTTTCAGTACGTGTTTGGTTCGCTGATGTCAAGGGACAACACTTATCAACTCATGCTAAATGTTTGGCAGGAGAAACGAAAAGTGAGTTGGAAACCGTCATTGCTTGTTTTGTCATAAATGTTAAAGTTTTAAGTCTTTCATGTATATATTTCTTTATGTATTGCATGCCAACACGTGCGTATTATAATTGTGAATGTATGTATTGAATTGTGTTTGATCATTTATAAAGTGTTTATCTTAGCAAACGCCTTTCAGAAGCTCTCACAGTCTAATTGATTCCGAGTGAAAATTCAGGATTTGAGGTGAAAGAAAGATGAGGAAAGACTACAAGAGAGAAAGGTGGGGCAAACTGATGGTGGAATAGAAGTCCATTTCATAGAGAGGTATCTATGCAGACAAAAGACCTGGATTGAGCCGTGGCAGTCCTGACGTGGGGAACAAAGAGGTCAAGTTGATCAGAGGATCTAAGAGAACTCAGTAAAGTGGTAGAGAGGGATCTAATATGAGATCACAAGAACCAACAAAAGAGATTTGAATTGTACCTTGGAAGAGAGACCAGTGAAGTTGTTCAGGTGCATGTGTGTACATATTATATAGCTTGTGCAAATGTCAACGTGTGTGTGTATAACTGTACATATATATGTATGTACCAGATATGTGCGAAAAAGGTGTGCACACTGAAACACGTATGTTTCTTATTGAAATGTTTTTACATACATGTGTGACTTGTTAAATTGCATATATATATATATATATATATATATATATATATATATATTATATATATACATTATCTTTTAAAAAGTACTAATTATTTAGCATGGTATCACAGTGACTTGAAAACACAGATAGGCATACTTCGATTGTCTGCAGACTCTACAATACATGTAAAATTTTACTTATTCTTAAAACGTTGCACAAAGGAAATTTTAAGTGCACGTGGTCTCTAAAAAAAGCAGAAGGAATTGTGGAGGGTAGGCCCTGTATGGATTGTTTGACAGTATGGATAGGGTTACCATATCCAGATAGAGATTTTGCATGCATAATAATGATTATGATTCGTGATTTAGGATTTTTGGTTAAACATGGTTAATTATTCAAGAGCTAAGATGTGTTTACTGCTTTCCAGATTCTACAGACATCATCGGTTGCAGCGGAGCAAGACGGATCAGACGTCAATGCTGTAAGTCTCGACGCATTGCAATCTTGCTTTTAGGATTGCAATCTTGCTTTTAGGATTGCAATCTTGCTTTTAGTATTGCAATCTTGCTTTTAGGATTGCAGTCTTGCTTTTAGGATTGCAATCTTGCTTTTAGGATACAAAAATTGCAATCTTGCTTTTAAGATACAGGAATTGCAATCTAGCTTTTAGGATACAAGAAATGCAATCTAGCTTTTAGGATACAAGAAATGCAATCTTGCTTTTAGGATACAAGAATTGCAAGAAAATGAGAAATATTGTGATGACGACAGCTTAGAAACAGAATTATTTGAGCCTCGAAAATTGTAACGGGAGCAGCCAAGTTCTAAGCCTATATATCGGGAGAAACCTGAGTCGCTGCCTTGTGTACTTCCAACTTAAAATGTCCGTTTTCTATCTCTTCCCGGAGTAACTGTTCATAACAGAGGTGGTTCAGGGTGTCTGACAGCAAGGGTGCGGTACTGAGGTTTATCTGTATTTCACCATTTATATAGCGCCAGTGATGCACTTTTAAAACAACCGGCGGCATATGGCATTCACGTGAAAATGGTCAAAATGGCGACGCGCAGCTGGAGTAACTGGCGTCTCATCTACTATGCACCTTTTATGGTAATTAATCGTAATAAAGAGACGACAACTCTGCGGAAAGCAATCTCGCAGCAAGAAGAAGACGTTTTTCCGTTATATTAAGACTTTGTGGCACGACGACATTAGTGAATCTCATTGGATGCATTAGGATTTATTCAACGCTTTTTCAGCATTAGCCGGTGAGGCATTTGTCTAAAAAAAACATTTCTTGTGTGGCGATGTAAAAGTCTTCGTTCGTTTGGGAGGGGAGTATAGTAAGGAAATGGTTCGTTTATTTTACGCCTGCATCTAGGGCCAATATATTGTATTGTATCTATACGTTTTCTGTACCCCTAATTGGATTTCTTGTAGTTGCGCTATATAAGTCCATTGAATGAATGAATGAATGAATGAATGAATTTATAAAGCGCCTCTCACAGTGCACACCAATCAGAGGCACTCCCAGTGCAAAAGACTCAAAGGGAAAGATGTGCTTCGGCCTTCGGGTATCAGTTAATTATGAGAACGTGTCAATGGAGAGATCGGATTCCATCACGGGTAATGTCTTTCAAAGATAGCAGTGAAGATGTGACTATATTATACAATTTGACTTCCTTATTCAGTTTCTTAAGGGACTCCAACGCATCCAGTGTGTATGGTGTACCCGGTGAAAAGAAATGGAAAGTAAAACTTCAAGCCACATAAGTGTTGGAATGGATTTGATCGGGATTTAAATTATTATCTGATAATATAATAATTATAGTAATTATATTTTTATGCTATTACTAGGCGTCTCGGAGTAGGAGTCTCGCATATGAAACTCGTAGTTTTTTAGAGTCATATTGACTTACCCACTTTGATGCCATTATTCATTTGTATTTGTTATTATTGTTATTATTATTTTTGCACTGAGGTACTTCATTCCTCAAGGTACACAGAGATTGATATTATTTTTGGAATAAACGATGTCTGGTGGGTCAGGTCTCGTCTTCAGGTTGTGAGGCAAAACTTTCTTTGAAAATGGCCAGGTTGTACGTTGAATACAGATTGAGAGACGTTGAGAAAAATAGATTGTTTCACCTCTAATAGAAAAATAGATTGCTTCACCTCTGTCACTATTAATAGAAAAATAGATTGTTTCACCTCTGTCACTATTAATAGAAAAATAGATTGTTTCACCTGTGTCACTATTAATAAAAGATATGCGGCTGTCATTTTCATTGATAACGAATGCTGAATGGCTTAGCGAACCCAAATGTCTCTACGGCTTTATTATGATTGAGACGAATGTTGTCGTTGCCTAGGATCTGGAGTCGGTTGCCAGCGTTGGCGCCAACAACACATCAAACACGAGCAGCAAGGACGACTTCCTCGTGTCGTCCGAAGGTAGCTTCTGTTCCGATCTCGAGTCAACGGGACAAGCAGAGGGCGACTCGGTCAACAGCCCGGTTGACCGGTTGACGGAGGACACGTCATCACCAGTGCCAACCGCCAGTCAGAAGACTCCTTCGGATTGTGCCAAGGACACGTGCCCCGTCTTTCGATGTTCCGCCGCTAATACGTCGTCGAGCGTTGGGACTGTCCCGGAAAGACTGAATCCAGGTGGGAATGGTTTGTCGATGGAAGGCTCACTAGATGTGAGATGAATATTATTATTATTATTATTATTATTATTATTATTATTATTAAATAAGTTCAGAAAGGTATTTTGGTAGGTAATGACAGAAAGATTCTTATTGACAGAAATGTGGTTAATGACAAAAAGGTACTTATTGACAGAAAGGTACTTATTCAGAGAATGTGCTTAATGACAGAAATGCACTTAATGACAGTCTAATGGTGCTTAATGAGAAAATTTTCCTTAATGACAGAGGTACTTACAGACAGAGACAGATACATACATGTAGAGACACAAAAAGATACTTAAAGACACAAAAAGATGCTACTTACAAACACAGAACACCTATAAGGATTTTTAAAGACACAGAAAGATGCTTAAAGACACAGATATGTACAGACACAGGCAGATACCTAAATATAACGAAAGATGCCTAAAGACCCCCAAAATACTTAAAGACATAGTTATGTAAAGACTCGAACAGAAAGCCAAAGCCTACGTTAATTAACACAAAGGGAATGCAGAAACGCATGTGGGACATGTGAGATTATTCAGAATTTCTATTCAACAATATGCATAAAATATATTTGCACACCCACCCAAAATCATGCCCCAACCCACAAACATACACCCATCTAATAACATGCCCTCACGAATTTCGTAACTTGTTCTAATGTTTCATCTCCTATCTTTATTTTAAGTTCTTCATGTTTTCCGATTGTCATGATCTTTGTTTAATTTTGATGAATAATGTTAGAGTAGTTCAAATGTTTATCATAAATTTGTGTCATTTGTTGTGTTACAGGCGTTCATTCCAAGACAGCTTTCTCATCACTGAACGAGTTCGTGAATTGGATTCTCAAGTAAGTCAATCATTCAGATTCCGTTCTCAGCAAAGAGAGAGGCTGGATTTGCTAGTAAAATGACTTTGAGAAGAAAGAATATTGATTTATTTTGGGCATATTTATTATTATTATAATTTTTTATTTAAAAAAATATTTTTTCTTTTTTATTTATTTAAGAAATGTTTGCCCTGAGGTATTTCATAACAAATGGACTTAGAGATTGTTACTATTTCTGGAATAAATAATAGACAATTTTATTATTAAAAAAAGTTTGGTAATATTGAACTTCCAGGTAGTTTTGTTGTTCTTTTGATTTGTTTGTCTAATTTATCTGATTTAAGGCAATGGGAAAGTTACCCAACAAAGTTATTTGCTGGATACCCAAGCTATTGCCACAATATCTTATCTGTTAGTACTTGAGTATTGTCAATATGAGCTTTGCATTTAGGCCCCACTTATTGGGATTTTTCCATTTGGGTGAACCTATTGCTCCCTGCAGCTATACTACAGCAACAGCACAACACAAAGATTACATAGATTATCCAATTTAAAAAAAATTACTATTATTATTGTAGCATTTAGTTGTATTAAAGAGACACAGTGCTAGGTCAAAAAGTTTTCAGATGTGTCATAAAGTTTTTTGTCCCAGACTCCAAGATTGTTTTATCTTTTATCCTCAGCTGTTTGATCTTTCCTTTGATCATAATGCTTCGTACGTTTCATCATTCGATCATTACATTTGATTGCTGTATCTTAACTTTCAATCGTTTCTTTTTGGGTTTTTTGATGGCATGATCTGTGTTTCTCACCATCTTTGTTCTGTTTACCATTTCAGCTTTCCAAGGACCTGTCTCTTGCTGACCATTTCTACCATTCTGTAAGACATCTCTTTGGTTCTGATTTAGAGATTTTAAAGATCCATGAAATTTTATTTCATGGATGAATGTTGCTGATTGTTGCACCTTGGAAGTGGTGATGGTTATGGTGGAGGTATTCTGAGTCATTTTTGGTGGTCATTGGTGTTGTTGTGGGGATGGTAATGGAAGTGGTGATGGCGTTATGAGTCATCGCTGGTGGTCATGGAGTATTGTGGTTGTGGTGGTAGTGGAGATGGATGTAGTGGGATAGTGGTTGTGGTTGATTGTGATTTTCGTTGATGGTGGTGGTAAGTATTAGTAGTAGTGGAGTTTCAGATAATATGATGACGATCGAAGTTATTGGTTATTCAATTGCTATGAAGATTGTGATCACTTGTTGGTTATCTGACTATTATTATGGTAATTATGATAAAAAATGATCTTAGAAGTAATTTTAATGCTTGAGATCATGTGGAGATGGTTGAATGGTAAAGCGGCAAAATTATAAAATGCACATTAGTGGAGACGAGTGATTTGCACGCTGCCATACGTTGTCAAATTCTACTCCTGTTGAACTTGTTTATATTGTCTGTTACTTCTATATCAGGTAATCTTACTGCATACAAGTATGTTTGAATTAAAAACGAATAATAGTAATGATATTATTGTTATTATTATTATTATTATTATTATTATTATTATTATAAGACACATTTATTTCTTCATAAAACTGATAAACTCATTTACAGACTAATGAAATTGATCTTTTTCAATATTGTGTAACACTGTCATTGATAAAAACAATTATTATTATTATCATTATCATTATTAGCTAGTTTTTCAGTGGTCTGTTGTTTTGAGGCTGTTGTACAGTAGCGTTGTCAATGATGTTGTCTTTCTGTGTTGTCTAGCGTTCTGTTTCTTCTTCTCTCCGCCATGTTGCTTGCCTACAAACTCATTAACCTCCAGATGCAGCTGGCAACCTACGTAGGCTGGTCCTACACTGACGGTCACCAAGGCAATGCTGATGCAACCCTCAAACCGGAACCACCATATCGGTCGGTCTTCGATTCTATTGTCTCTTGCTTCTGACAACATTTCTCACTGATTTAAATTAAATGCTAAATTTGTTGATATTTTATTGAATATGTATTAAATGCTAGAACAGCATTTTGTTGAATTTTTATATTTTTTGGGTATATTATGAATTAAATAAAATGCTAGAACAGCATTTTTCTGCAATGCAGTACTTGGTTGGACTCTCATAAAACTACTTCCATTGTTATTGTAATTTTTCAATTGTGATCAAAAAGAAGTGTATTGTATAAGTGTGTAAAATGTGTCTTATAATATGCATAATGTGTTGAATCTGTGAATTTTGTTTTTCTTTAGTGAAACGCTTCAAGACACGTACATTTCCCGTCACGACTTTCATATTTCAAACGTCGAGAAGATTCATGTGATATTAGAATCACATGTCGAAGTACTAAACAAGGTACAATGTTATTGTCATTATGATGCAGATGATAATGTTGAAGATGATCTTATTGACAGAGGATGCCAGTTAGAAAAATGATGTGAAAAAGTGTTTGAATGTATGTGTAGATGTTTGTATGTAGCATTGTGGCCGATTGGCTCGGGCGCTTGACTTGCAGTGCGAGAGTACGGATTTGAGTCTCCACTGAACTTTTTACTCTTTTATAAAAAATTTGTGTCGGGAACTTGAGCAGTTTCTTCGCTCGCAGTTGCTCACAAAAGACCATGCCTATTTATAGTAATTGTGGTCCGAATTGATTAATATTAATTGTAATGATGATGATGATGATGATGATGACGACGACGTCGGCGACGACGACGGTGATGGTGATGACAGCCTCTAAGAGTGCCATAATACAACACTTGCAGTTAGCCTACAAAAGTGCCTTCAGCCCTTAGAATACAATTTGCTGTTTGTTGGTCCAAGTGCTGTAAATGTGCCATGTATGAAAAATGCTGCAAAGTTCTAAGGAAATTAGCGACTAATTTCATTGGCACACAACGGAAAGTATTTAGCCTGTTGAGATGTTGAAATCGGAGCAACATGCCACGGACTTGCGACAAGAATACACCACAGACTTGGTGCACGAAACCCCACAGAATATACCAGAATATACAAACTTATGGCACATAAACCTCTACATATTGTTGTTTCTATTATTATTATTATTATTATTATTATTATTATTATTATTATTATTATTATTATTATTATTATTATTACCACAGACTTAACTACCGCAAATATACTACAAAATTACCGCAACAAATATACCAAAGACTTGCCACGAAAAATATAGTATGCCTTATGTGTTGTGCATTGATGTGATTGTAGTTGTAGATTGAATTAAATTAATTATACATACAGGCAGTTCTATGTATAAATTTTTATATATCCACAATTCCACATAATATACACTGAGGATTTCTTGTTCCTGTTTGCAGGTAAATCAAGTCCTAAAGGAACTGCAGAGCTGGGCAGTTAACAGCTGTTCTTCCATTGTTCCAGTAGTCGAGAATTCCTAGTCTTCCTATTTCTCACTCGTCATCATTCAGTCATTCCCAGGAATATCATTTCTGCTAAGACTCTGTAGAGTTCCGGTGTTTTCTCGTGGATTGTGGCTCTGTCAGGACAGGTTCCACCAATTGATTCGTTCCACTATGGAACTTCCACTTCGAAAGCAGTTTCACTGGGGTAATCGTCAACTGCGGTTTCAGCACGTTCCAGTTTGACTAAGAGTAACTGTATTCTCGGTTCTGCTTTAGCCAGATATCTACTTTGTAAGTGGTTTACCTGTATATGGTTCCAGTATACGTTACCTGTAAATGGTTCCAGTTTATCTTAACCTGTAGATGGTTCTATATTTAGTCGAAGAGCTGTGATCTGACTTTACACAGACGATGGAGAATTTAAGTTGAGTCGATATTTACGGAATTGACTTTCGAGACGTACGCTTTCGTGTGTGTCATTCACAGATCTGTCGTTTTATTTAAGACTTTTGCATATTTTTAAATGCGTGTATCATTCCAATGATTTGTATTTAACATCTTGCGTATGAATTTCGCGTGGCAGGATTCTGATGTGTGCCATTATGAGCGTCGGTATGGTCGATTGATGTGGCCTGTGTCTTTCACTGTTGTGTCTGCGATTGGGATCCAGTGCTTTGTGCGAAACTGAAGTTTTGCTTGCTTGGAAACATGTGACTGACTTTTGAGAGAGGTTTCCTGATGTTGTGCAATGTTTGCACCTCAAACGAACTGTCGTTCAATCGTAGGGAAAAAGCGAACGGAAAAATAGAGGTATTTCATGAGCGAAAGAGTGTCAGAACGTTTGCTGGATGATTTTAGAACGGACATTCGAGTAATGTCAGAACTAGCATTTGCAAATGCCTGTACTGGTACTTTAAGATGCCAAAGTGGCATTTGTAAATGACGGAAGATGCCAGGAATTGCATTTAGAAGCACCAGGACCGACAGTTGTGAATGCGAGAAATGATATTTGAGATTGTCAGAGTTGGTGTCAGAGTATATTGCCAGCAATGGAATTTGAGAATGTCAACGCCAGCATGTGAGTTGTAGCATTTGTTGTCTGGTAATTAAAGGCCTATCAATGGGTGAAAACAATTCACCATTCCCCCAATGTATGTTTGGCTTAAACCTGAGTTGGCCCTCGAACAAACTGACGCAGGTCGAGGATTACCAGTTAAATGTCCAAAGCGAAAAGCCACAAGAAATCTATGAAGGCAACAAAGTGGACTGAAAACTTTACTGTGCTCTGCTTACTGTACCCTAGATGATGACATCAGTGAAAGTAAATTGCTCGTAGTAAGTTTTTTTATTTGTCCCTATGTAAACGCTTGGACCAGTCAGTTATTGATCAATAATATTCCGGGGAATTTGGAGTACGCATGGAAATTTTATGTGAATCGCCGTTTGCTTTCTCAGCTCGTAGAGAGCAATGTTTTGATTAGTTTATCCATTGATGTGCTGTTTAAATTTACAAATTGTAATTACATTCTGCATTACTTTACATTTCACTCTTCGAAGGAATTCTCAAATGATGATCATTTTAACTGTATTTATTCTCCATTCAACAGACTACAATCTGTGTCTTTGGAAATAACTTGAATCTAAATGCTTGTAAAAATAATGCCTCTAAAGAAATGGATTGCTTTGCTGCATTATCTATGTGTTAGTAAAAAGGGTAAGAGGTAATCCGTAGGCACAATGGCCAGCTTGCTTCACCTGGAGTGAGTGGTGGTATGAAATAAAATTTTACCGTTGAAGATATCTTTGTGTCAACTTGTAGGGTTTAGACTTACATTAAACCGACGAAAATGTTGGTAATATTCCGATGGTTTTTACCCAGGGTATGCTTTGATTTCATACAGGATTTTAGTCTACGTATAATAGACGAAGTTTTTTATACTGGAGATATTTATCCTTGAAGGAAATTGAGTCGGTTGAAATACGATATTCCAAAATATTGGTATTACATGTACATCAGAACTCTCTGAAGGAGGCTACTCCCTTAAGGAAGCAGCTTTGAAGTTAGTTTTTGATTACTAAAACTACTAAAGTCTACCAAAGCTTTGGTAGACTGCAAACAAGAAGATTTGAAAGTGGCTGGCTCTTCTTGTTCAGTCTCTATGTAGTTGATAACAATATAATCTAATTTATACTCATTAGCGATGAAGTCGTCTTTGGCGTTTTTTGTACTTGTGTGTGTCCATTTGGATTGTGAGACTGTGACTTCGAACTATCTGCAGAACTTTATGATCTGAATCTTAAAATTTTGACATTTTACGGACAAAGCCGGACATAACTGAAGTTGATGATCATTTGTTTACCGAAATTTTGTTATAATTATTGCCAATAATGTACGAATATTGCCAACGTTTATCAACAGTTACTGTACTTTACCTTTGTTGATTGCGTTTATTGAAAGAAGCTGAACACAACGCCAGGGTGTCGCCACCGGATTTTCAGTGCAAATTCCGTCTCTTGTTTTCTTCTTGTCTGTCTGTATCGGTTTGTCTTTCTGTGTCTCTGTACGTGTCTCTCTATCTCTGTCTGTAAATAGAACAGTGTCTTTCTGTCTGTCTGTCTGTCTGTCTGTCTGTCTCTCTCGCGACCCACTTTAAACATTTTTAGGATGATTTCAATTTCAAGCGCTTTTAAAGTCGTCAAATGAATTTTCCATTTCCATTTTTTAATTAAATAGAACCGTGTAATATTCATATGAATAAACTGCAAGTGAAGTCAGAAACTCCCGGGGGCCACATGCATGAGAGGGTATAAGTCATACACTAGCTGGCCTATGCGGGAATAGTGGATTATTTCCGCATGCATGGGTCGAGATAAGTGAGTTATACCCGGCATAACGCTACTCCGAGTCTGAAGTAAGAGTAGCCGGCTAGGTACCCATCGTGAAAAATAGGCGACTGTCTTTAGCTGGACAGCGTGAAAAATAGGCGCCCGTCGTTATTGACCTCTGGTTAGTCTTGTTTTCGCCTCCCTGGCAACGGTCACATAGTAAATATCTTTTACGCATGCGCGCTCAGCTATAGCCTATTAAATTGGGGAATGATCCAGCGTCATGCATTGTCGGGTGCAAGGAATGTTCAGATTGACTATGTCTCTTGCTATTCTCTGGGTTTTAAGTACATGGGAACGGCGTTCCCGCTGCTCTGGTAATTCTTTGCGTTTCCACTGCTCCCGTTATGGAACCCTGGAATCACATGCATTCCAATAAAACTCTAATTCAGCGTTGCCACTGCTCACGCATTTAGCGTTGCCACTGCTCACCCAAACCACTTTAACCACTGGCTACTCTATTCTGTCTCCATGCATACCGGGGAAGCCCAACGGTTATATCAGGAATAGCTATGTATGGAGTACACCTGGATTAGCCTATGTTAGGATTAGTACTGGACACGGTGTTCACCGTGCACTTGACTACTCTCTTGCATGATTCTGTCCTGTCCGTCCATGGACAATGAAGAAGAAGAAGAAGAAGAAGAAGAAGAAGAAGAAGAAGAAGAAGAAGAAGAAGAAGAAGAAGAAGAAGAAGAAGAAGAAGAAGAAGAAGAAGAAGAAGAAGAAGAAGAAGAAGAAGAAGAAGAAGAAGAAGGAGAAGGAGAAGGAGAAGGAGAAGGAGAAGGAGAAGGAGAAGGAGAAGGAGAAGGAGAAGGAGAAGGAGAAGGAGAAGGAGAAGGAGAAGGAGAAGGAGAAGGAGAAGGAGAAGGAGAAGGAGAAGGAGAAGGAGAAGGAGAAGGAGAAGGAGAAGGAGAAGGAGAAGGAGAAGGAGAAGGAGAAGGAGAAGGAGAAGGAGAAGGAGAAGGAGAAGGAGAAGGAGAAGGAGAAGGAGAAGGAGAAGGAGAAGGAGAAGGAGAAGGAGAAGGAGAAGGAGAAGGAGAAGGAGAAGGAGAAGGAGAAGGAGAAGGAGAAGGAGAAGGAGAAGGAGAAGGAGAAGGAGAAGGAGAAGGAGAAGGAGAAGGAGAAGGAGAAGGAGAAGGAGAAGGAGAAGGAGAAGGAGAAGGAGAAGGAGAAGGAGAAGGAGAAGGAGAAGGAGAAGGAGAAGGAGAAGGAGAAGGAGAAGGAGAAGGAGAAGGAGAAGGAGAAGGAGAAGGAGAAGGAGAAGGAGAAGGAGAAGGAGAAGGAGAAGGAGAAGGAGAAGGAGAAGGAGAAGGAGGAGGAGGAGGAGGAAGAGGAAGAGGAAGAGGAAGAGGAAGAGGAGAAGGAGAAGGAGAAGGAGAAGGAGAAGGAGAAGGAGAAGGAGAAAGAGGAGAAGGAGAAGGAGAAGGAGAAGGAGGAGGAGAAGGAGGAGGAGGAGGAGGAGGAGGAGGAGGAGGAGGAGGAGGAGGAGGAGGAGGAGGAGGAGGAGGAGGAGGAGGAGGAGGAGGAGGAGGAGGAGGAGGAGGAGGAGGAGGAGGAGAAGAAGAAGAAGAAGAAGAAGAAGAAGAAGAAGAGAAGAGAGAGCCTATGCCTGGTCATATGCATACGGCCTCAGCATTAATAACTCCAGTAAGCAGTTTCTATTACAAAAGTTCAATACATGCACTAATGTTACTGTAGCTCAGTGGATGGATCCGATTTGACCAGGGTCTATGACAACAGAGGCCGTTACCCTGGACAGAAATTTGCTCGGCGTATTACAGCACTTAAGAGCAAGGTAGGCCTACTAGACCAGTTTCTATTAGGCTATGATTAATTACAACTGTAGCTCAGTTGTATTAGGTTAATTATTTAAAGGAAGCTATGGCACGTTAAACCGGTGTCTTAAAAAACTACATTGTCGATAATATTGAATACACATTAATTTTAAATAATTCATGAACCAATATGCATGCACGTATAATTTTACAGCAGCAAATGCCATCTAGCGAATGACCGATCAAACTTACTACAGTTATTCGATAGATGACGCGTATTGGCCAAAACACCCAAATTAGCTAATTTGTTGAACGCAACGACCTTATATGTTGCGGTCGAACGAGTCAATTAAACTAATCAATTATAGCAATAACGTTTAATTAATTAATCCCTTATAATAATCTCTTAAGCATGGGCGGAGTCTATCAGGGGCTAGGGGGACTAAGCCCCCTCCCCCCAAGAAGACCCAGTCATTTTTTGACCGTGTAGCCTATACGGTATCGTTTTTCGGGTTTAGCCCCTCCCCTGCGTGAAACTTACGATTGATTAAAAAAGGTCATCAAATTTTTCGGCCGGGAAATACATAGTAATTTTCCTGAGATTTGAACTTGATAACTAATAAAAAAAGGTCATCAACTTTTTGGGCTGACACGATAAAATATTGTCGTGCTCGACCAAGGTTTTTAACCCCCCAAAACGGAAACCAAACTCCGCCCATGTCTCTAATTCCCATATGGGAATGAACTAGCCTACCTTAGGGCATAAGAATATTCTTTGATTGGCCAATTATTGCTGTCCGCATTTTGGTAGGCCCTATAGAGACGAGGATCGTGAATTCCAAGCTTGAGGCACATCTAACAGTTTCTTATAATTAACCTTAATGATTTTATTTCCATCGGGCGATAAAAAGAATAATAATGTGATCTTCGACACACAGTAGGCCTAATACAGAAAATATCCTTTCGAAGTTGAAATGGACTAAAGAATGCGCTGAAATGGTGAGATCAATAGGCTGATGCAAAAGATCGCTTAGGCCGTATTTTTCAAACTAACAACGCAGTAGGATTATGATTGCATGGAACTATCTTATTTTATATCAATCTTAGATAGGCTACTAACAGAACAGACAGCATGTAATATCAATCAATGGCAATCTACCTTGCAATCAGAAATTCAACTAGTCCTACATCGCTGGCAACGCCTATTTATTTTTATCTATGCCGCCAATGCCGCCATGTCACGAAATAGAGTATCCCCCGTATTAATTTTATCCCCCAAACGAAGAAAAGTCGAAAAGTCACTTCCGCGTGTAGGCTATATTTTTTGCAAATTAATTTTCATCTGCTTTGTTTTGAACAATGACACTAACAGGTATGTTTATTCCTAATAAATAATTTTTTGCTTTGGTTTTAGAGCACTTAAAACTTTTAAAACTAAAACACTTAAAAACACTCGGAGTCACTAAATAAATTCGAGTTGCCTTTCTCTGAACATTGCTTATAGGACACCTAAAACAATTAGAGTCATATGAAATTTTGATTAGAGCGAAAAAATTTCAATTATACACATTTTTCAAAAAAGAGGATAGACTGATTCATCCCCCGGATTGTCCAGACCGTTTAATTCCATCCGGATGGATAGATTAATTCATCCCCCCCGAATAACTTTCAGAGGGATACTCCGTTTCGTGTCACCGCCATAATAGAAATTGGCGTTCGGTGGTTCAGAATCAGCAATAAGCTTGCACACCCATTTTAAGCAGGTAAATTAATATATAGAAATGTAAATACATGTAGACGAGTAGCCTTAGTATTCTTCAGAGAATGAGTGATCAGACATTTTGAACGTTACAGTAACATAGGAGAGAAACCGAGAGACAGAGAACCAGACGAAGAAAAGAATATCTCTCGCATAATGCGCTGCTCGTAATTCCCATATAATTCGGAAGATGACAGCACTCGCTCAATAGAACCCAGTGTGCTCTACTCAGTCTACTGTGTGCTTCCGTCGTGTCTTGTCCTGTCCTCTCCTGTGCTCTCCTGTCATCTCCTGTCCTCACCTGTCTTCTCCTGTCCTCTCCGGTCCTCTTCTATCCTCACCTGTCATCTCCTGTCCTCTCCTGTCCAGGCTGTCCTCTCCTCTCCTGTCTTCTCCTGTTCTGTCTTGTCCTCTTCTCTCCTGTCCAATCCTGTCCTGTCCTCTCCTCTCCTCTGCTCTCCTCTGCTCTCCTCTACTCTCCTCTGCTCTGCTCTGCTCTCCTATCCTCTCCTTCCCTCCCTCCCCTCCCATGCCCTTCCCTCCCTTTCCTCGCCTCTCCTCCCTTTCCCTCGCCCCCTCCTCATCTGCCCAATGTTATCAACCATTTTTATTTACTTTGCGGAGGTTTAGGCCCACGGGCCAAAAAGTCTTCTATCCTTTTTAAGCAAAACAGACAGGTGGTTGTATTTGACTTATTAGACCAAAGCAGTACAGATGACATAGGTTTGATAACGAAAACATGACTATCCACATGGGCGGAGACTTATGGAGAGGGGAGGGAATGTCCACTCCAAAGTTTGTAGTGGGGGGATAGATTATGCCTGTATCCACCCAATCTTTCACAAATAGGCTATTTAATATATATCATTATAAATCTTTACAGTGTTATTCACTATTATCCATTTCGAGCGTTTTTTTTTTATTCAGATGCCAACTAAAAATACTACCCTACCATTATAGTTCAAACATTTAAACAATGGGTATAGGATATTTTTTGAAGTTTTAAACCATGTCTTTCAGCCATAAAATTATTAGAAGTTTTGTTGAGATGACAGCTTTAAATATCATGGTTAGGCCTACTGTGGCGTGGAGATTAAAAAAACCGATGAGAGCGAATGCTTTTCAAGTTTTAAACCACGACTTAATCATTGAAATTATGAACAATGTCATTAAAATGACAACCTAAAATACTGCCATTGCGGTGTGGAAATTCAAAGAAATCTCTCCCTGCTCAGTGCTTCGCACCTCGGCGACTGTCCTTCGGCCGCTCGTTCGCACCCCTCTCAAAGCAAGGACCAGGTATCTGCATATATGAGTCTATGACTGTCCTGTCCATCTGAAGATATCGATAATTTATAATGCACCAAGTGTGAAATTAATTTCTCCAACTTAAGTTTAGTTATTTTAAAATGCTTATTTATTTGATTAACCGCTAACGTAGCTCAAACATGAGGCTCATCATTTCGACGCACACAATCATAATGAGCGCATCTCTACAATGTTCCGGACGTCACGCATGTATGGCAACGTGTGTAACGACCGCTATGATCTATCCCAAATTGCGTGCAGAAAATACGACCAGCTCGGTTTGGGCTGGAATTCGGTGAAGACTGAGGACATCATCGTGTGCGAGTCTTTTCGTCGTTTGTCGGAATGGATTTTTCCACCGCCGACGAAAATCCTCAAGCGGATTGAGAGACTCTCTCGCTGCAGCAGCTGATGACACTTAGACCGTTCGGCGATAACCACGGACATTAATTTCTCTAATGCCGGCTAATGCACGCGAGAATGGCGCCTGACGCGCAGAGGGGGCGGCGCGGCTGATGACACGCGAGGCTTTTACGGCATTATGACAATTGGCATTCGACGCTACTCTCGATCGAGCAGCAGCATCGCATTCTACGGCAGCATCAGCGGAGTCCTCCATTCGACGAATTGTCACTCTGTTCTGAAAGAGAAAGAGAGAGACTCAATCGATGATGGACCCGAGAGCAGTCATCCGATCGAAAGACATTGCTTTGGCATTGGCAAACCAGAGACGACGACGACGTCTCTTCGTATTATCGTTCGTCTGCTGCGGCTGTGCATGTCACGTGACGCGCTGCACGATCTTCTCTGCAATGGCCGATCCAGGAGATATTGGGGGACACGAGACACGAATGCCAACAATTTCTATTCAATATTCAATTCACAGGCTTTATTAATCACTAAGAATATTAGTAGGGCCTACATTAGGCAAACACAAAGGAGCCATATCGCTCCGCTTGCAGGGTCGCCCCTTTTGGCCCCTTTCTCATTTTCAGTCTAGGCCTATACATGTAATGTATAGGCCTACAGGGACATTAACCATTAACACAATAATCCGAAAAGAAAAACTATGCTTAAGGGCAGAATTGAACAAGTACAGTGGTGCACACAGTTCAGATGAGTTTTACATGTATCAAACCGTGCGCCATAACATTATGTCAAGCAGTGACTCTATAAACTGCCGTTTTAACTGTGTTCTAAAACGATGTAGGCTATTGTAACTTGTAAGCACATAATTATCATTATAGTTGATCCTCTGCCATATCACATATATGTGGTCCATTCAGAGCCCACTTGGTCCCATCTTCCGCTCATGTGAATTCTGACATGGAATGCGGAAAGTTGCTGGCGATTTTGGTTCTTTCTGTGACCCAGTTAAAAGTTTCAAACCTGCTTTCATTTCTCTTTATTTCGTTTCGCTTGATTTATCCAGTTTGCATTGATTTGCCGCAGCACTCTTGAATAAGCTGGTGCCCTTCGCTTGGCTATCGAGTGGCGCTTTAGAAATTTCGAGTTTACAATAAATGCAAGTGCGACTATGCGCATTTCTAAGAACTTTTTCACCTGGGTTAGGAATTCTTCTTTAGATATCAGATTCTCTCGTCAAACCGGTTTGGTGTGGAAGCCAAATGACATCCCCTAGAATGGAAACGGAGAGTGCATGTCCCTATCGCTCCCGCCTGAATGCGCCTCTGCCTCTCCCGATATTTCGTCTATGTTCGAACGCGATGACTCTTGGTGTATTATGCATCCTTCGCGTGAGTTCAGTCACACGTAAATCCGAAAGAAGAATTCGGGCGGACGGAGGAGGGGATGAGGAAAGGGGCGGGGAAGGGGTCTGAGGGGATTCCAGCGGGAGGCTGCGCCCGATTGACCACTGGCCAGTGTATTGACCATGCAGTGCCATATGAGTCTGTTATGACTGATGACAATGCTCGGTCGCACTGCGACAAACATATATACTCCTAACAGACGTCACACGTCTTCGTTTGGCAATGAGTTCAATTTGACTAATACGATCTAATCTAATCTAATCTAATCCAATCTAATCTAGTCCATAGATTAGTCTAGTCTAGTCTAATCTGTAGTTTAGTATATAGTCTTGCAGATTCAATATAGACTAGTCTAACCTATAGTCTATAGTCTATGTATAATCTTGTATATAGTCTAGTCTCTAGTCTTGTATAATCTAGAGTCTATCTATAATAGATTGGCCTAGCCTAGTTTGTATAGTCCATAATCCAATTTAATTTTAAACAATTAAATATAATCTGTCATATTCCCAAACCCTGCTGATATAATTAGTCTAATATCTTGTAATGTAATCTTATATAGGCCAAATTGTTATCTTCTGTGATCACATTATACGTTCTAATATGATTTTTATATATAATTTATAGTCCTATCATTTTAATCTTAAACAATCCAAGCAAAGGTGATCAAATCTTACAGAATCTCATCCAAATCCAATTCATTATAAATAATATCTCATATAATCGGTTGCTTGGCTGACATATGCAAATTGCGTAGCTTAGCTCTAAAGTATGGCACTTGAACAATAGGCCTATCTATTAGCTTCTAACAACAGAATTTCATATGTAGCGCTTGACTATAATTTGTATTGGTACTGTATACAGCTGTCTACCTGACTGTATATTTCTAAACTATATTATGACCTAAGGAGATGAATCGCCACTTGCAACCTGCAGAAGCCGACATTCACAATTTCACAGAAAGATAGACAAACAGACAGACGGACGGACGGACAAACAGACAGACAGACAGACGGACAAATAGACAGACAGACGGACAAACAGACAGACAGACGGACGGACGGACGGACAGACGGACAGACAGACAGACACGGATAGTCTATCAGTGTCTGTGTCTGCATTTGCGTCTGTATTATTAGTGAGTAAGCTTAAGTCGTATAGAAGTGTTAGATGGGTTGTCATGAAGTATAAGCTTAATAATTGTCCACGTCGTCGACCACATCAACGATTCAACATAATATCCACTGCTTTCGGGAGAAGCGATTTAGTGTTGATCAGATCCGGTTATTTAAAGTGGCTCTATTATAGAAATAATTATAAAACAGAACATTGTCTTCTAAAACCACTTTAAATCCTTGCTTGGTGATGGCATGTTCATCATCATCGTCGTCGTCGTCATCATCGTCATCGTCATCGTCATCATCATCATCATCATCATCATCATCATCATCATCATCATCATCGTCATCGTCATCATCATCATCATCATCATCATCATCATCATCATCATCATCATCATCATCATCATCATCATCATCATCATCATCATCATCATCATCATCATCGTCATCCAACGACCGCCATCTTCTCTGATCGATTCGTCACGTATACATCCCTCTTCAATGACGTCATCAATCATCGCCTGAACGCCGTCCGCTCTGACGTTTCGATGACGTACACAGGCAGCAGACGACACTTTAATAGACCGGTCTCAGTCGGTCTGAACCGGATCGAACCGGATGCGTGTGGTGGAACGATCCGGTTTCGAGCGATTGGAGGCACTTTGCTGGAAGAGGGTCTTCCTCCTTCCAGGATGGACCACGCATGGAGAAGGAGGAGGATGATAGGAGAGGATCATGACAGGCTGACCATTGGTCAGTGGATGGGTGACCGGTGGCTGACCGTCGTCACATGGAGATCGGACAATGGCTGACCGACTTATAATGATCGTCATTATCTACGCCCACCCCTCAGCTATTCACATCCGTCATCAGCTGCAACGCTCTATCTCTCTTTCTGCCTGTTTCTGTCGCTCTATCTCTCTTTCTGCCTGTTTCTGTCGCTCTATCTCTCTTTCTGTCTCTTGCTGTCGCTCTATCTTTCTTTCTGTCTCTTTCTGTCGCTCTATCTCTCTTTCTGTCGCTCTATCTTTCTTTCTGCCTCTTGCTGTCGCTCTATCTCTCTTTCTGCCTGTTTCTGTCGCTCTATCTCTCTTTCTGTCTCTTGCTGTCGCTCTATCTCTCTTTCTGCCTGTTTCTGTCGCTCTATCTCTCTTTCTGTCTCTATCTGTCGCTCTATCTCTCTTTCTGTCTCTGTCTCTTTCTGTTACTCTTTCTGTACCTGCCTCTCTTGCTCTTCATGCCACCATCGCTGCTCTCCACAGCCCGACTACAGCCTATACTTGGCTTCCTTTATTTCAGCGTGCTGTGCATTGTGCAATGCATTACAATGCTATACAATGCAATACAATGCTCTACAATGCTATACAATGCAATGCCATACGATACAATATAATATAATTCGATACAAGGCGATAAAAAAACAATACAATGTACTATTATTCAATAAGAAACAGTACAGTACAATACAATATAAAGCGATGCAATACAATACAATAAAATACAATGCAATGCAATGTGGCCTTTGTGAGGCAGTGGCGGCACCAGGATTTCAATTTCGGGGGGGGGGAGTTTTGGGGGGGCTGAAGCCTCGACCGAAATCTCATAAAAAATTTCCATATTCGCCGCCAAAATTTCTGACGACCTTTTTTTTGTCGTCAGCCCAAATCGTGGATATTTCACTGTAAAAAATTTCGGATGGCCCTTTTTTAGGGGGAGCTGAGCCTCTTGTAGGGGGGGCTTAGCCCCCCAGCCCCCCTAGCGCCGCCACTGTTGTGAGGTATCTATAACTCGCTGCATTAGGGGTCTTGGTATATGGTATGAACCGATACACGTGGGCCTATATATGTATACAACTATACATGCATGAATAGGCTACAACCTGGCGGCATACATGATATTGTCTCTCTCGCTTGGCTTTCGAGTGGCGTTTTAGAAATTAGGCATAGGTGCAATCACGTCCTAAAAGTTGGGGGACCAAATGAATCACGTCCTAAAAGTTGGGGGACCAAATGAATCACGTCCTAAAAGTTGGTGGACCATAATAATAAAGTTAGGGGACCACTCAAAAGTTGGGGGGACGCGTCCCGTGGGTTCCATAGGGTGGTTGCGCCTATGAAATTAGGAGATTACGATTATATACGATCTTAAGACGCCTTTTAAACATGTGTCTTCAAAGTCATTATCTGTAGGCAACCACCGTAGCGTAAGTGAATTAAGTTGGTGAGTCATTATGATCCACACAGATGTGTACCGGTAATATATAGGTTTTGCTTCTAACAGGTTGTGTACCTAATCCTAATTATGACGCTAAGTTGATTCGATTGATTTTAATTATTTAAGCAATCAACACTCAAATGAGTATCTCAAGTCAAAATTACTCGCATATTAAATAATCATTAAGTTGCATTAAAAACTGAAAATTAGATTAAAATTGGAACCTTAGATGAAGCTATAGAGCTCCTTAATTTATTTTTCGAATATTTAAGCCAAACATACTCTAAAGAACAAACATTTTTAATGCCTGTTTAGGGTTTTTGGTTTAAATGCCTTATGCAGCGCGATATATTTCCATTCGATTTGAAATCAGTGATCAAGAATGTTGATACATAGATCATTGGCAGAGAGAAGAAGAGATGCCGCGGTAATATATTTGAGGCTAATAAGTCTTAGTAAGCTTATAATAAATAATTATTGTGATGACATGGGATAACACAATATAATTATATATATATATATATATGTTTAAATATATTTGTAGAGTTCTTTTTAGACACCTTTAAAACCGATCACCGGTGATATATATATATGTATATATATGTATATATACAACCATTGCATCATTCATTCATTTCAGGAATTATATAGCGCCCCTTACAGAGAGATCTACTCAGAGGAGCTCCCAGTCCAACCGCGATGATACAGATAGGTTTTAAGGAGCCGGTAAAACACTGATGAGTCAACCCTGGGTGACAGGCGTATCCCCGAGGGGAGGCTATCATAGGCAGAGGCGGATCCAGGGGGGCCAATCCGGCCATGGCCCCCCATTTAAAAATTGCATGGGACGTGGCCCCCCATTTGGTTTCAACAAACCATTAAATAAATGTAGTGGGAGAGAAAAACAGGACAACAGGCTCCCCCTATTACAAAATCGCACGGGACTTGCCCCCCCCCCCCCGTCGATTCAGCGGCGGATGTTTCCCGAAAAACTGTTCGATGACTAAAAAAAAAAGGTCATCAGTTTTTTTGGCGGATGAAATGGTATTTTTTTCCGAAAATTTGGTCGATGACTTAAAATTTTTTCTCCTGTCTCACAAGACCAAAAATTTTGGCCCCCCTTCTTGGGGGTGGGGGCTAAGCCCGGGAAAAGGTACCATTTTCACGATAAAAAAAACCTGAATCTGGGCCTTCTTGGGGGTTTGGCCCCTCTAACCCTTGATCAAAGAAGGCCCAGATTCAGGTTTTTTTTTATCGTGAAAATGGTACCTTTTCCCGGGCTTAGCCCCCCCACCCCCAAGAAGGCCCAGACTCATAAATTTTTCAGGAAAATGGCTCTTTTCACGAACCACGAGCGAAACTTCGATCGAATGAACAAAAAAGCCATCAACTTTTTTGGCCGAGAAAATATTGTCGACGGCCGCACAAAGCCCAAGTTCTTTTTTAGCCCCCTCCTCCAAGAACGGAAACCAAACTCCGCCAATGGAGACTATAATACTGCAGACAGACGGTCCTATACAACTTAAAATCACGACGCTGACGGGTTGAGGTTCCAGCAGAGGTACCAACAGCTTCCCGATGCAGACTGAACGAATGGTTCTGCACACACTTTGGGTTCTGCAAGCTAAGACGCATAAACTGGACAGCAAAGCTCACATAGACAGACTGGAGCACAGCCACAGAAACAACGCCAAACCGGTGTAGCGTTTCTATAGCCAATGTTTTGGGAGACAGGAAGCCAGCGTATACGCATATAAGATGAAACAGAGGCAAAATTAGGGATTCGTCCAATTAGCCGCGCTGCAGAGCGAAGAACACGGTCTATTATAGTCGGCCTATCAATTACGCTTTGATAAACAAGCAGACCAACTGCAGAATAAAGCAGCAGCATAGGCTAGAACTGGTGATAAAAGCGTGGATAATGGTATCATTATATTTAGGCGCATATATCATTATCCTATTTAAATTCCGCCACTGTTCGCACACTGACAGCAGTGCCAGTCCCAATCAGGGGCGGGACCATGCACTCCGCCAGCTATATATACTTTTTCAGCAGGTCGCGTTCGGGGCATGAGAATTATTCAGCAGGTCGAAGAAATTCTATATATGTAAGGAGGACATTAAAAGTACAGAGAATTTTTGGCAGGTTATAAGGCGGGTCGAGAATGAAATAGGCAGTGGGTCAAATGACCTGTTATGACCCATTATGAATTTATGATGGTTCTAAGAATATAGACTGAAGGAGGATAATGATCTTTACTATCAAACAGTGCATGCATGTTGTCATTAAACTGAAACTGCTGCTTATAAGCAATTGTTGTCAACGTGAAAGTTCATGGATCTTTCGAAATAAAATTCGGCTGTTTCGCGTTTCGACACCTTTTTAATCAGAGTTTTCCATGGTATATATTCGTCATAATAATGAGCTTTAATAATGATTAATGCGCGTTCCATAACATGACGGCGAGAAAGCTTCGAAGAGGTTCAAATATTTGATTAAATTGAGAGATTTTCTGGGTTGTTTTCTTAACATCTAAGTTTTCGCGTTTACGACTGCATCTTTGAAATAACGTTTAGATGTATATGAACGTATCAAACGCATTGACTTTGGATGGAGTCAGTGCTAAAAGTCTGGAAAAATAAGTGCCTGGACGCCCCTTGTCTTTCCAAAAGAAGCGCCTGCCATGGACGCCCCTTGCCTTTCTAGTCATTGCTGGCCAATAAGTGACTGGACGGAGTTCAGATTGTAAAATAAGTGCATTGACGCCGTTCATGACCGTCCAGCCACACTTTAAGCCCTGGATGGAGTGTAAATTTCTTCCCAAAGATAGCATTGTTTCACATCGCCATAGGTGCAATCACGTCCTAAAAGTTGGGGGGACCAAAATAATAAAGTTAGGGGACCACTCAAAAGTTGGGGGGACGCGTCCCGTGGGTCCCATAGGGTGGTTGCGCCTATGCACATCGCACCGCTTGGAGAAAGTTTTGGTTTAAGATTGTTTTGACCATCGTTTTTGCTGTTCTGGATGTTACATTGTATGTGTGGATGATTGGATTGGGTATACTTTGATGGATTGATGGATGGATGGCGGGGTGAAATGGATGAATGATGGATCTAGCAATGGGTGAAAATATGAATGCGTAGACGAATGAATGGATAAAGTGATTGACGGATAGAGATATGAATGGATGATGCTATAAATATTGATGGAGAGATGAATGGACGAATGAATGGAATGAATGGATAGATTTAAGGAATAGATGGACGAAAGGTCAATTAATGAAAAGAGAGATAGACGGAAATGTAGACTGAATGGAGGGACAGATGGATGATGGGGGAGGGGTGGATGGGGTTGGTAGATTTGTGCGTGGGTTGGTGCGTCTTTAGGTTTTATGCTCAATACAATTGAGACCGGTGTTTATGATTCGAAGACATTTGCTATTCTCTTAATTACCAACCGTCTCGGGCGCAATATAAATTGTCCTTCGTTCGGCAGAAGCGATAAAAGCGACGACGGCGACAGGCGTCACACGTTTAGGACCGGCGCTGGTACGGCGCTTGGAGCGGTTGGTTGGCATGACAACGAAGATGCGGTACGTGAGTAGGTCATCAGCGAGAGTGATTTACCTGTGACTATGGTGAGCGCCAATCAAGGTGAGTCTTAAAGGTGAGTCTACACTGACGCCTGTCGACTGTTTACATCGCTCGAGTCGACCACTCGACTTGCGAACGACTGCGATTGATGATGTGGACTTCTTATGCATCCGTTGCCCACGTTGTGGACTGCTGTCGAATAGTAATGACGCCGTGGAAACAGGGTGCTTGCCTATAGTGCGTATGTTGAGCTTCAGTCTTTGATTGGGGGATTGACCTCATGCCTGTGAATAAGCTTGTTCCCGAGACTTCGAGGTTTCCAGTCAAATGTTCTTAATACATCAACAATCCAACGTTTTAATCACCTAGAACATTAATTCTCTGCAACAACTATATGCTATTATGCCACAAACTAGAAGATTGAACTTATATAGTGTATATATATATATTGATATTATATATAATTATATATTATATATATATATATGCATGTTATAGATGTCAAAACGGCTTAATAAGGAGAGAGGAGTGGCCTATTTTGAGATGTCGAAATGGTTTATTTCTGTGCAGAACTATTATTCAGGTTATAAATTATTTGTGAATTGACTACGTGAGATCACGAATGTGGAGTTTAAAATTAAAGTTAGTGAAAAAATTATGTATCACAACCATTTTACATTGAATTTCACAGAATATTCATGTGTTGTAAATGCAAAATGTCAACTCACCAAATAAACCCAGATTTTGCCCCCAAAAACCAGAAACCCAGACGAAGGCAAAAAACCCAGATCTAGTGGAAAAAACCCAGCTGTGGCATCACTGCAGACGAAGGCCAAAAAACCCCAGATCTAGTAGAAAAAACCCAGCTATGGCATCACTGAATGAAATAGTAACTTGGAACGTAAGGTCTATCTACCCAGTCGTACTCGAGTTGAGCATTATATAGAATTGAATGAAAGTGTTATGAAGGTGTTTGTTAAAGTGAGTTCTATATAATATCATTGTAAGCTACATCACGTTGTAACTACGATGTTAAGTACTGGTTCGTGTTCACATAGTTTTAAGTTGTCCATTTGCTTTTCTCATAAGCAATCTGCTTTGAGCAAAGCAGTAACAGAGCAACAAACGTGGCATAGACTTTCCATAAATATTATCAGAAAATGTTGTCTTCAATTTCATAATTCCGTTCCCGGAATCATAGTTTTTCTGGCACGCCTACTTCCACCACTTCTGCAACAACAACAAAAAAAACCAACAACAATGCATCACCACCGCCACCACCACCACCACCACCACCGCCGCCGCCGCCACCACCACCACCACCACCACCACCACCACCACCACCACCACCACCACCACCACCACCACCACCACCACCACCACCACAAAGAACAACAGCAGCAACAGTATCAACAACATGCAGCAACAACGGCAACATCATCATCAGCTCAGTCACAGCAATGACACAACTTCTACTACTACAATAATTGCAACATCTACTGCTACTACTACTACTGCTGCGTAGGCTATCATTATATAGACCTTGTAATATATTACTGTTTATCAATTAATTATTCTTCGCAAAATCGTCACCTCTAATAAAGAAGCTAATCATAATATTAAATGTGTTATTTCAGTCGCGGTATATACGGATTGTTTTCATTATCGCTCTTTAACTTGCTTGTCACAATGATCAGTATTTGCATAACAATTTTATACATTTTAGGTCATACACGTGAAAATACGACGTATATCTGTCCAGATACTACAAGCAAGAATCGTCAAGAGTGAAGGGATAGTTGAGAGAAAGAGAAGGGAAGAGAATTGAGGACGCGGATAGTGGAGTATAATATTCGAGGGTTAGACGCAGCTTTCTAGACAGTAAAGCGACGAGCGAATGGCCAATCTACAGGTGGTTGTGTTTGCGCAAGATAAAGTCGGAAGGACAATAATATTCTGGACGAGTCCTATGGGTCTACCTGGGAAGAAGTGAATTGGAAGCGACGTTCGCGCCACTTGAATGGATCCCGTGCGGAGAGCAGACGATGTTTGACTTGCACTGGAGCAGCCAGGTAAGACGCCATCTGTGGGTGAGTTGTTCCACAAGTGGAAGAAATTGTCATCGACGAACTGCCAGCGCTGGTATAACTACGCTCAAGAAAGTAGTGCGTCCTATTCGCACGCGGCAGACTGGCTGCCAGTGGCTTGGGCGCTTCTTCTGTGCGTCTCAGATCGGTCTAATAGACGTGCCTTTAAAGACTCTGATACGAATGGCATGATGTGACATCAAATGTATACTTAAATCTTTCTGAGAACGGGTCTACTGCACGTAATACAGCTACCATTATACCAGGTCTTACCTTTACGTGACGAATCACCTTATTTAGTCCATAATTTTTGGCATTACAACACATAACATTCTAACTGACTGACTGAAAGACTCGCCGATTGACACACGGCACTGATTGTTTTTACCGGCTAGTCGACTGACTGACTGGCTGGCTGACTGACTGACTGATTGATACACGACTGACTGGCTGAATGACACAATGACTGACTGACTGACTGACGACTGACTGACTGACTGACTAACTGACTGACTGACTGACTGACTGACTGACTGACTGACTGACTGACTCACTCACTCACTCACTCACTCACTCACTCACTCACTCACTCACTCACTCACTCGCTGACTATCTGTCTTTCGTATAGTGAATCAGGTAAGTAAGTAAGGACAAAGTAAGTAGCAAAGGAGATGAAGATAATAGAACGTTGAAGGATGAAGATAATACAAACGATTGAAATGGTTTCACACGTCACTCGTTCATTCATATCTCCATCCGTCGTTGTCGTTGTTTTGCCGAACGCCTGCAGTTCAACAGAGGCGTATCCAGTTTCACCGGGCGATGTCCGTGAGTGGCGTATCCAGAGATAAGGATTCCCTACACCGGAAACGCATTAGGGTCCATATCCACTGGAGGTAGGATGGTACAGACGGGTCACTCGAGGCGCCATGGACCCCCCTCCTGATCGACCCTGGCTGGTATTGCTGAAGAGGAGGGAATGCGAGATGGAAGGGAGGAAAGAAGGGTGAAAAAGAGGAGGGAGAAGGGAGAGAAAGTGGTAAAGAAGAGGAGGGTGGGTAGGATGGAAGGAAGGGAAAGAAGGTGGGTAGGTATATGTAAGGGAGGGAAAGGAGGTAGAGAATAGGAAGGTAGGTGGGATGGAAGGGTTGTCGAGAAAGTGATACACAGTTCTGGAATCTTTAAAAGTGAAGACGGGAGCGCAGATAGACAGATACACGGACAGACAGACAGATATGATGACAGACAGAGAGACGGACGGACGGACAGTCTCAGCGTAATCGGTAGATGTCAGTTATAATCATCGACGTCTCTTGTTAACCAATGCGAATGCTCACTTATCGGGTCTCCCTGCAGATAACAATTATCCTCTCAAAAATTCATATCTACTCTCATGTCTGTCTGTGCATCTCTATGTATGTCTGTGCGTTTGTGTGTCCGTATGTGTCAGTATCTCTACTGGCATGTCTCTGTTTGTCTGGCTATTAGTACAATGCTTGTCCGTAAGCATGTTGGTCCAAGTGTCCATAGCGAGTGGCTACAGAAAGGCTAAATATAAACAGGTTCCGATTAAGTTTCCTCTGAACTACACTTCGCTATTCATGAAGCATGCACAGACGTCGATGAAAAGACAAAGACAGACTTATTGAGTCTCTTTTCAGTTAACAATAATCCACTCAAAACTTCGTATCTCCATGTCTGTCTGCGTGTCTGTCCACATGTTTGTCTGTCTGCCTATCATCTCTAATTCACTCTGCCAGCAATTGACTAAATTATCCATTTATTCATTCGCTCTCATTCGTTCATTCAGTCCATTTGTTTATAATTGTTCTTTCGTTTCTTCGATCGTTAATTTGTTTGATTGGTCAGTCACGTCATCATAGAATCATTATGTCTTGGTCAATGTATTTGTCTGTCTGTCTCTTCGTTTGTCTGTCTGTCTCTTCGTCTGTCAGAGTTGGTAAAACTCATGTAGATGACCATCAATTTGATTGAAATTTCAGAACAATGACGCTTGATGCTCTTGCCAAGTGCTATATAAATTGTTTCACATTCAAAGTCAAAGTGACGTAACCCGAATGACGAAAGTATAATGACGTCACGGCTATCTCGACAAAATGGTGTGTACGGAAGAAGATAAACATGCCATAACATTTCTAAGAAAGACTAAAAATTACGGTGCAAAACGTTTTTTAAAGGAATTTTCAGATAAAGAATGGACACTTGGTGGATTAAAGGTTCTGCTTTTCAAGATCGATAAAACTGGGTCTTTTCATCGTCAACCAGGCAGCGGCTGCCCTCGGACAGTCGCGTACTCGTCTTCGCGCAGGCGTAGCTGCCAAAGTGGGGGGGTCAATTTGAACATAAACTTTAACTTTCCGAATGTTTAGAAATAACTCCTCTGTCTTCCTTTAAAATTTCTTTCACATAGCATGACATTTGACGGAGTTACAGTGAAATATGCAGGGGGACGTTTTTTAATGAATCACCGTGTAGATCATACACAGTTTCGGGAAGCAATTCACAGTTATTTGAAGAAATTGTAAAACCGTTTTAAAGGTGTCTTTTGAGTGAGCCTGTGTTGAAGAAATCTGCTATATATTACTTTACCATTATTTTCATTCCAATTATTCCAATTATTAAATAATTGGATATAATATATTTTTAAGTAAATCACTATTGCTGGGGTAATAATTATCATTGTGATAAATAACATTACATTTACAATAATGAAAAGGATAATGATATGGTCCAATGGCCATGGTCGCTACATTGTTGTTATTTGCATTATACTATCGCTATTACTAATATTATATTTTTTATTGTTTTTGGTGTTCTTATATTATTGTTATTATTATTATTGTTATTATTATTATTATTATTGTCATCATCATCATCATCATCATCATCATCATCATCATCATCATCATCATCATCATCATCATCATCATCGTCATCATTTTCATCATCATCATATTATTTTGCAGTAGTAGGCTATTAGTATAGTAAAGTAGTAGCAGAAGCAGTAGTAGCAGTTGCAATAGTTGTTGCAGCAGCAGTATATACTATAGCATTAAAAGTGACAGTAATAGTAGCCAGGGGCGGATACAGAAATGTTGAAAGAGGGTTGGTCAAATTTTTTTACCTTGGGTTGAGAAAAGTTACGTTGATCTTTGGCCGAAATATCTGATGACCTTTCTTTTGAAAATATACCTAATATCCCTTCCGAAATAGCTGACGACTTTTTTTAGTCATTTAACCATCATTAGTTTTTAGTCGTATACTTCTACTTTTCCCGCTGCTTTGATCGAAAGCTTGTTGAAACCTGATGTGGGGGCCACATCCCATGCACATTTCTGATGGGAGGGGCATGGCCGGATTGGCCGCCTCAGGTAGTAGCAGCTGTAGTAATAGTAGCAGCAGCAATGGCAGTTTCTTTTCTTGAATTTGTTTCGATGTTTCGTAAAGAAATTAACGACTAACTATGGTTTCTACATAATACTTTGTACATAATACATTGTACCTATGTATGTATAGGCTTATAATTCTAGCCACCGTGTTTCATAACAAAGGTGACTAGCATCGCCCCTTATTTGCTATGGCTTTAGACTGGCATAAACACAACATGAGGCACTGGCGGAGATGTTTATCATTTCTGATCCAATTGTTCAACGACGTGTATACATGTACAGACCTATGGCGTTAAGTCCGCAAGAGCCTTCGTTTGAATCATAGTTGTAAAAAACGTTTTTTCGTTTTTTATTCTCTCCCAAAAAACGTCGTTTTTTTCGTTTTTTATTTTTCCCATCGTTTTTTATTTTTTCTTTGACTTTATTTATTCATTTACTTTCTGTTATTATTTTCCTTAATTTTAATTTTTTTCTGATATTTTTTATGTTTTCCGCCAACTCTCAAGGATTCAACTAACTAAAGTCATTATTTCATCGTTTAACATCATCATTTAAGAGATAGCCTACGTGTAGTAGGTTCCTAATCAATGTTTTCAAGGTTAAAATGCGGTTTTAGATGTAGCAAAGTCAAATTCTTTACCGTTTCCGTTTTTTATCGTTTTTTGTCGTTTTTTATTTTTTCGAAAAAAACGACGTTTTTTACCGTTTTTTATTCCGTTTCCATCGTTTTTTACATCTATGGTTTGAATATGCATTGAATGTATAATAGCTGACCCGCTGACAGAAATAATTCTAGGCCTCTATGATTATGGCTATATGCTATACGCAGGGCAGTGACGAACATCTTAACTATGTTTATGACTATACTTTAAATTGAATAACAAAAATGCAGTTATACCAAAGCACGATTTATGGCATATGATTTAATTCAGTTGCTAATTTCCAAAATTCAAATTTCAAGTTAATGCTAATCGCAAAGCAAAATCAAAATCAATTGTTCATGCATGGATGGAAGTCGGGAGGCGGTCATCATTCTGCATATTAAAAATGATAAGTAAGGCAATATTCAGATGCTGAGGCTTGAAGTTTAAACTGATTGTATCTGTAAAAAAGACTGCAATATCCATCCAAATGAGATTTAATATTTACACCTAATTTTGTGTCATTACAATAATTTACTGGCCATTGACTATCAACCTAAAATGGGTCCTGTTGATAAAGATTTCGTTAAGATCAGCGTCTACTTAATTTGCTTTTGGTGTGTCTATAATTTTGACTATTTCAGTAAAGTATAGGCTAATATTATTGACTTATAGAAGACATGTATACACTGCTACTTTAAGAACCCTATACATGTAGGCCTATAAAAATTATATGTATACCTATCGGGGCCGTAAGAACTCTTCAGGATCTTGAATCTTCTGTGTGACTAAACTTTTGATTTCTTTGTTGTGCTAATCCTACTAGGCCTATTGATTTGCAATCAAATAAATGATTTGATATGATTAAGTAAGTTAGCAAGTAAGTTGTCTTTAAAGTATCTTGCTCTCGTTGAAAATTGAAACTAATATGCGTTCGAAAGTATTGTCTCCAAGCAAATTTCTTTACTCATTTGTAATTAATCTTTCAGCGCTAAATGTTTGCTCCATTCATGATGATGATGAGTCATTGATGAGTGGCAGGAACAATATGATGTTAATTTCATAATTATATGTATATCTGACAGACATGGGTGTAGATGCTTAATTAGACAGACAGGCAGACAGACAGACAGACAGATAGATATACAGACATGGAGGGAGGGAGGGAGGAGGGAGGGAGGGAGGGAGAGAGGGAGAGACACACAGACACACACCCACACACACAGAGACAGTGACAGAGACTGAAACATACAGACAGACAGACAGAGGCAGAGAGACATAGATAGAGAGCCAGAGTGTGTGTGAGAGAGAGAGAGACGTCGCCATAATCTGTGCTGACATCTGTTGAGATCGTCCGACTCATTGTCCCGCCATTATTCGCTCGGGCGCAGAATAATTACCCCTCGGATCGCCCGATCTCCCGCCAGGCCACGTGATCCGCGGCGCCAAATTGCTACCTACGCGTCGCCGACTGTTTATTGCGCATCTGTCAAACAGGCAGTTTAATATCATCGTCTTAATTCGGGTGTCGTTTCTGGCTCGCCGTTCGCAGCTTCCGACAGCCGTACGTGCAGCGCATAACGAGCGCAGCTAGAAAACGTCCCTTCTTCCAATTTCTTCGCACACAAAACGCCGTTAGCGCCATCTATCTGTATTAATATCTCGCCGCTAGGTGGCAAGTCCGGTGCGTCGTCTCGTATATATTATTGCGTTGGATGGACGGAGGATCGGATGAGAAGACAAACAATCAAATGTTTCACACTTACTGTCAGCAGAGGGCGTCCCTTTGTGTTGCCA
This sequence comes from Lumbricus terrestris, assembly GCA_949752735.1. Classification (NCBI taxonomy): domain Eukaryota; kingdom Metazoa; phylum Annelida; class Clitellata; order Crassiclitellata; family Lumbricidae; genus Lumbricus; species Lumbricus terrestris. The sequence goes on from OX457039.1 coordinate 68,447,546, forward strand.
TGGCAGCAGCTGATCTTCGGTCGTTGGAGACTATCTGGTTTGTTAACATACGCACACACGCACCTACATACTTACTAACATTTGAGTTAGTCATCATGAGCTTGAATGCTTGATCAATTTTGTTAACTTACTATACATATACATTGATACATATATAGGGTGGGCCATAAAAAAACCTACGGTTTTTGCCAATATCTTGACCAAAAGTACGAATTTCGAAATGAAATTTTATAGGCTGAAAAATAATTCATATTTACACATGATGGCCAGATTTCATCAAAATATTTAAAAAAGAACAGAAGTTATATCACATTTAGTGAGGCGACCCCCTTCCCTAACGTCTTCTCCCCGGATCTGATTTCCACTTCATCCATCATTTCCACGCCCTTGCTGCTGCCTTCCAATTTCCGCCACTGGAAAGAAGTTGACAACGCATTGGGTTGTTGTCAGAGTTCGAGGTGTGGATTGAAGAGATCCAGATGCATGAGGATTTGCAATGATCCTTATACTAAAGTCAATACTCATACTCATACTCATACTCATACTCATACTCATACTCATACTCATACTCATACTCATAGTCATACTCATACTCATAGTCATACTCATACTCATACTCATACTCATAGTCATACTCATACTCATAGTCATACTCAAGTCAAGTCTCCAGTGGCGTAGCCAGGAATTTATGATGGGGGTTGTTTTTTTGTCTGGCCGGATGCCCTTTCTGACAACAACCCAACAGTATTATAGTAAATAAAAATGTTGTTATTTAAGTGGATAAATAACCTTTAAAAAAACTTTTTCCCTAGGCCAATGGGGGGGAGGGGTTTAACCCCCGAAGCCCTCCCCGGCTACGCCACTGTAAGTCTATGAAGCATCGACTCTTCCTTCATCTCAGCAAACATCCAAATGGACGCATTTATAACAACTTAGACTTACATAGATTTCGTTTGTGGTGTCACTAATATATTATTCTGTCTCCATCTCTCTCCATCTGTCTCTGTCTGTCTGTCTGTCTGTCTGTCTGTCTGTCTCTTGCGTCTTTCTGTCTAGTTTTGTGTCTTTGTGTATCTTTCTGCCTCATTCTGTCTGCATGCTTCTCTATTTCTTCCTTTTTTTCTGTTTGTCTCTCTTTTGCTGTGTACATGTAAGTGTCTCTGAGTGTCTCTCTGTCTCACTCTACCTTGTTTCTCTCTCTGCATGATCCGCTTTCTTTCTGTTTGTCTCCTTGTTTGTCTCTGTCTGCATCTCTGCCCCTCTCTCTCTATCGCCCTGACTTTGTCTCTCTCTCTCTCTCTCTCTCTCTCTCTCTCTCTCTCTCTCTCTCTCTCTCTCTCTCTCTTCCTTTCTCTGTCTCCCTATCTCTGTCTGTTTTTCTCTCTCTGACTGTCACTGTCTTTCTGTCTGTCTCTCTGTATGCCTACCTGTCTGTCTGTGTCTCTGTCTCTATATCTCTCTATGTAGCCTTTTCTCTATCTCTCTGTCACTCTCTACCCCTCTCTCAATTTCTCCCGATCTCGCTGTCTGTCTTCGGTCTGTCTGTCTGTCTGTCTCTTGCTGCTCGCTACTACACTAACTGCTAAAACTATAGTACAATGTAACTATCAATTTAGCTTAGCGACTTTTATGGCGCCTTTATCGGCAGACACAATTATGACACCAGACGACAATCAATCCTATTAACAATCAATCCTATTCACATCTCTTCGACCATCATGATCTGTTGCGGAGGTATACAAGGTCAACACCCGAAGGTTGAGATAAGACGATCACCACAACTGCTAACAGTATTTTTATTATTACTACATCAAACTGATGTTGACTGAATCCGAAGAACAGAAGAGTTGTTCTCTTCATGGAGGTCTTGTATCCTTTGAAATCAGCTGCTTTCAATGGCCACGGGTTGGGACCCCGAGGTCAGGGGTCGAGCTTAGAGATGGCGCCAGAGGGAACTGACCACGAGTCTTATCTGCTTGGATGAAGAGCCAAGGAAGGGGCGATTGGGTAGAATGAGTCCTTATCTTATTGTGTCTCGAGTCGATTGATGCATAAGAGGGAGAGAAAGAGAGAGAGAGAGAGAGAGAGAGAGAGAGAGAGAGAGAGAGAGAGAGAGAGAGAGAGAGAGAGAGAGAGAGAGAGAGAGAGAGAGAGAGACATATAGACGGAGACATGATCGGTTGCAGATAGACAGATAGACAGGCATGTAGACAGAGAGGGAGATAGAAAGAGAGAGAGAGAGAGAGAGAGAGAGAGAGAGAGAGAGAGAGAGAGAGAGAGAGAGAGAGAGAGATGCAGACTGACAGACAGATAGACAGACAGAGACAGTGACAGAGACAGAGACGGTGACAGAGAGAGAGAGAGAGACACACACACAGAGAGACACACAGACAGACATGACACAGAAAAGATAGAGCGCCAAGAACAAAGCTAACCTACGTTGACCCAGCCAGGACCGGGGTTGACCTGTCAAATCAATCGTCCACCAGCCTTCAACCTCTTCTTGAGTTTTATGGACTCCCGGCTTCCTTGAATGGTATATACATGCAGACGAGCTGATGTCATGACCTATAGAGGGACTTTGGCTTTGACGGAAGAGGGTGCTTGCCCCCGTTGTCAACCCTTTTTAACCCCGTAAAGTGATGAGATAAGGCAAGTGAAGATAAGACAAGAATGAAGAGTTTGTCCGACTTTGAAGTCCAACGATGCTAATCAAACGATGATGTCTTCATGGGGTGGTCCGTACAATTCCACGAAAATACCGTCAATAGATAAACGTCGTAAAGAGTGTTTGAGAGATTGAGTGTTAGCAGGCGGATTTTGCAGACAGACAGGCAGGCAGACAGACAGACAGACAGGCAGGCAGGCAGACGGACATACGACCGACTGACGAACGATCGGTCGAGAAGAGGGAAGAGTGACATGGATATTGGGCCTATTACTATCGGGTGGGGGGGTTGAACAGACAGATAGCGAGATAGACAGACATTGAGACTGAAACAGACAGAACGACAGAAAGATGAGCAAACAGGCACACACACACGCAAAAGTATTTTGATGAGGATTATTTTTGCCATTTTTTATTTTTGAGTAGCTGTGACGGTGCTGCCGAAAAAACTAATTTAGGCCACCATTTTCCAAGATGGCGGTTTGAGCTGAGTTGAGCATGGCGCGGATTTGTAGGGAATTTTGGCATCTATAGTATACGTCAGCGGGGTTTAGCCTACTTGGCAGTTGGCAAACTGAACAATAGTGTACATGTATGCTAACCTGTACTGCCTGATAATTTGTTGAGTCGATTGATGTTTTTCTACAGAAATAATCTCTCTGTCGCCCTAAAGTTAAGTATTAATTAAACGGTTACCACGCAAAACTCATAATTTATATGGAGTTGGTGACAGCTATTTAAAGGTGTTGGAGGAGTTGATGATGCATCAACTATTTCCTTCACTATGTGCTATTCTTATTTTATGATATTATTATTAGGCGATTAGATTTTATGTATAATTTGTTAGTGTGTGTTAAATTATCGCTATAGATATTTAACCATTATATATTAAAATTTATTTGTATATTCATCATTATCATTATCACTATCTTTTTATCATAATTATTATTATTATTATAAAATTATTATTATTACTATTATTATTATTATTATTCAAATATACCAACAATTTAATATTTGAAGACAAGAATGAAGAATTTGTCCGACTTTGAAGTCCAAGCATTCATAATACATGTAGCCTACTCGGGACATCGCTGTCGAAACATCCGGTTAACGCCGATTTTCGCTCGGAGAGAATGTACCGGTTTATTTGGATTTTTAGTTGTGTAATTGCAAATGTCTCGTCTATTTCAGAGTATAGAATGCGTCCGACTGCATGCGCTTCTGTGATGTTTGTCTGGACAATCGCGAGGAATAATCGTGTTTTCGGCGTTTCAGTTCCATCTACGATCATCTCCGCATGGCAGCTATACCACGTCACGTGGTCGGTCAAAACTAAAAACGAATAGATGATCATTAGGCTATTATTACTATTTTTAAAAGAAACAGGGTACCAGCGTAGCTGCACGTCACTGTGAAGTCAATTAGCAAGATGACAAGCACGTTGGCAAATAAGGAATCTGTCAGATCAATAATTTTGCCATTAAAGCCATGAAATTCAAATTTCTAAAAATGAAAATGGCCAAAGTGTCAATGACAGACAAGAAAGTGACTTCACAGTGACGTGCAGCTACGCTGGTACCCTGTTTCTGTTTAAAATAGCAATAATAATGATCATCTATCAATATCAAGGCTATTTGAAAGCAATTATTTGAGATGAGACTTAATGATATCGGTTTTTGCTTCTTTTTGTTCCGTAACGTTTTTGAATCGTCAAAAAACGGTGGGTGGCCTCACTAAAAGTGACATAACTTTGTTCTGTTTGAAATATTTTGATGAAATCTGGCCATGATGTGTAAATATAAATTGTCTATATATATATATATATATATATATATATAGTATATATATATATATATATATATATATATATACCAGCGTAGGGTACCAGCGTAGCTGCACGTCACTGTGAAGTCACTTTCTTGTCTGTCATTGACACTTTGGCCATTTTCATTTTTAGAAATTTGAATTTCATGGCTTTAATTGCAAAATTATTGATCTGACAGATTCCTTATTTGCCAACGTGATTGTCATCTTGCTAATTGACTTCACACACACACACACACACACACACACACACACATATATATATATATATATATAAGCATGTATAATTTCATTTCGAAATTCCTAATTTTGGTCAAGATATTGGCAAAAAATCGTAGTTTTTTTGCCCACCCTGTATATACATATACACAAGCATCGTAATTAGACATTACTTCCAAAGCTGCCTGTTTTAACAATTCTGGGTGATTAGTTTTCTTACGAATAATTTTTGCAGTGATAAGTCAACTTCAACTCTAGTTTTGCACCAAGAAAGGACATTAGGGAAGGAAGGACAAATAAATGATGTATCAAGTGATGAAGAGGAATGAGGGTTTGCAATCGAAAAATTATTTATTATTATTCAGAAGTTTAACGTCGTCCTATGACATCAATGGCCGTTGACGACAACACAGAAAATATACAATGCAATGAAAACAAATTTCTAGTATCCTAGAAACACCATCAAAATGTGTCTAGCTGAAGCTTCACAATTTCAGCAATATTCAGTCTTTAACACCTTTATAAAAAAAAATGTTCCTCTTACATTCTCCATGCTCATACATATGGCGACAATAGGAAAATATCATAATACAATCGAAAAATATAATTAGCAAATATAATTATAACATCGGTGAAACATATTTTAAAGGTGTCGTTAAGTTTCGTCTGTGTTGATTGATCTATAGATACGACTATAATTATTATAATACGTCAAAGATTCACGACTTTCATTCACATTCAATCATTCATGACCTTATTATTAAATAATCTGAGTCAGCTGCGTATAATAATTGAACTCGATAAAAGTTGTACTGCAGTATATGATATTATTATAATCATAAAAAAATTATTGAGACTGCATCCACTGTAACAGAAATGCCAGTGCTACTAAGCAAACGAACTGCGCTGTACATTGTACAAGATATGAAACAATCTTAACATCAATCTTAAACATATTTGCTTGCTACTACTACTACACTATACACTGGTACTACCGCCAGTAGTAATAGTAGTAGTGTATAGTAACAGTGTATACTGCTACTACTACAACTACTACTACTACTGCTAGTAGTAGTGGTAGTGGTAGTAGTAGTAGTAGTAGTAGTAGTAGTAGTAGTAGTAGTAGTAGTAGTAGTAGTAGTAGTAGTAGTGGTAGTGGTAGTGGTAGTGGTAGTGGTAGTGGTAGTGGTAGTGGTAGTGGTAGTGGTAGTGGTAGTGGTAGTAGTAGTAGTAGTAGTAGTAGTAGTAGTAGTAGTAGTAGTAGTAGTAGTAGTAGTAGTAGTAGTAGTAGTAGTAGTAGTAGTGGTGGTGGTGGTGGTAGTAGTAGTAGTAGTAGTAGTAGTAGTAGTAGTAGTAGTAGTAGTAGTAGTAGTAGTAGTAGTAGTAGTAGTAGTAGCAGCAGCCGTAGTAGCAGTAGCAGTAGCATCAGCAGTAGCAGTACCATCAGCAGAAGCAGTAGCAGTAGTAGTAGTAGAAGTAATAGCAGCTGTAGTAGTAGTAGTATCGGTGTTCCCTGCTATTCTAGGACTGAAGAAGACTCAGGTGCTATTCGTTGCGAGTCTCTCGCTGGCAAGAAGCCTCCGGACTTCATTTCTGTGTTGGCAGCTATAGTCGGAAAGTTCAGCGGGAGACCATGCATGATAGAAGGTAGGATGGATGGATGGGTGGATGTATGGAAAGATAGATGGATTGATGGCTGGATGGATGTATGGATGGATGGATGGAAGGATGGATGGATGGATGGAAGGAAGGATTGATTGATGGATTGATGGATGGATGGATGGCTGGATGGATGGATGGATGGATGGGTGAGCGGATGTTGTATAGGTACATCAGAATGCATGCATTGTTCCTGTCTCAGCAACCCCCCGAGGCTTCTGCTTAATTGGAATCGCTTTCAAAGATACATCCCTAAACAAGCAGCGTGATGATGATGTCGCTGCTGTGCGATTCAATAAAGACATCAGATCAAAGGATTCGCCTCCGTCCGCCGCCGCTTTGAATCCACCGCCAGAATGTCACTGTCAACACCGACTTCTAGGTCTTGATTAGACAACGCGCAGTCGTAAATTAATGTCTGTCAACAGCAGTAACTGCTGTGGCCATTGCTACTCAAGATGCTTTGCTGATCATCAGTGAGCTGTAGAAGATTTGAATGATTGAATGAATGAATTAATAATAATAATAATAATAATAATAATAATAATAACAATAATAACAATAATAATAATAATAATTAATAATAATAATAATGGGTTCTCGTCTCTGACACGGATGGTCGTTGTTGTTTTGAGTCCGCTTGATAGATTGATTTTAACCGCATAGTTCACACTATAGGCACGCAGCGGTTCAAAGTCGCTGCATTTAAAGGCACCTTTGAGCACGTTGGAGACGAGAACCTATAAAATAACTTTTACTATTTATTGTTTTTAAAGCCTGAGGGATCATATATACCTCGGGCGCTAAATAATAATAATAATAATAATAATAATAATAATAATAATAATAATAATAATAATAATAATAATAATAATAATAATAATGATAATGATAATGATAATGATAATGATAATGATAATAATGTAATAGTAATAATGATGATCTTGATAATAAAAATAATAATATGTCAGACTTGGAGGAGACGTGATCGTTCCAGAAGCTTTTTTTGCTGTCTCCGGACAATTTTTTATTTTTACAATGATCATAATTATCTAACTCGGGTTAAAAATAATTAATTATAATAATGATGATGATGACGACAAACGTCATCCAATGCTCTGTGAAAACACCTTTATAACGCTGACATTCTGGGCTATTAAACTCACACGTTTTCCATGCGCTATACGTTAAAACCCACTGCGTAAAATAAACTGTACTATCCACCGTCTGCACTCTGACGGTGCCAGTCAAAATCTGGGTAAAGAAGGAGGGAAACGTTAATGGACGCTATTCCCATATACAGTTTCGTTGAACTGAGACTAATACTACATAAGAACAGCTCTGTTTTGCAACCCATCATCTTTGTGGTATCTGAACTTAACTCATATTATGATCTGTTAATTAGTCATGATCTGTATATTTAATTATTTATGCCACAGTAATTTCTGGT
>OX457039.1:68460368-68502868 GCA_949752735.1 Lumbricus terrestris
CATCATTGTCATAGTCGTCGTCGTCATCGTCATCATTATCGTCATCATCATCATCATCATCATCATCATCATCATCATCATCATCATCATCATCATCATCATCATCATCATCATCATCATCATCATCATCATCATCATCATCATCATCATCATCATCATCATCATCATCATCATCATCATCATCATCATCATCATCACAGTTACTGTTGGCGTAGGCCATATAGCAGGAATAATAGTAGTCATATTCAGCATTATTGTTATGATTATTATTGTAAAAGTGTAAACAATAGTTAATCATAATGATTACCATAGCAGTAATGTTCCATATAAAAATCTAATTATTTGATAATAATTATGTAATTGTAGCCTATATGAATTTTAAAAAAGCGAGGCGTTAACATGATATTTACGTCAACACCGTCAAACTCCTGTGACACCTTTACAAAGGCTTCCACCTATGCTATAAAATTTTTGTAAATTTTTATTGTTGCATTCGTTGGTGCGCATAATTATTATTATACAATCATATCGCATATGCCTTAGCAACGAAGGCGTAATAAAATCAGTGTAAAATCAAGCATGGTTTCGAATAGAAATGACTGCATGTTGGCTTACGTGCATCTGCATTATATTGCATGTGCTGCGTGATAAATTATTTTCACTTTTTGATGTCAGCGAAGAATACAATTCCATTAAAATGTTCAACTATAATTATATATACTATATATAGGAACCTGCAGTCACTTTAATTTCAGCGCTGCCTCTTTTACATGTACAGCGGAGAGACACTGCATGGAGACATGCAGTCCAAAGCCTAGATCGGTTATAATTGATATAGCAGGAAATATCGATAGATATTTAACCTGCCTTTGTTTATAGTGGAATATTTTCAGGAGAGCTGGAAATAATACTTATACTTTTCAGAGGGGCGTGAATTTTTTACCTCGCTTTTACACACTACATAATCATTATATAACATGGGTGGTGTGTTTAGTATAATGATTGACACTATAGCACGATGAATAAAAACAGTTTGAACTGAAAAAAGATGATTGCTTTCCGCTGCCTCCCAAAGGTTCACTCAACCCTCCAATCGGTAGGTGGCACTGATAAAACGAGTGGTAGAACGTGATGAGCGCCTTGCTTGGCTGCCGACAGTTAAGTTCAATTCCTGTTACAAGTTCTCATCATCCATCATATCATTCTTTGTTGTGGCAGTTTGAAATTAAAAGACAAGTTGCTTATTGTTTTCATTATTATTATCAATATTATTAATATTATTACTATTATTGTTGTTGTTGTTGTTGTTGTTGTTGTTGTTGTTGTTATATACATGTACATAAATAGCCTACATACTACATAGGCCTACAGCCTCAAAAGCAACGTCCGAGGACCTCAAAGTAGGCTATTAAACGGGATGCGTGTCTCTTTCCATAAACCGTATACGCTGGCTTCGTATTTGGCAGTAACGTATATCTAAGTGAATATTATTAAGTGTATGTCACTAAATAAAAGTATAATTTTTGACAATAATATCATAAATATAAGAAACAGTGAGGCAACAGGCGACGTGTGCATCTTCAACTTTGACGCACGTCTCTATGACACCTTTAAACAGCTTTAAACAAAGCTATAAATATATAAATCTCTTGCGTTATATTAATTAATCCAATGACGAGAGTAGGTAAGAAGGACCACTAGTAATTCACCCACGTGACCAGTGACGTCATCGGGTCAAGATCAAGCGCCTTCTAGGAAGGGGTCAAGGTCAAAGGTCAGCCACGCCCCCTTCGCCCTGATGCGAATAATTACAGACTATGATTCTTTTGAAGTAAATAATTACAGAGTACGATGGGAAAAGGTCAAAGGTCAGCCACGCCCCCTTCTGGGCGAGAAATGGACATGCGTGATTTTGACATGTATAATTACAGACTATAATTCTTTTGAAGTAAATAATTACAGAGTGCGTGCCAAAGATGCTGATGCGGCAGGTGTTTGCAGCACCTGCTCCCTCCCCCACCCACCCGCCACACGGAACCAGCAGATGTGTATAATTACAGACTAGGCTTTCTTTGGTGTGACAGATCTTAACCGCCAGTTCTCTAATTACAGACTATGATTTCTTTGATGCGAGGAAACTCGAACACCTGCTCCCTCCCCACCCCTCGTGGCCGAACCGCAACACGGAACCAACAGGTGTTTATAATTACAGACTGGGAAATTCCCCGATGTTGCTAATTATAGACTATATCCACCTGCTCCAGCACGAGTATAAGCTATAAAACCATAATTATTTTGGGAAATGGGAAATTCCTTGACAGGTATAATTATAGCCTATGACCACCTGCTCACCCTCACCCTCCCCACCATTCTCGCTATAAAAATCGTGCCCAGTCAGTGGCTAAAATCAGACGATTCCGTTCTACAGTCGATTCGAGATCTGCACGACGTTCTACAATCTACAGACGAGATCAACACGCTGTTCTACAGGTGCCTTCCATTTGAACGTTTACTACAGACATGTCTTCAAGTGAGTATAATTATTTTAATACGGATTTTTCTAAGCATCTGTGTTTGGAGTAATTTTATAACACAAGTCTTAAATTTTATTGTACAGATCTTAAATTTTCTTTGCATAGAAACGATAGGTTTCATTTTTAGCTTTAAAATTGGTTATTATTTCTTTCTCTAGTGTCCAAGATGATGTTTGAGATTGAGCGAGACGAGGAAATTAAGAAACAGGAGCGCATACGTAAGAGGATGCGAGAATTAGGTACGTAACATTTTAAAACTCTAGAGTAAATACTTTAGTATTTTGTTGAATACCAGAATTTTTGAAAACTTTCTTCCAGAATACAAAATAATTTTAAAGAACTCAACCAACACATTTCGCTAAACGTCAATATTTTAATTTTCTTTTCATAATATTTTAAATTCTATTGCAGAACGAAAACGTGCAGGTGACGAGTTGGAGCAGAAACAAGCTGAAAAGCGATCAAGTTAGTGATTCTATATATTTTTCTTGTCCTACATTCTTAGCTGTAAGTGAATTTTTAGTGCAGCTCACATTCTTTTTACAACGTTGGGACTGGTCCCGACTGATTACAACAAGCAGCTATTGCGTCTTTGTATATGAATTTATCTTCCAAAGATCTTCAGCATAGAAAATAATATTACTCTTAGTTTTCGCAAAGATCCTCATCAGAATAATTTTATTACCAAGATGATTTTTCAATCTTTGTTCATCAGCCATAAATATTGCTAGCATAAACAAAGACGCAATAGCTGCTTGTTGTAATCAGTCGGGACCAGTCCCAACGTTGTAAAAAGAATGTGAGCTGCACTAAAAATTCACTTACAGCTAAGAATGTAGGATAAGAAAAATATATAGAATCACTAACTTGATCGCTTTTCAGCTTGTTTCTGCTCCAACTCGTCACCTGCACGTATTATGTGTTCGTATTATGGAAATCTGAAAGCAGAGAATTTTGATCTCGTAGGAAATCGTTTTAATATAGTGACGAACTTAAAGATTACATTGACGTATGGAAACAGATTTTTTTTAAATTTCGCACATAGCAAATATTTTATGCGTGCAATTTCATATCTTGTAGATCTGACCGAAAACGACAATTCGGTAGCATTGGACTTGAGCACGAGGAGAGTGGCACCTGTAACCGAAAACGACAATTCGGTAGCATTGGACTTGAGCATGAGGATGTCGCGAGAAGGGACTCCGGCGGCGTCGACCCCAAACGTGGCGGCGGCGGCGACGACGACCAACCCCGGTCCGAGCGGCGCGGCGGTGACCAACTCCGGCCGCAGCAGCGCTGCGGCGGCGACCAGCGGCGGCGACGGTGCGACGACCTCAACAGCAGAGCCCGGCACTTCGAGTAAGTGCCTTTACGTCCTTTAACATTCTGAACAGACTAACTTTTACATTCTTGCATTTCACAAGCACACACACACACACACACACACACACACACACACACACACACACACACACACACACACACACACACACAGTATTTCGCTCTTTGCTTGTAAGATTTTATATGTGTATGCTTTTACAGTATTATCAGCCGAGAACTTAAAAATTTCTATATGCCTTTAGGTCGTTGCGACTCTTGTCGTGCGTACAAGATGTCGAACTTGGTGAACGGACTCTGTGAAGTCTGTCTGCTGCGCAAAGAGTGCGCGCGGTGCAAGTGCCGTCGCCCTTCTAGATTCTTCCGATCCGGCCAGGAGATGTGTGTTACGTGCGTGAAGAAAGCGACCAACCCGAATATACGCACAGCGACGCAGAATGCATTTATGGACATGACGTTTCCTGTGCCGGAAACAACCGACGTACACAGCATGCTGCTGGGGGAAGCTTCGCGCATGACCGCCGCTCTGGAGGATACGTTCAGTGACGAAGGGTAAGTTTGTATTTCTTAAAAATTTTCGCTCTAAAATACTGGACTTAGAAATTTCTGATTCTGTAATTTGTTTGGACTTAGAAAATTTTCGCTCTAAATCATGCAACTTAGAAAATTTGCAACTGTATTTCTTGTACTGAGAAAATTTGTACTCATACAATTCTTGTACTTAGAAAAAAAATTTCGATCTAAAATGCTGGACTTAGACACTTTTATTCTGTAATATAGAAACTTTTCAGGTTAAAATGTTAGAGAATTTTTCGCTTGTACTTAGAAAATTTCTCATTATATTTCTGTAGACCGGTGAAATGGTACGTGGCGGTCGACGTAGATTTCAAGCGTCCTACACCGGACGGTGAAGCACAGACGGTTGGATATTTCAAGTCCGTGCCAGCAACGCTGACGCATCCATCACAAATCGCTGACCAGATGCAGGACGCCGTGCACAGAATCGACGAGCTCGTCGACATCTTCACCAGCCAGAGTTCCGGGTGGGTGGTAAACGGCGTAGCAGAGTTTAAACTTTGTAATGCAGTATTCGAGCCGATAGGAGCATCCACACACATTCCCACCCCACAATATATCGCGAATAAGCATGCCACACTAAATATTCAGAACGATGACGAGTTCTGTTTTCTCTACGCAATTTTGGCAATTTCCCACTATCAAAAAGATAATGCTCATAGAGCAATCAAATATAAGACCTACTTGAATGATTTTCATACCACGGGTATAAAGTTTCCAATGACCATCGATCAAATTCCGCTCTTTGAGGCCCTGAATCCTGATTATGCCATCAATGTTATGTATTCAAATCCAGATGACAAGACTTTTACACCCCTATATGCCAGTGCTCACAGGGGTAGAAAACACATTGTAAATCTTCTAATGCTTGACGATGGTGCTAAGCGCCACTACATCACAATACGCAATCTTTCTGCACTCTTAAGCACTCGAAATTCTGAAGGGCACAGAAGTTTCCCGTGTCCCTACTGTCTTTACTGTTTCACCACTGCTGCTGGGAAACATGCACACATGGATGATTGTCGTAAGCACGGACTTCAATCCGTGCGATATCCGTCTCCAGAAAATTCAAATCTGTCATTTGCAAACACGCAGCACGAAATGCCTGTGCCCTATGTAATATACAGCGATTTCGAGAGCTATCTATCGCCAAACGATTCGACCGCAGCCACCGGCGCAACCAAAATTCTCGATACGCACACGCCTAGCGGTTTCTGCTGCTTGACTGTGTCTTCCTTTCCGCACTTAAATGATGCTCTTCCGTATACATATTCGGGTCCAAATGTAATGGATCATTTCTTTTCTTACATAAAATCTGAACAGAATCGAAACAATACAATTTTGGCTACCAACATGCCCATGAAGTCACTTACCCGGCAGCAGAGGATAGATTTTGATTCTTGCAATACCTGTCCATCTTGTTCTGTTACTCTATCATCACAAAACAAAGTTCGACACCACTGTCACATGACTGGTAACTTTGTTTCTGCTCTTTGCTCTGCCTGTAATCTCAAAATGAAATTTCGCAAACCCACCAAAGCGAAGAAAGGTAAAACACCAAACTATCTTCTCCCCGTCATCTTTCACAATCTTAAAGGATACGACTCGCATCTCATACTCAAACACATGACAAAGGAGTTTGCAGAGCAAGAAATAAGTGTGATAGCAACCAATATGGAAAAATACCTATCATTCGAAGTTAATAATATCAGATTTTTGGATTCCCTTCAATTTCTAAACTGCGGTTTGGACGTGTTGGTCAAGAATTTATCGAAAGAAGACGACTCTAAATTTCTACATTTGCGACGAATTTTTCCGACAGATTTCAAATTGCTCTTGCGTAAGGGGGCATTTCCTTACGAATACATGACTTCAGCCTGCAGAATGACCGAAAGGACTCTGCCTCCCAAAGGCTGCTTTTACAGTAAACTGACAGAGGAAGACATTTCACAGACTGACTACGAATATGCACATCAGATTTGGCAGACTTTCAATATGCAGACTCTCCAAGACTATCACGATCTATACTTGCAGACTGACGTAATTTTACTGGCAGACGTATTCGAATCTTTTCGAAGCATGTCACTAGACTTTTACAAATTGGACCCACTTCACTATTACAGCAGCCCCGGACTGAGCTTTGACGCTTGTCTGCGCATGACGAAAGTGAATTTGGACCTTATCACAGACCCTGATATTTACCTGTTTGTGGAGCGAGGCATGAGAGGTGGCGTCTCCATGATATCCAATCGTTATGCAAAGGCGAATAATCCGTATCTCGCCCAAGGATACGACCCTAACGTTCCAAACAGTTACATCATGTATTTGGACTGTAACAATTTGTATGGGTACGCCATGTCCGAACCGCTCCCGACGGGTAAATTTCGATTTTTGGACGAAGACGAAATTGACGACTTTGACTTGGACGCTAAATCTACAGACGACGAATTGGGATATATTTTTGAAGTTGACTTGGACTATCCTTCGCATCTCCACGACGACCACAACGATTATCCCCTTGCACCAGAGACACTGCGCATACGACCGGACATGCTATCACCTTACGCAAAGTCCGTTTCACAGAAAATTTCTAATAAAATCGGTACCGGTGTCGAAAAGTTGGTTCCCAACCTCATGCCAAAGACCCGGTACGTCGTTCATTACCGAAATTTGCAATTCTATCTGAAAATGGGCATGAAATTGAATAAAATTCATAAAATTCTCGAGTTTCAACAAAGTCGATGGCTGAAGCCATATATCGACTTCAACACTTCCAAACGGCAGATTGCAAAATCTTCATTTGAAAAGGACCTCTTTAAATTGATGAATAATTCTATTTATGGAAAAACCATGCAAAATAATAGGAAACACCTTGACGTGAAGCTTGTCACCAATGCGAAACGAGCCAAACGTTTCGTGGCACGTCCAAATTTTGAATCGTATTCCATAATAAACGAAGATTTGACGGTAATAAAATTGACCAACTCCAACGTGTACTTGAATAAACCTCTCTATGCAGGCATGTGCATTTTGGATATTTCGAAATTAAAAATGTATCAATTTCATTACGAACATATAATACCCCTGTACGGTACCGCCTG
The DNA here is from genome assembly GCA_949752735.1 of Lumbricus terrestris. Lineage (NCBI taxonomy): Eukaryota > Metazoa > Annelida > Clitellata > Crassiclitellata > Lumbricidae > Lumbricus > Lumbricus terrestris. Next base: position 68,467,918 of record OX457039.1, read on the forward strand.
CAAACTCCTTTTCACAGACACTCATAGCCTTTGCTATCACATCTTCACTCCCGATATTTACAGAGACATGCAAGGCAACCTGGACGAGTACGACACCTCAGACTATCCCTGTGAGCACTTTTTGCACAGTCGCTCCAATGCCAAAGTAATTGGAAAATTCAAGGATGAATGTAACGGAGAAGCAGTTTTGGAATTTTGCGGGCTCCGTTCAAAAATGTATAGTTTGCTCTTACCTAACAATAAGGAGAAGAAGACTGCCAAGGGTATAAAGAAGTCTTTCGTTAAGAAATATATCAGACATGCAGAATATAGAGCCTGTATATTGGAGGAAAAGCCTACATCATCTAAGTTCTGCGCTATACAAAGTAGGAAACACACACTTCACACTGTTGAGTTGCAAAAAGCCGCGCTTTCGCCCTATGACGATAAACGTTTCCTGCTAAATTCGTCCGACTCTTTTGCTTACGGTCATGTAAATATTGTAAATAATGTATAAAGAAATTGAACATTGCGAAGAAACGACGAACTCTGTAGATACTTGTCTCGATTTCTGTGAAAAATCGATGACCTTTGTAAATATTCGACATGGACTCTGCGAAAAAGCGACGAACTTTGTAAATATTGTATAAAGATTCTGCGAAAAAAGCGATGAACATTGTAAATAGTTGAAGACATTGGTGCAAAGTATTGCGCAACTCGCTCGAATCGAACTTGTGTTGTACATAATTGTAAATAATTCTCGCATATTCATTGAACATTTGTTAAATATATTGATTTCTTATACATATCGAAGAGTTTTGTGTTGGAAAAAAATTACAGCCAAACGTTTGTGTTCTTTCATACTTAGAAATTTGTTAGTAAGTCTGAGTTTAGCCACTGCCTGGATGCGATTTTTTATAGTGAGAATGGTGGGGAGGGTGAGGGTGAGCAGGTGGTCATAGGCTATAATTATACCTGTCAAGGAATTTCCCATTTCCCAAAATAATTATGGTTTTATAGCTTATACTCGTGCTGGAGCAGGTGGATATAGTCTATAATTAGCAACATCGGGGAATTTCCCAGTCTGTAATTATAAACACCTGTTGGTTCCGTGTTGCGGTTCGGCCACGAGGGGTGGGGAGGGAGCAGGTGTTCGAGTTTCCTCGCATCAAAGAAATCATAGTCTGTAATTAGAGAACTGGCGGTTAAGATCTGTCACACCAAAGAAAGCCTAGTCTGTAATTATACACATCTGCTGGTTCCGTGTGGCGGGTGGGTGGGGGAGGGAGCAGGTGCTGCAAACACCTGCCGCATCAGCATCTTTGGCACGCACTCTGTAATTATTTACTTCAAAAGAATTATAGTCTGTAATTATACATGTCAAAATCACGCATGTCCATTTCTCGCCCAGAAGGGGGCGTGGCTGACCTTTGACCTTTTCCCATCGTACTCTGTAATTATTTACTTCAAAAGAATCATAGTCTGTAATTATTCGCATCAGGGCGAAGGGGGCGTGGCTGACCTTTGACCTTGACTCCTTCCTAGAAGGCGCTTGATCTTGACCCGATGACGTCACTGGTCACGTGGGCGAATTACTAGTGGTCCTTCTTACCTACTGACGAGACGTAAATGTTATCTCAAGACCCAAACAAAGGTCAAGGCTTTAAACCTCAAAACCAAAACCAAAACCTTGAAATGTCACAATCATATCCTATCTAAAAACTTTTGAAGTCGGACAGGTCGCAATTTCCATGGAAACACGATTCTTTCATTTTATTCAACCGAGGCAACTCTATAAACGCAGACTGCAGACAATTTCTTAGACTATTCCTTACAAAAGCTTTTCATGCGAAATGTTGTATCCGAATGCCTGTTACGTTTTATCAGAGGAATTCACATATAGATTGTTCTAACCAGAACGCGTTGGCACCTGCAGAAATTTCTGTATGGAAGAGGTCGAAACCCCCATATATTTTTATAGAAGGTGGCATAACAAAATGTTGACGCTTAAATTTCTAGCTAAAGCTTGAAGTATAGGAAATTAAGATTAAGTGGGTATTTTTCATAGAGGTTTCTAACTGTAAATAACGAAGATCACAAGTCCTTCCTTGACAATAGAGTTGACGACGACGACAATGATGACGACGACGACAATGATGATGATGATTGACGAACAACAACGACAATACCCTTCAAATCATTGCACGTTGTCGATGGCTGGGTAATGGGTATAACAACATCCCTAAGTCAGACGCGCGACCATGCAGTATTTAAATTAAGCTCGTCCAAGTCTCGTCGAAATCTCGTCCAATTCCTCGCGCAGTTCCACCAACAACGTTGCGCCGTTAATTTCGATTGTCCGAGTTACGGCGGTTGCGTGCAGCAGTGATCCAACCTTCCTCCCAACATGCATGGCCGGGAAGCGCGAATACAAAATGGAATACAGCGAAGACCACTCGATCAAAGGAGGCGGAGTTTCAAATGTAAATCATCAATACATTTTGGCTTGACCAATCACTGCTAACGAAACAATAGCCAATCGACAGCCGCGTTTCTGATGCGTATGTGAATTTAGATCAACGACCTCATATTTAGATTCGCTCGTCATTTTATTTCAAGTGATTATATTTAGCATCTTTCGCCTTTGCGGATATATTTAACTACATTGTTTATTAATTTTATACGAACGACATCCGATATGGATGACCGCTTGCGAAAGGTGAGGGAACATATAGGCCTACTCTATTAGACGAGCGGTAATGTTGGTAAATGAGTATAGCGTCGGATAGGACTAAAAATAGTACTACATGTATATAAGCACGGGTAACAATTATCACATCACACTTTCCCAGTAAAAAGAAGGCGCATTCTGGGAGGAAATTTTCTAAGTAGCTATTGTTTCATCTGTTTCCAGCTTTTACCGATGTCTGACATGTACAAATACTCTGTTGAATCATTCAGTGACCTATTGTCAAACTCTGAAGCATTTCATTCAATTTTCACTCTAAACGTCGACAATGGGGCCCGGTAGAGTAATGGTTAACACGCTGGCCAAGAGAGCGAGAGGTAGTGAGTTCGAGCCCCCGTTGGGCGGATTTGCTTTGTAGGCTGCTATTAGCGCCGTGTAATTACAAAGCTGTCTGTTCAGTTGGTAGTTAAGTTTAATTAAGATTACTGCATAACTTGTAAATGTAAAGCGCAGTGCGTCTTGCAGGCGTTTAATTAAAGAAAAAAAAAGAAAAAAAAATGAAGAACAATTTTCTGAATGGTTAAAGAACTTTGAGAAGAAATCGAAATCTCAATTTACCATATCTAACACATTTGCCTGTGATGGAAGATATGTCACATTCAAGAAAACCTATAAATGTCATCATAATGTCAAGGGTGGTGTTATTGGTTGTCGTAAACATACTGCATGCAACGCCAAAGCCACTGTTACAATACGACATTGGCCGAAGCGTATCAGGAAAGACCGCACAAAAGTGCACCGTGGTGGTTTGTGTCTAGTTAATTTGAGGTGGGAACATAATCATCCATTATCAGCGGCTGATGTTGTTCGCCACTATGCTGTTAGTCCCGAAACGGATGAGAAGATCCTGCAACTCTTCAGAAATGGACACAGCCCTAGCTCTGCTCTTGAGTGTGTTCGGATGGAATTGGAAGACAACATGGACGAAACTGAAAGTTTAGAGCAGCTTTTAGCAAACCGTTCAATCTGCCCAGACTACAGACATTGCCACTACCTTTTTGTGAAGGAATTTCGTAAGCAGTACGGTGACCAGCATTGTAACATTGACAAACTGGAAGAGTTTGCTCAAAGACTGAATCATGAAATAGGGGAGATATGTGTGAAAGTTAAATCTTTCAAGTCTGGACATCTGGTTGCCATCTGTACTCCACTTATGAAAAGGATTCACCAGTCCATACAAGAGTCAGGAGAACTAGTGTTTGTTGATTCCTCCGGTGGATTCGATCGTGACGGATACAGAATTTTCCTTTTCATGACACACAGCCAGACTGGAGGTGAGTTCTTTGTTTTTTTATTTCATGAAGCTATATATTTCATGAAAAGGTCATGTTTGCATTCTTATTTCATCTGTAGCATCGAATAACCATGCATGCACAGATTTGTCTGATCATCAGAGCAAGAGAAGTTCTGATAATCCTACAGGATTTGCAACTTTGTCTTTGTGTTTGATTAAATAAGTTTTCTTATGCAGCAGAGCACCAGAAGTGCAAAGCTGTCGCATGACCAACCTTAGGAGAACCTTATGTATTGACAACCTTATGTATTACTTTGTGGAGCTTATGACTAACAATTGTGAAATAGTTTCTAGCTAATATTCTGTGTGAAGCAATGAAGCAGTTTGGTTAGCATAGTGAATTATCTACTTATCGAACAAACTAATAATCTATATGTTAATTCTGCAATGTAGTAAGAGTGAACACACGCAATTAACGTGGCAATTGAATAATTAGATATTGTGGCATTATATAAATATAATACATTAGATATTAAAAGCATGGAGCTTTGACTCTTGAAGTGGAGATGACGTGGATAGTAATAAACATTGAGCAATTGCAACGTTGATATTAATAGAATTACGTACTAACGGAATATGAGGACGTCAGAGTGTAACTAAAAGGCTTATTTGATTTGGTAACTTGAAGTGTGATGTAATGATTTCAAACCGAGTACCACTAGGCAGATTATCAATAATGACTGAAATTAGGTTGAATTATATGTGTAAAGATAATTTGAATGTTTCTTCAGGTTTACCTCTCGCTGTTGCTATTACGCCATCTGAGAGCACAGAAGCCCTTACGTCTCTATTCAATCTGGTGAAAGAAGTTTTGCCGGATCAGTGCTTCTTCAGTCGTGGAGCAAATCATGGCCCAATGCTCTTCATGACGGATGACAGCGCCGCAGAGCAGGCAGCCCTTCGTACTGTGTGGCCATCGTAAGCCCTATTTACCTCTCTGTAATACTGGCAATAAATTCCACAATACCTGAGTACCTGATGTGGTTCAATCTTGAAACTTCCTTTTTGCACAATTGCCATTCTGCCTAATGCATCTGCTATTGATAATTTTAAACCGAACTGCAGTTGAAATCATATTTCATTAGACATTTTCATGTATAAGACTTTATATGTTTACATATAACTTATTGTAGAGTGGTATAAATAGGTGCTTGGTGTCGATTTCGGAAAGTAGTATTTGGCTTAAGTTAAGAACTGTGTGATTGTTCCACTTTTAAACCATGACCTATGAAGTGGCAAAAATCTTTCAACTGTTTTTAGTCCAATATTGATTGTTTTACTCATTACTTATGTTGATCTCTTGGTATTTTTTGCTCAGAGCCAGACTTTGCTTTTGCCAGTTCCATGTACTCCAAGCTCAGTGGAGATGGTTGCTGCTGTCATCACACGGTGTTGTCAAAGAAGACAGACCAGTTCTATATGGTCTTTTCAAGCAGTTGGTTTATGCTGAAACTGAGACCATTCTCACCGACAGGTAACTTGGAATGTATCTTCAAGTATTTCACCAGTTCGCATTTCAGTATCACGCACTTATTCATGTGTGTGATCAATTAGGTTATGTAGCATTCTTATTAAACACCTAATTGCTGCCTAGTGCTGATACACCGCAGTGTGTAATTACTCTGATTTCACTTGTACTCCAAGCTCAGTGGAGACGGTTGCTGCTGTCATCACATGGTGTTGTCAAAGAAGACAGACCAGTTTTATATGGTCTGTTTTCTTTGTTATTATGTTAAGTGTTACACATATAATAATAATAATAATAATAATAATAATAATATTTTTCTTTTAAATAAACGCCTGCAAGACGCACTGCGCTTTACATTTACAAGTTATGCAGTAATCTTAATTAAACTTAACTACTAACTGAACAGACAGCTTTGTAATTACACGGCGCCAATGGCAGCCTACAAAGCAAATCCGCCCAACGGGGGCTCGAAATCACTACCTCTCGCACTCTTGGCCAGCGTGTTAACCACTACTCTACAGGGCCCCCCAACACATCATTAAACACATTGAGCACATCATTATAAGCTTCATCTGTGCTTAAGTTATGTTTCAGGAAATGTTTAGGGTTACGATATGTTCATAATTCTGTAAACTTTGTGATACATTCCATGAGAATTTATTTTTTCAGTGCACAAGTCTTCTTTGGGTCTGAAGTTGTCAACAAGTATCCACTGTTCAAAAATCATGTGCAACAATTTTATGACAACCGAAAGGCAGATTGGTGCTCTGCGTTTCGCCGTGACACACTTCTTCGTGGCAACAACACTAATAATTATGTCGAAGCATCGATGCGCATTCTTAAGGACATGGTCAGTGTCTGTGATCATAAACTTTGAACAGAAATGGTTAATAATAAAGTGCTACTAGTTTAATTCAATTAGTCAATTTCAGGAACATGTGAAAATAATGAAAGGTACGAAAACCTCATGCATCCGTGGTAAAAACATGTTCAAATTGGGTTTGAAGGAGGTTGCAGCTCTCTGGAATTAATTTCTATATGTGATATTGGATTCTGTGCCGCTGTGTTGGAGTCTTTTATGGTGCAGTCATTCAAATCAAGGCTATTTATAAGGAATTGATAGAAATGTGCAACATCTTATTTTTGCTTCTCATTCTTCAATTTCTTGCTGCACAAAAGTGTTTCTACAGCTACACAAGTCCATTTAGAAATGCATGCTTTAAAAGGCACTTGTCCTTGTCGAAATGCTAACTTGATTGGTTGAAGTTTGAAATTTGTAGACAGACATAAAGCCTCCGCATAAAAACCCCTGAATTAGGACAGTAGCCTCTATATATGTCCTATATGAAGTGCCTAAGTATTGAGAAGATAGAATGATATTATCTCTAATATTAGCTGTCAGGGACATGCCAAAAAGCATGTTATCTGTCATTCCGACATTTGGGTCCTAGCATACTGAACAGTCATTGTAAGTAACTGTAAATGTGATATCTGTTATGCATTATATTTCAGATCTTTCAAAGAACTCGAGCTTTCAACCTTGTGCAACTCATCGACTTCATGAGTGAGCGCTTTTCTGGGTTCTACGCACGACGCCTACTCGACTTTGCAAGCAACCGAAAGCAACGCTTGCCAGTCAAGTTTCCACCATACACTGACCAGCTTATAATCAAAATATCTGATGATGTGTACGATGTTGCTTCCAGCAAGCAAGATGGCACCATGTATACTGTGAACATGGCGACTACCATGTGCACTTGCTTTGCTGGCTCGACCGGCAAATTTTTTAAGCATGCACATTATGTATTAACACAAAGTCAAGATTTTCCTTCTTCCTACCAAGTCACTGATAATTGTAATGTTTTCTATGAGGTGGCCACAGGCAGTCCAGCTCCATCTGGTTGGCTGGACTTGCTTCATGGGGATTTAAGCCACAGGATTAGCCCTTCGGTCATGGATGTAGAAGTTCCTGCATCTGTTCACTGTGTTGAGTCCGCAGTGGAGAAAGTCCATTATGGAAGCATTCCAGAAAGCTCAATTGCTGAAAAGAACGATGCAATTGCACAGTGTATTTTCACAGTTGACCAATTATTTAAAACGAAGGTTCACGATGTAGCAAGGCAGAACCCTGATGCATTTATCGATGCGTATCATGTTTTCATTAGCACACTGCAGTCCCTGTCTACTGCTAATGCTATATACTGTAAGTGCTTTGCAAACCTTTGGAAAGTATTCTGGTGGTGGAAAGAGGGCATGCAAGCGATTGTCCACCATAACTGTGCAGTTGACCTCCCTAGCCCGCCGCAAAAACTTGCCAAAAAGTGTTGCGAGGCAAGCACCCTGGAGAGGCTGGCCGACATATAGAAAGTCGGCAGTGCTTGTGAATAATAGGCCTAAGCATGATTATTCTCTGCCTTCCAGGAAACAAAATCAGCCTGCATCACATGCTTTGAGTGAATGTGTGTTGCGGAACGTTTCTCTTGGCAGTTCACACTAAAAAATAGACATGTCAGAGAGACTAGCAAACGATTGATGCCTGGATGTCATCCAACCGTGCGCAGGTTAAATTCTGGAAAAACGCTTTTCATTTGGGTTGGAAGTCGCGTGCAAGTTTCTAAGCGTTTAAAAACCATTCTCTTTGATTGTGGTTTGGTGTCAGGTCAGGAGCGCCTCTGAGGAGTTATCTTGAAGTGGCGCTATATAAATTTACAATTACAATATTACCATTACTTTTCATAGCAAAGTGTAATCGGATGGCACCTTTTTGTACTGCGTGAAATTTGAGAAACACCGGAATTTTGAATTTAAAAAAAAGCATAATGTCATTTGTAGGCGAGATATAATTATGCTCATTCATTCATGCATGTGGCTTTATAATGTCTATAAGGTCGAGGTATTAAGTTATGTTGACCTGCGTGCACAGAACAATCCTTTCTAGGCATGGAATATGAACCTAAACTGCCGAATGTCTTCTGAAGTTAAGACGTGACTAAGTCTTCTGATTTGTAAATGCCTTTGAAGAACACACTGAACAGAGCTAAAGCTATCAATCATGCCATGTGGTGGTATTTATCAATTTCCAACTTGTGTGTACGAAATGTTAAAGACAGATTTTATTGATGCACGTTGTTTGACTTTTGTGTGCAATAAAAATATTCATATAGTGTCTTTTAAGGACCTGTCAACCTATGTCTACTATAGACTTAAACCATTGGTCATGTTTTTCAAGAGCTCTTATGCCCTGTCTCCTCTGATCCTCCACTTTGCAGCCCAGACGACACCTGCCTTAGTAGCTGTTTTTCATGTTGTTTATAATAATTGTTCTCCAATCATTTTAAAGTCATTGAGTTCTTAATGATTGCTGTTATTTTGTGTTTGGTGATGTCAATAAATGGCTACTATTTCATAACCACCATGAACAGCATCAATACTGACAGTGTGTAAAAGCTATGGGATCATTGAAGTGGCTTTTTGTCAATGGCTTGTTGGAACGTCGGTTGTTTAATTTAAGCCAAAGCACTGATATAAAATATTAGGATTTGTCTGAAAAAGAGCTATATAGGCCTATATTGAATTACGGCTGAATGGATAACATTGGGGGTGGGTAATGTAAATCCAGTAGTCTGCCACTGGCCTCTACAATACATAGGTGGGCTGGTGATCTGTAGAGCCATATCCAAAGGCATAGGCTTACATCAACATAAAGAACTTGGAGTTGGGAGAGCAAGCAGATAATCATGAGTGATAATATCAAACTGGAAAAGATAATTATGACTCAAAGAAATGTTTAATATCCATGACTTCATGTATAGGAAGTAAACATGCAGTCACAGGACCCACACATCTGGTGAGCTTACTCACCTGGGACAAGGTCTTCTCTTTATATAGCGGGAATAAACTACGGCTTTCTACTATACGCCAGAGCTCATTCCCTGTGCAGACAATATACATATAAGCCGATATCTGTTGCCTATGAACACAGGCTTTTTGGTATTTTGAACAAGCATTTTCTTAATTAATGGCAGTAAATTCACGGGGGAGAAATTGCTCGAATATTTTGGCAAATGTGGCATTTTTGAAAATTTACAGGAATAAATTATAGCGCTATAAGAACCCGGAAAATCCGAGATCGCCCTTTCATTACGTCGATTGCAAACAAATTTTATTAAATGTAACAAAATATCCTTTACTTTGCATTTCTCGTGTGCGATTCGCATAATTATCTATAAAATGCTTAATAAATTTACGATTTATGCTAAATGAGCCCGTTTTATTGGTAAATTACAGGACCATTTATTGCGTTAAGGCGCGTTAAAATACAAATGAGCGCAAATACTAGTTCTGCGTTCTATGCTTAGGCCTACTTACTTATAACATTAAATTCAATATATATACGCATATGCAACGCGGCTGTCGATTGGCTATTGTTTCGTTAGCCGTGATTGGTCAAGCCAAAATGTATTGATGATTTACATTTGAAACTCCGCCCCCTTTGATCGAGTGGTCTTCGCTGTATTCCATTTTGTATTCGCGCGGCCGGGAAGAGGGAATCATCGTCATTCCATTAGGGTTCGGAGGGAGGCCCGTCCATTGTTGACACAGCGCGATTCATTTAAGCGTTCGCCCGCCCTCCGCCGCCGTGCCGCAGACCGCAACGTCATTACACACACAGATATCAAATTAAGCCGCCATGTTGACGCATGCGCACTGCTGGCTTCGGCGATCACGCGAAAGTCTCGTGTTGCGAGACTTTGATGGGATTCGGCAGACGACGACGAAGAAGGCAGACCGTTCCGATTCGCTTTCCATCTATTCAAATTGCCGTTGCAGCGTTTCTTAGTCTTCGCTGGGTTGCATATATATAGGATAGAGACAGCTGCCGTGGAAGCAACAGCGCCTCCTTATCGTCGGGGGCTGTGCCGGTCGGAGGAAGAGCGCCCTGGCGGAGGGAGGAGCGAGGAGTGAGGGATCGGCGATGGCTTCCCTGCTTTCCTCGTCCGTTGTAACGTAATCTCGTGAGTGAGATCAGTGCAGCAGGGAGGCAGCTGCAGTTGTGTGGCTGCTGTGTGTGTGGCGGTAGTTAATGGCTGACGGACGGACTTAATTTTGCGACGTCTGAGTTGATTGTGTCGAAAGCCTTCTGCTTCTTCTTCTGCTCCAATAAAAAGAAGAAGAAGAAGAAGAGGGAGAATAAGAAGGACTTCTTCGGACGCCTGGAGGAGCTCGTCACGCACCTCACTCCCTCCTTCCCTCCTTCCTTCGGTCGATCGTGGATGCGGTCGAAATGGAAGACCGGATTGTGGAGTTGATTTGTCTCTCTGCTCCGTCAACATTCAGTCACGCAACGCAAGTTGTCAGACTGATCCGTTATAGGCCTACACTTCAATTTGACAATAGTTATTGTTGTAGTAATTAGTAGAAAAGGCAAAACAACAGTCTCGATGCGATCGTAATCGTAATCCCAACTTCAAGTTTATCAAGCGCTAATTTCTGGCCAGTGGCATATACACTGTTAGCCTTTTGACCGTCAATATAACGGTCGAAGGACTGGCAGCTAAGAACACGGTCGAGACCGTCGAAAAAAACTGCAGACCGTTGCTATAGCATTGGCCGTTTTTCCGACGGTTTACGACCGTAGCTTTTTACAATGCATTTAACGGCGTCCGACAGTTTTCTTGCACTTCCGGCAATTTTCTACCGTAAAATTTGACTGTCATATTCTGTAAAACATATCTTGGCTACCGTATTTTACCGTTAGGGTTACCGTGAACGACTGTATTTAAATGGTATTTGACGGTTGTCTGCCGTCGATTTAAACTGTCAGCGACAGTAATCCTAACTATTTTTACATTATTTTGCCGTTCATGTCAACCGTAGGCGCCGCCTTTTTTACGATTCTGTTGTAATGCTGTTGTAATTTACTGTCATCGGCAGTATTTTTTGACCCAATGCTGCTTTTTTTAACAGCAAAATTCCTTATTCAGCAAACTTTCTTATTAAATAAGAAATTTAGCTGAATAAGGAATTTTGCTGTTGCACATTAGTTCAAATTTTGAACTAATGTGCAACTCACTCATTTGTTATAAAATACAAAATAAATCACTGAATGGAATCATCATAAAATTTCTTCTGTCATTGCGTTATTCTTTCTCGAAGCCTCTAACACATCCTAACACTTCAGTCCCATCGAGTATAATCTCAAGGAACTGCTCATCTTTATCCAAACTTAATAGCCATACTTCAACTTCGAACAAACTAATAACATATGGTATTGAAACTTTGTAGTATTTATTTTATAATGATAAAAATAACTCTAAATCAGTCAGTCAGACAAAATATTAACATAACCAAAATGAAGACAAATACTATAAAGGAAGTTTGAAAACATCAAATCTCTTGAGCTACAATAATTATGATTAGAACAATTCCAGTACTGCAATGAATTATCAAATAAAAACAAACTAGAAAATGCAAACTTAAAGAGTACAAAAACATAAAACCATACCACTAAACTGGCATAAAACAAAAATCGTGTGGTCATTCCAAGTTAGTGAAAAAAATTGTTTTACATAAACATTAATGATCATGTAGTCTATATCACGTAAAGAATTACTGTTTACTTTAACTGGTACAATAGCCCTGCAATAGCACCAAAATGAAGAAAAATACTAAAACAAGTCTAGAAACATTACATCACTTGAGACACAATAATTAAAAAAGACAAGAACAATGTAAACCTTGAAGTGGAAAAATTAATAAATACATGGGTAAAACTTATATCCCAAACCACTTGAAAATCTAAATTCATGCAAACTGGTACTGTAACAGCACCACAATAAATAAAACTAAAACAAGCCTGGAAAAATTACATCACTTGAATCACAATAAGAAATACACAACCCACATTAAAATCTAAAAAGTGCATAGATTCAGAGTTCTTGTCTAAAAAAAGTTTATTTATTTCTCACATTTGCTCTAGCACCCCTTCAAGCTCTCTATTCAGAAGGGGTCCTCTCATTTTCACGCCGAAGTTAAATTGCTCGCATGAGCAATTGCAAGAGAAGCACTTGCTCAAGGTCACTACGTAGCGGCTTGAGGCAGATTCAAACTCGGAACCCTTCGGCTCCAAGGCACCGAACTCACCACTACATCTCAGTGCCAAACATGAATATTAATGATCATACTGTGTAAGGACTCACTGCCTACTCGAACTGGTATCCTTTATTGAAAAGTACTAAAATGAAGAAAAGTACTAAAAGAAATCTGAAAACATTAGATTTTTGGAATAAAATAAGACTAAGGCCATAATTGTCTTGGTCTGGACATAAATGCAGGGGTTTTTGCTGCCATTCAAGCACTGCACAGTATGATAATGCAAAACAGACTACTAAAATGTAAACATTCGAGCACAAAATTATTGCTACGACTGCTCCATGTCCGTCAGCCATGCAATACAGATACAGTTGAAAATGAATTCCAGGATTTTCAGCAATCAGGGTCGCTTGAATCCTGCCACTTATTGACCATACTACTCCTGGTTTCGAACTGTTCTGCAAATTCAGCACCTTGGGATTTGGGCAGGATAGATTTTCTCGTCCATCTTTGATCCCCGGTCCGGATTGATTTGAAATATGCATCTAAAACAGACAAGGAAACAGAATACAGTATAAGATAATTCGGTTCCAAATTTCTAACCAAATGCTGTGTTATGCAGTGTGAAACTAATTTTGCCAAGAAATCTTTTAAAAAGCCAGTGGGGCAAAAAATTTAGGATTTATTATAGAGATTTTTATAGCGTCCCTTCAATGTTACTACTCAGGAGCACTCCCTAACCAAAGTCATGTGAAAAATACAATGTTAAAGTTGCGATAAAACGTATCTGAGCAAACACTCGGCATAAGGCGTAAAGACAGTGGAAGCCCATTACTTATCGTGAGGGCCAATAACAGAGATAACAGCACGGTGCTGTCTAGGAGCCGTTTGCGCTCGGGAATTAGATGTTCACCATGAGCGAAGGAACGATGATTTACAATGACCGGTGGATGTTTAGCAAGCATTTCTGTATGGCGTATCATGCTTTCATTGGCACTCCATATTCAGTCATGACCAAAGGTTTGCGACTGGCATACTTTAATGAATTTTTATTCATTAAAATATGCCAGTCGCAAATTTTTGGTCATGACTGTATATGTTGCATTGATAAAATCTTTTAAAAAGTGGACAGGACAGAAATGATCCTACTAAAAGCAATGAGACACAAAATCTTTGGACATATAGCCAGGATGGGAGATGACTTGAAGTTCTGGCCTTTGGAATAATTGAGGAAGACAAAAAAGAGAGGCAGCATCATAGGGAATGGTCGAACGACATAGAGGATTGGTGCATAGACCAAGGGGCAGATCCAGCCATGACCCTCCCCATTGAGAAATGCCCATAGAACGTGGACCCATCAGGTTTCAACAAGGCAAGTCGGACCAAAAGACTAAAAAAAGGTTGGCAGCTTTTTCGGGTGAAAGACCAACAAATTTTTCCTAGAATCTTGGCTCCCTCTCAAAAATTTCTGTATCCGCCCCTGCAGAGGCCCACTACAAGAACTGTTCCACCTGGCACAGCCGCACAGGACAACAATGGATGGAAAAAAGACGAAGCTGACACTGGACACCTACGATCACACTGCTCATGGTGAATGATGATTTATTAAATACCGAAATTCATTTAAACTACAAGATTTAATAAACACAAATGATAAAATATCAAAATTAATGTAGCCAAAAGAATTATATTGTGATGCCACCCACTACTATGAATTTCTCCCATAGTGCTAATCCCATTTACTGACGGACCTGCTCATTCAACAAGGTATTCCTTGTTTAAATAACCACTTGGCAGGCAGAGTTGATTTGTGCTAAATGGTATGCCAAGAAGGAGCCACCAGGATACCTAAAATTGGTACAAAATTTAATCATGAACAAAATCCTACCATTTTCAACTACACAAAAAACAGAAAATCAGCTGCTAGTAGGTGTAAGCCAGATGTAATGACATTTGATTATATCCGTCAACTTTATCTACTTTTACCTCTGCACAAGATCCAGTGTACCAACAGCCCGCTGTGGATACTTGATGTTGAAGACAAAATAACTGGCAAACAGCATGGTGAAGCTGGTATTGAAATCTCTGATGCTTTCGCTAACAATAACTTTATGGAAAGAATCTCTCCGCCATCAAGCAAGAATCTCCTAAATGTAAATTAAATCAGTGATTATTAAAGACAGACAACTTTTGTGCTAACAATGCAATTAATCCACTTTATCAATTCAAGCTGAATGACCAAAACAAAGAGATATTTCAAAAATAGTATAAACAACTCTGAGAGAATGTAAGTAAACACGCAAAGCTATACAAAAAGGTTGAGCTAATGTTTTTAACTCGATGAAAGCGACAACATGCAAACAGTGTTATGTCTAAAACAGTAAACTGCAAACTCGTCAGGAATAATTTTATTATTATGCTTTGCAAGTGCTCATACTGATGGCAGCATCTTCAGTTATAGGCTCCCTTGTAATGGCTTATGGCACCATAGAAATTGCCATAATAATTATAATTATTATCCTGAAGAGTTGACAAACTCTACATTTGTCGGTGGAAATACAATATTAATCTCACAAGATAAAAGGGCTATACAACATGAAAAGCAGATTAAACATAGCTAATTTGGTGAATGCAAAAGTTTGTCTGATTCAGCTGGCATGAATGCACACTTCACTGTCTCCTGTCTCCAGGTGCATGAAGTACATGATTGCCTAACTGGTTTGGCATTGTCACCTTGTGTCTGTTCCAGCTTAAGTGTGCTCTGCTGTCCAGTCTTAGCTTGCAAGCCCTTCACCCTGCCTCTAGCAAGGAGGTTTTGGTCCCTCATTTGTGTTAGAACCCTAAACTGTCTGCATCACACTTCTCACTTATAGGTTCTTCTGTTTAGACTAGCCTCCTGTTGGAGATATGCCTATGACCAAGGATTAAGCGATTAGTGCCTGAGAGGCTCATTAAGTCCTATTTGTAACACTGTGGACTGGGAGCGACTACGAGTGGATTTCCTGAAGGGACGCTATATAAATTCGTGAAATCATTGAACATATGAATTTCTCGATTTTTTATTCATGTGATGCCATTCATATGCAGTTGATGCTATTCAAAATGCAAAACATACCACAAAAATCAAACATGGTGTAGCTGGGATGTCTGGAAGAGATTGAACTACAGCCGCTGTAGATGTTTCCTGTAACAATAAAAAAAATATAAAGTTGGTTATCCTTCCTGACACCAGCCATTTTGCAGAGTTAAATTCCTTTGTTAGAAACTAGAAGTGCTTCAAATTAGAAGACTTCTCATGTTAACCAGTCAGAAGATGCCTTCCTCCTAGCAGTCTCAATCATTGGCCTTTTATTATTATACATGGGTGTGATCGAGCTTGCAATCGTGTAGTGTACAGTGAACAGTACCAACGTTACCAGTAATGTCAAATTGGTGTGCATGGTATCATCATTAAATAAAGCACAATTTTAGCAAGAGATAAGGGGCTGAAGTCTGCGACATCATATAGAATAGCTATATAGAAAATCAAGTATACTTTAAATCATGTAAATTATTATGTTAAGAAAATTTGAATTACAAACTGTCACACAAGTTCTTTGTTCATCCCCCAACAACTCTATAAGTCTCTAACCCCACACCCTGAAACAACTCAAGCACTTGGTCGTAGCTGAAAACTATGTATTCCAATACACATCAAAAGTTATCAAGCAAAAGAGGCTTGCAAACACTGCCTAACTGAAAGGCTGTCTGCGTGACCCAAATAATAGCCAACATCACATTACCAAACTGATTGCTCAAATTAGGTCTGCGAGAAGTTGCGGGTTGTTTTAAAGTATTTAGCGGTTTGGAAATTTCATTGGAAGTTCCTTCCCTAAAGCAAACATTTAACTGCATATTTACGAAAATCTCCATTGATAAACAAAAATACTTCGCTTTAATTAAAAACTGCATTGTATCGCGTACCGGATCATTGCTTTGGTCTGGTGGTCTTTGGCGGGTCTTTTCTTCATTAGGACATTTATCATTACTGCCATGAAGGTCAAACTGCAAAAGAAATTTTTCAGCACCAGAAACATTTTCACAGTCTAATGTATTCATGAATTAACAACATAAAATTTTGGACATCGAGAAACACGAGATGAAAATGAAGATTTTTCTTTGCAAATGTTTTACAGTGCTTTATAAAAGGGCATGTCCTGAATATGACTGAGATTTCAAGTGTGGGTCATTCCAGGTCAAGTCATAGCAGTGATTCAGCGTGACCATCTCCAATTTGATTAAATTTGGCAAGACGGTACAACCCAATGAGAAACTCTAAGAAACAAAATTTTAGATTGCAGTCGTCGTAGATTCGCGAAAGTCCCCAGACTTTCCGCCGTCAGCAGCGTCGAATTCCGGTCGAACACGGCGATGGGTCAAGAATCGAACCCCAGCCGCTAGCGTCGGACCGCAAAGGCCTCCAAACCTTTCGTCGTCGACAGCGTCGGATTGCAGTCGTCGTAGATTCGCGAAAGTCAGCAGACTTTCCGCCGTCAGCAGCGTCGAATTCCGGTCGAACACGGCGATGGGTCAAGAATCGAACCCCAGCCGCTAGCGTCGGACAGCAAAGGCCTCCAAACCTTTCGTCGTCGACAGCGTCGGATTGCAGTCGTCGTAGATTCGCGAAAGTCAGCAGACTTTCCGCCGTCAGCAGCGTCGAATTCCGGTCGAACACGGCGATGGGTCAAGAATCGAACCCCAGCCGCTAGCGTCGGACAGCAAAGGCCTCCAAACCTTTCGTCGTCGACAGCGTCGGATTGCAGACGTCGTAGATTCACCGTAGCGCTCTTCGAAGCGTTTTCCTCCGTACGACTCGTAGCTGCACTGCGCCTCGAACCTGTAACACTCGGCTGTCGCTGCACCCTTCTATCTCACGGCGACCGCGTCGGCTGAATCTGCAGCTCGACGATTGTTTCCCGATGACTGACTATTCGATGACGGCTGACTCGAAGACTCGCTGACTGTTTCGAAGACTGTTAGACTCGCTGACTGTTACCTGGCCTCAGTGCGCACTTGTATATATATCGCACCCGCTAGGCTTCGTTCCTCTAGGCCACGCCCTCTAGGCTTCGTTCCGTTTGGCCTAGCTAGCTTCGTTCCATTTAGCCACGCCCCTTAGGCTTCGTTCCTTCTGGCCTAGCTAGCTTCGTTCCATTTAGCCACGCCCCTTAGGCTTCGTTCCGGCCACGCCCCTTAGGCTTCGTTCCTTCTGGCCTAGCTAGCTTCGTTCCATTTAGCCACGCCCCTTAGGCTTCGTTCCGGCCACGCCCTCTAGGCTTCGTTCCTTCTGGCCTAGCTAGCTTCGTTCTCGGGGTGGGAGCACGTAGGCCAACAGACGGGTCACGCCGTCCGGCAATACGTAGACGGACAGCGGCACATACATGCAAGGAAATAATCGAAATAATTAAAAATAAAACCTTACGGGCCCAATCTTCAACAATATTTTGTGCAAAAGCATGTAAAATATATGTGGTGTGAATGACGTTGCCTCATATATTGAAATATTTGCACACGAATATCATAGTACGCTATATATAAAATTTTGAGCTCCTTGGGGGCCACCTAAAAATTATTTTTAAAATTCGAAAAAATTAAACAAATATTATCATCCCCATAGGAAACTTTTTGACTGGTGAGACCTAAGAATTTCAAGAAAAAAGTTTTTCTGGGACACCCTAATATACATGTATCTAAGTGAATATTATTAAGTGTATGTCACTAAATAAAAGTATAATTTTTTGACAATAATATCATGAATATATATATAAGAAACAGTGAGGTCACAGGCGACGTGGGCTATGCATCTTCAACTTTGACGCACGTCTCTCTATGACACCTTTGAACAGCTTTAAACAAAGCTATAAATATATAAATCTCTTGCGTTATATTAATTAATCCAATAATGAGGTGTTATCAAGACGTAAATGTTATCTCAAGACCCAGACAAAGGTCAAGGCTTTAAACCTCAAAACCAAAACTAAGACCTTGAAATGTCACAATCATATCCTAACTAAAAACCTTTGAAGTCGGACAGGCCGCAATTTCCGTGAAAGCACGCTTCTTTTATTTTATTCAATTGAAACAACTCTAAACGCAGACTGCTGACAATTCCGAATTCCTTACAAAAAACCTTTCATGCGAAATGTTACGCTATACCCGAATGCCTGTCAGGGCTTTTTTTAACGTGCAGTTGTACACAAAATATGCAGTTGTAAATGGGTTTGTGCAGTTGTATAGAAGCCCTTCTGTACAGTTAAAACTAGTTTTAAAAAGGTCATTGTCCTCCGATTAGAAGTAATTTGCCATGCATGAATCATGGGAAAGGAAAGAAGGAATTGTGCAGTTCTAAAAATTCCTTAAAAACAGCCCTGATGCCTGTTACGTTTTATCAGAGGAATTCACATATAGATTATTCTAACCAGAACGCGTTGGTGCCTGCAGAAATGTCTGTATAGAAGAGGTCGAAACCCACATATAGGCCATTTTTGTAGAAGGGCAAAACAAAATTTCTTAGCTAAAGCTTGAAGCAGGAAATTAAGAACAAGTGGGTATTTTTCATAGAGGTTTCTAACTGTAAATAACGAAAATCACAAGTCCTTCCTTGACAATAGAGATGACAATGACGACGACGACGACAATGATGACGATTGACGAACAACAACGACAATGCCCTTCAAATCATTACACGTTGTCGATGGCTGGGTATATAACAACATCCCTAAGTCAGACGCGCGACCATGCAGTATTTAAATTAAGCTCGTCCAAGTCTCGCCGAAATCTCGTCCTATTCCTCGCGCACTTCCACCAACAACGTTGCGCCGTTAATTTCGATTGTCCGAGTTACGGCGGTTGCGTGCAGCAGTGGTCCAACGTTCCTCCCAACATGCATGGCCGGGAAGAGGGAATCATCGTCATTCCATTAGGGTTCGGAGGGAGGCCCGTCCATTGTTGACACAGCGCGATTCATTTAAGCGTTCGCCCGCCCTCCGCCGCCGTGCCGCAGACCGCAACGTCATTACACACACAGATATCAAATTAAGCCGCCATGTTGACGCATGCGCACTGCTGGCTTCGGCGATCACGCGAAAGTCTCGTGTTGCGAGACTTTGATGGGATTCGGCAGACGACGACGAAGAGGGCAGACCGTTCCGATTCGCTTTCCATCTATTCAAATTGCCGTTGCAGCGTCTCTTAGTCCTCGCTGGGTTGCATAGGATAGAGACAGCTGCCATGGAAGCAACAGCGCCTCCTCATCGCGGGGCTGTGCCGGTCGGAGGAAGAGCGCCCTGGTGGAGGGAAGGAGGAGGGGTGAGGGATCGGCGATGGCTTCCCTGCTTTCCTCGTCCGTTGTAACGTAATCTCGTGAGTGAGATCAGTGCAGCAGGGAGGCAGCTGCAGTTGTACGACTGCCGTGTGTGCGACGGTAGTTAATGGCTGACGGACGGACTTAATTTCGCGACGTCTGAGTTGATTGTGTCGAAAGCCTTCTGCTTCTTCTTCTTCTGCTCCAATAAAAAGAAGAAGAAGAAGAAGAAGAAGACGGAGAATCAGAAGGACTTCTTCGGACGCCTGGAGGAGCTCGTCACGCACCTCACTCCCTCCTTCCCTCCTTCCTTCGGTCGATCGTGGATGCGGTCGAAATGGAAGACCGGATTGTGGAGTTGATTTGTCTCTCTGCTCCGTCACCATTCAGTCACGCAACGCAAGTTGTCAGACTGAGCCGTTATAGGCCTACACTTCAATTTGACAATAGGTCATTGTTGTAGTAATTAGTAGAAAAGTCAAGTTTTCAGTTTAAAGCAAAACAACAGTCTTGATGCGATCGTAATCGTAATCGCAACCTCAAGTTTATCAAGCGCTAATTTACGGCCAGTGGCATATAGAGGCTTCTATATGACCAGGAAGAAATTTCCAGGGCTTAATTTGCATTTATGTAAAGAGGGGGGGGACATGGACATGGTTGCAAAAATCAGGAGTTATCTATTATTTTATACGAGTATATAGCCACGATTACGTTTGTAATATTTATTGCGGTTACTCAGTCACTATTATGATTACTATTATGATTACTATCATGACTACTATTATAATTACTATTATGATTAGGCTACTATTATGATTACCATTATGATTACTATTATGATTACTACTATGATTACTATTATGTTTACTATTATGATTACTATTATAATTACTATTATAATATTACTATTATGATTACTATTATGATTACTATTAGGATCTCTATTATGATTACTATTATAATTACTATTATAATTACTATTATGATTACTATTATGATTACTATTAGGATCTCTATTATGATTACTATTATAATTACTATTATGATTACTATTATGATTACTATATTATACGGCTACAAATACGAGTACAGTTGCAATTACGCTTGCGATCATGCGATCACAATTAAGATGACAGTATAACAGTTACGGCTATAGCCTTCAGCACAATAACTATTAAGTTTAGAATTACGATTACGATTACAGGTATACAGTGGCAGATGCGCTTTGGAAAATGTTTCCGGGTACGACCGCATAATTATAATCATCGGAGGATTCTGACTGAGAGGAAGAGAGGAATGGACTCCAGTTGACCGGATTTAATCCGACGGACGAAAGGTCTTCACTCCAGCTGCAGACGACCAGGACTCGAATCCAGGTCGTCAATCAGCGGAGTAGCAGCAGACTTCGAGTCGAGCGAAAGGCGCCATTATTATTGCGGTCACAATTCTAAGATGGCAGAGGGAGGCGAAAGGAACGGAGGGAGGGAAGGAAGGGGAGAAAAGGGGGAGGGAGCTGGAAATATGGATCACGGATGGATGGACGGATGAATGGATGAGAACGGAGACTGGAACTGGTGGTGGTGGTGGAGAGTGGAGAGTGGAGTCGCCGCGATTGTGTTCTTGTATTATACATGTATGTATGTATGTATGGTCGGCACCGCGTGAGTTATGATCTGTGGGTCGGTCCCTCTGGCGGCGACGCAACACGACCCCTTAATCCCGCTGACATGGCCGGGTCCCGCGAGCGACATACCGTCCGACCCTTCGGCCACAAATTGGGTGGCCTCGTCGTGGCCTCTGCCTCACCTTTCGCCCGCCACACCGGCCCCCAGTCACCCCTTCGTCACCCACCCGTCAGTCCCATACAGCCCACTTTATTGCCTTCGCCATCGCCTACTCGACCGTCGGTCCCGTGGGCAATCAGGCGCTCCTTGCCACCGCGCTTGATCGATGGTTGACCGTAGACGCCCATCGCCGTCGCGTCCTGCTTAGAAGGTACCCGTCCTGGGAGGCACGGGGCCTCGTCCGCGCGGGCCTCTAAGACGGAAGAGGACGCCTCAACGCTTCGTCGCCTCCGTATGCCCCTTCAACAATGATGCGACGAGACTTATACGACTCAACTGACCACTGGTCAGCTCTGATACGATGACCGACGCATTAGGAGCTGATAGTGCGCCAGGCGGTCGTCTTTATGCGCATGCGCAGATGATGAAGTGCATGAGCGACGACGACGATGAAGGCGAGGGTGTACCGCAGCGACAGCTATAATCTTCGCCGACAGTTGACGACGAGATCTCGCGAATGAAATCTCGCGCGACGAGATTCCTTCGACTGCTTTGTAATGTTATATGGCGTCACGTGATCAGTCGACCTCGCGAAGACGAAGGGACGGAAGAAGCGGGAATTAAGACCTGGAAGAAATGTTGAGGCGCTATAAGATAATAATTATTATATATCGACTCAATTGTGATGATCAACGGAAAAGATCGAAACGCATCGTCTGTATGTCTGTGTAGGCCTACATGTGTGTGTCTGTACAAATGGGGAAAGCATACATACATACATACATACATACATACATACATACATACATACATACATACATACATACATACATACATACATACATACATACATACATACATACATACATACATACATACATACATACATACATACATACATACATACATACATACATACATACATACATACATACATACATACATACATACATACATACATACATACATACATACATACATACATACATACATACATACATACATACATACATACATACATACATACATACATACATACATACATACATACATACATACATACATACATACATACATACATACATACATACATACATACATACATACATACATACATACATACATACATACATACATACATACATACATACATACATACATACATACATACATACATACATACATACATACATACATACATACATACATACATACATACATACATACATACATACATACATACATACATACATACATACATACATACATACACAAATACATACATACATACATACATACATACATTCATAAATACATACATACATACCTACATACATACATACATACACACATGCATAGATGCATACAAACGTACGTACGTACGTACGTACGTACGTACGTACGTACGTACGTACGTACGTACGTACATACATACATACATACATACTTACGTAATCTTACATATACATAAAATTATATCTGCAATTGTATACATACAATCATACATGTTAATTCATGCATGCATATTAGGCACAAAGAAAGTGTGCTTTGAATGCATTCATAAATATTATAGTCTATACAGAAATTCTGTATATTTCTTTCTTTCTTTGTTGAAAAGAATCTTTTCTTATAATCGCCGATACTTGTGTTGTCGCAAGGTTAATAGAAAGACATATTTTGTCTGATAATTATGAACCGCACGAATGTATCCTGCAGCATATATATATACTGTGGCTATAGTATAACGAAACTATCAGTGTGGCCTTACAATCATGCATGCACACTGCAATGCAGTCACACAGTGATTAATGAACGAGAGACTGAATTGGTGAAAGAAAGAAGAAACGAAAGAAAGAATGAAAGAAAGAAAGAAAGAATGAATGAATAGATAAATGAATTAATGAATGAGTGAATGAAGAAATGAACAGACAAGCTAACGAATGAATGAACGATGGAACGGATAAATGAACGAATGAGTGATCTACGGGAGGTCACACTAAAACCTGATACACCCAGACACGACCGCTCTCAGCAGAGTCGTGCATATAGATACGTGTGTCTTCGACCGGGTCTTTGCGCACCACTCGAATGCCTCTCGAGATGCATACACAAGCGTCGATAACATTTCACTTCGTCGAAACGCAAACCAATAAAACTATCCATCCCATCATGCTCCACGGGCGACTTCCGTCCGCTCATGCGCACACGCATACCTGTGTTCTGGAGTGTTTTAAAAGCTCTCTTCGGAAGGCTTCATGCAGCTTTGCGATAAAGATGCTCTCATAAGCGCTGCGATATTTTCATAGAGGGGCCAAGCATCAACGAGATATAATGTAGCGATGGATTATTAGAGCTGCTGTACGGTCTGGCGTCGACCTCAGCTCGAGCCTCTTCACTTCTGACAAAATATAGATAAGACAACGACGAAAGAGTCGTTGCGAGTTAAGAGGCGGAGAATCAGAGGAGAAGAGAGGAGATGAAGGAGACGGAGAAACACACAGAGAGGTAGAGACAGGGACAGAGACAGAGGAAGATATAGACAGAATGAATAGAGAGACAGAAGATAGAAAGAGAGAGGCAGACAGACAGACAGACAGACAGATAAAGACTAACAGGCAGACACAAACAGAGAGATAGAGATTGGGAGAAAGAGTTAAGAGAAAGGAAGGAGAAAGGAGGGAGAAACAGAAACAGACATACACACTTGTAGAGACAGAGTTAGGGAAAGTGAGACAGAATGACAAGTAGAGACTGAAGAGAGAGAAAGAGAGAGAGAGTGAGACAAGGAGAGGCTAATGGGCAGGCACATATTATACAGAGAGAGAGAGAGACAGACAGACAGACATACATGTACATAGAGGCAGAGAGGCAGAGATACAGATACAGACATACAGACAGACAGGCAGAGATACAGATACAGAAAGAGACAGAGAAAGAGAAAGAGAGAAATGCAGAGAGACAGAGAAAGAAACAGAGAGATCATGTATACATAGACAAAGAGAAAATGAGATTTTCATCATCATTCCATGCAGCATGTCTACACAGTACACACGTCATGAGTTGCATGTTGAAGAAATTCCTATAGACTTCCTCTCGGGCATACTTGTAAAACCCTCCACATAGTTCTGAAAATCACCCGGACAGATTAGACCACCGTTTAGACATTATTATATTGACATGGCGTCTATACCATCCATACACACGCACCCAGCACGCACGCGCACCCACACGCATTTGGAAACTGCTTCGTTCGCTATAGCTATAGGCTACGTGTCTGTGTATACCCGGAATCTTGCACATCGGATGTTGCTATCGTCCATCGAAACGAATCGTGCAGACAATATACATACGCTACATATGAATTAATCAGCAGGATGTCTTTCAATTTAAGAAGTTTTTCTATCCCTCCTTTTTCATCCCCTTCTTACTGGTAAATTGACCTCAGTTAGATGACAGTGACCTTATGCAAAATATTTTTAACTGAACAGAGGTGCTTGTATGCAACTGTATACATGCATGATTGTATAAGCCACTACTGTATTACTCACTTAAGAACTGCACATTTTGTGTAGAACTGCGCGCTACAAAGCACCGAGAACAGTTACTAACAGCCATAATATTCTTCGAAAACAAAAATAAAACATTTTCCACCTCCAATACAGATAGTTGGCGGAAGACTGTTCCAGGCACGCGTGAGCTAGCAGCGACCCGAGATACCCGGTCGTCCGTTTTAGTGTCAGTGGCAGGCACAAATACAACGCACGACTTTGATGTCGATTAGCGTTGTCAGCCATATAACGGCTGCGTGCATGGATAACGACTGACTGCAGAGCGAGTTGCTCGGCCGTGTATACCTAGAGAAACTTGCATATGATGCAATGCAGAAGGCAAAGTCTGCGTAGAAGATTGTTCTGGAAAGATTGATTGCTTATTGATTTTGTCCGTATCAACATCACGTGGACCGACTACGATAGGTCGAACCAAGTCTTGTTGCTCTTCATGTTGAACCTGCAGTTGCAACTTGCAAGCATGTACTTCGTTCACCGAGACTCCCATCATAAAGATTCCTGTCAAATACTATGTTGCTTTCTCATGACCTGCAGGGCTTTGCTGAAGTGATGCAAACATGGCAGCGTGGGTTATTCAATTGCCTAAGTAATTAGTTCGATAATTCAAATTAATTAACTATAGTATAGCGGCCAAAATTTTGTTATATTATATAATTATGTGCTTTCATTGTTTGCAAACTCAGAGTTCGTATATATATATATATATATATTGGCATTCTAAGCATACATTGCAAATGAGATATGAAATTCGTCTCTAACACAATTGCTGGATTTGAGAGCGCGGCACTCTATAGCAGATCCCCACTAAACGCTTTATTCGCAGCTGCAGGCTCAAGGCAAAGTCCAATATTACGTCGAGTCAAAAGCAAAAGTTTATGATTTACTACCTTAAATATTATAATTCACTGGAAGTGGAATGTTGAGAATACTATGCCATTCAGAGACTTTTGGCCCGAAAAGTGTTAGCATAACTTAGCATTGAACTAAAAATCAACGGATGATAATATTACACGACGGTTCTATGGTGGACTTGAAGCACAAAAGAAAAGCTTCCTGCCAGGCTGCAGGAAATCACGATCGCAATATGAAATGCTAATTCTGTGACCCGTGCAGCCCAGCAGTGCGATAAGTGACCTCTCTGTCTGTATGCTGCAGTTGATACAACAACCTGCAAGCATGCAGCGGCATTCAGTGCCCCGACCACGCTCGCTCTTTATCTGTCTGTCCACATGTGTCTGTTTGGATGGCTGCAACATTCTCTTTTTGTCCTCGTTCTCTCCGTTTCTGTCTTTGTCTCTCTCTCTCTCTCTCTCTCTCTCTCTCTCTCTCTCTCTCTCTCTCTCTCTCTCTCTCTCTCTCTCTCTCTCTCTCTCTCTCTCTCTCTCTCTCTCTCTCTCTCTCTCTCTCTCTCTCTCCTCTCTGTCTCTGTCTCTGTCTCTGTCTCTCTCTCTCTGTCTCTCTCTCTCTCTCTTTGCGTATATAGTTCTCGTTGTTTGTCTCTCTCTTCTGCATGCCTCTGTCTCTCTGTTTCTTTCTGTTCTTGTCTCTCTGTCTCCGTTTGTGTCTCTCTAACTGTTTATGTCTCTGTCTTTCTGTCTCTGTCTATGTCTATCTATCTGTTTCTATCATTGTCTTTTTCTCATTTGCATAAACTCTCCTATTCTCCTACATGATTATTATAGACCAAGCATAACTTTCATTCGTTCATTGACGATTTCTTGAAGCTTGCGTGTGCATCAAAGTGTGGCCACCAACAGATGATTAAACAAAGAATATGCCTGTCTGTCTGTCTTGCTCCAATCCCTTTCTCAATCTCGGCATGCCCCAGTGCTTGACTTTGTCCTGCATGAAATTATTGTCTGTTATATCGCATCCTTGTGAGGTTAGGAAAAGCGCTTTAGAAGGAGTCGCAATGGAGGCGATCAACGTGAATGGCTTTTGAATCGCTTATCGCGTGGAAGTTAAAATGGTGACATCTCGGGTTATAACTTATAAAGTGAATTGGCAGCTGAAAATAGTCGCGTTGAACTACAAATTTGGGTAAGAATCAATTGCAAAAATTTTGGAAAAAACGAATCGCTGTCATTTCCGATCAGGTTCTCCATGGGAAGAAATTCAAAATACATCCATACAAACAGAAGGACAAACGTTCAGACTTATAATATTAGATGCTGTTTAGATGGCGTTTTCCGCTTCACATGCAGAGGGCGCCACATGAGTCGATGATCTCTGATCTACTATGACGTCACATGATGGTTAGGGCTTAATAATCACACGTCTTCATGCATGCATATGTAAGTGTGTATGAATGTATGTATCTATGACTTGTATGTATGTATGTATGCATGTATGTATGTATGTATGTATGTATGTATGTATGTATGTATGTATGTATGTATGTATGTATGTATGTATGTATGTATGTATGTATGTATGTATGTATGTATGTATGTATGTATGTATGTATGTATGTATGTATGTATGTATGTATGTATGTATGCATGCATGTATGCATGCATGCATGTATGTATGTATGTATGTATGTATGTATGTATGTATGTATGTATGTACGTATGTATGTATATGTATGCATATGCATGTATTTATGTACAATTGTATTTATGTACAATTGTATTCATGTACAATTGTAGTTATGTACAGAGGCTTCTATCCCCCCTAAGCAACCGGGCGCAATCCATCTTCTTCCCCCCCTTTTTGGACAGGCCTTCCTCTATATATATGCAATATAATGTAATCTAGCGCATGCCCTCTAGTGTGGGAATGAAGGTTTGTTTGGAGGGGGACAAACGAGCATCCAGCAGACGATCGCCGAAGCATGTGTACCGTAGCGCCGAGAAGGGACCTGGTATGGGGAGGGAATGTGCCCCTCCCCATAAGAAATTTTTGCGATTTCCGCATTGCAATTTCAGCATTTTAGGCTGTCCTCTTAGCAAAATTACTCTACTGTTTCAGTGGAGGAATTGCTGCCAAAATTGGGCAGCCATATGTTTTGCGCCTCTGATCAGTGTGCACTCGAGAGGCGTTACATGAATTTTAGAGCACAATGCAATACAATAATTAAAATACAATATAGTTCCTACATTGTAAGCCCACGTAATAATGATGTTGCTTTACTAAGTGTTCAAGTACCAAATTTGACTGTCTGAAATTTGAAAGATAACATTGGAGATAAGCCATTTAGTTGTGCAAAATAGTATTTGTATTAACATTACTTTTTCAATTATGATAAATATGATTGTATTATTTATTCACCTTTATTTATTAAAATAGTAAAAACATAATTATTTTCATGTAATAGAATTTTTTTTATTATGGTATATTGTAGCTGTTATAGCAGTTCATGTAATTCAAAAATGCAGATAGTAGCCTAACTAAAAACTCAAAGTGTATAAAGTGTATTCATTTTGCTAAAACTAGTAGGCCTACTATTTTGTCTAAATTTATATGGAGGGGAAGTATTTTCTGGGGGGATCTTCTTCCTAGTGATGCCTAGATTGAACGCTGCCCTCCATGTCCGACCTCCCCCCCCCCCAACTGACGTGAATTTTGGCTGTCTTCTGATCCCCCCTATTTTTCACTGGGCGCAAGCTGCGCCCGCCATGTATAGGGATAGAAGCCCCTGGTTATGTATACATGTGTAGATTATGTATATATGTCCAGGGATTAAATATAGAAAGATCAAATGCTTTCGGCAGTCGAAAACAAGGTCAGTATCCTTGAAAAAGAGTTTGCGAACATCTCACTGACTGGAATACAAGGTTTTAAAATAATTATTGTCTCACTCGCCTCTAAAGAAGCACAGTAACAATTTCGAAGCTATACCTGTAACATCCAAGAGTATTATTAATTTGCAAAAAGCGACTTCACCTTCATGGTCTCGGCATATGAGAGTGGTCAGTCCTCTCCCTCGACGTCTTATCCTCCCATCGACAGTGTATAATTATGGTCAGTGTTTACAAATGAGTTGGATATAATATTTATATAGGTGTGGTTTGAGTAGAACTCTCGAATCAATTTCAGCCCTGGAAGGGATTTGACCCCTCCCTCCTTCCCTCCCTCCCTCCGACCACTCAATTCATTGACGGCTCATCAAGCTAAACATTTCCCTATCACAATGCACATTTTGCGAAAAATATTGTAAAAAATAAACTGGGAGTCAGACGTTGACTTACGTGGGGATGGGATGTGCAATGAAGACTTTATACTATATGGGAAACAAAGAAATGTCAGGGGTTGAACCCCAAACTCCCGTCAATTCTCACCCTGTCACCGCATTTGGTTCAAATCTCGTTAACGAGCATGATTGTTTTTAAAAATCTGGAACCACCTGCCTATGTACCACCCGTCTTCCGTCAAAGCGGGGTTGTTAGAGGGTATACATGCATGCAGGGGGTGGACCAGGGCAGGGCAGTGAGAGAATGGGGGTCCCTTGATCGCGTGCTATGATAGTGGTTTTAAGTTGACGTGTTGTGTGTGTTGTGTGTGTCGTTGTCGATCAGCGAAACGAGTTGAAGAATAAATTAGTTTTGAAATCTGATACAATCGTCAACTGACGGAGGGAAGGGGATGGGAGGGAGGGGGTTGTTCATTGCTGCGTCGTGTGTGGTCTTTTGACGAGCTGTCTCTTTATCTGTCTGTCTTTGTCTGCCTTCGTCTGTCTGTCTTGGTGTCTTTTTATCGGTGTGTTCGTGTCCACTATGATCCATCTGTCTGCTGTCTTACGGATTGTATACGTATACAAACAAACACACAGACAACGTCTTTGTTTTTTCTATTGCCCGTCTGTCTTTATATTCTGTCTGTCTATCTGTGTATCTGCATGTCTGTCTGTCTGCATGTCTGTCTATCCGCTTGTATGTCTGCATGTCTGTCTATGTGTGTCTGTCTGTGTGTGTCTGTGTGTCTGTCTGCATACACGTATCATTTCTCTGACCATATACCATAATGTTGTATACATTTGCATTATTATATTCGCTCAACATGCAGTCTTGCACATGTATACGAAAGAATATCAGTCAATAATCTTTGTGTGTTTGTGGTTGTGTGTGCGCGCGCGCGTGTGTGTGTGTGTGTGGTGTGTGTGCGCGTGTGTGTGTGTTTGTGTGTGTGTATGTGTGTGTATGGCTGTGTGGTCTGTGTCCGTGTTTGTTTCTATTTGAACTGCGAATTTAAGCAAAATCAATTAGTTTGGCAACGAAGAAGAAAAAGTTGGAGGGGAAGCCTACAGCGTGGAAGAAGTGGAAGAAGAGTAGGAGGACGAGGAAGAGAACGAGGAGGACGAGGACTAAGAAAAGAAGAAGAAGAAGAAGAAGAAGAAGAAGAAGAAGAAGAAGAAGAAGAAGAAGAAGAAGAAGAAGAAGAAGAAGAAGGAGGAGAAGAAGAAGAAGATGAAGAAGAAGAGGAAGAAGAAGAAGAAGAAGAAGAAGAAGAAGAAGGAGGAGGAGGAGGAGGAGGAGAAGAAGAAGAAGAAGAAGAAGAAGAAGAAGAAGAAGAAGAAGAAGAAGAAGAAGAAGAAGAAGAAGAAGAAGAAGGAGGAGGAGGAGGAGGAGAAGAAGAAGAAGAAGAAGAAGAAGGAGGAGGAAGAGGAGGAGAAGAAGAAGAGGAAGAAGAAGGAGGAGGAGG
This sequence comes from Lumbricus terrestris, assembly GCA_949752735.1. Taxonomy (NCBI): domain Eukaryota; kingdom Metazoa; phylum Annelida; class Clitellata; order Crassiclitellata; family Lumbricidae; genus Lumbricus; species Lumbricus terrestris. Next base: position 68,498,838 of record OX457039.1, read on the forward strand.
AGGAGAAGAAGAAGAAGAAGAAGAAGAAGAAGAAGAAGAAGGAGGAAGAGGAGGAGAAAAAGAAAAAGAAGAAGAAGAAGAAGAAGAAGAAGAAGAAAGAAATAGAAAAGGAAAAGGAAGAGTGCAGAAAGTGGGAAGCGATGAAGAAGAGGAAGAAGAACAAGAAGAAGGGGTGGAAGAGGAAATGCGGGAAGAAGAAGAAGACGAAAAGAGGTAGAAGGAGATCAACACGATTAGAAGGAAGAGAAGGAAGAAGAAGAAGAAGAGGAAGAAGAAAAGGAGGAAGGGGGAAGAGAAATAGAGGATGAATGGTGATAACGGAGGGAGAGGAGAAAGGGCGTGGTCGTCAGACCTCCCCTCCCTCTCGACTGTTTATTCTCTGTATGCATATACGTCTGTGTGTCTATCTGTCTCTCTCTCTCTGTGTCTTTGTATCTCTCTGTCTCTCTCTTTCTTTGTATCTGTCTGTATGTGTGTCTGTCTGTGTGTCTGTGTGTCTTTCTGTGTCTTTCTGTCTGTCTGTCTCTCTGTCTGTCTCTCTGTCTCTCTCTGTCTGTCTCTGTCTTTGTATCTGTCTGTCTGTGTCTGTGTGTCTGTCTGTCTGTGTGTCTGTCTGTCTGTCTCTGTCTGTCTCTGTCTGTCTCTGTCTCTGTCTCTGTCTCTGTCTTTCTCTCTCTTTCTCTCTCTCTCTCTCTTCTCTCTCTCTCTCTCTCTCTCTCTCTCTCTCTCTCTCTCTCTCTCTCTCTCTCTCTCTCTCTCTCTCTCTCTCTCTCTGTGCGCTGTCTACACTCTACACGACGTGTAAACTTGTGCCTCATATAAAATCATGTAATTATATGACTTCACACATCATCAGCTTTCCCATCTCACGCACATCAATGTCTCACGCTCAAAACTGTCGTGACATTTACCAGTCAAGAAGTCAAACGTTTGCTTCTCATGCAGCCCTCAAATATGATCACCACCAATATGATATATATCGTGATGACACCGCGATGCAAAAATGTATCAGTCTTTAAGCATACATGGTTGAAAATAAATAGAGTCTATATATGCTTGTATATATATCAATGTATAAGTATACATGTATATTAGGATACAATGTACTGCATAGTTGAATGCATGCGTGTATAATTGTATATTATATGCAAACAGGCTCTGAGATATCTTATCTATAATCACTTTCACTTACATTCGGAGAATGTCCGAGAAACCATAATTAAAACTATAGAGATTTTAATCAACAGAATATATACCGCATGTAGTATATATATATGTATATAGTTTGCATGTATTATACATAGGCCTACATGTATATTTATATCAACAAATTATATCTTTGTGTATATATAGTTTATACTGCCCACTTATACAGTATTTTAGTATATATTTTAGTCACAAACGACACTTCTAACAGCATCCACAAATCTACCTTCACACGTGTTTATAAGTGCATGCATGTATACATAATATACATATAAGCTTTTTTGTATACAATCAGTGTATAAGTGCATGTCAAAGTGTAGAAACAGAAGTGCCTCGACGCTCCTCACCTTTCCCTGCTGTGCAGGCCAAATAAGTGCCAGGACGGTGTTCAGATTTTAAAATAAGTGCCTGGACGCCGTCCATGGCCGTCCAGGCACACTTTAAGCCTTGTATACAATGTATTATTTTTTAATTCCTGAAAATTATGAATAAATTAGTAACATAACTACGTGATGTTTTTCATGTCGTGCTATATGTCTGATATTAATTCCAACCGTATATATATATATATATATATATATATATATATATAACGCCTTGGATTTATATAGCGCCCCTTCGAGAAGTCAATACTCAGAGTTGATAGTTAGTCTATAATAGTTGGGGTATAAATCCCAAAAAAGTGTCAGTGTGCAAAACAATTAGCGACTAAAATTCAGAATCCCCTTCACCGACTCTTAATAATTGTCACTGCTATATCATCGCCACCTATTGTACATCTAGAAGACACATGGAAACGACTTGACCGTTGCCTTGACAACGCCGTTCAGCCCGAACAGTTCCATGCGATCGCGGTTGTCATGACAACGGCTCGGACTTGAGGTCGCCGACCGTTCAGCGTCGCGGTTGCTAAGCGACGACTTCTCGGCACCGCCTTCGACGCCGGACGACGTCGTCTCCATGGCAACAACGACGTCGCTACAGCTGACGTCATCGTCGTCGTCGACGTCATCGTTGCTTACGTCATCGTCAATGTCGATCTCGCTCGGCTCCCGTTCTGGTCGTCCGTACGCGGTGCAATCCGGAGAAATGTTTCTGCAATCTTCCTCCTCTTCATCCTCCTCCTCATCATCATCGTTATACTCCTCTTCATCATCCTCTTCGTCTTCGTCTTCCTCCTCCTCATCGTCATCCTCCTGAGTCCGACCCCCCAGCGGGACCTCGGTGTTGGCCGCCACCACCCCCAGTGGCCTGCAGGGTCGGCAGCAGCCTCCCGCCGCCGGTGACTCGGAGGCGCTGCTGCTGTTGCACGCCTGCCCGATGAAGTGGCGGATCTCGCTGAAGTAGGACTCCTCTCGGTCAAGGTCGAGGTCGGCGTTGGCCATCGGCGGCGGCGGCGGTGAGGTTGAGGCGTCGGGCGGGTGAGGGGAGTCGACGACGTTAGGCCCCTCCGACTCATGCTTCTTGAGGTGACGGTCGAGGTTCGTCTGCTGACCGAAGCATCGGTCGCACAGCGGACACTTGAACGGCTTCTCCTTGTTGTGGATGTTGCGCACGTGACGCTGCAGGTTCGACGAGATGCTGAACGATCGCTCGCAGTACTTGCACTTGTACGGCTGCTCGCCTGTGTGCGTTCGCAGGTGGCGGGTCAGGTTCGCAGAGCGAGGGAAGATCTTCCCGCAGAAGCGACACGAGTAGCGATCCTTCAGTTTGCCACCGATTCCCGGTCCGTAGGGAGGCCCCAGGGCGCCGGCGCCACCTGGGGGCTTGAGGTGGTGAAGAGGGGATAGACCGTTGAGGGCGGCGACACGATGTGCCCCGGATCCCGGAGACAGACGGGGCATGGTACCGGGAGGACAGGAACCGCCTTGGGATTGTGGGGGAGGCGGGGGCAGCATTGGATAGGCGCCTGGGGGAACGTGGAACTTGTGACCGAGGGTAAGCATCCTTACGGCTGCCTCGCGGAACCCCATGAACTTGGACTTGTCGGCTGCGGCAGCGGCGGCGTGAAGATGCCGGCGGTAGAGCTGTTCGAAGAAGAGGGTGTTCGCCGGTGGTGGGGGTGGATGTGGGGGTGGTTGGTGGTGGTGGTGTGGTGGTGGTGGCCCGTGGTGTCGAACACTGCAGAAGATGGTGTTCGTCTCCTGACCTCGATGGATCTGTGCGGCAGTTAGATGGGATCGGTGAGGTCCGTCCATGAGATGCACCGGGCTCTTCCTAACTGGCGACGATCCTTGTCGTTTCCTGTCTGACAGAGGACTGGCTGGTCTCACGCTGAGGTCCAGGGGTTGTTCCACTGCGCCAACGCCGAGGGTCGCTCTGAACGGTTCCACGCCGCCACCGTTCCCTGCCCTTACCAAGACGTCGCCTCGCGTCGTTCGGACTCGGTAGCGCATTCGAGCTTTGCGTACGGCGAGTTTAGCCCGACGAAGAAGGCGACGCTCTTGACTGGCGCTGCGTCCGAGCTTCCGGTAGTCGAAGTGACCGATATTGAGGAAGCCTTCGAGTCGTCCCTTGGGATGTGGCTGCTGGTGCTGGTGCTCGGGAGCCAGTGCAGGGCTCGGTGCTGCGTCCGAATCGCAGTCGGAGATCGTTTGGCTGCGACTGTTCTCCTCCTCGCCGTTCTCGTTCCCATCATCGTCCTCCGTGCTATTCAAACTGTTGTTCTCACCGCTCGTCAGACTCGACGCATCGTCCACGGTGGTTGATCGCTCGGTGACCACCTCGCCCAACTCGGTGCGTCCGTCACCCGTGCGTTCGTCCGCCAATCGAGGGACGATCCTCTTGTGTGCGTCCAGCTGCAGGAGGGACTCCTGACCGATGAC
>OX457039.1:68512868-68518651 GCA_949752735.1 Lumbricus terrestris
CCGTATAAGATACCGTTCCTGTTTATGAAACAGCGTGGAAGGTGAGACAACGCAAAATGTCGTCTTATGAAATAGTCCGCTTTACTAGAGAGTTACTTGGAAGAGCAGCGACGACGACTGAGAGACGATTGGCTTATGACTCGTCCCTAGAAGCACCCACGGTAGCTCGTCGTCGCTCAGTCTCCCTCCCTCCGCCACACTCCCTCCGCTCCCCTCTGTCTCTGTCTCTGTCTGTCTCTGTGTCTATTCCTCAAGACAGGATGCGGCCGCTGTCAGGCAAGCAGCGCCCCTCGCGACGACCCGGATAAGTGACAGCGGTTGGTCGCTTTCATCTCGCGGTCCGTCCTCTCAACGCCAAAGCATTCACCGTCTTTAATTACTCGCCCGGTAATTACGCCCGCAGCGACGCCGACCAATCGCTGCCGAGAAACGCCGTCTTAGGAGGCGGGGCTAGACGATGGGCGGGGCGAGGAACGGGTGATTGACAACGGGTGGTGGATGGTTCTGGTGGATGGTTGGCATGCATGCGCGCCTGGTCGAGAGAGAGAGAGAGAGACTGCTCGGTGGCAATTGATAGAGATATTGAATCGGAGGAAAGCAATAAGCATTATCTGTGATCGAAGACAGATTGACAGAGACACAAACAGACAGACAAACACACACAGACACGCAGACACACAGACACGCAGACACACAGACAGACAGGCAGACACACAGACAGACAGACACACAGACACACACAGACACACAGATAGAACGACACGCACACACAGACACACGGATACACATAAGACACAAAGACATTTGAATAGAAACACGATAAGCAGCCATGGCATGCAGAGAGAGAGAGAGAAAGAGTGCGTCATGAAAGGGACAGACAGACAGACAGACAGACAGACAGACAGACAGACAGAGAGACGCAACGAAAGGCCCAGAACAAAAGACACATGAATAGTATACGTATATACACGCATGCATGCACACGCACGATGTATAATTATGAACTCCTCAGCTTTTCACTCCACAACCATCCCCTCCTTAGCCATGCACTCCTTAGCCATGCGTGCACTCCTTATAATAGCCATGCACTCTTTAACCATGAGCTCCTTATAGCCATACAGTCCACAGCGACACAATACTTAGCCATATAGCCTACGTTCCTTAGCCATTTTGACGCTCTCGGCTTTCCCCTGCATGTATACACATGCACTTATAGCCAGTGTGTGATTTGTCAAAAAAGAAGTGTGGGGGTCGGCTTAATGTCCTTGTTTTGGGGGGGGCCAAAATACGCCGCGGCGACTGCGGAGCATATCCGACTAGGGGATCTGGGGGAGCGTCGTAAGCTCCCCCAGCGGGGTCCGGGGCGGAGCCCCGGCCGCTATTGATTTGGTGCAATCCAAAGCAAAATCTTCTATTGAAAGTGAATTGAATGAATTGAATAATATCACCTTTTTAAAGATCAGTTAACATGTTATTTATGTTAAAGGGTTTGAAGTTTTTCTGTTCGTTAACCCAGTAGTTTTCAAGTTTAATTAACTTGTCATTAGCAACTTTCATTGTAAACAAACACAGTACTGCATAAACTTGCTCTAAATTAGAAGTAAAATAATACAAAAACCACTCCCAATTGGACTTAAAATATGAGAAAAATAACAAAGTCCAATTGAAATTTTTGTTTTACTTTTTTTTTGCCTAAATGTTAAGGCTTCCACAGTTTCTGAAATTTGATCATTTGGGAAATTGTGTCACTGTCACGGGAGTCGACGGGACCGGACAACGTCACAACAGTACAACTTGAAACTTTGTGTCAACTGTGACCTGTCAAGTGTTGAACGAATGAGGAAATGAAACAAATAAGTCCTACTAACTGCTTGCAGTCCCCCTCTTGTGGCACTGGCCGCCCGCACTGCCAAAAGAGGGGGTCGAAATTGGACCCCCACACCTTTTTTTGGAGGTGGAAGTGTGGGGGTCGGGCCATAGCAAAGAGGGGGTCCGACCCCCCCAACCCCCCCGGCAAATCACACTCTGCTTATAGCCATGCACTATTTGGCCACGTCCGTTGATCGCATGCATGGCTCGACTGTTCGTCTCTCGCAGTTGCATCGATTTGTCCCGTTGTCTTGATTTCTCACGCGTCCATCCAACACATCTCTCGATGATCCATATATATATGTATACTTCCGATTAAGCCAATAACTGTCTAAAAGACGTTTATATAAAATGCGATATATATATATATATATTATATATATATAGCAGGAAACTTAATTGCCGTCAGAATCCAATCGTATACATATTTGTGAGTGTGTGTGTCTGCATCAATAGAGTGTTTTACTCATTATAATTATATACAACATAATTAATTTACTGGAGATTCGGTCAATCCCATGCATGCAAAAGTAAAATATATGGCATATATTATAGGAATCTGATATTGAAATCCACTGCTTTGAATTGCAATCACACGTGAGAGGTATATACGTTCATGTATATATATATATATATATATATATATATATATATATATATATATATATATATATATATATATATATATATATGTACGTTCACATAAAAATTATATGTAGGAGATGTTTCAGCAGTGGGGGCCAAGATTTTTTTTCTGTCCGGAAAATAAATCTCGAATAAATGACGTCGAGCACTTATAGGCCTATAAGCAGTGACGTATCCAAAGAAGTTTCAAACGGCCGAGGGAGGGAATGACCAAAACAGAAGGATTAATATATATATATATATATATATATATATATATATATAAAGGAGGACCGTTGAAATATACGATGTGCACAACTGCACATGTCTGCATGGACTCTGCATATATATAGCTTGCTAAGTTTATATACAGCCTGTGTCATAACAAAGGTGATTAGTGTCGCCCTCCGCCTTTATTCAGACTTGGGACTGGCACTGTCGAAGTGCGAACAATGGTGACTTATCGTTCAAGGCATTATATACAGACAAGCTCATTTATAAGCCTCTCAACGTTTAACAGCTATCCCGTATGCATTCAGCGCTTTAACGAGACGTTGCGAGCCGCAATAATTTACAATAATTATAATTATACAGATGTCCTGAGCAATCTGCATACCTTTTTTATGTACGTTCTGGACTATTATAAGTAATTGCCTATCCATAAACAGTTATGTGGACAAGGTGCTCTGGTATTCTCCTATTCTTATGTTTTCATTGTAACATAACTCTGTTACTAATAACCTACATGTGGTATATAGTGCCAGTCCTCTACCTAAAGAAAGGAGGAGGGAGACATTAATCATTTCATTGTGACGCAGTGACGTTGAAGAGACACCACCTAGCGAATGACAGAGTAAATGATCAGAGTTTTGAACGAGAGACAGAGTTATAACGGTCGGTCAGAATTACCAGGAAGTCAGAATAATTATATATTATGCACCCTTGTCTGTCTGTCTGTCTGTCTGCCTGGCAGTGCCTCTGCCCGCTTGGCTGTCTCTTGATCTGTCTGTCTCTTCAATCACTTCGTTCGTCTTTCGTTGATCATTCATCAATTCATTCATTCGTTTAATTCCTTTGTTCATTCCTTCACTAAGTTACTAATTAATTAATTAATTAAATCAGTCAGTCATTCAGTCGGTCATTCATTATCAGTCAGTCAGTCAGTCAGCCAGTCAGTCAGTCAGTCAGTCAGTCAGTCATTCATTGTCATTCAGTCAGTCAGTCAGTCAGTCAGTCAGTCAGTCAGTCAGTCAGTCAGTCAGTCAGTCAGTCAGTCGGTCATTCATTGTCAGTCAGTCAGTCAGTCAGTCAGTCAGTCGGTCATTCATTCAGTCAGTCAGTCAGTCAGTCAGTCAGTCAGTCAGTCAGTCAGTCAGTCAGTCAGTCAGTCATTGTCATTCAGTCAGTCAGTCAGTCAGTCGGTCATTCAGTCAGTCAATCAGTCAGTCAGTCAGTCAGTCAGTCAGTCGGTCAGTCGGTCATTCATTGTCGGTCAGTTAGTCAGTCAGTCAGTCAGTCAGTCAGTCAGTCAGTCAGTCAGTCAGTCAGTCAGTCAGTCAGTCAGTCAGTCAGTCAGTCAGTCAGTCAGTCAGTCAGTCAGTCTGTCAGTCGGTCAGTCGGTCAGTCAGTCAGACAGACAGCCAGCCAGTCAGTCAGTCAGTCAGTAAGCCTAAGGCATATCTGATAAAGGGAGCTCTATATATCTATTGCGATTCATATATGTTTCGAAATTTCCTCCCTTCACTCGTTCGCTTTTCTCGACTGTTTATAATATTGTTTCATTTCATTCCAATGCTGACCTCCCTATATGATATAAGCATTATCTGTGATCGAAGACAGATTGACAGATACAGAAACAGACAGACAAACACACACAGACACGCAGACACGCAGACACACAGACAGACAGGCAGACACACAGACACACAGACACACATATAGAACGACACGGCTTAGCCACCTTATAAGTCTGCCTCTTTGTGTTTCACCACGCTGATACTCTTTTGCTGCCCGTCTGATTATGGATTGGCTTCCAGTACCAGGTTCATATCTTTTTTCTTAGACATCAAAACTATAGAAATTATTCAGTGTGTTTTCGTGTAAACGAAGGATAAGTGAAGAAGAGACACACAGACAGCCAGCCAGACAGACAGAGACAAAGGCAGAGACTAAGACAGGAACGGAGACAGATACAGAGACGGTTACAGAGAGAGAGAGAGAGAGAGAGAGAGAGAGAGAGAGAGAGAGAGAGAGAGAGAGAGACAGAGAAAGAGAGAGAGAGAGAGAGAGAGAGAGAGAGAGAGAGAGAGAGAGTGAGTGAGAGAGAGAGAGAGAGAGAGAGAGGGAGAGAGAGAGAGAGAGAGAGAGAGAGAGAGAGAGAGAGAGAGAGAGAGAGAGAGAGAGAGAGAGAGAGAGAGAGAGAGAGAGAGAGAGAGAGAGAGAGAGAGAGAGAGAAGCTGAGAGACAAAGACGGAAACAGGAACAGAAACAGAGAAACACAGGTATACATATATACAGATACAGAACAGCAGATATAGAGATAGAGCGAGGGACAGAGATTACATTATATAGAGAAAGCAACATAGATGACGAAGACAGAGACATAGACACAGACATAGAGAGAGAAATGGAGACAGACGCACACAGAGACAGACATAGGGAGACATAGAGACATGAAAGCAGACATAGAGGCAGACACACAGAGACATATACATAGAGATAATATATTACAGAGGATGCATCGCGTGACCGTTCAACAGATATCATCCTCATTCATCGTCCATTCTTATAAAACCCCGCTTCATCGCATTCTCTCTTCTCTCTTTTCAACCCTCAACCCCTTCTTTTTCTTCGATCGACGATGACACGCACACACGCCACCCCCTACACCCAACCTCAATTGACAGCGACCCTCTTTCCTCCCTCTCCCTCATGAACTCCACACCCCGTTCTTATATAAAACCATCCGGAACACAGAACACTGAGAACACTGTTCTTGTCGGCGCCTTTGCCAGCGAATCCTTTTGTTTGGGTCTCGTTTATCTCACCCACGATTCGTCAGACCCCGCGGCCGTTGTCTTTACCCTACCCAGCGTCGGGTCGCCTGACCCACGCATGCTGGGCGATGAGACAAAGTTGGGAGCGCAGAGGAGAGGGTAGCAATTAGCGGCCAATAATTCCCGCCGTTTGGTCGAAGGACCACGTCACTGCTGCAGCGCTAACAGTTGACACCAGCGCCACCAGAAGCAGACGATCATTGAGCGTCGTCGTCTGCTCGAGCGGCGGGCGGG
>OX457039.1:68526351-68528851 GCA_949752735.1 Lumbricus terrestris
ACACACATACACCCGGACACACATCAGACACAAAGACATTTGAACAGAGACAAGATAAGCAGCCATGCATGCAGAGAGAGAAAGAGTGCGTCATGAAAGGGACAGAGAGAGACGCAACGACAGGCACAGAACAAAAGGCACATGAATGTCTGTCTGCCTGACTATTGTATACAGGCACGCATGCACAATTGCACGTGCACGATATATGAACTCCTCAGCTTTTCACTCCACAACCATGCCTCCTTAGCCATGCCTCCTTAGCCATGCCTCCTTAGCCATGCGCTCCTTAGCCATGCGCTCCTTAGCCATGCACTCTTTAACCATGTGCTCCTTAACTATAGCCATATACAGTCCATAGCGATACAATACTTAGCCATATACGTTCCTTAGCCATTTTGACGCTCTCAGCTTTCCATAGCTTTATATATACACTTATAGCCATGCACTATTTAGCCATGCACGTCCGTTGACCGCATGGCTCTGATCGTATATATCGCACATTGATTTGTCTCGTTGTCTGGATTTCTCACGCGTCCATCCACCATCACATCTCTCGATCCATCCTTCCGATTAAACCAATAACTGTCTATGAAAGACGTTTGTAAAAAATGCGATATATGAATATCGATATATGTATATATATATAGTCTATATATATCAAGAAACTTTCCGCCAGAATTCAATCGTATATATATATATATATGTGTGTGTGTGTGTGTGTGTGTGTGTGTGTGTGTGTGCGCGCACGCGCGCGTGCGTGTGTCTGCATCAATAGAGTGTTTTACTCATAATTATAACCAACAGAATAACTGAAGATTCGAGCCAATTCCATGCATGCACATTGCACAAGTAAAATATAAGGCATACAGGAATCTGATATTGAAATCCATTGCCTTGAATTGCAATATATATATATATATATATATATATATATATATCTTGCTATTATAATATATAGCCTGTGTCATATAAGAAAGATGATTCGTTGATTAGTGTCGCCCTCTTCCTTTATTCAGACTTTGGACTGGCACTGTCAAAGAGAGAACAATCGCTGACTTATCGTTCAAGGCATTATATAATATATATATATTGACAAGCTTATATAAAGCCTCTCAATAATTTTCGTTTATTCAACAATCCGGTTGACAAAACCGCAACCTGTTATAACAGTGTACAATTTATGCAGTTGAAACATTAATATTCACAAGAACGCAGATCACAGAAATCTTAACTATACTAATAGAACAGACAGCCAACAATAGTTGTATACTAACCAAGTTACTAATAGTAATAGGCACAGAGAAAGGAGAATATGGATGTGTGAGTGTGTGTTTGTCCAGAATTATACGCCTGCAGTTTCGCAGCTATTGACCACCAGGAGAACCCAGTGGAGGGGTTTGCGAACGGGATGAGAAGGGGCAGGGGAGGAAGGAAGGGGGAGGGAGGGCTTTGGAGGAAAGGGAAGGAGGGTTGGGGGAGGGAGCGCGGAGAGGTAGGGGTTTGGGGGAAAGGGAGGGGAGCGGAAGGGGAGGGTAAGGGGGAAGATGGGGAAGGGGATCCTAAAATTTCCGGGCAACGCCGGGTACCCCAGCTAGTTTATATATAGGTGACCTAAGCAATCTGCATACCTTTATTATGCAAGTTGTGAAGTATTATAAGTAATTACCTATCCATAAACAGTTATGTTCAAAGGGTGCTTAAATCTATTCTCATGTTTTCATTGCAACATACCTCTGTTAATAATACCCTACATGTGGTATAGTGCCAGTGCTTCACCTAAAGAAAGGAGGAGGGCGACAGTAATCAGTTTTATTGTGACGCAGTGACGTTAAACAGACGTTTAATACACCACCTAGCGAATGACAGAGTAATGATCAGAGTGTTGAACGAGAGACAGAGTTATAACGATCGGCCAAAATTACCAGGAAGTCAGAATATATATGCACCTCTGTCTGTCTATCTACCTGGCAGTGTCTCTGTCCGCTTGTCTGTCTCTTGATCTGTCTGTCTCCTCACTCACTCCGTTCGTCTCTCGTTGAGCATTTATCAATTCATTCATTCATTCATTCATTCATTCATTCCGTCAATAAGTTATTGATCAATTAATTAAATCAAAATCAGCCAGCCAGCCATCTTGCACACCAGTCAGTCAGTCAGTCAGTCAGTCAGTCAGTCAGTCAGTCAGTCAGTCAGTCAGTCAGTCAGTCAGTCAGTCAGTCAGTCAGTCAGTCAGTCAGTCAGTCAGTCAGTCAGTCAGTCAGTCAGTCAGTCAGTCAGTCAGTCAGTCAGTCAGTCAGTCAGTCAGTCAGCCAGCCAGTCAGTCGGTCAGCCAACCAGTCAGTCAGTCTGCCAGTCAGTCAGTCAGTCAGCCAACCAGTCAGCCATTCATTCATTCATTCATTCATTCATTCAGTCAGTCAGTCAGTCAGTCAGTCAGCCAACCAGCCAGCCAGTCAGTCAATCAATCAGTAAGCCTATAGGGCATATCTGATAAAGGGAG
>OX457039.1:68533851-68541351 GCA_949752735.1 Lumbricus terrestris
ATCAGAGACGTATAGACAGAGACAGAGATCGAGTCGGTGACAGCCTGTAAGACCCATATATAAAGGAAGGACGTCCGACTGTCAGTCGAGATGAACGTTGTTTCAATCGTCATCCGATATTCAGTCGATTCGCTACAACTACCCCTCCCCGCAAATAACCCCTTCCCCGCAACCACCTCACCCGTTCACACACGACCACCGTCTCAACACAACACACAGACGGTCTTATCATCTGCGCCAGCAACAGCCTACATCTCTCCAGCGACTCACAGGGTCGTGGATTAGACTCTCCCCGACCAAAGGCGACGTTCCTCTTATTGAATATCAAATATGGACGACCGCCTGCGCCAGAGAGAGAGAGAAGAGAGAGAGAGACGGCCAATGCACCCATCTCAAAGAACGTCCTCTCCGCTAGATGGCCACCGATGTCCCGCGGCGTAATGATATCCCGTAAAGCGCCGTCGTCGTTCGTCCAGCCAATCAAAAGCAGCGATCGGCGGAGTGATATCAAGTCGGTGATCTGGTCCGCGCCGCAACTAATGATCTCGTCAGCTATTCATCGCCGTCGGGGACCAGTCTCTAAATCTCGGCCGAAGGGACGCTCACCCACCGCACCCACCTACCCACCCACCGCACCCCTCACCCGCCCCACCCAACTCCTGGCCCACTCCACCGCCTTCCACGTCTTCCCTCCGCGGAGGTTTCAGCGCTGAGTCAATAAGTCGCTGTTTATTCCGAGTTGGGACAATTCCTTCCGCTGGAGCAGCGGGGAGGGGATGGGGGAGGGGGAGGGGGAGGGTCAGAGGTTAGAGTCGCCTCAGCTGGACCCAGCCAGACAGCTCTGCGCTACTGGCGTCATCTTGCGAACGACGGGATGAAATGAGTACACTGACTGTAGCAGGTCTGTGGGAGGATCAGACGGCGAGGGGTGGACTGGCAGACCGACCACCCGCATGTGCCGAGGTTAAGGAAATGAAGGTGCTAATATTTATTGTATTGAAACTTCATCATCATCTTCACCAAAGTCACCCTCATAATCGTCATCATCAACGTCATCATAATCGTCATCATCAACGTCAACGTCATCATCATCGTCATCATCATCGTCATCATCATCATCATCGTCATCGTCGTCGTCGTCGTCATCATTATCATCAGCATCAGCATCAGCATCAGCATCAACGTCATCGTCAACGTCATCGTCATCGTCATCGTCATCGTCATCGCCATCGTCATCGTCATCATCATCATCATCAGCAGCAGCAGCAGCAGCAGCAGCAGCAGCAGCAGCAATGCTCCATGCCTTTCTCTGCTGTTCTGGCCTAATGGCAGGACGGTGACACGAAACGGAGTATCCCCCCTGAAAGCTATCCGGGGGGATGAATTAATCTATCCCCCCGGATGGAATTAACCGGTTTATACTATCCGGGGGGATAAACCATTCTATCCACTTTTTTTAAAATGAGCACAATAAAAAATTTATACTGTAATCAAAATTTAAAGTGACTCTAATTGTTTTAAGTGTCCTAAGCAATGCTTAGATAAAGGCAACTCGAATATATTCAGTGTCTGTTTTTAAGTGTTTTAAATGTTTTAAGTGCTCTAAAAACAGGGCAAAACAAATTATCTAGTAGGAATAAACATACCTGTTAGTGTCATTGTTCAAAACAAAGCAGATGAAAATCAATTTGTAAAACAAAATACACGCGGAAGCGGTTGTTTCGACTTTTTTAAATTTGGGGGGGGATACAATTAATACGGGGGATACTCTATTTCGTGACAGGACGGCGTTCAGATTTGAAAATAAATGCATGGACGCCGTTCATGACCGTCCAGGCACACTTCAGGCCCTGATCGTATGGTATTATAATAACTGACGTTGCAAAAATAGCAATTTATTAACTCTATTGTTGAGTGTATTATAGAGAGTCGTATACTCTATAGATACAAGAGACTGACACAACGAGGAACCTGCCATACAATTTTTGCGTTATTGTTTATGTTTTGTGGTCTGCATTTATATATAGACCTGATGGCAAAATGTTTCAAGGTGTCTAAGGACAGCGCTCTGGACATTCGGATATAACGTGTTTCCTCACAGCTTCGATAATTATTTATTTTTATTTCAAGCATTTATATAGCGCCTCTTCAAGGAACATACTCAGAGGCGCTCTCTGCGCTAACTAGCCGAAATGATGTTAAGTGTCATAGCAACAAGAAAATTTCATCAATCATCAAAATATATAAGAACCTCGGCCTATATTGCCCGATGGCTAATCGAAGCATGCAGGCTCGCTAAATTGGCACATCCTTGATGTCTTCCCGGAGTTACTCTATAGTCTTGCACTTTGACTGAAATATAAAGAAAAAAACTGATGAAAAAGTTGAAAACCTAAATATAGATTTAACATTTAAATTAACCGAAATATATTATAGCCATGCACCTCACAAGTGCCATGGAGGCTCGAATTCTTGCTCTACAACTTATATGTAGCCCTACAAACGCTCTATCAATAATTTGGTTACCATGCATCAACCACAATTCGCACCAGTAGCATATACAAGCATGGTCCTGAATACGCTGCAGTACACCAATAAAGGTGTTATACTCAAGTGACAGACATAATATTATAATATCCATCCGCGTGATTAGTGATTACGCTATATATAAAGGTGATATAAAGGTGGTGACGCAGTTTGTATGGGACAATTTCCTGCCTGCCCTGTTGATGATTCTAACGGTGAAATCAACCACAACGGATGCTGTCCGGTGTCGCTGGCCATCGTACGCAACTCATTGCGATAATCCATCAATCACTATCAACGCTTTTATATGACCAAGCAACCCCTACCCACCTCCACTCCCACCCCACCCCCGCGTCAGTGAACAGCAAAAGGCGCACAAAGATTACGGAATTCGCTATAGTGATTAAGCGTGCTATGGAATGTCACAGGCATTGCCACTATGATACTATACCACTATACCACTGCCGCTATATATATATATATATATATATATATATATATGCTACAATTGCTGCTGCTGCTGCTGTTGCTGCTGTTGCTGCTGCTGCTGCTGCTGCTGCTGCTGCTGCTACTACTACTACTACTACTACTACCACCACCACTACTACAACTACTACTACTACTACTACTACTACTACTACTACTACTACTACTACTACTACTACTACTACTACTACTACTACTACTACTACTACTACTACTACTACTACTACTACTACTACTACTACTACTACTACTACTACTACTACTACTACTACTACTACTACTACTACTACTACTACTACAACTACTACTACTACTACTATACTACTACTATACTACTACTACTACTACTACTACTACTACTACTACTACTACTACTACTACTACTACTACTACTACTACTACTACTACTACTACTACTACTACTACTACTACTACTACTACTACTACTACTACTACTGCTACTACTGCTACTACTACTGCTACTACTACTGCTACTATACTGCTACTACTGCTACTACTACCACCACCACCACCACTACTACTACTACTACTACTACTACTACTACTACTACTACTACTACTACTGCTACTACCACCACCACCACCACCACCACCACTACTACTACTACTACTACTACTACTACTACTACTACTACTACTACTACTACTACTACAGTACATTTATAACAATGCATGTGATGCTAACGTCTAGTTGCACACCTTTATTCTGGTCATAAAGTCTGTTATTAATTGTGTTACGATAAACTGGAATAATTTACTTGTCTTTATGAATGAGATGAAAACGTCAGGCTTTATATTACTAGATAACCCAGGGCTTAAAGTGTGGCTGGACGGTCATGGACGGCGTAAAGGTAAGGGTCGTCCAGGAACTTCTGTTGGAAAGGTAAGGGGCATCCAGGCACTTATTTTTCCACACTTTAAGCACTGAGATAACCTGAAAATGTACGTATATGAGATTGACTGAAATTAGACTTATAATTATAGTAATTATCATGCAGTACATTAAAATAAATAAATTAAATTTGAATAGATAAGCTGGCATCTAATTAAACATTGTATTAGTCATAAATTACTTAGTCACATATGCATGTACGCACGCATATGATTGAACTAAATTTAACAGGTGGTGGTGATGAAGTGGTTGTGATGGAAATACTGAGTATAGGTTTGACATTCGAATATAGTCAGATGGACTGGTATAATTATGGGTAACCCTGCAGTTGATGCCATCCAACGAAGTCCACTTTTCCATGCAGCGGGATACATCCACGGACCTCCTCTGCAGCCTGAAGAGAGTCGACATCACTGCGGGAATTTGCATCTTCCCCATCGCTCCATCCGGTCCCATCTCTCTCGGCGTGTGGCCAGCATCCTCACATGCAGCCTCAGCAGCAACCGTCGTCCCTCTCTGCTCCTTTATTACTCGCTCGTAATGAAACGCATCCATCACCGATCCATGGACCGAGCGGCGTCGGACGATCCGAAGCTCAGCTTCCGGGAGACGTCTCATCTGCGGCGGCAACGACGGCGTCTCTGCAGTCCCTGGCCGTGCACACCCTGCCCTGCAGCCCTCCCTTGCCCTCCTGCTCTGCCATGGTCTGGTCTGCTTTGCCCTGCATGCTGTGGTCATTGCAATGGAGGAGGACGGGCGATTGCAGCGACGCCAATTAAGCTGTCAAAAGCCAATTCTACGCGAGACTTCTTTCTTCTTCCCAGTCATTATCCGGTCGCTGCGGCTGCATGGTCTTCTGTATATACGTCCCACTCAATATTAGAACGTCCACCCGTCTCTCATGATGCTCTCCCATCTTATGTACCGTCTATGTCTCTCTGTTCGCATCTCCTTCTGCGTATACATAATCACTGCCTCTGTCCATGTTCCCATGGGTGGAGACTGGGGGGACTATAGGAGGACGGACCCCTCCAAAGTTTGTGGTGGGGGCGACTGAGCTGCTTATATCCCATGCAACTATATTTCATTAATATCATTAAAAAATCTCACGGTGTTATCCACTGTTAATCCATAATGAGCAATTTGGTTAAGAAGATAGCTTCAGATGCTATCATTACATTGTGCAAATAAAAAGTTTCTTAAAAATGGGGATTTATAGAAATTTTGAACCACGTCTATGGGGAATCATGAGTAATTTTGTCAAGATGACAGCTTAAAAAGCTACGGTAACAGTTTTCAAACAAAAAATTGCAAACATTGGAAGCGACTCTCTGAAATCTGAAATCATAACTATAGTTATGATATATCAGCATTGAAAATGAGCAATTTAATTAAACTGACAGCTTTAAAATGATACCATTTCAGTGTGGAAATTCAAAGAATTTAAACAAATGGGAGGGGACATTTATTGAAGTCTTAACCATGTTTTTCAGGTATGAAATGGGAATTATTCATAATTATGACAGCTTAAAATGCAACCACTACAGTGAGCAAAAAGTTGAAACAATGGAAGCTGGAAGGGAACATTATTGAAGTCATATAGATATAGTCATCATATCCATATGGAACGTGCACGTATCTAAGAACTAAAATACTGAATAATTTTTTAAAGATAACAGCTTGATAAGCTACGGATACACGCAATGTGCAAATCCCAAATATTTTAAACAATTATTGGGAGGCAACACTCTGAAATACTACACTACAAAGATAGATCAGTATTGAAAATTACCAATTTTATTAAGATGATAACCTGAAATCCTACCATGCATTACAGTATGGAGAGTCAAAAAATTTAAATTATGGGTACATTTATAGAAGTTTTAAACCATGTCTTTCAGGAATGAAATTATGAGAAATTTAATTAAAATGACAGCCTAAAATGCAACTATTTATAGAGTGGTAATTAAAAATTCCAAATGAGAGAGGGGCACATACCACTCCCCAAACTCCTTCATCTGCTCGGGCGCTCGTTCGTCCGGCCCAACTTCTGGACCAAGTCTCTGCCTATACATGTCCCTGTCTGTCTGTCTGTGTGTTTGTCTGTGGGTCTATCTGTCAGTCTGCCTGTCTGTCTGTCTGAGAGAGATGGATGATTGGATGGATGGATGGATGGACGGACGGACGGACAGACGGACGGACAGACGGACGGACGGCCGAAAGGACGGACGGACGGACGGACGGACGGACGGACGGACGGACAGACAGACAGACAGACAGATAGATAGATAGATAGATAGATAGATAGATAGATAGATAGATAGATAGATAGATAGATAGATAGATAGATAGATAGATAGATAGATAGATAGATAGATAGATAGATAGATAGATAGATAGATAGCTTGACCTAGATAATGTGTGTGAGAAGGAATAGGGGAGTGCGAGAGAGACAGAGAGAGAAAGAGAGATAGTGTGTGTGTGTGTGAGAGATATACGCGCAGACAATGATATACAGACAGAGAGACACAGGAAAGTAAACGTGAGACAGAAAGACAGAGACATACAGAGACAGAGTGAAGCGATAGAGGCAGAGATACATCGAGGGCCAACCGACGAAATTATCTCAAATCTCTACCGAAAATCTCTCATCTCTCGCAATTAATTCGCCGTACAACCGCCCGGTTCCTGGTAACTGATTTAGCGAGTTAGACGCCTCTCCAACTCACGAACAGACGGACGGACAGCCACATATATATATATATATTCTTTTCTCTTCTATCCATCGTCCTCTGCAACCGTAGTAGCAGCAGCGGTAGCCTTCGCGTGATTCCTGCTCACGACTCGAGTATAAGACGCACCCGAATATAACGCGAAGCAGAGAACAAGTCGAATTGACTGCGACATCAATATAAGCGCATTAGGGAGACGGAATCTGATTGAGGTAACAAAATTAGAAAGATTTGGCTGGACGCGGTGAGGCGTCGGCGCGGACGCGCGATTGCGAGTTATTGGCGCAAATGAATCCGTCCTCTTCGTCGGATGTACCTGGACGATGCGAAGAAAGGAGACGCGTGATTTATCTCATAATGATCTGACGTCGTCGGTGGACGATGGATCACTTAAGAGACATCCATCAGTGACGACCGTCTTGATGGGACACCAATTAGGATAGAAATGATTCTGACAGAGGCTTAAGCGAGAGTTCGTTAGAGTTCGTCGTCGTCGTCGAGACTGGCTTCGTTTCGCTTAAGAACCAGAAGAGCAGGAGGCGCTGCACCCGGCAAAAGGCCAGAGCTGCCACCTCCCTCCGCTCTCACCCTTCTCCCTCCGTCTGCCTATATGTCTGCCTGTCTGTCTGCCTGTCTGTCTGCCTCCTCTTGACCGTGATCTCTTAAGCTGATGCGAAGATTAAGAACAACTTCTTGAGTCAATCTGCTCCTGTTCGCACATCAGACCAGTGATTGAAAGCGTTGGACATCGAAGAGCGCCACCATGTGACTGCAGGCTTCACAGTGTATGTGGGCGTATGTGTGTTTGTTTGTCTGAGTATGTGTGAGTGGCGTAGCCAGGAA
>OX457039.1:68543851-68613851 GCA_949752735.1 Lumbricus terrestris
GTAACGGGTGCGATAATACCGTTACTACGATTTCGAGTAGACCTATAGGGTCGCAGCTGGGAAACAAGCTCAGGATTCTGTTTGGGGGTTTTAATGGACTTGTCGTAATGTGCACAAAGCAGTACCTAAAGTGTGGGAAAATAAGTGCATGGACGCCCCTTACCTCTCCAAAAGAAGTGCCTGGACGCCCTTTACCTTTCTAGTCTGTGCTCGCCAATAAGTGGCTGGACGGCGTTTAGATTTTAAAACAAGTGCATAGACGCCGTCCATGACCGTCCAAGTACACTTTAAGCCCTGGCACAAAGTAGCTTTTAAAAATTCGGCAGTTGTTTACTTCGGGTGGCTTCGAACCGGGACCTCCTCTCTAGCTATAGGTCCATTCGTTCGAAACTCACTCAAGACGATAAACTTGCTAATACGTTAACAGAAAGGTCCTTTGATTGATTCTATAATTATGGCGTATGTACAAATGCTGGCACTTAAAGCGCTCTGAGATAATTCATTTGAAAATGCAGCTGATAATTTATATAGAATTGAGATCAAACTTTTCAAAGGTGTCGAAAGACAAGGAATGAAAGACCGTAGACGTCGGTGAAAAAATTGTAGCTGTTACCGAAGCAAGAGCAGTGACAAGCAATCTATAGCTTCCATTATACGGCTAGAACTGTTACAGTTGAATGACATCTGAGGCGTCATAATAAAAGAGCGCTTAACCACGACCGTTTAAATATGTTATGTCTGAACTTTTCAAAGGTGTCGTAATGTGCACAAAGCAATTGCGAGTGAAGTATGGTTTATATATATATATATATAGAGTCGGTATAAAATGGTTAAAAGGTGTATAACAACACATGATTAGCGACATCTTTTTGGCGAGGATGAATTGTATGTTCATTCATTCATTCATTCATTGATTCATTCATTTCAAGAATTTATATAGCGCCCCTTCAAGAAGTCCACTCAGTCCAATCACGGTGAAACAACAAAGTTTTAAGGAGCCTGTAAAAACACTCCAACGGGAGACTATTCCGGACAGATGGACTTACAACTGACATACAACTTAACTATGTATAATCAGAGCAGCTGTATAGGTCAATGACTTGTTTAGCATCACTCATATCACTTAAGGAAATTGGTTTAGGCCAAGCTATAACATAATATATCAATCAATATCAATATCCCTAGGCACAGTGCCTGTAGGAGTCCGACGCCACTCTCTGTCTGAGTCTGTCTCGCGTCATGTTATCCAGCTTCAACCGGTCCGGTCAGCAGGTCTGTTCCATACCATTAACATCAGTTCTTGAAGCAGTTGGACCACCTTATCTGATTGAAGAGAATATGGGAGAGAGGCATGAAGGACAACTGGGTCAATGCCCGTATGTGTCCCACGCTCTCTTCTCCGACTCTCTCCACCAGTCTGTCCTGACCGACCTGTGCATGCCTGGTCCACATCATGACACCTTGGAGCAACTGGGCCGCTATGTCACTTGTGTAGTGGTTTTTGCGGATTTCAATCGTCTGGGTCTTTTACTGCCAGTGTATCGCCACCCATCTGGCAAACCTTCCTCCTTTTGTCCGGGCTTAGGACCGGCGCAGGGACGTTGTTGGTTCCCTGTGGCGGAGGATGGATGCAGTTTAACGTCATGCCCAGGACAATATAACACAATAGGTTATAGTAATAGAACTTTCCAAAGAAAACTACCCACAAATTAATTCTACAGCCTGTCAGTCTTGTCTCTGCAGAAAAGTCTGCTTTGCACAAACTGCTATGGCCTATACATGAAGCATGTAATCGGGTTCAAATCCACCTCAAGCCACCACGTCGGAACCTTTGGCAAGTCCTTCACTCGCAATTGCTCGGCGCTTCGGCGTGAAACTCAGATTCTGTAGTCGGGAGCACTTCTGAGTAGTACCTTGAAGGGGCGCTATATTAAGTGCACTACACATGGGCGGAGTTTATCAGGGGCTAGGGGGTAAGCCCCCCAAGAAGACCCATATTCATTTTTACCGTGTAAATGGTATTTTTCCCGGGCTTAGCCCCCAAGAGGGCTTTAGCCCCTCCAAGAACGGAAACCAAATTCCGCCCATGCACATACATGTACATACACACATAGGGCCTACATGCATACATACATACATGTACATACATACCTCCTACATATACATAAATACACCGTGAGGCATAAAAAACAAAGCCCCTAGAAAAATGGTGATCATTTTAACAATATTCAAACGGTGTCAATGAAATTCAGGAAATTTATAGCTAAATAGCACGCAATGTTAACAGATTTTCAGTTTGTACTCAAACTCTCCGCCTTTAGCTTCTACGCATGCGCGAAGTCGCTTGCGCCATTGACGCACCGCCGAGTCAATAATTCGCTGGTCAAGATCGTTCCAAGCTTGCACGATTCGCTTCAACATCACGGACCTTTGTTTTGTAAACCATTTCCTGCGTGCATCCCAATATTTTATAATCGACGGATTCAGATCTGGGCTGTTAGGGGCCATGTTGCTGGAAAGAGAGATATTGCAGCCGACCGCCCTTTACGCACACGTCAGACGTTTAGCAAATCCCTGACGGAGTCAGTCGGTGTTTCTTCTCTGGGGCGCACGTCAATTCACTTTGTTAAACCTGGGGTAAAAATCAACGGCCAACGCTACAGAGATGTTTTACTCATGGAAGGCCTTCTACCTGAAATTCGAGAACTCTGAATTTTGAATTTTCCAGCACGGTGGTACTCTAGCGCACAGAACTCAAGAAACAGGTACGCTTCTGACGAATGAAACTCCTGACTTCATAATTCCTACGCTATGGCCCCTAACAGCACAGATCTCGTCGATTATAAAATATGGGGATGCACGCAAGAAATGGTGTACAAAACAAAGGTCCGTGATGTTGAAGAGCTTCGTAAGCGAATCGTGAAAGCCTGGAACGATCTAGAACAGCGAATTTATTGACTAGGCGGTGCGTGAATGGCGCAAGCGACTTCGCGCATGCGTAGAAGCTAAAGACGGACAGTGTGAGTACAAACTGAAAATCTTTTTACATTGCCTGCTATTTAGCTATAATTTTACTGAATTTCATTAACATTGCTTGAATATTGTTAAAATTAAAACAATTTCTCTAGGGGCTTTGTTTTTTATGCCTCACGGTGTACATACATATGGCAATATTCCCTCAGTGTGTTTGCAAGTGGTTCAATAAAGTAGGTTACATTCTTACTTATGTACTTACTTTTTCCTATAAAAAAACCATGATCCTACGTACTATATAATTATGACACTATTTTTGAACACCAATTTTTTGATTTAATTGTAATATATCAACTTTGGCACACAATATTTCAATAATGAACCAGCAAGTTGTTGCCTATTATTATTACCATTGCAAAAGTGCGAAAAGAAAACTTCAAACAAATGTAGGCCTATTATACTCCCCGTGAAAATCTGAAAAGATCTCTCATAGCCTGGTAGATTACAAGCATGACATTGTCCTATTTCACTTAGACGCGCTAGAAATAACAGCAGTCCATTGAAGTAATCTGCGCCATCACGAAATTTGAAGTCCAAGTCGAAGCAAATTGCCAGGAAAAATTCCACTGGCATGGATCGCGACGTTTATCAACAGACTCGCCATCTAGCGAATTCCAGTCATACTTTGGCCACCTAGCGAATAAAGACACAAACTATGAATTGATACGAGTTTATTCTTATTTATTGAGTTATGCATTTGAAAACCAGGAAACGATAGCACCTTGAATAAGACTACATCAGGAACAACAATTCCTCAACATAATAGATTATTCGATAATGTACAACATTAACTATAGAACAATGGAAATAATCCGTAACAATTGCGACTAGGAAAGAAATTTTGTTTCCAGTTCTTCATCGTTATCTGTGACCTCCTCCAACCTTTCCACCTTCAATCCAGACTCCGTGGATCGAGTGGAAGCATCCCATGGCATGCTCAGCGCTTGTTCCATCGCATCCAGGACTGAGCAACTGATGTGATTGGTCGCATTTACTCCAGACAACGCATCCCTCATCTCTTCAAGCACTTCAAATGCCTTCAATCAATCAAACAAAGGGCACATCAGTATGTAATTAGGTGAGACAAGTATGTTATTAGGTGAGACAAGTATGTTATTAGTTGAGATAAGTATGTAATTAGGTGAGACAAGTATGTTATTAGGTGAGACAAGTATGTTATTAGTTGAGATAAGTATATTATTAGGTGAGACAAGCATGTAATTAGGTGAGACAAGCATGTAATTAGGTGAGACAAGTATGTTATTAGTTGCGATAAGTATGCAATTAGGAGAGAAAAGTATGTAATTATGTTAAATAAGTATGTAATTAGGTGAGATAACTATGTAATTAGGTGAGATAAGAACTTTACCAAACCTTAATTCATTAAATAATCGGCTGACTTGACTTATTTTCAATTATAATAATAATTAATATTACTGTTGTTATTATTAGTAACTCTAATGCACTAGTTTCCAATACACAATCCAGTCATCAACCCATTGCACACCAAAGCCAGAAACTAAAATAATCTGGTCCAGAAGATCAGCTAATTAAGAATCAGATGAGGTCCAGATTGATAAGCTATTTGAAAAGGTTATATAGTAATTTGGAACTGGTAAGAATCGCGTACAATCTACAGCTCTATTTTCCTTTTAGACAGTCATGAACCAGTGAACTGGCCTCGTTTTTTAATGAGATGCAAATGACCTGATATTGATCGCCAATAGCAATGTCCTGGACTCCTGGTCATGTTTAATGTGATAAAGGAATTAATTAAATATAATATCAGACCTGCTCCTCAGATGGAAAACACACCCATGTTCATTTTTAAATACCGGTACTTGATTATTTCACTAAAGTTGAAAATTGAACCTTCCAACATATTTTAAAAAGAATTGAATTTTGCCATTAATATTTAAAATGCCAGTTATGCAATTTCAGCTTCAACCTAGTTTTATCTGAACAACCAATCTGACCTCAATTCACGAGGTCATGACCTGACCCTATTTAAAAGAGATAAGTACATGAACTGACCTCAATGACTTCAGAAAGGATCAGCACATGAACTGACCTAATTATATCAAATAAGGATCAGCACATGATCTGACTTAATATCATAGCTCAACTCTCACACAATCTGACCTAATTTCATTTATTTAACTTTTACATAACCTTAATTCATTAAATGATCAGCTGATTAAATTGCCTATTTCTTACTATAATAAACTATAATTGCTGTTACTATAATAATTATTATTGCAATTTTTTTACCATTACTGCACAAAGGCATTTAACACGACCTGGATCGATGCATGACCTTACCTGATTCCAACAGAGATTCATGGCATAGTATTCCACCATGTAGCCGTAGATGTCCGCTGGACAAACTGCGCCGTCACAGTTCAGTTCCAAGAGTTTTCGACAAATTTCCATAGAAGATTCGTCATTTTTGCTGAAGAAAAGAGAAAACCTGATCTATCTGTAATGTATGTATGTGCACTTGTTATAGCGCCTCTTCAAGTTATCTTCTCAGAAGCGCTCCCGCATACAGCGCGGACACTAAATCGGAGTTTCATGCCGAAGCGTTGAGCAATTGCGAGTGAAGAACATGCTCAAGGACCAAACGCAGCAGCTTGAGGTGGATTCGAACCTGCAGCCCTCTGGCTGCAAGGTAACGAACATACTCACTAGACCACCGCAACCCCCGATCACTTTCATCCTAACAAAGCATTGCTGCTAAAATCTAAAGCTATCCTACAATAATCTGTTCCTAATGGCATCGTAACAATGTGCTCAAGGTATATTTGTATACATGCATGTACATACAGCATGTATCTAAACATTTACATGGCTCACCTAAACAACCTGAAACAAGTGCTATATAAATTCAGGTTTCACTAAAAAAAATCATCGACCAATCAGATGCAGCCACCTCTTAGCCATGATGAATTGGTTAACGAACGACATTCGCTTCTCAAGGTCGTTGATCCTTTCACGAACAGTGACCTTTTCCGCTTCCGTTCGTACGTCTTCCTTCGTCAGATATCGGACGGACAAGTCGAGCGCCTGGAAGGCTTTCTCATAGTTGCGATAGTCAGAGATCTCAACCTGAAGCAGAAAACATCCGTACATCTCAATTTATTCCACTATTACTTGTGTTATGCCATTGTATTAAGTGATTCTATCAAATTATGATAAAGAAGCAGGTGATGGTGCTGAACAATTGACCTCAGGGAAGGGTCAACTCCATATGCTCCATGTAACAAGGAAAGTCTTCTAACCATGCAGTTGGCAAAGGTTATGTTTTTAAGAAATTTTATTTATCTCCTGGACCTGATCTCTGCCAACACAATTTGTCTATGTCTCTGTGCATTACAATGCAGCTCAAATGCAACTACATAACGTGTCTTTCATGTCTTACTGGTCATCAAAATATCAAGATTGTCAACGTGCCCTAAAGAGCAAAGTAACAGGACGGTTAGACAACGCATTGAGACAGTGGTGGCACCAGCAAAGGTTGCAGCAGGTCGGTTATGGAAGGTCATAAGACAGGTCAAGAGTAAAATTGGTCACTTTACCTGCCAATTTTACTCTTGACCTGCCTTATGACCTGCTCAAAATTCTTTGGAATGTGCAAGATCTTCTTTACATTTAACATCTTCGACTACTGATTATCTACATGGAGCTCCCATGACCTCGGCGTAAATTCAATGTAATTTAATGTAATTTGATGTAAATTCAATGTACCAACCATTAGCTTTATTTCTCTGTCTTACAAACTGATATTCGTTGATATCGACCTGATCATGGTGCAATAGAAGTTACTAATTACAATCACAATTTCGACGGTCTTAACAGGACATCACTGCTTAGAACAGCATGACATTGGAACATGCACTGAAACGGATTATCTATATCTGCTACGTGTACTCGTGTTCTTTTTCGCTCTTTGTTGTAAATAAATAAACAATGTTTCAAGCAGAACTCTGAGTAAAGTGTAATAGTAAACCTGTGCACATGCTTCGTAGAAACCGGCGAGGGACAGGAAAGACTCCGCCTTGTTGTAGAACTGGACGATGTGGCCAATGAGTTTGGCGTCATTCTGCCAGTCGAGCGACTGAAGATAGTTACCAGCCATGATGTAGAGGTCGTGCTGTCGAGATACTTTAGCATACTGGATGATGAGATCGCTGTCACCATGTCGGATAAGCGCCTTCATGCTCTGAAATATTCAACGAACTAGTTCACATTTACTCATTTTCGATTCAACGAACTAGTTCACATTTACTCATTTTCGATAATTGATCTGTCCTATTTTTCTGTCCTATTAAACATCAAACTGTGCTAAAATCAATATATTCTAACTATGTTTTCCTTTTCGTTCTCTCCCTTTCTAGGCAAGTATGTACGTTCCTAGTCCGCAGCTGCTTTTTCGCTTGATCTAGACCGAGAGCGCCTCTGAGTAGCCATCTTCAAGGGCGCAATATAAATTCTGATTAATTGGTTGATTAACAGCACTGTAATGAGGAAAGTAATGGGGCACAAGTACCATGAGCATAATCTGCTCCACTCTACTATCGTTGACTTTGCTGAAAGAGAGTGCTCATAGAGCTTTGAACAATGAACTCACCTTAAGACTGTTCTTTGCCTGGTTAAACTTTGTGGCGGCCAGTCGATACTCGCCCTGAGCCATGCACGCTTCAGCGATTGCCTCCAGAACCTCATTTCTTCTAGCTGGATCAAGTTCACCGAGATCCTTAGGTGTAAGCTTTTCGACCAAGATATCCGTCATAGGAACATGTCTTGTTTGACAAATCCTCATCGCCTCATCATACTAAATCAGGAATATGCACAATCAGTTAAAAGGCAAGACCTCTAATAACCAATCAGCTAGTGACCTACCTAATCTAACCAATCAGCTAGTGACCCACTTACTCCAACCAATCAGCTACAGTGACCCGCTTACTCTAACCAATCTGAATCCACTAGCATGACCTACTTACTCTAACCAATCAGCTACAGCGACCTACTTTCTCTAACCAATCAGCTACAGTTGCCCACTTACTTTAACCAATCACCTACAGTGACCCACTTACTCTAACCAATCACCTACAGTGACCCGCTTACCGTACTCTAACCAATCTGAATCCGCTAGCATGACCTACTTACTCTAACCAATCAGCTATTGTGACCTACTTACTCTAACCAATCAGCTACAGCGACCTACTTTCTTTAACCAATCAGCTACAGTTGCCCACTTACTTTAACCAATCAGCTACAGTGACCCACTTCCAACCAATCAGCTACAGTGACCCGCTTACTCTAACCAATCTGAATCCGCTAGCATGGCCTACTTACTCTAACCAATCAGCTACAGCGACCTACTTTCTCTAACCAATCAGCTACAGTTGCCCATTTGCTCTAACCAATCAGCTCCCATCCCACATGAACATTTCGATGAATCTAGACGGTGACTGAACATAGAATCAATATTAAATATTAAAACACAATTTAACAAACCCTTCCTGCTGTAGCGAGAAGACTAACAGCTCGATCGAACTGCGAAGTCGAGAGAAAGAATTCCGCGCAGTTTCTCATCAGATGTGGATCTGAAGTCTCTTCAAGATTCTCAGAGATGAACTGCAGAGCGACCGAAGATTGACTTCTCAGCGCCAAATCCACGGCTCTCGACACAAGTCCTGCCTACAGCAAACGCGTGAGGTCAGGTAAATTTCTAATGATATCAACACTTGGCGGCTATTGTCAGCTAATGATATGCCAAATGTAGGGCACCAGCTTATTCACGAGCACTACGTTGAACCAGAGGGGCTATCCATATATCTCAAGTCTTTTTGTTAGGTCGTGGTTGGGCTGGGAGCGCCTCTGAGTAGTTTCTTGAAGGGGTGCTATATAAAAGCTCTGAATGAATAAATGAATAAGAGTTGTCCAAAGGAGGTGCAAGTCCAGTTGCCAGTGGATCAGAGGTGGCAACCTTCCACTCTGCTGCTGATGAAAAGATGTAGGCATCGCACATAAACCGCACCATAGGCGGAGACTTGGTCTTGAAGCTGGGTGAGACAAACGAGCGGCCGAACGACATATCGCTGAGGTGTGACATTTTGTGCGGACGGATGAGTCGCCAACCGACGACATTTTCTATTTTCGTCGACAAAATTTTCTGACGACCTTTTTCTTTTGTTTAGTCATTTGGTTGAAATTTCCTTAAAACATACCATTTTTCCATGCCAAAATAGTTGATGACCTTTTTTTAAAGACATTTGCTCATTTGCTCGAAGATCTCTTCTTGTAATATTAAAAGTATATTCACCCATGATTAATTAATGTATTGGGGGACAAATTCATGGACAGTCCCCCGCACCACAAACATTGAGGAGGACCGTCCCCCCGTGCCCCTAAATCTCCACCCATGAAAACCACAATGCCTTATTATTGGAACAGTCTTCTGAAGACGAAAATATGTGACGTTGCATTTATCTTGGTTCGGCAAATATTTTCAAGCCGACTGTAAAAATGCACTTACAACTACAGCAGAATAATCTTGTACTCTATTTCTTCCTATATAATGATTATATACTACTCCTCTTCTTTCTCAGCCAGATAATTTATACTAGAGATGGAGTTCATACTCAACAGTTGCCCAGAGGACATGCCTACCTTGTGGTAAAGCATGACAGCCGAGTCGACATGTGTCAACTTCAATTCCAGATGTCTTGCCACCTCGATCATATCCTCTCTACTTCCAAGCAGTGCCATGTAGACCAACTTATCATCGTAGCCTTGTTGCTAAAATTACAATTTACACAATTAAATTAATAAAAATCTTTGTTGTTAAATATTAATAACACCCACACTGAACTCATCATCATCATAACCTTGTAGCAAAAATGACAAGAATAAATTATTAAAATCCTTAATAAATAAATAAATATTAATATTACTTAAACTGAACTTATCAACAAAATATTAAGAACTTCCAGTTCAATCTCAGCTCTCTCTCAACTCACTTACTCTGCTTCTTTTGTTTCTAGTTTGATTTTATGGCTTCATAACCAATAACTGATTTCAATCATGAGTCCTCTGTCAAGTACCTCAGTTAAAGCAAACATTGTATGTGGCCATGTACAATGTACATTACTATAAGTATACGATTACTATAAATTACTAGAATGCCAGACACAGAAGTCATTGGATTAATCTATAATATTAAACAACTGTAGAGCTTTCCAACATTGGCCAGGTTTTCTGAGATGCAAAGTGGGTCAAATACCCAGTTTCAGTCGTGTTTCAAATTACACGCTGGTAGTTCTGCGTTGGCTCCCTGTCTGTTGGCGTAGTGAATACAGGGTCGCTTCCTTGGCATGGTGATGCCAGCTAGATCTTGCTCCAACTTACCCACTCGATTTTTGTAGGCCAATTTCAGGCACATGGATTAGTCAATCTCTACACTTAGTAGAAAAGGAGTTCTCTCAGTCCCATTTGCTTGTGCCTCCATCATGTAAAGTCGTGCTTTTTCTGCGGTTGTTCCGGTGGTATTGAATGGCCTTCCTCTTGGGCTGCACCTGTTCCCTAGGAACACATTCCATAAGCACTTAAAAACGGTTCTTTTTGGTCGTGCTGGAATCGGGAGCACCTCTGAGTAGTTTCTTTGAAGAGGTGCTACATAAATACTTGAATGAATGAATATGAGAAGTCACCATACAAGAAATCTGGACCATGGAATCATAATATATTATAATAGGTTTGGCTGTAGTAAGGCTGTTTTAAAAGTACACTGTGAGCCATAAAAAACCGTGCCACTTTATGTTTAGCTATATCTCTGTCATTTCTTTATCGATTTTTACACTTTTTGCATTATTTTAAACAGGAATCAATACTCTAAAGAGCAGAAATAAACATTATCGATTTCATCCTACATGCATGTTAAACTTGTCTTGCGAAACTGAAGACACTAAAAAAACACGTGAGAATCGATCAATGCTGCATTTTTACTACTTAAATGCAAACAATTTTTCAGTGCCTTTATTTGTTTAAAGTTTGTGTTCAAAAGGACTTCCTTTTTCACGTACACATTTTGCCAAGCGACATCGCCACTGATCAATTGCAGTGTCAATAAGATGTTGTTCCAGATCGTTCCAGACGGATACGAGACACTGCCGAAGTTCATCAGTGTTCTGAATGCGCTTTTGGTACACGCGCTGTTCCATAAGCATTTCCGTTCCAAATCGTTATGAATAATGCGTCTGACCGTCGTTTGTGTAAGATTCAGCTCTCTCGCGATTTGTCTGGTTGAAAGATGTGTTTTAGGCTTGTCTTCCTGGCTCTGAACCAATTCATTGACAGCGGCGATATTATCTTCAGTTCGCGACGATTTTGGCCGACCACTTCCCGCAGCGCGTTCAACTGAACCGGTAGTTCTCAACTTTCGCAGAAAGTCATCTAATGTTTTTCTTTTCCAATTCTTGTTCGGAAACTCCTTAATTAATCGTCTAGAAGAATAATTTTTGCATTCCCGCAGATTTTTAATTAAAATTTATCATCAAAGCTCAACATTTTAAAATTTTAACTCAAATTTTCAACCATCAACTTTATTTACATTATGCTGCGAAACGGATATGACGTCATCGCGCAAGTAAATAAGTGAATCGTAGAGATTTAATTTTTCTTTCAAACGACACAAAAAGATATAAAATTGTTAAAATATCGACCGAGATATAGCTAAAAATAAATTGGCACGGTTTTTTATGGCTCACAGTGTACTTGCCATGGCGATTCGGATTGCTCTTCCGTAGGATCGAGCTCTCATGAAAAGACCGATGGCTTCCTCGTGCTGCCCTCTCTCTTCGTACATCCGACCCAAGAACCAACATGCAGCAGCATCCCCTGACCAACGACACAAATCCAGCGCCTACATGATGCAGGCATCATCAATGTCATCAATGTATTGATTAATCAATCACTGTAATCAATGTAAATTCAATGTAATTTAATGCAAATTCAATGTAAATTCAATGTAATTTAATGTAAATTCAATGTAAATTCAATGTAATTTCAATGTAAATTCACATGCTTTTCTATAGTCACCATGCACAGTTTTCAATGAATTAATCGGTGGTTGATCCCTCACTTTAGAACAGGCTTCCTTTATCATTGTGATATAAGATTCTTTCAATGCACATCTGAAAACTGTCAGAGTGGCCCATGGAGAACAAGTGCAGCGATAAAGGGAGCCTGTTTTTTTAGCCATACTGGGGTCGGGAGCACTACTGAGTAGTTGCCTTGAAGGGACGCCACCATATAAATCATCGTAATGAACGAGAGAATGAACTTACAGCAATACATTTCAGAGTGTTACCTGTGCAAAGTCTTTCTGGTGACAGCAGTAGATGCGCACAAGTGACAGGTAGTCACCTGCCGCCTCAAAGCATCTCGACGCAGCCTCCATCTGACCATCGCCTTCAAGATACTGACCCAACCACTTCAGCAATGATCTGAAACGAAACTGCTGACTTAGAGCATCGCTTTGAAAAAGAGATACATAAATTAAGCAATATTTTCAAGTAAATGTAAACCACCCAAACTTCTCTGCACTATGGAGCACGGTGGTGTAGTGGGTGTGTTCGTTGCCTTGCGGCCGGAGGGTTTTAGGCTCGAATCCACCTCAAGCCGCCACGTAGGGAACCTGAGCAAGTTCTTCACTCACAATTGCTCGGGAAAAACGGCATCGTATACTCACTGCCGAAAACCAGGGTACATGCGGGTGTACAGCATATACTCACCTCGCAAAGAGTGTGTGGGTATACGCACGAAAAAGGCAAAGGATATTTAGGCGTATTTTTCACGAAATTCGGAGCGACAGACTAAAAAAGGTCATCAGATTTTTTGGACGGGAAAAAATGGTGAAAACTTTTGGGTGCTGCTACACCAAACTAATGACGCCATTATGAACAAGTCCATGACAGAAAAAGTTAATTTATTGAATTCTTGATGAATACCTAACAGGAAGCAATGGCAGACTTTCTTGTGAAATGATATTTTCGTGTCTAGTGCTCAGATGCACAGCAGAAGAGACCATCAAGAGTAACTAAACGCTGAAAAGAGTTAAAGAATCACATAACCTGTCTTTGCTCTTGTGGATGTAATTCTTCAGAAAGTCGATATCGTTGACCATCATCCGAGGCACTTCCTGTCCTTCTGTGCCCGACTTCTCGTAGCTGGAATTCATAACCGTAACCTCAAAGCATTGCTAAACTGCGAATGCTACGGCATCAATTATCAACGTGCACTAACCATGAAACTACGATGTCTGGTTTATACCGACGACTTCTGCCCAACGTAGGCCTACATTAACCATCTTATTGTGTCCATACTCTATTTCTTAGACAGTTGATGGAACCATAAAGAGCTAAATATCCAGACAATTAGTCCAATAGGACAGATGCAGAGATATTACGGTGAACACAATCTGGTCAACAGCACAAGAATAAAAAGCTAAGAAAGGTGATGTCTACATTGTCTCTAATGTCTGTCTAATGTGATCTAATGAAATGAGTTGATGTCCCCTTTCACATAAACAAAAAAGGTGGAGTCGACAGTCAGTGGCTCCTATTCTCTTTGTACCGTATATATGTGACTTTTTGCAAATTAAAAATGTTTGTAATATTTAATAGTATTAAGTTCAATAAATTACTAAAGAGTTTTTATTTAGTGCCCCTCCTAAGTAATCTACCTACTCAGAAGCGCTCCCAGTAGTTCAGCCATGGCTAAACAAGCCAGTTTTTAAGCGAGAAAGAAACATAGTGGTGAACGAAAGAATGAACGAATGACTCGCACTAGCCAATGGCTTCGAATCGTAGACCAGTGTTCTCAAGGTGTTTTGCATAGTTGTAATAAGTTGTTCGAAGGTTCAAGCGGTCGTACGTCTGCGCCAAACTGATTGCCTTCAACAACAAAAACACAAATGCACCATTGCACATCACATGAAGAAATTGTAATTCCAATTCCAACCCAATAAAACTTCACAAGAACACCAAACAGAGAAGCACTCTATGCACTAGACCATATGAAGTACTTTGGACTATACTGTCCATCCAGATACCTACCCTGCCCAAAGCCCATAAAGGAAATAGTTTTCAAGATAATTTATTTTGGATATTTTATATAGTGCCTCTTCAAGATAGGCTGCTCAGAAGCATTCACGGCCCAACTGAATAGGACAGTTTTGAGATTCTTAAGGAACAGAGTGGAGTGGCAATAAGCACAGTGTAACAGGGAGGACATTCCAGGTTGTAGGACCAGCTGGCAGCTACTGAGAATGAACGGGCTGTCGAAGAATCCTGAAACCTTGCAAACCATACCTGAAGCCAGAGTCCTTGGCTCTGGTAAAAGTTATTCAGCATATCAAATCGCCCGGCTGCTCTCATTAACTCAACAGCCTCTTCCTACAAAAAAACAATGCACGCATAGGCATGTAAGCAGACATGCAATACGTTAAACCAGCGGTTCCCAACCCGTGGCCCGCGGGCCAAAAGTGGCCCGCCTGGCCTACAAAAATGGCCCGCAACACCTCAATGAATTAAGAAATATATGTGATTGACAATTTGAACATGATAGAATATATAATTCTTCTCTATTACAAATAATTATTTAGTTTGGGCATTAATAAATCGCATCAAACATTCAATTTTGATTCAATTATAACAATTTTATGCGCCATTAGTTAATTAAATTTTAGCCTTGTGGCCCCCTAATGACCTCCAATTAAAAGTGGCCCTCGTGTCCTCCAACTTAGAAAATGTGGCCCGACAGTCAAAAAAGGTTGGGAACCACTGTGTTAAACGATCATGAGAAAATGCCATAAGTTAACTGTGCCTCAAATGCCTTCTTTGCACTCTTATCGCTATTTTGAAGTTCACTAAAACCATTCTGATGTAGCTTGTCGTTAGTACTATTAATATTTTTATTATTATTATCATTTTTCTTTAAATTGCCTGAGGTAAAAATTATCCTTCAGGTTCTAAGACACCATCCTAAGTGCTTTGTTGAGCTGTGGAGTCAATTACCGATATTATTATTATTAAGGAAGTTTTATATACTGTCACATTTAGTGGCAACGTCCAAGTAGCACTTACACTCAAGATTAAAAACGAATTTGAATTTAGTTTGAATTTAGTTACATTTTAAAATGTTTCATAGAACTTGTATCATAGTTTACCGTAGCTTATTGCAGAGATTGACCTTTTTTCCAATCACACCATATATTAAAAGAAGAATCTGAAGGCTGTCTCACATATAAACCAAGCTGGATAGCCAGAGTTGCCAACTGCGCCTCGACCTCTTCTTCCTTCTCGGCTTCTCTCAGCATCTTTGCGGCACGCGCATTTCCCATTTTCGCGAGACAAACCCGAGCCACATCCAGTCGGCGATTCCTCACGCATGTCTTTGCCAGGTTTTCCCAGACCGTCTGACTATCATAAAGAAAGCAGACAACGAATTCTAAAAAATTCAGAGCAATCTAAATAGGATTCATAGAAGAGAACAGGGCAATGTTAATTGAAATCAAAAGAAAAAACAGTGAAACTGAAGACACCGACTTTAAATAACAGATTTTTAAGTTAGACAAAATATGCATGAATGCATTTTATAAGTAACATGAATAAAATATGTTTGAATAGATGCATGTATGAATATAATTATCAAGCTATAATTATGTAATGCATGTAAGCAAGCTGGTATGCATCTTAACATCTGTAAAGGTTTTTTTAGGAATCTCACAAACGCCAGGAGACATGGTCATCTGACAGATATAATTCGTAGATGCATCTGATGATAAGTGGAAAACATCTATTCAGCTACTGGTATTTCTCACGAGAAAGTTCCATGCGTCATGAAGTAGTCTAAGCTTCGGGATAAACCATTGTGCTAAAAATGTCGAACCTCTTGATGCTTCCGATGGCTCGAAACGCTTCATCCAAGTTTCCCAATGTCATGCTGACAGTGAAGTTCAACATGGCGACTCTCGTGACATCGTCGGCCTTCTCCAATCCCACGAAATTCTCATGAACCCTCCGCACTGTCGTCGAACTTTCACTGATCGTTGAAAACAGATTTGTCTTCCTTCTAGAATTTTCGTCGGCATCTGAGCAACTGCTTCCAGCCTGTAGCAGCAAACAAAGTCACCACCAGGGACACCTTTTTGGTAAATCCCCTTGAGTATAAAAAAAGACTACTTGAGCATCAGACTGAGTCACCATTTGGATCCGTCCAAAGGTAACCACAACTACCTGAGTTCCATTTTACTAATCCAAAGGTAACAAAGACTATCTGAGCTTCAGATTAGAGCACCATTTGCAACCAATATAAGTTAATCTTCAGCTTAGGAGCACCATGTGACAAAGCAACGAAGATTAGTCAAATAGTACACAATGATTATGGGTATTATTTTAGTTTCAGATTCGGATACTATGACTATGTGCTCATGTTGATTCTCCCTCTTCTCTTCTGTACTCTACAACCCAAGCCACATCCTTGCTCCTCTATTACCTCGAATTAAAAATGTTACCTACTCACTCCGTCCTCGTTCTCATAACCGTGAGATTCCTCATGCAGACGCATTAACCAGATGTGGCTTTATAACACGGATGCTACTCAAGTGACAAAACTTATTCCCTGTCTCTCCTGTATAGTTCATAACATGTCTATTATGTAGCCTAGTTGTATACTATGTTCAGTGAATTGCATTATTATTTCAATTTTTCGTGATTGTACACGCTATAATTATTCTGTTCTTGTCCATTGTTCCCACAGTGCATTTGCAGGCGGTTCAATAAAGTACATACTTACTTACTTACTTACTAAAATTACCTCAGTCTCAAGTTCTCAGCTAAGGGGCACCCACTGCTCTATGATTTCGAACCTGTGTAAAAGTACTAAAGAAGAAAACTTGCCCAAATTCATACAAACTTTTTTGGCATAATAGTAGAAGGGGAAATCAAGGGACACAAGCTGCTGACAGAACTTGTCGTTTGTGAAAACATTTTGAATCCTTAGGCTGTTGTCATCTTGACCACAAAGAATAGTGACTGTACAGGCATCATCCTGAAAAAACCAATCAAAATGACATGCACTGCAATATTAAGAGCTAACTGATGACCTGGTTAGGCAAAAGTCGAACAAAAATTACACAAAAAAACTAGAAACGAATTGCAGAAACTACTTAATACCATGCCCTACAATACAACTCCATCTGATATTGTCACAATATCACATGATAAAGTAGTAACAGATGGCAACAAATTTAACAGGAGGTGAATTTAACTGATTAGCCTAACAGTCATGCATCTGTCCAACTGCTCATTTTACGTTCATTCTTTGGAGTGGAAGGTGAAGTCAAGTAAGTAAGTGCAAAACAAACTCAATTATCACAATAAAAAATAACAAAAGAATTAAAGCTTAACTAGAGATCACACACCTCTCTTGAAGCATAAGTTGCAATTGGTGGCCAGTTTTCATCGAAATCCCAGATGCAGTTTGTTTCACATGCAAGCAGTTTTGCCTCCTCAGAATCCCAGAAATGAGAAACTGGTATGCATCCCGAAATACTCGTCTCTACGTCAAGCCTTCCAATCCAACCAACACACAATTACTAATTATATCCTTAGTTGTTGTAATCATGATGACAAATTTATATAGTGCCACATGAAAAGAGTCTCATCAAAAGCATTCCTGGACCTAATGCAATGAAACCACAATAAAACGAAATGATCCTCAAGTGCCCACAGAAATTACTCTGAAGACCAATGATTAAAAAACTCATGAAAGGTCCTGTAAAACCCCTCAACCACATTTTGTTTGTATGCACACTTGCTATAGCGCCTCTTCCAGCCCTCTACCGCTACTCAGAGGCGCTCCCGACTACAGCGCGGACACTGCATCGGAGTTTCACGCCAAATCGCTGAGCAATTGCGAATGAAGGACTTGCCCAAGGTCCTTACGCGGCGACTTGAGGTGGATTCGAACCTCGAACCTTCCGGCTTCAAGGCAACGACGCCACCACTACACCACTGCGCCCAAAACACATACATTATCATCTCCCTTTGATCAGTTTAGATTAGATAAGATAAGACTTACCTTTGGTGTGACCCTAGGCCAAAATCGCTCTTGGCAACAGTTTCCTCACATTCATCGATGTTGCTAAATCCTGTGAAGAAATTGAAGTGGACAATGGTGTCAGATTCTGCATTCCATACGTAAAGCCTTGGATCACGACCGCCATCCGACTGAAAACAATCGCATTGTCAACAAACAATTCTATTCAAAACACAAGATCCAGTATTTTGGAAATTTGTCAAACTATTTCTTGGCAATGGCAGCCACTCCGAAATGACATGCTAAAGCTCATGAACACACTTCTGAAGTAGTCTGTCACAACCCGGAATATGTATGGGTAGGGCGCCATATACATAAATTGTATGCCTGTGAATATTTCTGCTCAATATTTTCTAATTTTAAAGTTAAATTCATGAAATAAAATGTTTAAATAGTAAATTAAAGTTCTTTTATGCTACTTGGTTTGTGTGTCAATAGGTAGTAAAATGAAACTGTATGCTAATTCACGATTACAGTAGACGCTTGGTAACCAATCCGTAAACTAAGGTTCTCAGTCTACAACAAGAAGAAACAAGAGTAGTACGGTTTCAAGCCTCCAGTGAGTCAGTTACAATGTGAGGAACTGGAGCAAATTCTTAACCAAATGTCCAGCAACATCGATTTACTTTTGTATGATTGTGTAAGTACTTCTGAACTGTGCAATGAGGTGTTCAAAGAGGCTTCACGTGAAGTAGCATACTTTGTTTATAGAGGTTTAACATGAATTAGCATACTTTGTTTATAAAGAAGTTTAACATGAATTAGCATACTTTGTTTATAAAGAGGTTTAACATGAAGTAGCATACTTTATTCACAGAGGTTTCATATGAAGTAGCACACTTTGTTTACAAACAGGCTTCACATGAAGTAGCACACTTTGTTTACAAACAGGATTCACATGAAGTAGCCTACTTTGTTTACAAACAGGATTCACATGAAGTAGCCTACTTTGTTTACAAACAGGATTCACATGAAGTAGCATACTTTGTTTACAAACAGGCTTCACATGAAGTAGCCTACTTTGTTTACGAACAGGCTTCATATGAAGTAGCATACTTTATTTATAAAGAGGTTCCATATGAAGTAGCATACTTTATGTATAAACAGGCTTCATAAGAAGTAGCATACTTTGTTAACAATGATGC
The DNA here is from genome assembly GCA_949752735.1 of Lumbricus terrestris. Lineage (NCBI taxonomy): Eukaryota > Metazoa > Annelida > Clitellata > Crassiclitellata > Lumbricidae > Lumbricus > Lumbricus terrestris. The sequence continues at coordinate 68,563,195 of OX457039.1, forward strand.
TGACTCTTGATGCATCTGTATTGCATTTGGCAGACACAATGTGTCCGAAATCGGGAATCAGACTGCGTAGACACTTTGGTTCGCATTGACGTCTCACTTCCCTGCAGTGAAATACACAACGGACATGAAACCATGCAGAAAAGAGGTGAGGGTAGATAATAATAATAATAATGACAATTTATATGGTGCTGTAACGCGGCCATATCGCTACAAGGGCGCATGGGCGCCCGCATATAGGGGCAAGAGGGGGCACTTGTCCCCCCCTGGAAAATTGAAACCTATTTTTCTCACTACTACTTTTGGGGCTTGTAAAAATTTCTTCGCATTAGAGAATTTAAAAACATACTTTTAACTAATACTTATTGATTTTTTGAACAAATTTCTTTGCAAAAAGAAACAATTCATATTAGAAATTTTAAAAAGTGAAACTGAAAAATTTACACCAAGAGACCACTACAAAAAATAGCCTACCCATGCATGTTCTTAACTCCCTGCTTTGCATTTTTTGGCCTCTTGCTACAAATTTTTTTAACCTTGACCATCGTGTTTTGCCCCCTCCTGCAAAATTTTCTGCGGGCGCCCGTGCAAGGGCGCCTCACAAACGGCTAACTGATAGTGCTACGTAGTGCTATGTATAGTGTCAGATAGTGTTAGTGTCAAGTAGTGCTATGCAGTGCTACATAGTGTTAGATAGTGTCAAGCTAAGTCAGTGACTGGTAGATAATGTAAGGCAGTATTAGGTAGTGTACGATAGTTTTAGGTGTCTAGTTCCTACCTGCGAGATAAGTCGTAGATGAGGATGAATCCAGACAGAACGCCGACGACGAGAAAAAATCCGCAGACTTCCATCGACAGAATCTCATCGTCCGGAAAAGGCAACTTCAGCAACTGCTTGACAACACCCTAGCAACAGAAGAAGATGCAATTGTCATAAGAAAACGTTTACACACTCAATTTGAACAATGGAACAGATCGTAATAAGTAGTACTATCATCATCATCATCATCATCATCATCATCATCATCATCATCATCATCATCATCATCATCATCATCATCATCATCATCATCATCATCATCATCATCATCATCATCATCACCACCACCACCACCACCACCATCATCGTCATCATCAATAACAATGGTTTATTGTAGTGTGCCTGTGACGTACACAGGTCTCAAATGCCAGCGCCAAAAAATCAAGGCACTAGTAATGCACACTAACGACTCTTTCTGTCTCTGCTTTTCTATTTCTCTCTTTTTCTTTCTCTGTTTCTCTGTCTGTGTGTGTGTGTGTGTGTGTGTGTGTGTGTGTGTGTGTTTCTGTCTGCCTGTCTCTCTTTCTGAAGTAGCTTCAAGAGTGACTGCTAACGAAAAGATTGTCTGAGCGAAAGGTTAATAACCTGGAAGTTTCGAACTTGTACGTGTCCCGAATGAGCCGTGAAGATGGATCTGTCGTAAATGCAGATGCCAGAGCATGGTGAACTGAAAGACTCGGCTCTTTCTTCGGCTGAAAAGAGGCCATAGGTCATGACGCTCTGGCCATCGAAGATCGACACGTGAGTCTATGTCAACAAAAAAACAGGTATATCAGAGCAGCATTTCTGGAACAGAGTTAAAAAGATGCAATATATGCTATATACATTGACATACATACATTGACCCCAACAAATCCCTCAACTACATCTACATGGCACCACTGGAAAAGCTCCCCTATTGTAAGTTGAAACTTACTTGCAAATATTCATCATTTTATAAGATGAGATTAGATTATGGTGGCCTTTACCTTAGTTGAATATAGTTGTCTAACTTGAATATCGGTTGTAATTTCAAAGTGACTGTTCAGACTGTGTGCATCTACAGATAATTGTCTGGCACCAGTTTGTACCACGGAGGTCTACAACAACAATAGAACATGGTCAATTAATCAAAGACAACAATGAAACAAAGTTGTAACCACACACGCACATGTCTTGTACAAAAGATGTATGTATACCAATTGACCTTGCCCATGGAGTAAGGGCAATAAGTAAATAAAAATAAACAAATAATTATATTGAAGTGAATGAACTGTGCTTGAATCAAAGACATGTACAAAAACAAGACTGACAGAAGAAACTTTGACCCATGGATGTCTGAAATATAGGAAAGTGAATAAAATGCCAAAACAGTTATTTAGACCCTCAAACTACTATCGTAAGAGGGAGGCAGACGTGGGTATGATCATGATGCATCAACGATTTCATTTTCATGGTGTTGGTATAATTATGAGGGCAGGTGAAATACATCACCCACAATTCAGACTTTCTTAAATTATCCCAATAGAGATGGATCACTAGTCGTGAGTGGAAATGTCCGCTACTGGTTTGCCACTCAGCTACTGGGATCACATAATTATGAATCTTACCCCTTGGCTGCAGATACAGCAAGGCCTCCGCTCTTCAATGATGAAAACATCAGTGGACGTACTTGCTATCAGACAGCTGCGACTAGATCCAAACTGAAAAGAAAGCACACACCCACGTAAGCAAGTGGGTCCTATATATAATTTTGTGCACTTATCTAAGAGGGGTGTGCATACTGTGCAATAGTCTTTGGTCAGTGTGCCATACTGTGAAGCGAGCAGATTGAAGAAACTGAGTATATTATCCCTGAGCACTACTGTAACAAGTGGATAATGGATTACTTTCCTCATATGGGAAAGACATTACCGTACTCATCCATTGTAATTAACAACTTCTATGTGGTAATTACTACTTTATCAGGCTATAGGCTACAATATTGAAAAGGATCAGGGTGCTGTGATTACCTTCCAATGGCTTGCATCTGCAAACCCACTGGTCGTCAATTCCACATTTATAACTGTGGGCCCTCAAAAACACAGGCCATGTTGGCACCAAAATACTTCAATTGTGACAGTGATCACGAAACCCACGATCGTTGGATGATAAATGAAGAGTGTCACTAAATAATATACTGTGCTATTTGACACCTCGATTACCTGGAGTGAGACAATGGGTTCAGAGACAACAGATGCCATCAGAAGATGCCAACTGGTGGCAGGTTCCAACTTCTTAGCACCGGTGATGGGACCTGGAACGTGGTTCCACAAGCAAATCCTCCCACGATCTGTTCCACCAGCTAACAGACCTGCAATTTATTGCCAAACAAAGCAAGATGTTAGACATGTAAAACACAGCCTGGTATTTGCCACAACATGCTTGAACACACACACATGAACACATATGCACTAGGGTGATTCAAAAAAAATTATTTTCGAATTTCAATGAGCATGGTTACTAATTTTGTTCCTTTTGGACCCAGAATAAATTGTATATAAGACATTTCAAGACCAAATGTATTTTAGAGCTAGCTCAATGAGCCCAAAGTTTCCACATACATTCGCATTGAAACTACATATTGAAAGAATGGCCATATGAGATTTTACACACAACATGAAGTTGAATAGAACAAAATATAGGGTCATTATCGACTAAAATAGTCATAGGAAAAAATATATTCATTCACAGCATTCTGTAAACTAAAAAGGTTTAATATTCCCAGCAGTAATCCACTGTATGATCAGCCTACAGAACTGCCAGTCAATAACTGGTGCATCAGATTTTACCGGACCTGTGCTTTCACGCTCCCATGCGTACTCCTCGTTTATATGACTTGCAGAAAAACAGAATTCTGTGAAATTTTTTAACTTAGAGACTGTCAATTAAAAGTGAACTCTATAAAGATTGGTCTCGAAACAATAAGTGGCATTTGTCATTCATGTGTAATATGCACCTGGTCATCTAAGATGACACACTTCATCACTAGCAATCGTCTCTACTAGAATCAGTAAAGGTACAATTCCATCACCTCCTCATCTTGCTGATTGCTTGCAGTGAACAGTTGAGAATGACAATATCCTACTTCCATTATCTGCTTAGCAGCATAGTGAACTTCCTGTTTGAGAAGTGTGTCAGCCAAGAGGCCCATGACACATTCTGCTTTGATGAATGCAAAGTTTCTCTCTTCACTAAGATTCCAGTGACTTTGTGCCTCATACTTTGGTAAAGGCCCTATGCTCTTCGAATGTGTAACCGTGCTTTTAGTTAAGGTGTTTGCTGTCTTCTTCTTAAAGTTGGCTTGTCTCACTATATCTTATGTCAAGACCACTCTTTGGCAACTTAATGGCCTCACCGCCCAAGGACCCACCTAGTGGGATTGCAAGACCCCTTCCGGGTCTCCTGTGCAACCAAATTGAAACTATTAGAGTCATTCCTTAAGCAATGCTTTAGTATATTTTGTTAACTTTGTTTCCTTGATGCTTGATTTGATTTGTTGTTCTGGTTCTGGTTGCCAAATAAATGATTTGTTTTTATTTGATGGCTGTATTGCATTAAATGAAGCCATTTTTTACTTTCTGCTGCAGCTAGGTCTGTACAAATGAAGTTTACACAAATAAATAACCGAAAGTCACTTTTCATTATCTTGTTAATTATACTTGGGAAATGGAATTCCCCAAATATGACATTTACGCAAAGAAAACTTTAAAAGCAAAATTTTCAGAATAATGTGTATAAAAATGCTATTGATTATTCATATCACACTGTCTGAACACAATGTCTAGACAGAAATATCCATGCATTTATTCTTTCATTACATTATGTAAAATTATTCCTTCTTCGTTGCATATTCATCGCCGGTAAAACAAATATTACAATTCAGCAGGTTTTTTAGTGATATACAAGAGAATAAGAATTAATTATTCGTATATGGCCTATGACTATGTACATACCTTCAACTTACAGGATTGCAGCTTAATCTAATTGCAAATGTTGCATTGGAGTGTCTCGTCAATGACAATTGCATTGGTTTCTTCATATAGACCCCATCTCAAATTTCAAGGTCATTGAGCTACCTCTAAACATTCCTATATTGCAATAAAATTTTGATGCAATGTTCACTAAGACCAAAGGAACAAAATTATCTACCATGTCAAACAATCAGAGGAAATTATTTTTTCTCCATTGTAATGTGAATCACCCTAATATGCACATACACACACACACACACACACACACACACGCACACAGCAAGGATGACATGATGGATAGATAGATACACGGATGAACGGATAGCTAGATGAATGGATGGATAAAGATGACAGGATGGATAGAAAAAGATGAATGAATTGATTAGTGAAAGGATGAATAGATGGATAGATAGATAGATGTATGCATACACAGATAGATACATAAATGGATGGAAAGACACGTAAGATGAATGAATGGATGGATGGATAGATAAAACACCATTGTCTGAGATGACAAACCTTTCGCTTCAGAATACGTAATGCAACTAATCCTCTCAGGTTGTTCAGACGTGGATCTTTGCATCTGCAGACAGTAGTTGTCTTGCGTATCAACATCGAACATTCTGTAAAATGAATGTTGGAACGCAGGTGAAAAGCTGACCAATGACATAGCCTCATAAGTCATCAGTTTTAATCCGTTTTGATGAGGAAAGTAAAGTACAGCTCCCATGTCCCTAGTTGTACATAGGAACATCGCTAGGATACGAGTGGGACATGGGTTACAGATGGACATATGGATGCAAGTGGACATAGGGGCATGGGTGGCAATAGGGACATTGTATGTATGCACTATGCATGTATGTATAATTGAATTTATGGACAATTGGACATTTATATAGTGCCTTACAATAGCCTCACGAAGGTGCTTAATGTACAGCTACTCAAAATCAGAAGTCCTGGGCAGATGACCAGCCCAACAAAAGATAATTCTGTCATCTACTTCCTAGCTAGTACCTCGGGAGAGAGGAAGGAAGGAAGGTCACAGCCAGTCAACAAACTAGTCAAACAGCAAACAGCACAAGACTTGACCAGTCAATCAATCAATCAATTTTTCAATCAACCAATCAATTATATCTTATGGATCCAAGCTATAGAAAAGCTCTTCAAAATTATCTCAAAAATAAGCCACCTGACACTGTCCTTTCCAGTTGCGATAGCCAGGGTAGATCTTCCTGCCCACACCAGATCTGTACTCGCCAAATCACCTGTCAACTTCATCTGTAAAGCAAAGAAAATGCTAATGACAATTACCCGTAAATATAATTAAAACAACAATTGGGTTTCAAAACAATAAGTAAACCAGCAAAACACAACAGAAAGAAAACAAGCACATGATTAGATCTGCTAATCAATTAATAAAAACAAAGACAAAAACTGAAACCTTCAGCGATTCCTTGAGCTTGCCGCTGGACTGAATCTCGTGCATCACTAGCATAAACGATGACGTCACGGTGACGAGAACGTTTCTTTGACCGTTCAGCAGAAGTTTTCTGATTGGTTCGTTCGTCTGAAAGCACTCGGTCACCTGACCATTCAGATTCACATGCCAGACTTCACCTACCACCAATCACAAACCACATCAAAATACTAACATAACATGAAGAAATTTCAGTTAATGATGAAGCCAGTGCCCTGGTGTCTTGATGAATCAGACACTTGGTCACAGCTCATGGTCTGCGAAGACTATAATCACAGTGTGGACAATTTCTCGGGTTACATGCTCGGGTTACATGCTTTTAATATACAACAAAACAATAAAATACAACTATATTCTTGATATTGAGCCTTCTTTCAAAGTTCAGAAGTATGCATTCATGAACATAAGACACTGAGGCACTTGCTGAAAAGGCAATGAGTAACTGCAAGTGAAAGTCTTGCTCAAAGTCCTTACCCCTTAAAAGCCTCATGCAAGGCTTGAACGCATACCCTCCTCGCTACAGGTCAAGCATTCTAAAAAATTAGCCACCACCCCTCACTTATCAGACAGTGTGTAAACCAGAATGCCCATATATATACTATAGAGCTGAACAGTCAGAATTTAGCACACACTAAACTTGCAGAACTTTCTTGTATGCGACAATGACCATTGATATGACATGCATCATTACTACAGGCCAACCTCTGGGGCATGTACATTACGCAGATATGTGTCTTAAGCAGAATCTACATTGCCCATATTTATGCATCTTATATGTGCACATATCCATATAATCTATGTATGCATATACGGATGTATAACATATATGCACATAATGTAATTGAACAAGTACCATATGTAATGACATCTTTTGAGAGGTCCATTCCAAAGCTCTTATGAGACAATAAAGTTTACGTCAACTAAGATGATGAAGAGAAAGAAGAGGAAGAAATAGACGATTCAGATAACAGGAGAAGATATTGCAAAATAAAGAGTTCAAAAAAAGAGGAAGTAGCTAATGAAGGCGAAGAATGAGGTGAAAAGAAGGAAATTAAGTGTTGAATAGGACTTCTTACCATCGGCTCCTGCCACAAGAAACCCTTCCAGTTCAGTTGGTTCAGGTTGGAAAGAACGTGACGCTGGTTTCCACGAGAAGAAATCAAGCGCTTCTACATCGCCGTTAATGGCAGCTCTGGCGAGAAGGGTCAGGTCACTGAAAGACAAGAAGGTCAGGTCACTGAAAGATAAGAAGGTCAGGTCACTAAAAGATAAGAAGGTCAGGTCAACTGTCAGAGGAAAGATCAGACAGTGAGGGAGAGGGCTGGTATATTCTGCTCTCATCATATCATGCCAAGGTTAAGACAATGAAGTCGGTTCACACTTCATCATCATCGCTGCCTTCAGGGTTAGATTAAGGGACTGCTCTTCGGTTTTGACCACTTCCATTACTTTCACTCACTGATCAATCAAAACTTGCTCTGTGCAGACTTCAACTGACTAAAGCACTAACCTATAACCTGTTCTAACTGATACCAGTTATTTGATCCTCCAGCATATAGCAGACTTACATTTGTAATTGTATGCGTAAGAAAATGAGCCATTCGTTGTCAGAGTATCAACATCATGCGATCACAAGAACAGTAAATTTTATTGATAGTATGATTCACAGTTCGGAATGACACAGATTCGGTTCGGACAACATCAGATTGTTCAGATCCTGAAGAGATCAGACATTGTCAGATCGTAATCGTGAATCTATATAGCGCTACTTCAAGAGAAACTCCTCAGAGGTGCTCCTGACCTGACAGCACCAAACCACAATCAAAGAGAATGGTTTTCAAATGCTTGCAGAAAGGGGCAAAGAAGGAACAAGAAGTTCAGTATGGAAACTGCTAGGTAACTTATTCCAGAAAGATGAACTGATCAAGCAAAGCCTTTATGCAGCACTGTGGAAGTTCGAGCCATAGCTTCATCTAATACCTGGCTGGTCCTGAGACACGAGACACTAGGACAACGGCCATCGTAGGACATTCATCTAATTTCTGGTGATGGGAAGCAGCTTGTTGCACATGACCTCTCTCGTTCACTTTCCACAGAGACAGCCATGCCATCTGCAGTACACAGAAAGATTACAGAAGGTAAAACAATGTACAAAAAGTTATGGTAACAAGGTCACTCATCCATGTAAGTGAAGATAATTTATATGGTAAAGAAAATAGGACAGATTTCTATAACATCAGTCAGAGCTAATCTTTTCCAGCTCTTGCTCACCAACCTTCCTTGGTTTGAGTTCTACTTAATTCTATTTCTATTTCATTTGACTAATATCTGCTATTTGACTATCTTCCCTAATACACCAAAACCATAATAAGGTCAAGTCCAGCAGACAGAAGATCAGTCCACAACTTTATGGAAAAACCATTGCATTCTTTCTGCCTAGCATTAAATAGTCATTTCCACTACCTACAAATTTTTCTTAATTTGCATAAACAAGTGAAAACTATAATTATAGCAAAGTAGTTCTCTCTTGTAAAGTTTCTGTAATCCCAAAACTTTGTAATCTGTCATATATAAATCGCCCCAACAAGAAAAAATGCTTAAGTGGCATCCGTGACACAAAATAACGAAATTGCTAAATATTGAATGATAACGACTTCAGGCACTTTTGAAACTGATGAAGAAGCTTCATATCACAGACACCAATCAAAGTAAATTGAACGTAGAAATTGACAAGGTAGAGCATAGATATGTCTGTTTCCTTACGCTGTAACCTGCAAGCAGATGGCTACCATCGCAGTTCCACAGCATGACGGCTAAGTTCGACTTGTGATCAGCCTCAACATCATGCAATGAATAATCGCTCATATTCTGCAACGTTATCTCTCCACTCCGCCATCCGATCGCAAGAATCATCCGAGTTGGATGCCACGACAACGTCTTCACCAAACGAGATTTTGTGATGATTGACTCAGGCAAGGCAACACCCTGACAGACAAATCAGCGTAGTGTACTGTAATGTAACCACATGTACTGTAATTGTAATTAACATTTTAAGTAGCGTCATTTCGAGAGCACCAAACAACAATCAGAGAGAACGGTTTTCAAATGCATGTGGAAAAGGGCAAAGAAAGACAAAGAAGTTCGTTGTACATAGACTGCCAGGTAACTTAATTGCAGAAAGATGGAAATTATATTAACTAACAATATAAAAATGGCAATAATATATAGACGTGTGCATGTTTGGTGCCTTGGAGCCGTAAGGTTGTGGGCTCGATTCCACATCAAGCCGCCGTGTGGGGATCACGAGCAAGTCCTTCACTCGCAATTGCGCATGCGCTTCGGTGTGAAACACCAATTCAGTGTCCACGCTGTAGTTGAGAGCGCCTCTGAGTAGAAATCTTGAAGGGGCACCATAACAAGTGCTCATACATACATAATATATATATATAATTATATATTCATTCATTCGAACATTTATAGAGCTCCCTCAAGAGAAAAACTACTCAGAGGCACTCCCAACTCCAACACACCCAAAAAGAACAGTTTTAAGTTTAGTAGGGAAGCATCCTTGTAGAGTCCCAGGGTGTAGGCATAAATCTAAAACAAGGCCATTTCAGACCACTGGACAACCACAAAAGGAACTAAGGGACTCCCTTATCATAACATTTTGCACACAGTAAAAAAAGCACCAAACCTTTTGCATTGTTGCTAAACAACGTTTAAACAGAAAATGCTAGGAGCGAGAATTCTAAAATCAAATCCATGACTGACCTCCTTGAAGACGACGACTGATGATTTCTGCGCGTCTTCATCAAAAAAAGCCACAGCCAGGCGACTGAAAACTTGGTGACACTGAAGCTCCTGTATCTGTCCAGGACAGATACTTCTCAGGCATTTGTCAAAAAGTATTGACATTTTAATTCGGCTGAAATGCAAAATTTCAAGGCGTCATCGATACTCCAGATGTACAGGCCTGCAGAAATTACTGCACTTAAGAATATCTTAAAGTGTGACTGGACGTACATCCTGGATGTTGTCCATGCACTTACCTTCAAAATAATTTGAGCACCGTCCAGATATTATTACGTCGGCACAGTCTGGACAGGTAGCAACGTCCAGGCACTTTTTTCTCTACACTTTAAGCACTGCTTGAGTGAAATATAAATTTATCATAAATCTCTGAAATTTCTCTGTACCATGGATACAAAAATTGTGCTAGGCGGATCAGTGTAGTGTATGAAACCAGATATAGGCCTAGAGCCAATTTGTTAACAAAAGAATCAACACAACTTTTTCAGACCCCACTATTATCAAGATCATTGTTCTGACTTCGATGCACAGCTGGTCTGCTTTGAAACTTGACAAATATCATAATTATATTATCATTGGTTACGGGCATCCAGTGTGCGTGTTTACCCTATCATTAATAATTTATATAGCGCCGATACTAGTACTACAACTGCTTTTGAGGAGATAAAACGACACCAATGTATTAAAGAAAAACTAAGTAGCAAGCTAACTTGAGGGCATGAATAGGCATTGCCGTTTACAAGCATGGCCCATCGTTACTTTCGTTGGGTGAACTTGCTTTGTAAACCAATTAAATATACAACGCCGTCATCTAGAAATTTTTCAGGAGAAGGTCAAAAAGTGACGGTGACGGACACCATCACACTTGTTACCTGGAAATTTTGGCGAACCGAAATAACGTTAGAATTTGATGTTTAATTCGTTTTCCTCAGAAACTGCTTCAAATTATGATTTACTTAATATCACGCAATAAGTGATTTAAATACATATAACCTGTTTTTGCTCATAAACCAATATACATAATAATTATATAAAATATGAAGCGTCTCAACTTTTTCGGATCAAAGCATTTTTCCTTTAGCGCTATAATTAAATAAGTAAGCACATACGTTTATCAATTAGCTTTAGTATTACATTACATACAGTACGGCGTGGAGATGAGTTGCGGGAAGTTGTATCGCATTCCTAAGCGATCGGGTCAAACAAACTCAACTCGAGGTGGGGTGGCCCTATTAGCGGGATTTTACATCCCTTCTGGGTCTCCCCTTCTTCACCAAATTATGTTAATGTATTATTCAATGCCATAATTGTATTATGTTTGTTTGTTGTTTTGGTTGAGGAAAAAAAATAATAAAAATAATAATAAAAAAGAAGTTCTGGTTTGTATCCATGTCAAGATCAAAAGAACTCTGGTGCTCGGACTAAAGTGTAAAATTTGAAAATAATTATGATTAAACTGTCTATGAATTTTATTGATTGCATTAGCCTATAGGCTAAATAGGAGATCATGTGATTTCATGTAACAGCCAACTTCATAAAATGATTTCGAGTTACATAATCAAATCACCAAACACGTCTGACTTACTCTTACACTTACACGTAGATACTTGGGGGATGATGGAAACATGGAGACTTTCCAGTAGACCTTTGCAACAGAACTAGGGAGCTTCATCTTTGCTACGATGTATCATGCACAAGGCCGTAGCTAGGAGGGTGTTTTGGGTGTTTGAACACCCCCAAAATGGAAAATATTAATGAATGCATTTACTAGCACATGATGTAAAAACCATGAAATAAAACCATGGAAACATACCCGAAAATGAAAAATGCAGGGCTAGATTAAGAAATGTGGGGGCCCTGTTCGGGAAATTTGTTGCGGATCTTCGGCCGAAAATTTGGATGACCTTTTTAAAATTTTGTAGAGTATACCGATTATTTCCCTCCAAAGTTGATGACCTTTTTTTAGTCGTTTGCTTGAAGTTTTGCAAAAATCTAAAAAAAATTGGGAAATTTTTTTCCCTACATGTGTGGGGGAAAAAAATTGTGGGGCCCTGTTTGGCCAAACATGTTGAACATGCCTTAATCCAGTCCTGGAAATTGGTGACATTTTCTGAAGATTTCCACCGGATGACTAAAAAAGTCATGTTTTTTCGAACAGGAAACTGAAGAAACACCCCCCCCCCCCCAAATCAAATCCTGGCAATGGCCTTGATCGTTCATTATCATAAAAGGCAAAACGATGTAAAGGTGTAAATATAGACCCAGATCCCCTCTGGGCCTTCCCTCTAGGGCCGGTGTCGCGTGACAGTCTCCCCCCTAAAAGTCTCCCCCCGGAGACTTTATTTCGAAACAGATTCTCTCCCCGGAGGATCTGTTCCAGAATAAATTCGCCCCCGGAGACTATATTATGAAATAAAGTCTCCGTGGGGGAGAGAATATTTCCGCCGTCCACGAAATAAAGTCTCCCCCGTTCAGCGTAAAATTGGCTCCAGTTGCATCAAATTTAGAGATGATCAGGCTAAACGGTTAGTTTACGTTGCCAGATTATATAACAAGAAAACTATTATACTTTTACTTCAGAAAATTTCTTCCAATACTGAGTTTCAGCCAGGGAGAGACTCTGTTTCGGGGGGAGACTGTGTATCGGGGGGAGACTTTATTTCGTGACACCGGCCTTCCTCTGGACAAAGCAGTCACAGGGTCATAAGTAACTTAAGGCTTTATGAGAAATCTTTTTAGAAACAAATTTAAATAATAAAACTGGTCTTCAGGTATGATAGTTGTAAATTTTAAGTTTAGACTGATTGAAGTTAATTCTCTGTACTAATATCATATTTTAAAGACATAAATCATAAACTTTGTATATATAACTGCCTAGTCTGGGCCCCTAAAAGTCGCCAGGCCCTGGGCTTTCCCCCCTCTGTCCCTCTTTCAGCGGCCCTGATTACAACGAGAAATTGCCAGTGGTTAAAAAATGACACATTGCTTTGATGAAGTGGAAGTGACTCCATGAATTTAATTCAGCGTCATTTGAAAAGGAGAATCATAATAAGAAGCAAACACAAACAATGCAAACCTTTGCAACGCTTCAATGATCTTTACATACCATTCTACATCACAAACACTACCAACATTTCTCCATGGTCAGTCCTGAAGTATTTTTACAAAAATCACCAACTGCATTTTGAATCACCTAAATGTCAAAATACTGCAAGTTCTGCGCACACACGAACTCGAGATCCAGTTGTAACTGAAATGCCTGCTTGATTTGAAATCCTTGTGATTTAACGTACCCTAATTCCAAAAGATGGACACAACCTATGATCACTAAATGAGAATACTTGTTTGAAAAAGGATCAACTATCAAAGCTAAAACTAATCAAAGCTGTTCAACCAACAGAACACAGCTGACACACACTATTATAATAAGCTGTAACCAATCACTTCAAAAATAACACTAATCTAGTTCTTAACTGTGTCTGAAACTTTACGGAAATCAATAACGTCGTGGTCTTCTTGCAGTATCAAAAAGTATATCACAATAAAGTGATTCATTGTCTTTTATCAACACTGGCTTTGAAAGAAAATCAGATGGAAAATATTTCCAACCATCAGTCTGAATCATATCACAGCAACATCAGTAGCCATAGCAAACACGAAGTTCCAGCATGCCTTCAGATTTCCAATGGCAACAATTGCCAGAACTATCACAATCGAAAATTCCAAAAACATGTTTCTAACACAAAAGAAGCCACTGCAACAAAACGGAAATAAGTTAACTAAAAGTGCAAGAGAAAACTGCAAAAGGGATATCAGTTAACTGAAGAACCATGGACGCAAGTTGAATGATTATTGCATTTTTGCTAAATAGCGAGATTGCCATGAATTCATTTTGTACAAAAAGCGAAGAAAAAAAATGCTCAAAACGTTTGTTGCTTCTGAAGAGTACAAGCACCTTTGGTTAGGATTTTCAACCTGCATTGATTGAAGAAAAGTCTGTAAAGTCAGGCTACTTCATTGTATTGCATCTATAAATTTATATAGCGCCTCTCACAGTGCACAGCAATCAAAGGTGCTCCCAGTGTGTTAGACAAAGAGAGAAAAAGTGGTTTAGAGACAACGAAAGAGGCACTTGGCCCACCAGCTAATTAGGGGGAATGTGTCGAAAGAGGAAGCTGGTTCCACAGTGCAAAAATGAGAATGCAAACGCTCGCATTTTAGCTATGGTGTTTATTACTTGCGGGACAAAGACCTTGTCAATCAAGGGAGCAGAGCAGGCAAAGGGAAGTGACCGAGGTAAACAGACGGATGAAGTCACACAGATACTTCATATGCACGGTTTTATATTTTGTGCTGTATGACTATTTATGCTGACATTTGGTTCTCGGCACCTGAGGTGTTGGTTTATATTTGTGTTTATTTTATAAATACAAAATGCAAGTGGGATCAGGATAAGGTCCAGTTGTTGATTTTAAGTTTGAGTTAATTGAATTAGAAGTGCATTTGGACGGCAGTCAATTTTTTTCATGCTACTTCAAAGTTACAAAAGATTTTTAGATTTCTGAATGTGTGTTTATGTGGGCTTCTAAATTATATATACACTCGGTTCAAGTGATGAGCTTCATGTAGGTTTCGTCAAGTGTATCTAAAGCTTGAAAGCTAAACGCAGAGCACATCTCTTATGCAGGACACACAGCCGAGAGACGACGTGCTCAATCAGATGTGAGAACTCTTTCTTCTTGCTGATCAACAGCTGCTCCTCCGCCTCACCACTCAACTCAATGTCCAATGGATACGAGAGCTTAACAGCCTGCAGGCGAGGGGTCATGATTAGGAAAGCTATTGAATCAACAACAACAGTCTTCACCAGATGGCTGTTGCGTGCAACATTCAGCAACCTCAGTTTCGACAGCTGAAGGAGGGTTTCGAAAAGCAACGCAAACTCTTCCGCCTGCAGACCCACGTCCTCCATCTCAAGTATGACCAACGTCGTCGCGAATTTCCGGATCAACGAAAGAAACAACGAGAAACTGTTCGAAATGTTGTTGTCGCTAACGTCGAGTTCCTCCAGCCGGTGTTTTGAACCGAGCAGATAGCTCAGATCTGCCTCGTTGAGACCACAGCCGCTGATGCGTAACATCGTGAGCGGCTGAACCGTGTTCGATAAGATTTTCGCGAGAGACCCCTTCGTCCTGTTGCTGCTAAGGTTGAAGCGCTGCAAAGACGGCAGGCTGGCCATGATGTCGGCCAAAATGTCGGCTGCTTCACCGTTCTGCGCCGTTGCGTTGATGCTGTTGCATGAAAGATCGAGACCAGTGAGATGAGTGAAGTTCTTGAGGGGCGGGCCAATGACGGCAAGGCCTTGGTTTGTGATCGCATTGTATTGCACGCTAATGCCAGTGAAGAACTACAAAAACAAACACAAGAACCAGAATATATAAATAATAACTTTTATACTCGTAAGACGAAATACACATCAATTCAAAACTGTTATTATACTCAGCAACATTTCTTCCCAAGTTATCACACACCCAAGAATAGTAGAATACAGTAAAATATCAATTAGAAAATCTAACACTGTAAAAAAAACTAAAAGATGATATATTCGTTTTATTGAACTCTAAGCCAGTCACAAAGAAAGAAATTGATTAAAGAAAAATTATAATTCAATCCAATCGGAAAAAGTCAGATAGAGGGGCAGTGGTCGAGTGTTTGTATAGTACTTGGGAAATACAATTCGTTTGTCCTTTATCAGGAGTTTGAAGCTGTGAGGATTAGGACGCAAACTATAAAAAGTAAGATAATACTTATAATGTATTAAATATACTTTAATAAATTAACAATCTTAAGTATCGCTTATCGACAAAATGTCACTACATTTACCAAACATTTTGAGAGGTTGATGGAGGATATTTGTTGGATGGTAAGTAACTATATTCAACTGCACCTCAAGTTTGTTTGCTGGTTTGTTTGTATGTCCACCTGTCATAGCGCTTCAAGCTCCCTACTCAGAGGCGCTCCCGACTACAGAGCGGACACTGCATCGGAGTTTCATGCCAAAGCGCTGAGCAATTGTGAGTGAAGGACTTGCCTAAGATCCCTACACGACGACTTGAGATGGATTCGAACCTCAAACTCTTTGGCTGCAAGGCGATGAACATACGCACTACACCACCGCGCCCCACAAGTCTGTATTATTCTGCAGTAATTTCATGATTTGAGTCTGGAGTGTCGCTGAAGAGTTTCTCCTGGAATGGCGCTTTATAAATATCAGAGAACAATGACAATAACAGAGAGGACAGACAATGCCTGCTCACCTGCGGATCAAGCAGTTCGAGAAGAACAACGATTCTAGCGACTCCAAGGCAAGACAAATCCAACTTGTTAATTCTCAGTTTAAGACAGGATTCGGGAAGCTTGGAGACGCTGAGAGCGCGGCACAGTTCCATGTGAGCATCTTCCGTCTGCAGCATTGCATCGATGCTGAAAACGACTGCAACAAAGCAAACAGTTTTTCATTCATTCACTCATTCAAGAATATATATATTTATATAGAACCCATTCTAGAAGCCCACTATGTGCTCCCAGTCCAACTAAGCCAATATAAAAGGGGTTTAAGTAGCATGCACAACACTGATGAGTCAACCCCAAGTAATTGGCGAATCTCCAACGGGAGACTATTCCACACCTTTAGATGGACCTACAACTGAGACGGCATGACGCTGACAGGCTGAGGTTCCAACATGAGAGACCCACAATTCCCCCGCTACAGACAGAGCAAAGGGCTCTGTGAGCTAGGACATCAGATACTGGACAACAGAGCTCACATGGACAGGCCGGAGCACAGGCAAGGAGACAACACAAAATCAACGCAGGGTTGCTGGAAAAGATTAAAATGCCAATCTCTTTTCAAATTTTTCAAAATCATCCAGACAAAATCATTTATTCACGCTCCTAAACACATCAAATGATCAGTTTTGGGTCGAAATTTGAGAGAAAAGTCTGCATAGCCACCGCTGACAACAAAAAACCATGAGCAGTCAAAATAAAATGTCAGTTATGAGTGGCTCAGACAGTGGATGAATTGTGAGGGTTAAGTTCTACTGAATAATGATTTACCTATACGGCTAAATGTAGAAGAACTATTCGGTCTAATGTGAATACTGAATAGAAATATGCTGGGTATTAGGCAACAGGTGGGACATAGAGGGGGCAACAAAACTTTGAAAGAGGTATACAGTGAACAAATTAGAGAAAATTACACTTCGGGGGGTCAATAAATTATTGAGCACATGGTGTATTTATTACACAGCTTCCCCATACTTAGGTCAAGAATTACAGAACACATTGTGCATTTTCATCAAAACATCTTCCTGGATCAATGCATCTATGCAAGTTTTACATAGTTTCTATGAAAATAACCACCACTTACATTTCTCATCAGGGAAGGTATATTCGAGTGAATACTGGCGCTTGTTTTCGATAGGCAGCTCCTGAGTCACCGAGTTATACACTTGTATGATCTGTCTTTGTCGCGCTTCGTTGTAGACGAG
The DNA here is from genome assembly GCA_949752735.1 of Lumbricus terrestris. NCBI lineage: Eukaryota > Metazoa > Annelida > Clitellata > Crassiclitellata > Lumbricidae > Lumbricus > Lumbricus terrestris. The sequence goes on from OX457039.1 coordinate 68,580,844, forward strand.
AAGAACATGCGACGCGAGATAATTCACGATTATCTCCGCTAGAAGACACAAATTAGTTAACTTCGGTTTATGATTTAAACAAAGAAACGTCAAACCCACAATAGAAGTAGTATCTTCTTTTATTGAAATGCTAGTAGATATCACACCGCATCTAGGTAGAGGCTACATGAAAAAGATTGTCTGTTACTGTAATCATTCTCATAAGAAAGGTTTGTTCATGATTTTCTATATAAAATTCTTGCTATAATAGTTTCCATCATATTTGTAAAAAATTGTAATGATCAGATTTTGCATTTCTTCCGGAAATAAACTCCAGGTCACTCATGGTTCTCATTCCTAACTGCAAAGAGTCCCTTCAGAGTATCTATGAGACTATGCATATATACCGGTACTACTCTTTCGACCCTGCTTGATAATAAGGCATTCTAGTAATAGTCATGATCAAAGTCGTATTAAACTAGCCCCATACACTGACGGCGACCAAAACCCTTCTTCCTCCCTACCTCCATCTTCTTTTTCCTTCCGAAATTAACGCTGCAATGTCGCAAAACTTATTTCAGCACACAACAAACTATCACAATACTAAGTTATGCTTATTTTCTCGATACACCCAGGTAAGCTTACACCTCTACACGAGCATTGAGCACCTCTGCTAAATATCTGCTTCAGGCTAAAACTTTCTACTGAACTCAGCATCACGTACAACGTCGTACATGTATGTCTATGACATAAAACTTTACCAATTATTATGAGGGCAGAGTGGTATAGCAGCGATCCAATTAGTCATATCAATTCATGCACTGCTACACATGCAGCCACACACGCACACACCAGAAGTCACAATAAAAGTTCATCCAGGGTTATATTCTGAGCATCCAGAATTGATATTACATCACGTGACTATCTACTTTAAGAGCTAGGACCGCCAAGGTTACAATGTCAGCCTTTGCTTGCATTGGCAATGCACCGTGAAACCTGATTCCTCATTCGATGCGTTCCTCTTTATTAACTGGTGATTGGCCAAGTGCCTCTTTTCTATGTCTCAAGACCAGTTTTTTCCCTCCGAGTCTCACTCACTAGGAGCGCCTCTGATTGGCGTTCACAGCAAGAGGCGCTATAAAAATTTACAGATACAATACAATATATCCCGATGAAGAACTTACCACAGGGGTATCCAGTAAGATCAAGACAACGCAGCTTTGTGGCATCTTTTCGTTTAAGGCACTCCATGAGTATGTGAGCCAAGCACGTCGTATGCTTGACCCCGCGTCGCATCTGCTCGCAAAGATCGATCTCACAGAACAGAGGGTTAAGCGTGCTGAATATCGGCAGCGCAAAGTTGCGCAATGCCAGCACTTTCCAGGGCCACGCTGCCACCAACTGCTCAATTGCTCGGTCGTTGCTTAGCAACAGAGCAGCCTTAAGCAGTACGTCGTAGAGCGCCTTGGGAATGGTTGTCTTGGCGATTGCCATGAGGTCTGGATTCACGACAACACGCAGAGCGCAGAGATCAGCAAGCGAGCGCATCACGTTTAATGGAGAACAGTGCAAAGCACCCAGGTCCTCAGTTTCCTCGGCCAGCACCACCCGGTAGAGCGCGGACTTGTACGTGTAGAGAAAAGACATGTCTACCATTTTTTAAATATCACAGCATATCCTACTTATGTGACAGGATCTAAAACAACAAGATGTAAAAAGTTTCATGTATACAAAAAGTTATTAAACACTTACAGTATTCAGGTACTCACCAGTAAATATCAATGTTACACCAATCCCATTAATTTTTAAATTGTCATGTGAAATGGAAGCTGTCAGTCCTACCAAAAATGAACTGAAACCTCTACAGCATACCCAGAAATCTGTAGTTATAAAAAATATTTAAGAATCTATCATAGCAGTGTTGTGTTGGTATACTCATGCGTAAAAACAATATTAAAGACTTCTGCTAATTCATAAGGCTGCGATTCATCTAGATTCTAGGAAATGATTTTCACATGAGAATGATGTTGTAAAGATTTCTATTGTGTCTTTTCTCAAACGTCTTAAGTTACGTTTTGCCAAGTTTTCTGTTGTTTTCATATTCTTGTTTTGTGCTCCCAATGTGTGGTGAATTAGACTGATAAAATTATGAAGTTACGTAGAGACGTTATCTGTATAGTATCTATAAATTTATATAGCGCCTGGCACACATTGACTAAATTCAGAAGTACTCTCAGTACGAAAAACGAATACACTGCATGCATAAAGCAAGCGTAACATCCGCAAACAAAAAGCATAAACATGACATTCAAATACTTTGGAAAGGCATAATTAATAAAAACCAACTAATTTTATTAGGATTTTCCAGTAAAGTATATTCTTTCATTTTGTGTTTACCGTACGCAACCGATTTCAAGCCTCACCAAAGGAGCTAGCTCAATAATTTTAGCTTTGTCTTCGTATAAATTCTAGGAATAATGGATATTTCTTTAAAAAAAACAACTGGAGAATAATAGTGATTTATGGCTTAAATAATTGTTAAACATTGAAACCCTAACCGTCTGTGATCATTATCCAGACGTTTTAACATACAGCTTGTTGCCAGCTACAAACTTACATACTTACTTAAATCCGTGTTTACACTGATCGACTGTCTTGTCTGTGATTATAAGGTTAACCGTTAACTTATTATTATCCAGTACCAGAAACAACCAGTAAGGGTCCGTATAATTAAAACACAACTAACAGCAGGACACACTGGACTTTGGATCCCTAGCTTCTGAATTCCCTAGGCCTATACCTTTGTCTTTTCCACCTAGACCCCTAAGCCGGTGCTGGTCCACTGCTGGATCCCGAAAGATTGGACGAGGAAGTTATAACTGGTGATATGAACAAATTGAACATAGAGAAAAGAAAAGGGCCAAGAACACTACCCTGAGGTACTCCCGTAGTGGGAGCCTGGGAGGCAGAGTGGGGGTAGAGGTTTGCCAGATTTTGGAAATTCATTTTCGCGAGACCGCGTATGTCGAAAGACAAAAGGTAGCACGTACATAAGTCGCGAGCTCAGCAGGCAAATGAAGACAATAGCAAATTTTTGCTATGATGGATTTTGCTAGTCACGTGACAAGGCACTCACTACCTCTCGCACTCTACGCCAGCGTGTTGTCCATTGCGCCACCGGCGCAAACGTCAACGTTGGAATCTTGATGCTATAGGCTACGTGCTTATATAATTATAGGCTTATATACCAGGATAGGCCTGTGATTATATAGACATAGCTTAAGTTAGCGACACAGTATAATACCTACATGAATAGTAGCTAGTAAAAGGACTAGATGAAACCTAGTAAACTACAGCAGCTGCTGTTAAAAGGAGCCAAAATATCGCGAGGACGACGCATGAAATTGTCATTCGCGACTCGCGAGTCCATTGAAAAGTAGCCCAACTCGCACTTTTCGCGACGACCTGGCAACCTCTGGCATGGCAAAGGGCGCGATTGTAGCGTGTTATCTGTTCTGTTTTGTCCCAAAGGGCAAAGCTGACATAAGTATTTGCTTTTCGCTGTCGGTTGCAGGTGGCGCAATGGCCGTGATCGTATAGTGGTTAGTACTTCTCGTTGTGGCCGAGACAACCCAGGTTCGAATCCTGGTCACGGCATTTCGCTGTGCTGATCTATCATGGCATACCACCTTCGTTTTGCTGTCGTATGCTATAATTTATATAGACGTCACAGCCCAAAATAAAGCATATGGCCTAAGCCAGTTTTAAACCTTCAAATCAAATCAGAAATTTGAAACAATTTGAAACTGTAGTCAATGTAAGTTATATCATTATTCACTTCCATGGGCATTGGTTTAGGTGGTTTGGGTGAGCAATGGGAATGCGGTAAAGTTTTAGCCACACACATGGGCGTCAGCAGCGGGGCGCAAGGGGACGCAAGTGCGCCCCCTGGATTTTTCGCGTATTTGCAGTTAACTTTAGATTATTTGGTTATGATTATTACAACGCGATTTTCAATGTGACTATCGGTGCGTTCTGCAAGTTGAACCTATTATAGGCCTACCTATATATATATAACTTTCTGAAATAGCCTAATAGGCTTAGTAAAAATTTATTCTTAACAAATTACCGGTAGGCTATGTTTTTCTTGTGCAAACACACTGAACTGGATTATCCAGTCATAATATAATTTATTAGGGCCTATAGGCCTACTTAGGCCTAACTAGGGCCCTAATAAGTTTGCCCATGGACTATGGTCTATAAAATTATTAAAGCTCTCCTCGAATAGAGAGTAGCCTAATTTAGTTAGCAATCTATCATATCGCTCTAATGACCATATGGGCGGAGTTTGGTTTCCGTTCTTGGAGGGGCTAAAGCCTTCTTGGGAGGGCTAAGCCCGGGAAAAGATACCATTTACACGGTTAAAACATGAATCTGGGTCTTCTTTGGGGGGGAGCTTAGCCTCCCCCCATAGCCCCTGATAAACTCCGCCCATGCTAATGACTATAGGTCTATTCTCAGGGGACTGCACGAATACGAAACTTATTACAATCATGTAGATCTAGGCCTATTGAGCGCAGGCTGACGCAACATTCATTGGCCTAGGCCTAAGGCCAATAATTAGCCTACGTAAGCATAGGCCTATAATAATTGAGCTTCTTAATATGGTGATGTGAATTTATGCATGGGTATGGACCTAATAACATTATGGTAAGCCTAATAGAGAGTAATAGTAGGCCTACAGCGAGTGACTATAATTAATTCGCTGCCAACATGCCCGCATAGAACCCATTAAAATATTATTGAACGTGTAGGCTAATTGCCATTAGGCTGTGTATAGGCTACGTACGGACCTCTCATGGAGCCCATATGGGTCATTGGTCCCAACCTTTGCAATATTTACATAGGGGAGAGCGGGGCATAATGGGATATAGCGGGGCGTAACGGGAAACTTCATTATTGTCGTCATTTGTCGATCTTACTTTAAAAATACGAAAAAATTCCAAACGGAAATAATGCATCTTTGAAGGTGAAGGACAAAAGCATTTTCGATTCCAAAGCGTCTTGCAATATTTATGATTAAAAGTTCATTTTCACGCTCTCCGATATAAGCTTACTTTCATAATTCAAAATTTTTCTAAAAACAGTGGAGCTATATTAAATTTAGCTTAAACCAAAGATTTTAACAGGGAAAATCTTAAAATCTTTGGCTTAAACCATCCATGTGTAGGGTAATATATAAAGTCATGTATTTCCATATTGTACAAGTTCAGTATTTTGTGTCAAAATGGCGGATTTACTATTGGGCCAGTTGGGGCATAATGCGATACAGATATCCCATTTTGCCCCATGTAATGATTCTACAGCAATTTCTTCCATGTTTCCCATATTTTAATATTTCATGGGTTCTAATTACCCCTCACGTCTAATTCAGTGTTTACATTACAAAACGAGCAATAATAACAAATATGTGGTACTTTTTTGAAAGCATAGAATTTTGCATGTTTTGGGGCATAATGGGATGGGTATCCCATTTTACCTCAGGTCAGTCAGGTGGTGGGGTATAACGGGATTTTGGGGCCTGTTGGTAAAAAATTTGTATCTCCTGTGTGGTTGATGCCTACGTAAATTTTTTAAGTCGATGTCGTACGTTATATATGCCTGCATAATGTGAGTACAAAAAGCACTGATTTCTTATTAATTATATGATGTAAACTTCAAAATGCCTTAAGTATCCCGTTATGCCCCGCTCTCCCCTACCCATGCAAATGCTGGCGAGGATAATATGCAGGAATATGCAGGTGTTCCGGATTGGCCTACTAGTTTAGAATTAGAAGCGTCTGCCTGTAAATATGCTGCGGTCATGAAATAGACCCTCAAAATAATTAGGCTAATGAAAAGTAGGATAAAGTCTGTTCACAGCTGCAGTGAAGGGGGGTCAAACTCTAAAGGTTACTGGTTCAGAATTGATGTCGAAGAGAAGCGCGTGCGATTAAGTGGACCTGTAGCCTACTACAGAGAGACAGAATAGAAATTATAGCGTTGTAGGCGGCGTAGTTTTTTAACCTTAATTTTTACGGTGGAGCTGTTCATCGGCTCCGGACAATATTATTCTAAGAAGTAATAATTATTATTTAAGATACGAAGAATAGTTCAATAAAATTATTAGGCCTATGTGAGATTGTTTTTCTGTCATTCTACCGTTCTACAAATTTCGTGTTGAAGTTCAAGGCCGCGAACATGGCTGCGTGTGTCGTCAGTTGCGGGTTGTGTGGAGCAATTTCTCTTCTTTTATTAATCATTTTGCCATTGTTATATATCCTCAGACGGATCGGGTACTTCTACGTGTTGTCTCACAAAGTAAGTTTTGCATTTTTTATTGTAGTTTGTACGAAATGGTTTGATTTAATGCACGATAGGCTAGGAATGCGGACGGTCACCGTGTAAGATACAATGTATCAATTATTATCAGTTCAACACAAGGATGTCAAGATTTAAGGCCGATGTGTTTGCTATAGGCCTACTATTCTTTTACGTTCAACTTCATTTACATTTTTAATTTAAACGATGTTAACTGCATTCCTTGATTACTAAACTGTAGTTGTTAGCATCGAAGTCATGTGCTTGGTTGTTTGATGTCAAAATTAATTACACATTTCCTGATATTTTTTTCTGCGCTATTAAATATTATGTGGTGGCGGAAGAAACGAAAATTCGTGTACCTTGGGCGAGGTTAATTTGTGGAAACCAGTTTCAGTATGCGAATAAACGCTGCACCACAAAAACAGGTTAAAATTGTTTTCCCAAACCAATGGGTGACAGTGGCACTACGGCGAAGGATAAAAATCTGAATTCTAGAACATGTGGAAAATTCGTTATTAATAGAAATGACATTACAATTTAAGAACATGCCTGGTGTGTGTTTTTGGAGCTTAGGTGGACAGACAGTCAGATCGTCATGGAGGAGAACTGGTTGCAGAGACGCTTCATGTGAGTTTTAGTTCTGTATTTTTTGCCTGGTGTTTGATAGTAGCGGTAGTGCCAACAAAGATCATTAATCATCAGTGTAACCCTCCTCCATCATCCATGCTTGGGACTGGCGCTGTCAGAGTTCGAACAGTGGCAGAGTTATTAGATAATTATAATCTCTCTGACCCCATAAAACGTTCACATGGCATCTCTCTGCCATCTTCAACTTTGACCTGCACTGTTGAGGTTCAGACAATTATCTTACATTATAAGGCTGAAAGTTTGTGCCTTTCTGTTTGTATGGATGTGTGGTGTCCAAGAAAGGCTTCAAAACGGTCAACTTTTGGTAGACGAAAAATATTTTAAAATCATTCTTACCCAAATTTGTAGATCAACGCGACTATTTTGGGCTCTAAATTCACTTTGAATCTCGAGTTATGGACATTTTAAATGTTGAACCGTAATTAACGTGAAATTAAGACGCCATTAACGGTAATATAAATTTGTCCGAAGCCAACCACACCACGTTTTAGCGATATTTAATCTCTTTTGACGACGTCATTTCTCATATCGTTTCTGTCCGTGTGCGTGGCCTAAGTCATTAAACACTGCACGTGCCCAAAACTCCACACGTGTCCTGAAATGATAGGCTATTATGAAGTGATGACCGCAAGGAAAGAACAAAATAATCACAATAACAACAAATAATGAATGTCGTATCTCGATATTTATGAAGCGCCTGTTCAGTGGTGGTCTCTGTGCAGAAACCACAAGGAAGGAGTAGTAGTACGGTAGTTGCAGTTTAATGTCGCTGTGTGGTAGCAAAGACCATTAGCGATGCCCTCCTCCTTTATCCAGGCTTGGGACTGGCACTGGCAGAGTGCGACCAGTGACAGAGTTCAAAGGGAAGGAGAAATGAAACGTAGACGAGGAAGAGACTCCAGTCATAGCACATATAGATGAGGCGTAGGTCGTTCGAAGTTCATTAACGTATTATTTTGAATGTGAGAGGGTGAGACATGGGTCGAGGTAAGGGCGTGGTGCGGTGGGGAGGTTGTAGGGGCGACAATGCGAACTTTGCCGGGGAAAGCTGGCTGAGGCTGGGTGGAGCGAGAAAGAAAAATTTTCCCGGGCAATGCCGGGTAGCGCAACTAGTGATTTATTTTTGAAAATTAAAGACAAGGCAGTCTCTGCGAATTTTTTCACATTTCTTCAAGAATCACTATCTTGCGTAAATATTGCTTCTTTGCGGCATGTTATATGTTTAGTTTTGTTTACCATAGACATGACTTTGGAAATTTTTAAACAATTTGTTGCGCAGTTTATAGTTCTTTTCGTGTACCTCTCATAGCCGGCCCTACAGACTGACCTTCTGGCTATTGATTACAGCTTCGTTATGGAGTGCCTTCGGTGCTATAGAAGTTACTGTTACTTTACCTGACATTACTGTTTCAGAGCCATGGGGTGAAGTTCGTGTTTACGTTGGCTGGCGGACATATTTCACCGATACTTGTGTCCAGCGAGAAGATTGGAATCCGAGTTGTTGACACTCGACATGAAGTAAGAATGTTCACACGACTTTACATTTTTTTATATTTTACTTTACTCTTACTGAACTTGCCTTGTTATAGCAATCATTAGGAGTGAATTGTCACTTAGTTTTATTGTATTGTATTAAAACATTTATAAAATGCCTCTATTAGGGTGAACCGTTCAGAAGCACACCCAGTGCACAAGGCCACGAGAGAAGAAAATAGGTTTTGAGAAATGTAGTGTAAATCTTTGAGAATTTCTTAGTGTTCACAAAACCATGTTATAAAGACCAGGCTTTTCACTGGCCCCATAAATTCACAATAGCCTTGTCTGTTAGCATGGATTTCATGACAACATAGTTGCTTATTGCAATGTATACCTGCTGAACTCTGAGTTCGTTCAGGTTTAGGGTAGTCTCCACATAAGTAGGGCAGCCTCTCAGGAAGTAGGGCAGCTCTGGCAGAACTGAGTCGGCTCCAGCAGTACTCAATCAGAGAAATGAGTTCAGCAGTTCAGTGGAATTGGCCCTTCCCTCCTTCTAACCCAACCGCTTTTAACCCTTTAAAGGAAGCGCTGAAGTTAGTCTTCCAACAGACCATGGAAACCTGGCACAAATAGATCTATGAAATCCATGTAGTGCACTGGTTTAGTTCATGCTGATGATAGTTGTTGATTGACTACCGTAATTGCCCCCGTCTTTTCTATCCTTAATTTGCTTGATGAGTAACTTTCTTGTATGTTGCTGTTGCTTGTTTTTAGGCAACAGCCGTGTTTGCAGCAGACGCTGTTGCACGGTTGTCAGGAACGGTTGGAGTGGCTGCTGTGACAGCCGGTCCAGGTTTGTAGGTTGGCTTACTTCAATGTCTATTATTGCAATACACTACATTACTTTACCAACAACACAGAATTCAGTAAGGAATTTATTTTTCGGATAATGGCATGAATGGTTTGTAAAGTAAGCTGAAAGGTTTTGCATAGTAAGCTGAAAGGTTTGTAGAGTAAATTGAAAGGTTTGTAAAGTAAGTTTAACGGTTTGTTGAGTATGTTTAATGGTTTGTAATGTAAGTTAAACAGTAATAGATGTACTTCAGGCATTACATGTATATATGTAAGTAAGTAAGTATTTTCTTTATTACTTGACTTGCAAATGCACAATGGGACACAGAACATCATCATAATACATCGAAGTAATAATAGGTGCTATAGATATATCGTAGATTTAAATTTGTGTGTTTCCTGTATGTTTATGCATTTAAATGTACAAGTAATTGTAATTTTAGTATAACATAATAAAATGGTGCTTAGCAATTTATAGGTGCACACACACACGCATGCACACACACACTCACGCACACATATTTGTTTATAGTGAATTTATGTGTATGTTCATTTAGGCCTGACGAACACTATTACTGCCGTAAAGAATGCACAGATGGCAGAGTCACCATTGCTTCTGATTGGAGGAGCAGCTGCCACTTTACTCAAGGTATGATAGAACCAATATTTATCTGTAGCACAAGAGACCATTTGACTGACAGCTAAGGCAAGGTATTTCGCTCTCTACTTTTGACTATGTTGATGAAGATATTTTTAAGATACTGTAATACACTTGCACAAGCTCTTCTCTGTTCTGTGATATGATATGATATCAGTCCATTCTTTGTTTAAGTCCATTCTTTGTTTCAGTCTATTCTTTGCTTCAGTCCATTCTTTGTTTCAGTCCATTCTTTGCTTCAGTCCATTCTTTGCTTCAGTCCGTTCTTTGTTTCAGTCCATTGTTTGTTTCAGTCATTTCTTCATTTCAGTTCATTGTTCGCTTGAACAGTCTTTTCTTCATTTCGGTCCATTCTTGGTAAAGTCTCGTAACACTTCAATTTTTCCTAGAAGAGCCATTTCTTGCTATTATAGTAGATGATCTATTTATTGTTAGGTTAATTCTAAAGATCTGTTTGCATGGTAGGGCCGAGGAGCATTGCAGGACATAGACCAGATGAGCCTCTTTAAACCTCTCTGCAAGTACTGTGCCACAATCAACCATCTACGTGACATCAAACCAACGCTGACAAAGGCCCTGCAGATCGCGCAGTCAGACACCCCAGGTAATTGCCACGGTTGTGTCTGATTATGTTGCTAATTATTGCTACCTGTTAATGATTACCGGTAGTCGTTCATTGACAAATTACGTTAGGAAAACATTGCGAATGTAATGTAATCATGTTGTGAAGTAGATGCAGCCAAATGCAAATGCGTTTCATTTGGATCTTTGTGTCTCAGGATAAAATCTTAATGTCAATCAACCAATCAATCGATCAATCAATCAGTCAATATGTATCATACAAAGCTACTGTTTTTGCATAGCATTTTTAAGGTACCTAATAATAATGCTGCATTTGCTAGCATTTTGTTACATACATTTTTTATATTAGCATCAATTGCACAATGTCCTATGTATGCAGAATAAGTAAGTAAGTAAGCACACTTAGTTGTCACCTTTCAAGACATTTACTTTAGAAGAAACTGATAATTCGTTGTTGGTTCTGTTGTTTTCTTTAGGTCCTGTATTTGTGGAGTTTCCGATAGACACGCTTTACCCGTACAAGCTCGTGTCGCAGGAGGTTGGACTGACGTCGGGACGTGGACTTTTCCAGAAGGTTCTCAACTGGTATCTCCAGAACCACCTGGATAACCTCTTTGCCGGTGCATGGGATCCATTGCCGGTTACACCACTTCCAGTCACGATGCCTTTTGGATCGCCTTCACAGAGTGGGTCAATCAGTCAACATTTTAAGGAATTTTTTATTGTTTCTGGCTATAATTTTTTTACTTTTATGAGTTTTTTCTTTAATGCTGTTATATAAAATGTATGTGTTGATGTATGACTGTAGAGTAGAGTTCTGAGATGCAGTGATTATTGAATGGAAAACACAAACATAACAGCTGATATATTATTGTTGAGATATATTTTGTTATAAATGTGATGTTCGTTAAAGTTTAACTGGCTTTTGTGCTTGTAGTACAGCAGTGTGTTGAACTGATCTCACGCAGTAAGAAGCCAGTTATACTCCTTGGCAGCCAGTCAACACTGCCACCAACACCAGTTGATGAGTTACGCGCCGAACTCGAGGTAAGGAATGCGTTGGAACTTGAGTTCGTGCTGACACTGAAGTAAATGCGCAGTGCTGACCTGTGTGTGTAGGCACAGTTGTTTGTAGGCACATGCTAGCGGACCGTGGATTTATTTATTTATTAGGATCACCTATACAGCGCCCCGTCAAAACTATCTACTCAGAAGCACTCTTGACCCAACATTGGCTAAATAGGACTGCGTGTCTTAAGGCTAGAGGAGAACATATGGAGTGACCTTGGGCATGAGGTGAAATGCCACATGATGCCTAATTGCCCATTCCAGGTGGCATGGCCAGAGCCCGAGAAAGCACAATGTGGTCTTGTGAAGTGTATTGTGTACAAACTTATGTGTAGTTTTCCAAGATCTATGTTTTGTAGTCATATGCAAAGACTGTACAGTGTACATGCCACACTAAAACTTTATGTAATCTGCTCAAACTAACCACACTTTCTGTACAAACCTGAGGCAATGTAACCATAGTTTATATAATCGTATACATCAGCTAGGTGTTATATTTGTATCATATGGTATTTGAGGAAATTGAGCTACTTCGGCCATGTGATGAGATCCAACGGTTTGGAAAAGGAGCTGATGACGGCATGCGGTGAGGGAAGGAGGAGACGCGGAAGACTGAGGAAGAGATGGTTGGATGAGGTACAGGAAAAGTCTGGCATGAGCCTGGATGAACTAAGAGAGGTGACAAGAGAGAGGAGACAATGGAGAGGATACATCAAGAATGTCGCCAGAGCTCCAAGAGCTGACGGCGCCAGGTGACCAGGTGATGGTATTTGTAATTTTTTTCAGAATATGGGTATTCCTTGCTTCTTGGGCGGCATGGCTCGCGGAATGCTCGGTAAAAACTCTCCGTTTCAGTTCCGCCAGTGTCGGAAAGATGCCCTGAAGGAAGCTGACCTTGTCATCCTTGCAGGTACAGTTTCTGTCAGGCTAGAGGTCAGATTCTATGTGCATGGAGTGCCTGCCAGCTTTTTCCAGCACACCTATGAGCTAATGACTGCTAAGGAACTATAACTGCATTTAATTGACGAGTTTGGAGTGCATTTGAGAAGCACATTTTCGTAGAATAGAATAGAAATTTATTCTTTATTTTTTGACCATTTGCAAGCCACATTTAGACCTACTCAAAGTTATAAAAAAAAATTATAGTAGTTGTGTCAGAAAAGTACAAGCTGTCCAAGGAGTCAACATAGTTTTCATAATTTCTGGGGTTTATCTTCATTCATTCATGACAAACCACCCTTTGGTGGAGGACAGACAGCCACTGAGGCATGTGACATTGACCAGTGGAGGGATTTTTACTCTTGTCATCTCTTTTTCCCGCTGACTTTTTTCTGTTTTTTTTTAAAAAATCTTTCAGTACAAATCATGCTAATAAGCTCACAATATCAGGTTTCTGATAAGCTGATGACCTTTTTAGTATATCCTCGAATTTTATCCTCTATTTCTTAATTCTTGCAGTGGAAAACTCTACTTTACATGTAAAAAGCAGGCGTAATATTTCTGGGTTAATGTCGTTCCTGGGGAACTCCCCCCCCAGACGTCAAGATTAAACACTCTTATTTCATAATTGTTGTTTTTGTGGCTATTCTAAAGATCACGTAAGGTGTTGATATATAATCAGTGATTAAGTGGAGTTGTTTGTTTGCAGGCATTGTCTGTGACTTTCGTCTTGGATATGGTCGAGTGTTGAACCGAAAGTCAAAGATCATTTCGATCAACCGAAACAGAGAACAGCTGCTTAAGGTTGCCACCGATCAGATTTTATATTGAATTATGTTACGTTGGATTACATGGCATTACGTTTGATTATGCTGTATTACATTTCATTACACTACAGTATGGTTGATTACACTACACAAGAATTTAGACGTCTGATAGCTCTATGCAACTGGCAACTGACTGATTTGTGCTTCCAATTCACATATCTGTGTGACCTTGCACACCTTAAAAATGCTTTGTAGTAATAATAGTTACATGTTTGTTATAACAATAGTTGAATGTTTGTAATATAATACTAGTTAAATGTTTGTAATTTAATAATAGTTAAGTGTTTGTAATATAATACTAGTTGTAGTAATTTTGTTGCAATCTGCCTCTTTAGAATTCTGGAATCTTTTGGAAGCCGAGTCTTGCCATTCAGGGCGATGTTGGCACGGCTCTGGCGGCCATTTCTCAAGGTCTGAAGGGTTACAAGTGCGATTCAGAGTGGATCAGAACCTTACGCGTGAAAGACACTGCGAAGGAAGATGCAAACCTGTGAGCATCTTTTGTTGATGTCATATTGTTGTTGTTTTTGTTATTATTGCTATTATAGCATGAGGAAGGCAACAGGGAAACCACCTCACTCATCTCATCCCCTGGGGCAGAAAGCAAAAAAACCGGCCTGTGGGCAGAGAACTCGCAATCATCAGTATTTCTTTTATTATTTTTTAAAATATTTCTTAAATTATAGTATTACTTTAATTTATATTGAACGTTTTAAATATTATTGCTATTATTTTATTACTTTTATGAATATTTTTGCTGTTATGCAATTGCTAAGTGTCGCTCTCTACTGCCGAATCATGAATTGATGGTAGAGTATTGTTTAGTAACGAATCATCAACATATTCTCATGTTTTCAGTTGTGTCGCTTGATTTCTGATTCTAGGAAGATGGCCAATGATCCGACCGATCGTCATCTGAATCCGATCAAGATCCTGCATAAGATCGACGAACTAATGTCTGATGACAGCATCATAGTGGCCGATGGCGGGGACTTCGTAGGGACAGCAGCCTACATCCTCAGGTAACCATTCCAATTTAAACCTTCTGATGTAACTCTTCCAATGTTACCAGTCTGAGGTAACCCTTCTAATGATACCAGTCTGAGCTAGCCATTCCAATGTTACCAGTCTATGGTAGCCCTTCCAATGTTCTAGTCTGAGGTAGCCCTTCCAATGTTACTAGTCTGAGCTAACCCTTCCAATGTTACCAATCTGCAATTTTTCTTACAGGACACTTTTTGATCGGATGATTCTGAGATAACCCTTCCAATGTTTCTTTTAAGTTGTTGCTGTCGTTTTCTTGGAATTGTTTTCCTCTTAGGATAGATTTTCATTTGTTCATTCACTCAAGAATTTATATAGCGCCCCTTCAAAGAAACTACTCAGAGGTCCTCCCGACTCTCGTGCATCTAAAAATAACAGTTTTAAGTTTGGTGATGAGGATATTCATGATGCACATATCTATAGCACTATATTTCTATTTTCTGGCAGGCCTAGAGGACCTCTTCGTTGGCTTGACCCTGGAGCGTTTGGCACGCTTGGAGTTGGCGGAGGTTTTGCTCTTGGTGCGAAGCTATGCCGACCAGAAAGCGAGCTGTGGATCATCTATGGAGATGGTTCGTTTGGATACAGTGCGGCTGAAATTGACACATTCACCAGACATAAGGCAAGGAACATTTAGAAATAATATTCATCTTTACATAGCGTTGGCCTACAGCAGACTGACACAATGCAGCTTAGTTACAATTCATAGTATGAATAGATAATGAATTGTTGCAGGAATCGAATTTAACTGGTGGCATCCATCACGTCCTAATGCTCAATTTGCCACTACCATCTGCTGAATAGAAGGTTGAGTGATCTTTGGGTGGGTTGGGTAGCAATCCCGCATTCATGTTTACCATTACCCTAAACCCCCCTCCTAATTATTTAATTCTGCTGATGGAGTATGTTTTATATCGTTAAAGAAAATAACAATAAAGTGTTGTTAAAGATTAGCTTCTTTGCTATTTTAGACTCCAGTGATTGCTGTCATTGGCAACGATGCATGCTGGTCACAGATTGCCAGGGATCAGATTCGAATCCTTGGTCGCGGAACGGCTTGCGATTTGGCTGTGAGTCCAGCAGCTAATTAGTATTCATCATCTTCTGAATTAAATCTCCCGGTTGATATATCGTTAATGCAATGTGCAACCTGCAATTTAAATTGATTTCAGATCTTTTTTGAAGATTAAATTCTGTTTTCCTTCTATAAATGCCTCACGACTCACTATATATCACTTGCTTCAAACTTCTGACTAACTGAATTTCAATTCGCAACTGTAATATCCTAAATGCTGCTTTAGAAATGTTTAGCTGTTGATCACGCTGCTAAATGAAGTTTAGTTCAGGTGAGCTGTGTTTTGCTTTTGTAGTTCTGTGACTACAACAAGGTTTCTGAGGGTTACGGTGGCCGTGGTTACCAGCTCGACCGAACAAACGAGGACAAGATAGACACAGTTCTGAAGACCATTCAGAAGGATTGTGCTGATGGCCACAGCGTTGTTCTCAACTGTCTCATTGGAAAGACAAGTTTTCGGGAGGGGAGCATCAGCGTCTGATGAAAACGAGTGCAGAGGAAGATTTAGCGGAATTTGTGCTACGTTGAAGCCTGTGTCTAATTTTCCGTTGCAAGTTTCTAAGATTTTCCATCCATTTGCCATGTATAATGATTAAAAAAGTGTTTAGTTTTTGAATATATAAATTTATTCAACACTTTGAATAATTATAAACGTAATGTGTGCATATATATGTGTATATATATATATGAACATTAATATATATATTCATTTATTCATTTTGGGAATTTATGTAGCACCCTTCAAGAAGCCCACTCTGTGGCACTCCCAGTCCAACCTTGTTGATGCGAATAATATGTATTTTTAAAATTATATATATATTATGTAATATAATATATTATTTTTTAAATTTATAATTTGTATATTTAAGTCATATTAAATACATGTCCACTGTTCAGTATATTCTATTAGATGCTGTCGTGCACATCGAATATATTAAGCACTTGTATTTATATCATATTTAAGTTAAATATGTATAATGTATATGAATACATCATGATATTTGGGCAAATGTAGGTTCTGGAGTCTGTGAGTGTTACCACTGTAGGGCATCTGCCTCTATATATTATATGTCCTCAAACATGTGCCTGTGGTGCTGAGAAGTTACTGATTTAATGCGGTGCCCAAGATTTTACTGATTTACATGAATGCAGCGAGGCGTACTGATTCTCGCACGCAACTGTTTTCATAAATGAATAGAAAAGTGACTAAATAATTGACGAAGACAATGAACGGATTATCTCTTTGTATTGCTTTTTTTTGTGCCTTCTCTAATTGTGCTACATTCCCGTAACTCGGGAGTGACATTTCCGAGTCGGATGTTGGTGGGAGGTTTCCTTTTCTAAATGTTTGCAATTCTTTAAAGTGGATTTAATATTTCAGCAATTGTTTTGCTTTCCTTTTGTATGATTCCTTGTTATGGGTGTTAGACAAAGTCAATCATGATAAAACCATCCATTGATGAGGCTCCAAGAGATTTCATGTTCACGGTGGAAACTTTTTGCATTAATGCATGACACGGTTTTGTTCGAACGGAGCTCTATTCCGAATACAGGAACAATGTCCCTCACCTAGTTTTTATAAACTGTGCTTTAATGAAGTATATTATTAGCAAAATAATATACTTTACGAAACATGTAATACTTATATAGCCCATGTCACGCATCTCCTCAAAGTGCCAAGCATATCGCTACGTAACTGATAAAGTGCTGCAAGCAAAGTGCAGTTTAGCAATCTGTGTTGAGATGATTCAGTTGTTACATGTTCAGAGGAAACTGCAGATTGAGTTGGCACTAAATGCTTTGTTGATGAAACTGACGATTTGTGATGTTGGCTGGGTATAGCTATGCAATGTAAGAGCATTATTTTGCGATGTAATGTAATAGCATTATAAAGTGATTTTCACAAAAGCGCTGTTTATTTTACCTGACTGATCTAAACAAAAGTGCAAAGTTCTGTAAGTAAGCAGAAAACGTGTGTTAAGCTGAATCAATTTACGTGGTGTACGCAAAGGAAAGTTGTTTAAAATGAACTGGCATAAACAAACTGAATATCAGTTGGATGACACTTTTAAGAGTGTACGGTATTTTTAAAGCCATAGATGATTTGGACAGGGCCGGTGCATAGCCAGAATGGCTGCCTAAATCAAAGAAACTGTTGTTCGTGAACAAGACATTTCGGTTGCTGGAACTACTTTTTTAACGCTTTCCCCTCTGTGTCCTTCCGCTTTTGTCGTTTCGTTCTCTGCTTATCATCTAGATTGATCCATAGCAGTACTGATGTAAAGAACAAAGACCCATCAGACCCCCCAGCACAATAGAAGTCGCCAATTACAATTGCCACTACTCTGCTTATAAAAGCCACAAGATGAACCTTATTCTTGTAACTGCTTCAACTGTAAATTTTAAACGTATCTGGACCACGTCGTAATTGAATGTGCAACTTTACGTAAGGTTCTTTTCGTTTGGTGACGTCGCTTATTAACTTATTAGTAAGGGTTCTGAATTAATTTTTTACCGAGGTTGTCGTCAGATTTCATGTCTCATGTTGATGCTTGTAGCTTCAGGCAAGTCATTCCTTTGATTAAAATTACTCATGTCAGTTCTTAACAGTTTTGTCTTTCACAACAATGCCTGCATTAAATTGTTGCTATGATCTAAGACAAAAAGTTGAAAGGGTGTGCTATGTTTGAAAGAATATGCATGGGAGAGTTGATTGGAGCTTGTGTGGGACATGATATTACACATTGGTTATGGTGCTTGCCTTATTCTATACACAGACAACCGGTTTGAGCCTCTTCCCACAAGATGTTATTGTGTAGGGATCTTCATCAAGTCCTTCACTTACAGTTAATGACTAAGTTTACAGTTGTCACCAGCAGCGCCCCCAGGATTTTTTTTGAATGCACAGACAATTAAGGGCGCACAAATTTTCGATGGGGGCCAACAGGAACAAATTTTTGTCAGGGTCGTCGAAAAAACTGATGACCTTTTTTTTAGTCATCAGCCTTGAATTTCCCAAAAAACATACCTTTTCCATCCGCCAAATTTTTTTAGCCTTTCAGCGCTGTACGCACTTGCGTACGCCGTGGGCGCCGCTGGTTATCACACACAGATAACACAGAAATAATTCCCGTCAACTGAAGAAACAATTCTTTAGACATACAATACGATGCAAAGACAACTAATCAAAGTCAGAAAAACCAGCACAGATTAAACTCGTAACCAGCTGCCAATCGTCTCGTAAATAACTGAAATGAAATGAGACACGGAAGTAACTGATGCATCCAATGCAGAGCAGGTGTTAAAATACTGGGTTAAATACTAAAGAAAATTCAATGCAGAATACAATTTCTAGGCTATCTGAAGATCCGCATGACTGCTGGATGCTACGTGCAACACTACAAACACAGGCAACGAATTAAACAGCTGTGTAATCTGTAAGAACAATAACAACGATCTACATAAGCAAGTATTTATAAAGCAGAAACTGACTATGCAAAGGCAGATCAAAGGCCCTCCACAGCCACACTCTTTGAAGTCTGGAGACTAAGATATTAACGTGGCTAAGATATTAACGTGGCTACAATGCTCATCAACATCAACTGTCTAGTTACAAAGCAGTCTCTTTGGCGCATTCGTAGACACTGCTGTGGCATAAGTATTCATAATTATGCCGGGTATCTGGTATTGCACATCAACAAATATGCCTTTGCAAAGACAGATCATGTCCAAGTTTTATAGCCACACTAGTTTCTGCTATAAGCAGGATATCAGTCTGGTAGAAGTACATGATCTCCAATCGTTCGAGTATTCCCGATTTCTTTAAAAGTCGCAAAATTAAACATGCCAAGATTACTCTGGTGTCTTAACCAATCTCAAATTACGATGTTTCCTTTGGATTTGCAATTGAAGCTCCCGCAGCCAAAAGTCTCAAAGGTATCCTTTTCGAATGTCATCAGAGGGGTAGAGTGGTACCACTCATTTATGGACAATGGTAGGGGTAGTCCTGTATTGGGCAAGCCAACAGTTGATGGATACTAGATTTAGGGCATTAAACATAATTAATGCATTATAAGCAACTAAGCATAATAGTTTTGTAGTGTGACTGCAAGTCTGATAACTGTAGCTGGCACGTCCGGCAAACTACATGGGAGCATTACTTGTTGGAGTTCTCTATGTACTGTAGGCCAATCTGATGAAGGTCCAAATTGGGTCATTTTGTGAATGTTGGATGACCCCTGACCTACATTCCGGTCTAACACTGAACTACAACGTAGGAATACAATTCCAAAACAGGTTACAGCAGCTACATCAGAATCGGCCACAATTGCTGCGACTTTTAGTCTACCCTGTATATACAACTAATACGATACGCTGGCAACAATTATACGGTCAGGCAGAAAACTTCCAAGAATAACGTCTTTAAAAAGCTGGCAACGCAGAGAAGGCATCGGATCAAGTTCAAGTTTTTATTTAGTTGTTAGAGAAAAAATGTCAAAACTTGAACAGTGAAAATATTGCACTAAACGAAGTAAAATAGGAAAAACGAATCATGTGAAATTTAAATGATGGACCGGTTGTCACAGACAGAAAAACAAGAGCAAAACATTGGGGCTCGTCCATATATCACATAATTATGGAACAAATCGTATTTTCAAACCCCTTCTGCCTGTTGCAACTCGTACATTTTGTGAAATCCCTAACCCCCATTTGTACGTACAAATAAATTTCAATTCCCCCACCCACTGCTTACCAAAGTTATCTATAAAAACATTATATTTGAAACTGCTCAAAGATGGTAACTGTCATGGTTTACTGTTAGGATCTGAATATAGAATTTAATTGAAATTTAATCAAATGCCATCGCACGACTAGAGGATAATACAATGTAGAGTTATAAATAGACCAATGCGGACTTACATAATTAGAGATTTGTATTTTCGTACGTACATTTTGCCAAGACCATAACCCCGCCATACGCACACCTGTAAGAAAATCGCCTGAATCCCCATCCTTGCCATATGTAATATATGGATGACCCCTTAAAGGCATTTGTCTACAAGATAAATACTTTTACAGTAATAACCATAATACAATGACAAAGATAAAATGAATTTGCAAAAAATGTAGTACTAAAAATACTATGTCTATTAAAAGGCTACTTTTGACAGCAAGCAAATCTATGACTAGTAAAACAGGATTAGTTTACAGATGCTTACGATGCGAAGGAAAAAGCTATAATAGACAAAAACGATGGCAAAAAATAGTGAGCTGTGTTCAATATGTAAGTTACAAGTTGATAAGACAGATCAAAAAACCACCTCAGGGCAAAGATTTCTGACGCATGCCTTAGCCACAATGAGTATTCAAATATAAACACATAATTATTACCATAATGCATTCATTAAGTATGGCTATCTAACGATAAAGAAAGTGCTGAGCAGCGACGATTACAGGACTTGCTCAAGGTCTCTACAGGATTTAAGACACTTTAAAGTCAAAGATTAGACTTAAATTTAATCCAAGGAAGAATTCCAGTCAAAACCCTAGAACTCATGGAAATG
The DNA here is from genome assembly GCA_949752735.1 of Lumbricus terrestris. Lineage (NCBI taxonomy): Eukaryota > Metazoa > Annelida > Clitellata > Crassiclitellata > Lumbricidae > Lumbricus > Lumbricus terrestris. The sequence continues at coordinate 68,601,919 of OX457039.1, forward strand.
GAAAGCAAGATTCACTCCAGCGTGACGAGTTAATACCGATTTGAATATAGATATGTATATATGTATGTATATATATATTATGTAGCACATAAAAAATATATATGATGCACATACTATATATGTATAATGCATATATATATATATATATTACAAAATTCATTTAAAAAACTTGCATAGCACCCCTTCAAGACATCCATTCAGATTTCAGCAAACCATAAAATGAACTGGCATTATTTCTAGGGAAGAGTAGGCAAATTTTCAGTGGAAATCCATTCCAAGTGGATTGGCCAGCAGTCAAGAATGAGCGATGTTGTCTAGTTGAGGTGATAGTGCAAGTTCCCCATTATATATCTTGAAACAAACTCCTGAGTAATATATATATATAATGTATATATATAATGTATATATATTATATGTGTGAAACAACAAAATCTGTAGAGAAAAAGAAGTTGGAACTGGCTTCATCTACAGTGGTAACAAACTGGTTTGCATCAGGGAAGTAGGCTTGTGCAAGAGCCCAGCCTAAAAGTGTCACACCTAACAAAAGCTGATGAAAATTGCAAACACATATTTGAAGAAACAAAGGACAAAGATTAAAGATCAAACTACAGAGAACAAAATAAATCTGTCACACTTACAACATCAATAACTCAAAGTGTAACTCGCAAAAGTGGAAATCATAATCGATGTCGATAGCTCAGGAATCACAACGCAAAAAACTTCCATTCTCAAAATCTCCACAGTTCACGAAAAGTAAATACGAGCAAGAAGAGGGTTCTATAGATAAATGAAAACACTCCAAACAATATTTCATGAAATTCAACAATGTGAAACAAAAACTTGAGTGCCACCAACAAAATCAATGACACTATATAATAATGTTACAGCAAGCCCGTTAACTTAAAATATTTTGGCACAAGAAACTTGCTCAAATTCACCATTCCTTACCACTTACTCACAGATTGATTTCGTCAGTGAGATTTGGAAAAGCTGTCGAAGGAAACACAGTGAAATGAGAAAAAGACAATAAACAAGCATAGCTTCAATCAGAAGTCCCTTCAAACCGCACCCCTACTGCGTGCCGACAATCTAACTCTAGGTGCAGAACATTCTTAATCGCAATAAAACACATTAATGGTCAGCATGATAAATCTGTCAACGAACGGACAGACCAAGGAAGCATTTCAAAGACATGCGTCTAAATTAAACATGGCCGCTATTATCGATGTCAATGAATGGTGCAGAACGTGTGACAGCTACGGTGCAGAAACGTCGTCGACTGGGAATACGTCTTCTCCAGTTTACACGTGGAGACCATCCGACTCCGGCAACCCGATGTAACCAACGTCCGTCGTACGACGGTGGAGGAGAAAGGCGCTGGAGATCATTCCCAACAGCTGAACAGACGTCAAATTCACAATTTCAGCAATCAATGAGATTCCACAATGTTATGCAGTTGTACAACACGATAATACAATACAATTGTAATCTGATAATGCCCTCCTTACAAACCTCAGACGCACACATGTATTGAAGCTCGGCAAACCAATAAGAACCACAGGTAGACTGCAACATGTCAATTTTTAGTTTCCAGCAAGAGACAGTCCCACTGAGAGAGTTGCGATATGAGGAGGCAGAGAGCTCCAGATGAAGGGACCAGCAAATGAGATAGAATGCCGGTCAAAGACAGGATGTGTAGCAGGAATTGGATCAATGCATGCTTTATACATGAGGAATGCCAGCGTGAAGCGAATATGCTCACGAACAGTAAGCCAGTGTAAAGAACGAAGAGCAGGTGCGATGCGGTTTCGGATAGAGAGTCCAAGACACAGTATTGCAGCTTGATGCAGTATTCTAGTTACAGGAAGCAGACCGCATTGAGGCAGCCTCTAAAGTACCGAGTCGCAGTAGTCAAGTCGTGTCAGAATAAGGCAGTGAGTAAAAACACCTCAAGAAAACTACTCAGAGGTGCTCCCGACTCCAGCACGGCCAAAAGGAACAGTTTTCAAATGCTTATATAATGTGTCCGAGAGTGACCTAGGAAACAGGCAGAGCTCAAGTGGGAGGGCATTCCATACCACTGGGCCAACTACAGAAAAAGTACATCTGTGCAAATGGAGGTACGAGCAAACGAGACAGAGAGCACTCCCCTTCCCACTGAGCATAGGGATCATCTATGTCTGGTCATACCTAAATGAAGCACTGCTCAAAGTGAGCGAGCTCTTGCGCTTTGCATTTTCTCAGCCCTTGAAAACAGCTGCAAAAGAGTTTGAACTCATGAACGCAAATTTTGAAGAGACGCAAAAACAAATATCTTACAGGTACAATAAGACAACCACAGGTACAATAAGACAACCAAGTCGTACAAAACTCTGCTCGTCAACTTACCAGAAGTCCGGCACAAACAGCGGCAACCGAAGCAACCACGGTCAGATGGCTAAGGAAGTTGTTCTTCAGCTTATCGTAGCAACCCTAACAGACACAAAAAGCCGTTGAAATCATTCTGCTCAGACACAAAGCCTCCAAAGTCTGTCAATTTAATAATAATAATTATGACAAGTCATATGGTGCCACAACATGGCCATGATGTAACAAGGGCAAGAGCAGCAGAACATCTTTCGCATAAGAGTCACGATAATTGTTCATTGTTACTCCAACTCTATTGTAACATGGTGAAAGATAGAAAAACCTAAATTCAATTTGATGATGATGATGATGGTGCTCTGCCCGAAGGCAGGTTCATTGGCTTTACGCCCCTGGGGATGAGATGAGTGAGGTGGTTTCCCGTTGCCTTCCCCACAGACAATGATGGGTAAGCAACTTGCCCAAGGTCGCTCCGCAGGAGCTTGCGCCCCCCCGAGTCTCACATGTGGCCCGAGATATCTAAATCTCTGAATGTCAACTCCCAGCCCGGGGCTTGAACTGCAGTCCGTTGCGACCAACAGACGTATGCCGCTCTCGCTTACCGGTGTAGCTAACTAGGCCAGTAAATTCAATTTAGTGACCGGTAAATTAAAGTAGGATCTTGATCTGGATTGTTGGGTAACAAAGATAACAAAGCACAGTATGCCCCTCTGTCTCACTATCAAGTAATGAATATGCTCTGGAGCACCATCAATTAATGCTTCAAGTGCTCATTCGACACTGGTGCTATAGAAGTCGCTAATTAGTATTCGCGCAACCTCTGTGTGAAGCCTTGGATCCGGATGCTGGTAGGTGCAGTTGTCTTGGCAACAGCTCGTCGGATACTCGATGCGTGGCGGCGTCTGGTTGTGATACCAGGATGTCTCCAGCCAATCCGTGTAATTGTCCACTCCGCAGCATTTCAACTAATCAAATCAAATAGATCAACGATCAAATCAAACAGATCAACGATTAGTCTGGAGCTGATCGCTTGCTGGACTGAATAATTTATTTAGGATATTTTATACAGTACCTCTTCAAGGTACACTACTCAGAAGTGCTCCAAGCCCAACCACGACTAACAAACACGCTTTCAATGGCCTCACAATGGAAACATGCATAAACACTGAATAATGATTTAAATTTTATAAAGCCGAAAACAATTTCATTAGTCTCTAACATTTGAGCTTGTCAGTGTTAAGAAGAATCAAATTTGCATCATAGTAATAATAACAATTTAACAATAACGATAACAATAATAACAATAAATAGTCTGGAGCAGTTATTCCCAACTTGGATGCTACAGTACTCAAAAAGTGCTGTGGACCTGTTTTATGGGTGTCACAGCTCTGAGTGGCAGAACATCAAACAAATGAAAAAATTAGTGAGTACCACTGCTTATATAGGTCAACAACTGTTTTTAACTCAAAACAGTTTAGAAATAGTTGCAACGCTGGAAGGTTGAACATCAGGAAAGTTGCTCAGAATAAAAATAAAGAAGAAACTTGAAAAGAAATTAATTAAATTTAAAGTCATGTGACATTGATTGAACGACTTAGGAAGAAGACTGCCTTACTATGGAAAAGTTGGGAACATGACTTTGTGGTCTAGAGTAATCCATTGAATGTATGTGAAGAAGAAAAGAAACAGATGGTGCTGGTTGACTTGCCTCCGACTGCATGAAGTCGACCTCCTTCCGAACATATTTGTTTGAGGAGTAGTCTTCCAGAGCCAACTTCAATCCGCTATCCAGGGTCGAGTCAATGTCCTCTCGGAAGACGTAAGCCAGGATTGCACCGGTAATCAGGCCAATGAACAACACACCCAAAACTATGAGAAACTGCAACAGAGAAACAAAACAGTCAATAATAATAATAATAATAATAATAATAAAAATAAATGTGTTATAATAATAATAATAATAATAATAGTCTGGAGCAGTTATTCCCAACTTGGGTGCTGCAGTTCTCAAAAGTGCCATGAACCTGCCTTATGGGTGTCGCAGTTCTAAATGGCAGAACATCAAACAAATGAGAAAATTGGATGGATGGATCCAGATTGTCGAACACCAAATACGCCGATTTACTAAACACACACTTCTTTGTCCCCCTAGCCCTTGAGATCTTAGGTCCAATTTGTTCTGATGGTCTTAACTTTTTGTCAGATTTAGGCCGCATCCTATCTTTGTCTTCTGGCGAACTGAGAGAGACCTGTTTTTTGCTGCAACGTCTCTCTATAACCGTTCAGCGCTTCAACTCGGTGGCCTTTCGAGGCACTTTAGCTGATCTGGTTCCTGAGAAGATATAACACTAGCCACTACTTCCCTAGTTTTTTGTACTTTCTGTTACTGTTGTTGTTTGTTGATAATAATAATAATAATAATAATAATAATAATGCCACCAACTAACAGTTTCCGGATAATTTTTGGCTTCCTGATGGATTAGAACTACGTTGAGTAAAATAATATATTTAATAATAATAAAAACAATATCGTATATAATATGCCACATTAGGTACACATAAGAATTTACTTGCATGAATGCATGTGCAAAACTTTGAATTTCATTAATATATATAATATATATAATTATATATATTTCTTTTTTTAATATTAATCACCTTTTAATTTCAAACTGACACAACGCAGAATGATTACAATTCATAGTATGATGGATGATCACAAATTATTACAGGAGTCGTATTTAACTGTCGACAACCAACAGGGTGACCATCACATCACGTCCCACTACTCATAATAATGCTATAACACTCTTTATCGCATATATATCCTTCACAAAGCCATACATGTTTCCAACGCTTCTCAGGATTCTGTTGTTTATGTATGGAAATACGACAAATTCTCTGTCTTTAAATGCATTTGTTTAGAATCTTTAGATCAAGGTCCTTAAAGAGTAACTGTCTTGGGTGAAACTCCAATCAATACTCTTAACCCTTTGAACCCGGAGCTCCAGTCACTATATGGATAACGGGCCGGAATAGAAAACCGGCCTGTCAGGTTCAAAGGGTTAATGTTGCAGGCTTCACATCCAAAACAGTCAGTCACTGATTTGCACATAGATACACAAAAGTTATATAGGTTTTAAAAAGCACAATACAAAAATTACTTGGGGACGACACAGCAGTTTGTTTAGACAGAAGAGCCAATATGGTGGTTCATGTTTAGAAAGAAATGTCCGGGAGGCATAGGATTTGATTGATCAGTGAAAAATATCGTGAAAAAAACACTCTAGTTTTGAAAGCAAGACTGAGGATCAAAGGTTTAAAACAGACAATGCCACCGAATGACAGGAAGGGCAAACAATAAAGAATTTGGAAATTTCTCACGAATGTCAATAATTGTGCATTCGTTTATTATATCAGTTATCATAACTCAAAAGCTGTTATAGATCTTTTGCCGTTGTCATCAAACACGGCTTGGTAACACTGTTCATCTTCATTATAACGCCAAGTGAATGACTGAGCAAGTCCTTCACTCGCAATTGCTCATGCTCTTTGGCGTGAAACTCCAATTCAGCGGCCGCGCTGTAGTCGGGAGGGCTTCTGAGTAGCAATCTTGAAGGGCGCTGTAACAAGTGCACAAACATACATACATAACAGAAATTCTCGCATGCCATTAAACGTACCAGTCGAGTGAGGCAAATGTTCGCCTTGAAGGTGATGATGAAGCCGAGAATTCCGACAAACAAGAGAAGAAATCCAACGGTTGTCGTGAGGCACGCAGGAATCACCGTTGACTTAACACTTGACAAATGGTCGTAGTTGAAGTACTGGCTGAACAGCCATGTACCCATCATCACCAAAACTATGGATATAACCTAGAGAACAGTCAACATTAGAATGCGATGTAGTGTGTAAGGCATCATGGGTAATGTAATGAACATCACTTTGTACTGCGGTAATTTTGTAATGGACACTAATAAGTCTCAAAAGAATATCGTAATTGTAAACTCCGTATTTCGGTAATCCCGAAGACTGCGTGCCTGTATATAAAGCAATATGGTTGCCAAAGACTTGGCTAAAATAGAGCACCGCGACTTATCAGCCGCATTCCATGATGTAAAGCGCTCAGTAAGCAAGTAATCAACGCGAGAGTTAAGCAAAATGGTCATGTTATTAAAATTATAAACTGATTAGGTGTTTTGAAGTTAGAAATTGATTTTCGTTTTGCACTTTGACTCCGTTAACTTGAACGGCTCCGAACGAAAGCTCATGACATGAAAAGCTGTTTATATCAACAGAATTTCGAACATGTATTTAATCTTCACCCTTTAAGCTTTTTCAGGAATTTTCCTAATGTCAAAATCCAATAAAATGTGTTTAAGGAACATGAGCTAATTTCTTGTTAATTACTTACTTACCAAGCACACTGCATCATGGGCTGTGGCTTATAAGGCAGCAGCGCTCTATTTTAGCGATTTCTTGAGCGGCCATACTGTTTACATGGACAGGCACGCAGTCTTTGGGATCACCCATATTTCTAAGAAGTGCGTTAAAATTAGGCGTAGGGCACCAATCTGTGCATGACCTCTGCATCACATCAGAGGCAGAAGTGCGTCCACAGCAGAGAATGAGACAAAAATAGAGATAGCAGCTGACTAAAATATACAACAATTAGCGTTCAAGTTGTATCCGTATATTATATCAACTCGTATAGTGATACTGCGTATCACGTTTAACGGCTCCACTGTTTCAACATGATCCTTTAGTTTTTAGTATTTTAACCTCTGAAACTGCCTTAAATTGCAAAAAACACCTTACTGTTCGGCCATCTCTCCCAAGTTTGAACACTTGAACAGCTTTTAGCGTCTATGTAACCGTCTGCAGTCAAATGTACATGATGAACTCGAGATCCATTCTTAGCGCAAAATATTCTTGCGGTAGATATTTTATTGAATTTGATTCGATGACTGCAACCGTGGCATGTCAACAAAAAACCTGCAAATTTTACAGATTTCAAACAACGACTTACACAAAAGACCAAGTTGATGATGGTGAGAATGACTTTTGCGGCTACTTGACCGATCGCCATGTTAGCGCTTCAAATTATTTGTTTAATGTCAGATAAAATTTGTTTTGCAAAATGTGATTTTATTTCGCGGCGCAGAATTTATCGAATAACAACGATCATGTGAGCATTACCATTAATTCTATTTATAAACCATAGACAATTGGGTCGGGTGACTCATTATAATATTTTAATTAGGTCGTTGCATGCAAGTAAGTAAGGCATTCACAACATGTTTGTTTGTATGTGCACTTGTTATAGCGCCCCTTAGAGCTCTCAATACTCAGAGGCGCTCCCGAATGCAGAGCGGACACTGCATCGGAGTTTCACGCGAAGCGCTGAGCAATTGCGAGTGAAGGACTTGCCCAAGGTCCTTACGCGGCGAGGTGGATTCGAACCCCGAACCTTCCGGCTTCAAGGCAACGACGCCGCCACTACACCACCGCGCCCCACAAGTCGCCAAATTGATTTGTACATTTAAGGTTAATTAATTAATGTATTATGTATTTCGTAATTTTCCTTTATTACACAGTCCGGTTGACAGACCGCAACCGGTTACAGTGTACAATAATTATATGCAGTTGAAACAATTTACAGGAACTCAGATTACAGAATACATAAATCTTAACTATACCAACTGAACAGATAGCCTGCAATACATGGCGCTAATAGCGGCCTACAAAGCAAGTTCGCCCAACGGGGGCTCGAACTCGTTACCTCTTGGTCTCTACGTACGCCAGCGTGTTATCCATTACTCTACCAGGATATTGTAACTGCTTCACTGTTTCAACAAAATAATCCAATAGTTTTAACTAGTTGGAAAAATGTGCGATAATGAATCACTTAGGCTAATAAATTAATTATTCTTAAGCCGAAGAAGAAGTATAGGCCTATATAGGCTAGTTTAACACTAGACTGGAATACTAAAAGACATGTTGATACTGTAAAAATAGAAGCAATCAATTAATAATAGACAGAGGCCCACATTAATCTTAATCCGGCCCTGTGAGTAGTCTACTTGTCCTGCCCGCATTGCCACGGGCATTAAAATATGTAGGCCTATAGCTTATGCATAAGCTTTTGTAGGCGCTGAGAATTTCTGGAAGATTGACATTTCAATGCATGACAGATCCGATGTTCATCGTAGCTGAGTTGTCTTTGTGATTGTTGCTGTCATAATTATTATGTATAATACATTAGGGAATAATATTCAATTCAGACACGTACGCCTACATGTAGGCTATATGGACTATGTTAGGCCTACCTATACACGCGCGCACACATAGACAAACACACAGTAATAGCCTATCTCCTTCCACCTCATGTACTAAAAACATTATATTTTACACTTATACACCCATAGGCCTACTTAAGTTACTGCAATCTCATTTGGACATCTACATAAATTATGACACTCACCTAACTAAGCTAAATAGACTGCAGAAAAAAGCCATAAGAATTATTACTAAATCTCCCTTTAATGCTCACACTAGCCCCTTATATCAACAAAAATTGAACGTGTTAAAAATATCCCAATTTAAATTAAATTCATCCAAACTAGTACATTTATGTATAAGTATGACAACAATTAACCTTCTTCCACTTGCATTCTCATCCTATTTTAGACCTAACTTATATACTAAAGGCATTAGAAATAATAGAGCCTACATAAGTGTCTTTGCAAAAACGAACACTAGAAAGTTTTCTATTAAGTATCAGGGTCCTCTTTTATGGAATAACATACCGGAAAGTATTCGTGCATCCAGGAGTCTCGCTCAGTTTAAAATCCAAATCCGTGCATATACATTAAAAAATGTAAAATGAACTCCTTTATTTAACCTATGTTCATGTTTATTTAGTATTATGTTTTTGATTATGTTTTTGATATACGTATGTTTTGAGGGAAAGTATCCCGTTGCTACTGTTCATTGCTTTCAAAAGCACCGCCATTAATTAATATTGCATCTGCTTTTTATTTTCTATTGTTACCACAATGAATTTTTTGGTAAATAGGCCCCACTAGCGGGATCATTCCCTTCGGGTAGCCTATTGGTTCTGCCACACTCAGTATTGGTTGCTCACCTGTCCATAATTATCATCGCAAATGTTAACTCGCAATCAATCTCTGTGTGTACTATCCCGTAAGCAAAATTGTCTGCTTGTCTTTGTTTTTTTGTGGATCAATAAACCAATTGCATTGAAAAAACCAATTGAAAAACAGATAAACACACAGACACATGCAGACAGACCTGCACATTGTGCACAACGCACACAGCCATGGTTTAGAGGAGCAGTGATTGTCGGAAATAATGCTCAGAGCGTCGATCGTCACTTATGACCGGCTGCATCACAGTGTCCGACATTTCGTGTCGTTATTTAACACGTCGTCGACTATTAATCCGATGTTAATCTTTTCCCTTCTCCATCTGATTAAACTGATTGCACGGCGTTTCCTCCATTTCCACCCATCATTCTTCTGTCACACCCACTTTTCATTCACCACCATCCCCTCATTACACTCCCTTTCAGCCATTCCCCAATTATCATTCGTCGTTTCTCTTCGGAGTAGGCTATATAGGCCTATAATTATTTACTTCTCATTTGTACGCTTTCACCCGAAATGGGTCTACGCCTAGTCGCCTACCCCCGCCCCCTCCGGGACTCCATCATGGCCGCCAGTGGTCCATCTGCCCCACCGTTAATAACAAGAGACGCTCCTCGGCTAGGAGTCCGCCTACCATGTCATTAGGGAAGCCGAGGAGAAGCAGTCATCCAGACAACGTGGCATATGGTCAACGAAGGAAATTGCCCGACTGCTGTCTCACTGGTTGTGCTTCGTCATGCGTGAAGTTGCTCCTCGCTCGATCAACCATGCATCCATTAAGCCATATTCTCATCCTTAGACCACCGTGGGAGGGAGGGAGGGAGGGAGGGAGGGACGAGGATTTCCAGGAGTGCCAGCCAGCTGTTGCGGTATTGAGCACGTCTGACTGGCGCTATATAAGTAATCGGAATGAATGAATGAATATATCGAATTCAGCAGAAAGTCTTTGCAATCGCAACCGCAATTGCAAACTCCACATTTCGAAAAGCGACACTTGAAAGCTAATGAGACGACGAATCGACGATGATACATTATATACAAATAATTACAATTATTCCAATGATGTCATTTATTAACAACTAGCTGGGATACCCAGATTTGCTCGGGGCGTTTCGGTTTCTTACCTTCCTCCCCATCCCCAGGGTTTTGGGTGGGTCCGGACGGTCCCGGTGATCCTCTGTCTGGCTGTCAGTGTAAGGTTTGAGAGACGAGTGGGTCCAATAAATTATAGTGAGGCCGTCATCGTCATCGTCATCGTCATCGTCATCGTCATCGTCATCGCCATCGCCACCGCCGCCGTCGTCGTCGTCGTCGTCGTCGTCGTCATCATCATCATCATCATCATCATCATGAAAGCTAGCATCACCACCACCACCACCCTGATCACCACCACCACCACCACCGTCGTCGTCGTCGTCATCATCATCATTATCATCTTTATCTTCATCATCGTCGCCATCATCACATTGCAGACAGACTCCTTGACCGTTCTTCACGCCGTTCTCGCGTGTTCTTCGCGTATGCTTCGTCATCGGAAGAACCACTTCCACCGGATATTGATTTTCTCTTCCTTGCCTGCCGCCATCTTTGTCTGAGCCGAGCCCAGAGGGGGGGGGGCTGGGTGGGGCGACGGGAGGAGGGGCGGAAGCCTAGTATGGATCGTCCGCTTAATATGGTTAGCGCTTTCGTCTGATGCTCAGCTGATAAGCATTGCGCAGGTATGACGCTGCTGCTCTAAGCGCTTAAGCCGCGACACTGAGAATATTATGACCATCTCTTTATATGTCTCTGTCTCTAATACTGCACACAGGCACGCACACGCACACCCACTAATGTATTCTATATGTGTCTGTGTGTCAGCAGCAGCAGCAGCAGCAGCAGCAGCAGCAGCAGCAGCAGCAGCAGCAGCAGCAGCAGCAGCAGTAGTAGTAGTAGTTGTAGTGGTTGCAGTAGAAGTAGTAGTAGTAGTAGTAGTAGTAGTAGCAGCAGCAGTAGTAGTAGTATTGGTACTAGTAGTAGTAGTAGTAGTAGTAGTAGTAGTAGTAGTAGTAGTAGTAGTAGTAGTAGTAGTAGTAGTAGTAGTAGTAGTAGTAGTAGTAGTAGTAGTAGTAGTAGTAGTAGTAGTAGTAGTAGTAGTAGTAGTAGTAGTAGTAGTAGTAGTAGTAGTAGTAGTAGTAGTAGTAGTAGTAGTAGTAGTAGTAGTAGTAGTAGTAGTAGTAGTAGTAGTAGTAGTAGTAGTAGTAGTAGTAGTAGTAGTAGTAGTAGTAGTAGTAGTAGTAGTAGTAGTAGTAGTAGTAGTAGTAGTAGTAGTAGTAGTAGTAGTAGTAGTAGTAGTAGTAGTAGTAGCGGTTATTGTAGTGGTAGTAGTTGCTGTCGTTGTTGTTGTTGTACTGATGACAA
>OX457039.1:68621351-68631351 GCA_949752735.1 Lumbricus terrestris
AATTTCAGCAATCAATGAGATTCCACAATGTTATGCAGTTGTACAACACGATAATACAATACAATTGTAATCTGATAATGCCCTCCTTACAAACCTCAGACGCACACATGTATTGAAGCTCGGCAAACCAATAAGAACCACAGGTAGACTGCAACATGTCAATTTTTAGTTTCCAGCAAGAGACAGTCCCACTGAGAGAGTTGCGATATGAGGAGGCAGAGAGCTCCAGATGAAGGGACCAGCAAATGAGATAGAATGCCGGTCAAAGACAGGATGTGTAGCAGGAATTGGATCAATGCATGCTTTATACATGAGGAATGCCAGCGTGAAGCGAATATGCTCACGAACAGTAAGCCAGTGTAAAGAACGAAGAGCAGGTGCGATGCGGTTTCGGATAGAGAGTCCAAGACACAGTATTGCAGCTTGATGCAGTATTCTAGTTACAGGAAGCAGACCGCATTGAGGCAGCCTCTAAAGTACCGAGTCGCAGTAGTCAAGTCGTGTCAGAATAAGGCAGTGAGTAAAAACACCTCAAGAAAACTACTCAGAGGTGCTCCCGACTCCAGCACGGCCAAAAGGAACAGTTTTCAAATGCTTATATAATGTGTCCGAGAGTGACCTAGGAAACAGGCAGAGCTCAAGTGGGAGGGCATTCCATACCACTGGGCCAACTACAGAAAAAGTACATCTGTGCAAATGGAGGTACGAGCAAACGAGACAGAGAGCACTCCCCTTCCCACTGAGCATAGGGATCATCTATGTCTGGTCATACCTAAATGAAGCACTGCTCAAAGTGAGCGAGCTCTTGCGCTTTGCATTTTCTCAGCCCTTGAAAACAGCTGCAAAAGAGTTTGAACTCATGAACGCAAATTTTGAAGAGACGCAAAAACAAATATCTTACAGGTACAATAAGACAACCACAGGTACAATAAGACAACCAAGTCGTACAAAACTCTGCTCGTCAACTTACCAGAAGTCCGGCACAAACAGCGGCAACCGAAGCAACCACGGTCAGATGGCTAAGGAAGTTGTTCTTCAGCTTATCGTAGCAACCCTAACAGACACAAAAAGCCGTTGAAATCATTCTGCTCAGACACAAAGCCTCCAAAGTCTGTCAATTTAATAATAATAATTATGACAAGTCATATGGTGCCACAACATGGCCATGATGTAACAAGGGCAAGAGCAGCAGAACATCTTTCGCATAAGAGTCACGATAATTGTTCATTGTTACTCCAACTCTATTGTAACATGGTGAAAGATAGAAAAACCTAAATTCAATTTGATGATGATGATGATGGTGCTCTGCCCGAAGGCAGGTTCATTGGCTTTACGCCCCTGGGGATGAGATGAGTGAGGTGGTTTCCCGTTGCCTTCCCCACAGACAATGATGGGTAAGCAACTTGCCCAAGGTCGCTCCGCAGGAGCTTGCGCCCCCCCGAGTCTCACATGTGGCCCGAGATATCTAAATCTCTGAATGTCAACTCCCAGCCCGGGGCTTGAACTGCAGTCCGTTGCGACCAACAGACGTATGCCGCTCTCGCTTACCGGTGTAGCTAACTAGGCCAGTAAATTCAATTTAGTGACCGGTAAATTAAAGTAGGATCTTGATCTGGATTGTTGGGTAACAAAGATAACAAAGCACAGTATGCCCCTCTGTCTCACTATCAAGTAATGAATATGCTCTGGAGCACCATCAATTAATGCTTCAAGTGCTCATTCGACACTGGTGCTATAGAAGTCGCTAATTAGTATTCGCGCAACCTCTGTGTGAAGCCTTGGATCCGGATGCTGGTAGGTGCAGTTGTCTTGGCAACAGCTCGTCGGATACTCGATGCGTGGCGGCGTCTGGTTGTGATACCAGGATGTCTCCAGCCAATCCGTGTAATTGTCCACTCCGCAGCATTTCAACTAATCAAATCAAATAGATCAACGATCAAATCAAACAGATCAACGATTAGTCTGGAGCTGATCGCTTGCTGGACTGAATAATTTATTTAGGATATTTTATACAGTACCTCTTCAAGGTACACTACTCAGAAGTGCTCCAAGCCCAACCACGACTAACAAACACGCTTTCAATGGCCTCACAATGGAAACATGCATAAACACTGAATAATGATTTAAATTTTATAAAGCCGAAAACAATTTCATTAGTCTCTAACATTTGAGCTTGTCAGTGTTAAGAAGAATCAAATTTGCATCATAGTAATAATAACAATTTAACAATAACGATAACAATAATAACAATAAATAGTCTGGAGCAGTTATTCCCAACTTGGATGCTACAGTACTCAAAAAGTGCTGTGGACCTGTTTTATGGGTGTCACAGCTCTGAGTGGCAGAACATCAAACAAATGAAAAAATTAGTGAGTACCACTGCTTATATAGGTCAACAACTGTTTTTAACTCAAAACAGTTTAGAAATAGTTGCAACGCTGGAAGGTTGAACATCAGGAAAGTTGCTCAGAATAAAAATAAAGAAGAAACTTGAAAAGAAATTAATTAAATTTAAAGTCATGTGACATTGATTGAACGACTTAGGAAGAAGACTGCCTTACTATGGAAAAGTTGGGAACATGACTTTGTGGTCTAGAGTAATCCATTGAATGTATGTGAAGAAGAAAAGAAACAGATGGTGCTGGTTGACTTGCCTCCGACTGCATGAAGTCGACCTCCTTCCGAACATATTTGTTTGAGGAGTAGTCTTCCAGAGCCAACTTCAATCCGCTATCCAGGGTCGAGTCAATGTCCTCTCGGAAGACGTAAGCCAGGATTGCACCGGTAATCAGGCCAATGAACAACACACCCAAAACTATGAGAAACTGCAACAGAGAAACAAAACAGTCAATAATAATAATAATAATAATAATAATAAAAATAAATGTGTTATAATAATAATAATAATAATAATAGTCTGGAGCAGTTATTCCCAACTTGGGTGCTGCAGTTCTCAAAAGTGCCATGAACCTGCCTTATGGGTGTCGCAGTTCTAAATGGCAGAACATCAAACAAATGAGAAAATTGGATGGATGGATCCAGATTGTCGAACACCAAATACGCCGATTTACTAAACACACACTTCTTTGTCCCCCTAGCCCTTGAGATCTTAGGTCCAATTTGTTCTGATGGTCTTAACTTTTTGTCAGATTTAGGCCGCATCCTATCTTTGTCTTCTGGCGAACTGAGAGAGACCTGTTTTTTGCTGCAACGTCTCTCTATAACCGTTCAGCGCTTCAACTCGGTGGCCTTTCGAGGCACTTTAGCTGATCTGGTTCCTGAGAAGATATAACACTAGCCACTACTTCCCTAGTTTTTTGTACTTTCTGTTACTGTTGTTGTTTGTTGATAATAATAATAATAATAATAATAATAATAATGCCACCAACTAACAGTTTCCGGATAATTTTTGGCTTCCTGATGGATTAGAACTACGTTGAGTAAAATAATATATTTAATAATAATAAAAACAATATCGTATATAATATGCCACATTAGGTACACATAAGAATTTACTTGCATGAATGCATGTGCAAAACTTTGAATTTCATTAATATATATAATATATATAATTATATATATTTCTTTTTTTAATATTAATCACCTTTTAATTTCAAACTGACACAACGCAGAATGATTACAATTCATAGTATGATGGATGATCACAAATTATTACAGGAGTCGTATTTAACTGTCGACAACCAACAGGGTGACCATCACATCACGTCCCACTACTCATAATAATGCTATAACACTCTTTATCGCATATATATCCTTCACAAAGCCATACATGTTTCCAACGCTTCTCAGGATTCTGTTGTTTATGTATGGAAATACGACAAATTCTCTGTCTTTAAATGCATTTGTTTAGAATCTTTAGATCAAGGTCCTTAAAGAGTAACTGTCTTGGGTGAAACTCCAATCAATACTCTTAACCCTTTGAACCCGGAGCTCCAGTCACTATATGGATAACGGGCCGGAATAGAAAACCGGCCTGTCAGGTTCAAAGGGTTAATGTTGCAGGCTTCACATCCAAAACAGTCAGTCACTGATTTGCACATAGATACACAAAAGTTATATAGGTTTTAAAAAGCACAATACAAAAATTACTTGGGGACGACACAGCAGTTTGTTTAGACAGAAGAGCCAATATGGTGGTTCATGTTTAGAAAGAAATGTCCGGGAGGCATAGGATTTGATTGATCAGTGAAAAATATCGTGAAAAAAACACTCTAGTTTTGAAAGCAAGACTGAGGATCAAAGGTTTAAAACAGACAATGCCACCGAATGACAGGAAGGGCAAACAATAAAGAATTTGGAAATTTCTCACGAATGTCAATAATTGTGCATTCGTTTATTATATCAGTTATCATAACTCAAAAGCTGTTATAGATCTTTTGCCGTTGTCATCAAACACGGCTTGGTAACACTGTTCATCTTCATTATAACGCCAAGTGAATGACTGAGCAAGTCCTTCACTCGCAATTGCTCATGCTCTTTGGCGTGAAACTCCAATTCAGCGGCCGCGCTGTAGTCGGGAGGGCTTCTGAGTAGCAATCTTGAAGGGCGCTGTAACAAGTGCACAAACATACATACATAACAGAAATTCTCGCATGCCATTAAACGTACCAGTCGAGTGAGGCAAATGTTCGCCTTGAAGGTGATGATGAAGCCGAGAATTCCGACAAACAAGAGAAGAAATCCAACGGTTGTCGTGAGGCACGCAGGAATCACCGTTGACTTAACACTTGACAAATGGTCGTAGTTGAAGTACTGGCTGAACAGCCATGTACCCATCATCACCAAAACTATGGATATAACCTAGAGAACAGTCAACATTAGAATGCGATGTAGTGTGTAAGGCATCATGGGTAATGTAATGAACATCACTTTGTACTGCGGTAATTTTGTAATGGACACTAATAAGTCTCAAAAGAATATCGTAATTGTAAACTCCGTATTTCGGTAATCCCGAAGACTGCGTGCCTGTATATAAAGCAATATGGTTGCCAAAGACTTGGCTAAAATAGAGCACCGCGACTTATCAGCCGCATTCCATGATGTAAAGCGCTCAGTAAGCAAGTAATCAACGCGAGAGTTAAGCAAAATGGTCATGTTATTAAAATTATAAACTGATTAGGTGTTTTGAAGTTAGAAATTGATTTTCGTTTTGCACTTTGACTCCGTTAACTTGAACGGCTCCGAACGAAAGCTCATGACATGAAAAGCTGTTTATATCAACAGAATTTCGAACATGTATTTAATCTTCACCCTTTAAGCTTTTTCAGGAATTTTCCTAATGTCAAAATCCAATAAAATGTGTTTAAGGAACATGAGCTAATTTCTTGTTAATTACTTACTTACCAAGCACACTGCATCATGGGCTGTGGCTTATAAGGCAGCAGCGCTCTATTTTAGCGATTTCTTGAGCGGCCATACTGTTTACATGGACAGGCACGCAGTCTTTGGGATCACCCATATTTCTAAGAAGTGCGTTAAAATTAGGCGTAGGGCACCAATCTGTGCATGACCTCTGCATCACATCAGAGGCAGAAGTGCGTCCACAGCAGAGAATGAGACAAAAATAGAGATAGCAGCTGACTAAAATATACAACAATTAGCGTTCAAGTTGTATCCGTATATTATATCAACTCGTATAGTGATACTGCGTATCACGTTTAACGGCTCCACTGTTTCAACATGATCCTTTAGTTTTTAGTATTTTAACCTCTGAAACTGCCTTAAATTGCAAAAAACACCTTACTGTTCGGCCATCTCTCCCAAGTTTGAACACTTGAACAGCTTTTAGCGTCTATGTAACCGTCTGCAGTCAAATGTACATGATGAACTCGAGATCCATTCTTAGCGCAAAATATTCTTGCGGTAGATATTTTATTGAATTTGATTCGATGACTGCAACCGTGGCATGTCAACAAAAAACCTGCAAATTTTACAGATTTCAAACAACGACTTACACAAAAGACCAAGTTGATGATGGTGAGAATGACTTTTGCGGCTACTTGACCGATCGCCATGTTAGCGCTTCAAATTATTTGTTTAATGTCAGATAAAATTTGTTTTGCAAAATGTGATTTTATTTCGCGGCGCAGAATTTATCGAATAACAACGATCATGTGAGCATTACCATTAATTCTATTTATAAACCATAGACAATTGGGTCGGGTGACTCATTATAATATTTTAATTAGGTCGTTGCATGCAAGTAAGTAAGGCATTCACAACATGTTTGTTTGTATGTGCACTTGTTATAGCGCCCCTTAGAGCTCTCAATACTCAGAGGCGCTCCCGAATGCAGAGCGGACACTGCATCGGAGTTTCACGCGAAGCGCTGAGCAATTGCGAGTGAAGGACTTGCCCAAGGTCCTTACGCGGCGAGGTGGATTCGAACCCCGAACCTTCCGGCTTCAAGGCAACGACGCCGCCACTACACCACCGCGCCCCACAAGTCGCCAAATTGATTTGTACATTTAAGGTTAATTAATTAATGTATTATGTATTTCGTAATTTTCCTTTATTACACAGTCCGGTTGACAGACCGCAACCGGTTACAGTGTACAATAATTATATGCAGTTGAAACAATTTACAGGAACTCAGATTACAGAATACATAAATCTTAACTATACCAACTGAACAGATAGCCTGCAATACATGGCGCTAATAGCGGCCTACAAAGCAAGTTCGCCCAACGGGGGCTCGAACTCGTTACCTCTTGGTCTCTACGTACGCCAGCGTGTTATCCATTACTCTACCAGGATATTGTAACTGCTTCACTGTTTCAACAAAATAATCCAATAGTTTTAACTAGTTGGAAAAATGTGCGATAATGAATCACTTAGGCTAATAAATTAATTATTCTTAAGCCGAAGAAGAAGTATAGGCCTATATAGGCTAGTTTAACACTAGACTGGAATACTAAAAGACATGTTGATACTGTAAAAATAGAAGCAATCAATTAATAATAGACAGAGGCCCACATTAATCTTAATCCGGCCCTGTGAGTAGTCTACTTGTCCTGCCCGCATTGCCACGGGCATTAAAATATGTAGGCCTATAGCTTATGCATAAGCTTTTGTAGGCGCTGAGAATTTCTGGAAGATTGACATTTCAATGCATGACAGATCCGATGTTCATCGTAGCTGAGTTGTCTTTGTGATTGTTGCTGTCATAATTATTATGTATAATACATTAGGGAATAATATTCAATTCAGACACGTACGCCTACATGTAGGCTATATGGACTATGTTAGGCCTACCTATACACGCGCGCACACATAGACAAACACACAGTAATAGCCTATCTCCTTCCACCTCATGTACTAAAAACATTATATTTTACACTTATACACCCATAGGCCTACTTAAGTTACTGCAATCTCATTTGGACATCTACATAAATTATGACACTCACCTAACTAAGCTAAATAGACTGCAGAAAAAAGCCATAAGAATTATTACTAAATCTCCCTTTAATGCTCACACTAGCCCCTTATATCAACAAAAATTGAACGTGTTAAAAATATCCCAATTTAAATTAAATTCATCCAAACTAGTACATTTATGTATAAGTATGACAACAATTAACCTTCTTCCACTTGCATTCTCATCCTATTTTAGACCTAACTTATATACTAAAGGCATTAGAAATAATAGAGCCTACATAAGTGTCTTTGCAAAAACGAACACTAGAAAGTTTTCTATTAAGTATCAGGGTCCTCTTTTATGGAATAACATACCGGAAAGTATTCGTGCATCCAGGAGTCTCGCTCAGTTTAAAATCCAAATCCGTGCATATACATTAAAAAATGTAAAATGAACTCCTTTATTTAACCTATGTTCATGTTTATTTAGTATTATGTTTTTGATTATGTTTTTGATATACGTATGTTTTGAGGGAAAGTATCCCGTTGCTACTGTTCATTGCTTTCAAAAGCACCGCCATTAATTAATATTGCATCTGCTTTTTATTTTCTATTGTTACCACAATGAATTTTTTGGTAAATAGGCCCCACTAGCGGGATCATTCCCTTCGGGTAGCCTATTGGTTCTGCCACACTCAGTATTGGTTGCTCACCTGTCCATAATTATCATCGCAAATGTTAACTCGCAATCAATCTCTGTGTGTACTATCCCGTAAGCAAAATTGTCTGCTTGTCTTTGTTTTTTTGTGGATCAATAAACCAATTGCATTGAAAAAACCAATTGAAAAACAGATAAACACACAGACACATGCAGACAGACCTGCACATTGTGCACAACGCACACAGCCATGGTTTAGAGGAGCAGTGATTGTCGGAAATAATGCTCAGAGCGTCGATCGTCACTTATGACCGGCTGCATCACAGTGTCCGACATTTCGTGTCGTTATTTAACACGTCGTCGACTATTAATCCGATGTTAATCTTTTCCCTTCTCCATCTGATTAAACTGATTGCACGGCGTTTCCTCCATTTCCACCCATCATTCTTCTGTCACACCCACTTTTCATTCACCACCATCCCCTCATTACACTCCCTTTCAGCCATTCCCCAATTATCATTCGTCGTTTCTCTTCGGAGTAGGCTATATAGGCCTATAATTATTTACTTCTCATTTGTACGCTTTCACCCGAAATGGGTCTACGCCTAGTCGCCTACCCCCGCCCCCTCCGGGACTCCATCATGGCCGCCAGTGGTCCATCTGCCCCACCGTTAATAACAAGAGACGCTCCTCGGCTAGGAGTCCGCCTACCATGTCATTAGGGAAGCCGAGGAGAAGCAGTCATCCAGACAACGTGGCATATGGTCAACGAAGGAAATTGCCCGACTGCTGTCTCACTGGTTGTGCTTCGTCATGCGTGAAGTTGCTCCTCGCTCGATCAACCATGCATCCATTAAGCCATATTCTCATCCTTAGACCACCGTGGGAGGGAGGGAGGGAGGGAGGGAGGGACGAGGATTTCCAGGAGTGCCAGCCAGCTGTTGCGGTATTGAGCACGTCTGACTGGCGCTATATAAGTAATCGGAATGAATGAATGAATATATCGAATTCAGCAGAAAGTCTTTGCAATCGCAACCGCAATTGCAAACTCCACATTTCGAAAAGCGACACTTGAAAGCTAATGAGACGACGAATCGACGATGATACATTATATACAAATAATTACAATTATTCCAATGATGTCATTTATTAACAACTAGCTGGGATACCCAGATTTGCTCGGGGCGTTTCGGTTTCTTACCTTCCTCCCCATCCCCAGGGTTTTGGGTGGGTCCGGACGGTCCCGGTGATCCTCTGTCTGGCTGTCAGTGTAAGGTTTGAGAGACGAGTGGGTCCAATAAATTATAGTGAGGCCGTCATCGTCATCGTCATCGTCATCGTCATCGTCATCGTCATCGCCATCGCCACCGCCGCCGTCGTCGTCGTCGTCGTCGTCGTCGTCGTCATCATCATCATCATCATCATCATCATGAAAGCTAGCATCACCACCACCACCACCCTGATCACCACCACCACCACCACCGTCGTCGTCGTCGTCATCATCATCATTATCATCTTTATCTTCATCATCGTCGCCATCATCACATTGCAGACAGACTCCTTGACCGTTCTTCACGCCGTTCTCGCGTGTTCTTCGCGTATGCTTCGTCATCGGAAGAACCACTTCCACCGGATATTGATTTTCTCTTCCTTGCCTGCCGCCATCTTTGTCTGAGCCGAGCCCAGAGGGGGGGGGGCTGGGTGGGGCGACGGGAGGAGGGGCGGAAGCCTAGTATGGATCGTCCGCTTAATATGGTTAGCGCTTTCGTCTGATGCTCAGCTGATAAGCATTGCGCAGGTATGACGCTGCTGCTCTAAGCGCTTAAGCCGCGACACTGAGAATATTATGACCATCTCTTTATATGTCTCTGTCTCTAATACTGCACACAGGCACGCACACGCACACCCACTAATGTATTCTATATGTGTCTGTGTGTCAGCAGCAGCAGCAGCAGCAGCAGC
>OX457039.1:68638851-68641351 GCA_949752735.1 Lumbricus terrestris
AATTAAGCATGGTAATTGCTTAATTAACACTGAAGAAATAAGAAATTAACAATAATAGCCTAAAACTGTTGGAAACCCCTTTTCGTAATTTTTGTGTTTTTTCATACGCTTGCTAACAAGTTAGCCGTATGTTTATTCCCAATCCTGCAGACATATCTGAGGACTATAATACCTTGCAATGGGAAAGAGAAACAAAAGGTATTCTAAGACTTCTCTGTAACCTACAGACGACTTACAAGTTACAAGGGTATTGGATGTGGCAATTGATCACAAAGGGCAATAGAGGTCGTTTGTTCGTACCCATCGCCACCGATAACTGACGTCAGGAAGTGACATTGCTGCTGCTGCTGATAATGATGATGATGATGATGATGATGATGATGATGATGATTATGATGATGATGATGATGATGATGATGATGATGATGATGATGATGATGACGACGACGATGATGATGATGGCGGTGATGGTGACGCGATGATGACCACTACTACTACTACGACGGTGACAATGATGATGATGATGGCGATGGTTGTGGTGACTGGTGACGATGAGGGTGGTGACGACGATAATGATGATAATGATGACAACGACGACGACGACGACGATGATGATGATGACGACGATGACGTGATGATGATTAATTTTATCGTCGATCTTTTTCACACGACTGTCATTCGTCGAGCTGCATGCTTTGTGAGTGTAGCATCTATACGCTGTGAATGGCTTAGACGAGAGACGGACGAGTCGCCGTCTTCAACGTTGATGCGAGCCATCGTCGTGTTAGTGGACGTCTTCGTAATTGTAACGCTGTGCATGGACGCGCAACTGTCTGGACGTGTATTGATCATCATTTCGACTCCAAACAACTAATTGGATTCATTCTCTTGTATACTATAGCGTCTGTGGAAACCATGCGGCGGTAATTTCAGCTCTGTCTGCGAAAATCATTCCTAGGTGTCGCTATGCGTTGCAGCCCCTCCTCCCCCTCTCACCCCGACTCGGAGCCTCCATCGTTGGCGTCTCTGGCGTGAAGCAACGCTCGTGAATAAGCTGGTGACCTGCGCGTAGGTTTAGAGCAGCGATGAAGAAATTTGCAGATAACGAATACATACAAAATGTTGTGCATCTGAATGCACAGAGGTATGGTGTATTATCTGCCAGCTGTCTGTACAGCGCTCGTGAATAGGCTGGTGCCCTGCACATGGCTTTCGAGTGTCGCCATAGCAATTTGGAGATTACGATTACAATAAACGGCACTTATGCGCATCTTGGAAACTGAGTATAGTCATCTCAGCAACAAGGTGCCTTTTTTGCTCGATTTTCCAGCTGTCGCCTTCGCTATTGGACGCGGTAATTATTCCAGAATGATTTCTGTTGTGGAACATCAAGCGACTGTCGAAAGTGGTTTGAAGATGAGAATCAAGCGAAAGAACCTGATTCCATGTCTGAACCCACTCTCTAAGGTCATATCAGGTGCTGACGTTTTGTTCGAGGCAATCCAAAATGGCCGTCACATTCGTGGCGAAGAATCGGTGGCGCCAAAGGACTTGCCCATCACAGATGGCAATCTTGACATTGCAAAACGAAACAAGAAATGTCGGAAGAATGTTCGTGGCAATATTATAAGGTCGCATGGCAATTCCAAGAGTAGGAAAAACGTTACTGATTTCCTGCCTCAAGTCGAAGGTGCAGCTGTGGGTCGAGAGGACTTTTCGGAGTCGTGCTTCAGACTTGTCAAAGACTTCTCTGAATCTCAGGACTGTTCCAATGTGGACGGATCAACAGAAACGGAAACTGATTGTCCGATGGATTCTGGCGGTGGGACTTCTGTGCCACCGAAACTTTCCGATGTGTTTCATGAACAGAAGCAAGAAGGACCGAATGAAATTGATCTCTCAGAATTAGGAGATGAATCAGAAGACAAGGATAACAAGTGGCAACCAATGCTATTGGTTAAGGTAGGAGATTTATTTCACAAACGCCTTTTGCTTTCATAGGTTTGTTTTGGCTCTACAAAAATAACACGTGACATTTGATGATGATTACATAGAGCTTGATGCGGCTGCTGATAAGGATGATGATGATCATGATCATGATGATCATGAGAGATAATGACGAAGACGGTGATGATGGTCACAAAGAAGAGGAGGAGGAGATAGAGATGATGATGGTGGTGATGATGATGATGATGATGATGGTGATGATGATGATGATGATGATGACGATGACGATGATAATGGTGATGATGATGATGAAAGCTGGTCATTGGTGTCTGTTTCATTCTTTATGTCTCTCTGCCTGTCTATTATGTGTTTCAATGTGCATAATACAGTCTTAATATTCTATTCACGTATAAATGCAGTCGCGCATAATTATTTCAACTTAATGTATGTATCCTGTGTGTGCGTGCGTGTGTGTGCGTGTGTGTGTGAGTGTGTGTGTGTGTGCGTGTGCGTGTGTGCGTGTGTGTGTGCGTGTGTGTGCGTGAGTGCGTGT